>JAMZEH010000065.1:3485000-4685000 GCA_024699665.1 Ostrea denselamellosa | reverse complement strand
CTAAAAATGTAATAAAAGATATCAAAAGTTTGGATGAAAAGGAAGGGTATTTCATTTCAAAATTGTCCTAGCAAAACAACAAGGCAAGATTCACGTACATTGCATTAGCAAGTACAGTTTTATAGCCTAGTTCTACGCCGCTATTGGAAGGTTAACTGACACATTTGTAATGAGAGTTTTCTTTGTCAACAGCTGCATTGATCTTCATTCAGAGTCATTTCCCTTGGGGAACCCATGTAACAACTTTACTGATTGACACTAATTATTTTCTATATTTATATCGTTTCAACATTCACTAGTCTACACATCAACGTTATTACTGAAAGTGTGATTGAAGATAGGACCGGAAAACCTAAATGTACAATGAATATGAGGAATTTCGGAATTTGCCTTCCTGTGAAATCAAAAATTTGAAATTTAAAAAAAAAATCAAAACACTATATAACATCAATATTGAGATACTGTCCCATTTTCTTAAAACTGTCATTCCTGTTCAAGTTTGTAAATCAGAACTATTGACATTCCTACAGCACAATGACTGAATATTCTATCCAATGTACAGCAATACGACTGTCTATCCTATCCAATGTACAACAGCAAGACTGTTTATCCTGTCCAATATACAGCATAACGACTGACTATCCTATCCAAAATATAGCACGATTGACTATCCTATTCAGTATACAACACAATTACTGTCTATCCTATCCAATATCCAAAACAATCACATAATATTCTATCTAATAAACATCTCAACGATTGGCTATTCTATCCAATATACAACATAGTGACTGTCTATCCTATCCAATTTCCAAAACAATGACTTAATATTCTATCCAAAATACAACACAACGACTAACTATCCTATTCAATATACAACACAATGATTGACTATCCTATCCAATATACAGCATAACGACTGACTATCCTATCCAATACACAACGCCACGACTGTCTATGCTATCCAATATACAACACAACGATTGTCTATGCTATCCAATATACAACACAACGATTCACTATCCTATCCAATATACAACATAATGACTGTCTATGCTATCCATTGTATTACATAATGGCTGATGACCTTATAATTATCCACATTACAACACAATCACTGTCTATTTTATCCATTGTAAAGCACAATGACCGGTTGCGGTAACTCAGTGGTGGAGCGTTCGCTTTCGACCTGGTGGTCATTAGTTCGAGCCTATCTCGTGGCATGGCAGCATCAAACATAGGTAGTGATTGCTCTTTCGCCAAACACTCGGCATTTAGAAGTGAGAATCACGGGGCTTTCGGATTTGACTTTAAAAACGGAGGTCCCGTGTCGTGTCGGGCGTTGGCACATTAACCAATCCTCACTGCTACGACCCTGAGTGCTATGCATAGATATTTCACCCACAACTGGTGACGTAACAGTATGATCGAAAAATTCTCGACGGGACGTAAAACATACAGACAAACAACCAACAACATAATGACTGACAATACAATTCATTGTACATCACTATGACTGAATTAACCTTGTACAACACAATGAAATTTTTGTGACAACTGTGTTCAGGGATTATAATTAGAATGATAAGAGGCTTATATTAGGAATGCAGTGTTTCGCGTACGGGATTAAACGAGGTATCTATCACGAGCGATGCAGTATATTTTTTAAAGGTTTTGTTGTTTGTGTGTTTGTTTCTGAATTTTGTTTGTTTGTTTGTTTTGTTTTTTTCATTCTGTTGTAGCAGATACAATATCTTAGTGTACCTTTATTCCTGCTGCGAACAGAAGTCCATACAGAGAGTAATCCGACTGGCTTATATTCACTGCGGCAACAAAATTATCTTGTTCTCCGCTGAGTCGTGTTCTTAGTTTACCTTCCCAATTAAAGGTATAACAAGGACCATAATGGGTAGATCGACGACGGAAAGATCTTGTCACATTCAATAACCGTCCGTCAAACATTACAAACTGAAAAAACTTCTCCAAATCTATGGCATATTTTCCAAACGTATCATCTGTCACTGGGTCGAAAAAACCATGTTGTTTATAATACGGATCACTCCAATTAGTAAGGGTGGCAAGGTGTTTCATTTCGGGTCTCTCAGCAAAGGCTGTATTAAGGATCACTTCCAAAAATTTTTTATCCTCAGCGCTCAGTTTAGCTGCACTGAGAGGAGAGAGATTACAGATCGTTATGGCGGGAAACGGCGCTTCCTTCCTCGATTCGTAGTCGATTTCCGTGAGAGTTGGGTAGCTGAAATACAACCCCAGCTCCGTGATGACAGAGAAAACAAGTACACCCAGAGCTGCTAACAGCAGCAGACACCACAAACATCTGAAACAAACAGGAAAGGTGCAACTGATGCCATCAAATGCTACTCCAATCGGTAGACGTTTCCGTCGACAGATAGAACATTATTTGTTATGTTTATTTAGAAGAAGGAAAGGTTTACTGAGGACTTTAAATGCTTATAAAAGAGAACCCTTGTTGTAAACCAAACATTGTCAGAGTAATTACTACTATTGGCCGATCTATTTGATTTACACTTGTCTTATTAACATCCTATCAAACTCCTAGTCCCATGGGGATTGGGTTAGAATAGATCCTCAGTACCCCTTGCTTGTCGTAAAAGGCAACTAAAGTGGGGCGTTCGTTCGGATGAGACTACAAAACCCGAGGCCCCGTGTCACAGCACAATAAAAAGCCCTCCCTGCTCAAAGACCGTACGTGGCGAGCATAGGCCTGAATTTTGCAGCCCTTCACAGGCAATGGTCACGTCTCCATACGAAGTGAAAAATTCTTGAGTGGGACGTTAAACAATATACAACCAACCAACCAACCTTTTCACAATGAATCCCTTTTCGTCGCCAACTTTGCTACAGCCATGGACTCCTGTTTCATTCATGTACTGCTTGATGTAATCTGCGATGGTAGGTTTCGTGTATTCGATTTCATCTGATATGGTGAACTCCTGCAATTTACAACCATTCAGTACAAGTGGACTAGACAACACACCGTGCTCAGAGGTGCCCTATCCATACAAGGGGTATTCATTATCATAATTGAATACCATCATAGAAGTACTGGACGTCAAATGATCATATTAAAATATTACTAAAGATATGTGCTAAACGTTGTAAATAATCATAAGTAAATATTACAACAGAAATGATGTATTAGATCTCAGATTCTCACACTGAAATACACCAAAACATGCTGTACTTCTCACATTATAATACGACTACAAAAGTACTAGAGGTCAAAACCGCACACTGTATACTAAAGGTAGAACAGTGATGTCACAGTATAAGTACAATACCCGGTGTAATGTGAAAGTTCAATACAAAATATAACTTTATGAGGACGACGAGGCTGACGGATGGACGGGTGGGCGGAAAGAGCAAATAATATATGACCCAGAGTTTTGTCACGTGATCATAAAAGCCATGTCCAAACGAAAATTTTATGATTTGTGTCTAAAGCATCTAGAGCGGTCTTTGAAAATTGTGGGAAAATTCTCATTAATCCATTGCGATTGACGGTTAATTTTGCGTTCATGAAGATAATAGTATTGAAATATTTTCATTGAGATACTGACAGGTTGCAAAAGGTTGGAAGGTGAAATAGAAAAAAGTAGTCTAATTAGCTAGACAAGTAAGGTAAATCAATTGTCGTAATGTTTCATGTCGGATATTGCAGATGAGATAAGTTTTGTTAGCATAATCCACTGAGTGTTTCCTTCCAACAATTAAGATTATGGTGGATTCGTTTTAGAAAATTTGAAATTCCATATCAATTATAAAACACACACACACACTTTGATCAGATATTCCCTAGTCACCAGACTGGGGCCATTGACCATAAATCGTAATTATCCGCGGGAGAAAAGTACTTTCATAACAATAGCTGCAAAGGACGTCTACCTGTATGACTGGTTACGGCTGTAATGTTCACTGTTAACACTAAAAGCATGGAAATTAGAAGAATAGTCCCAAGTGTATGAATACAGCGAGATCTCGTTATTTCTCGTCATTTCCCATGGTGGGTAGAACGGTTGAAATCTACTGTTACAGGAAGACTATTTTCCAATTTTGAAAGATTTACGGTTGCGTGGATGCCTTTACATGGCGTTGTTATCCTTTACACTAAAATCAAGCAAATCAAATACCCAACAAGGTTTGAAAATTGATAGAAAGACGGTTACATTGTTTATTTTTCAAATACAAGTAAGCTTAAACAACCAAAATGGAAAGGGGTGTAACTGTATTTGTCCATCCGTGACTTTAACCTTCAGCCCAACCAAATTAGAATTTTAAATATTCATAAATACTGGCATATTTTACAGAGTGTAGATAATGAGATATAAAGGGATAATTGGTTGGTTGTATATTGCTTAACATCCCGCTGGAGAATCTTTCACTCATATGGAGACATCACCAATGCTGGTAAAAGGCTGCAACATTTAGGCCTATGCTCAGCGCTTACGGCCTTTACTCAGGGAGGGATCTTTATCGTGCCACACTTGGTGTTATACGTGGTCGCGGTTTTTGAGTTGAGGTCTCATCCGAAGGACTGCTCCATTTAGTCCTCTCTTACGACAAGCAACCTGTCGCGGTAGTGGTAGAATATTCGCTTCGTAGCCGGGAGGTCATGATTTCTAGTCCTTCTCGTGCCATGGCCGCAGCAAAACTAAGACGTTAACATAGGTAGTGATTGCTCCTTCCTCAAACGCTCGGCATGTATGAGTGAGAATCACTGGTCTTTCAAATATGACCGTAAAAAACGGATGTCCCCTGTCGCAGCAAGCATTGACACATTAAAGATCTCTCACTGCTACGACCATGAGCGCTAAACATAGGTCTAAATTTGTGGTACTTCGCCTACAGCTGGTAACGTATCAATATGAGTGAAAAATCATCAACGGGTCGTAAACCAACCAACCAATCAATCTTACGATAAGCATGGGGCACTGAGGACTTTTTTTTTAACCCAGATCCCCACGGGACTAATAAGGGATAAGGTATGCTGATTAAATGAACTTGTTTATTCGGTATATACATATAAATATACGTGCATACCAAGAATAGCCCATGGAAGCTTGAAATGTATTTCCAATGGGGTCCTTTGAGACACGGATGTTGGTTCTAGGGGGCCATTATGTGGGAGGAAACCCGAGTACCCAGAGAAAAGCTACTTGTCCGAGCTGGCGACCTCCATGCCTCTCACATATAACCACAGCCGATCAAAAGGGGGGGGGGGGGGGGGGGGCGAAACTCGGGTTACAGTGGCGAGAAGCTAGAGCGCTATTTCTATGCCACCTGAACATCCAGAAAAATATCGAAGATGGACTATGTATTCAAGCGGAGACAGAAGGTGAAGAAATGCGGTATTAGTACCTTCACGCTCCGCTCCTTATAATGTGCCTCTCGTCACCTTAGATTAACCTGCTGTTAGCAGTGTCAGAAAGTCAAATAGTGACATAAATAACATCAATATTAAAAAATTGACGATTGTACAAAAAGGTGATATTTTACGGTTCGTATATTCCCTTTCTCCCTTTTCAATGTATACATTTAAGGGAAGCCATTTCTGTAATAGGTAAGAGGTTAAAATATCAGAATGTTAAAAGTCTTATTTTTGTTAATAGATACTGTGCTGATAACACGCAACGGGTTCCAGACAAAATGGAATATCCTTTAATGTATTATGTTTTTTTCCCTTCAGGACAAAGGACATTTGACAAAGTCCTCCATTCTTGCCACTTGATACTACATCAGTCGTGACCGTGGGCTTCAGTGCCATGGATTGCATTGCTATGAGAATATTTTTACATGTTCAATGTTTTTGCCTTTGATGTCTTTGTTAATTGTAATGAAAACCACTTTCTCATGATTGATTGTTTGTTTGTTTTACGTCCCGTTGAGAATTTTTACACTCACTTTGAGACGTCACCAGCTGTATTTAAAGTACCACAAATTTAGACCTATGCTTAGCACTCAGGGCCATAGTAACTAGCAAGGAGAGTTCTTTAAAGTGCTAACGCCTGCCGCGACACGGGACCTCCGTTTTTAAGGTAATATACGAAAGACCAGTGATTCTCACTTCTAAGTGCCGAGCGTTTGACAAAGAGCAATCACTACCTATGTTAACGTCGTAGGTTTAACGCGGCCGTGGGCGGGGCTCGAACTCATGACCTCCCGATAAGGAAGAGTGTAACACACAATCATTATTTTTGTACATAGATAATGCCAACTGACCATTTCATAAAAGTAAATTAGGCTTTGTATTGTTTAAGTTTCAATTTGCTTTCATTATTATTATTCGACAAACTCTTGAGAAAAAAAAAGTTTGTGATTGTTTAGCACTCGGGACCTTAAATTCAGATGGTCCCAACGTACGTCTGTTTATCTGCCACACAGAGAGTTTTTCCCCTAATGCTCTCTCTCTCTCTCTCTCTCTCTCTCTCTCTCTGTATATATATATATATATATATATATATATATATATATATATATATATATATATATTCTGCTCAAATTACTTTCCTTGGTAGTACAATTTATCAGTTTAACGTACAATGTATGTACATGTCCTTTGGGCATTAGGGGCCTCCGTGGCCGAGTGGTTAGAGCATCGGGCTAAAAATCACAAAGCCTCTCACCTCTGTCGGGTCGTGTTAGAATCTCGGCCGCGGCGTTATGTGAGCAAGTTTGCCAGTTTACTTGCGGAAGGTCGGTGGTCTCTTCTCAGGTACATTGTATCTGGGTTCTCTCCTCCACCAACAAAAACTGGACGCCACCAGATAACTGAAAAATTGTTGAGTGTGGCGGAAAACAACAAATAATCAATCAATCCTTTGGGCATTAGAGAGTGTCACGATAGTAGTTCAACATTACATGCTTTACTCGTGTTTATTTGCCTCTGCTATGGATCAAACTCGAGCCAGAATGTAACCTATTCCACGTTGGGCGTCAAATTTAACAGAGTATTTGCTTTTTCTGAGGATGGAATAGAGAAGACTGATCATTCAGACCGGAAGTCCAGGCCGCATCTTCACCAGAAGTAAAAGACTGTCTTGGTAATTTTTGTGAATAAGATTTTTTTTTTTACTTTAAAGTTTTCAAGTTAGGTGAGAGAGATTGCAAAAAGACTTTGCCTCACAGGCACTCCAATGGTCTCTCTCTCTCTCTCTCTCTCTCTCTCTCTCTCTCTGGGACAATGTAGTAATGTGATAAAATGACCTTCCTGGTAACTTTTGAATATGTTAAATAAATAATATAACACGTGGTGTTATATCATGGGTGCATGCGTATTTACGGCGCTACGTAACGTCAAATCTTTGTGACGTAAATCTCTGTTGAATATGCCATAAGGACCTTTTATCATGGGCGCAATCATGTTACTTAATCTGAATTATGATGCCCTGGGCTAGAGTTTATATATAACAGAAATCCAAAAGTTACTACTGGACATTTCTAATAGCAATATGATGTTAGCAGTTTGAGAGAATAAAATGAAAGCACCATAAAACGTGTTACATGTATGTACAAGAAAGCCACTTGACGCAAGCGTCAACGGGATCAGGCCGCTGAAGATATGAAGAAGTCATTGCATATTTCTAATAGTTATATACTTTAATGAAGATGTCTTTTAGTCAGCAAAATTAGCTAGTAGAGACATATCTACGCAGAAGTTAAACGGCTTTAAAATGCATTTTACTTGTCTAGGCTCGACTCCCCTTATCACCTCAACTTAAATATATCACTGGCTGTGTGAATCCGCAATAGCACGCTCTTTTTATATTTCATGACCGAATAGTGATAAATGAAATAAATCGAAGCCGAAACAAACGCAGTACAAATTGACAACTATAATGTTTATTAAGTAAATTTTGAATATGCTTGATTCATCCATCTAGAGATCATACAAATCAAACACTAAAATCAAAAATAACTTCAATCGTCAATTAAATACTCACATTACAGTAATTCAGTAATTTATGGAAGAAATCAATTTAAAAAAATATATTTACATTAATCCCGCAGAAACGCATGTACATTTTGGTTATGACAAACCCATATCAGGACAGACCGCGCTCTTACGCGACCGGTAACAATCGCCCGATATCGGAGTTGTTTTGTCATCGAGTTATTATTGGTTTTCCGTAGTACCTCTGTATGATCAAAGTGACTCAGGTGAGCACTGTGGCCTGTGGACCTCTTGCTTCACATTGATATGTTCAGCAAATATCGATAAACCTTCTGGTAAAACTTATTACATACCCAAGGGGAATGTGAACTTGTGCCCCCTCTTAAGGGTGCACGGTCACGATTTGAACTGAAATTTTCACATTTCATTTTTCCAATTTTAATGTTAACAATTCTTAACTACGGCATTTCAAATGGTCAGCAATATTGTCGAGTTACAATTAATCTTCAGCACTCACAATTAACAAGGCTTGTAACATGTTTTTGATTACATGATTTACATTGCTTAATAGAAAATGTTTAATACAAAATTAGATGTTGATAAACAATAAAAACTTTTTAATTTGTAAATTGAAAAAACCCCCATGAGTTTTAAAAACGAAATTTAAAAAAGTATATTTGGCCTATGTAAACAAAAGCAAGACACAAGCCTTGAATTGTGAGCCCTTGATCTCTCTTGTAACTCAAAATTTTGATGACCATTAGAACTATCTTAGTAAAGCATTGTAAAGATTAAAAGTGGAAAATGTTCAGCTCAAATCGTGACTATGCTTTTATAATTAAGGAAACTTGCTACAATTTTTTTTCTTCAAAATCATGAAAATGAAATTTATGTTCTCTAAAGTAAAAATGAATGCACTTTGATAATGTGGAATGTAATTCATTTCCTTTGTATCTCAATTAAGTCTAAAACAGCGCGAAAAATTTGTATAGAGGAGTAATTTAGTTCAATTTCTTAACATCATAGAAAAATTACAAGTCCCTGATTTTTGAAAGGAATCTTTTATTTGCACTTAATACGACCAAATCAAGCAAAAAAAAATAAAATGTATATTTACCGATGCATCATTTTTTTTTATTTATGTTTTTTGTTTTTTGTATTAGTTTTCTTTAGAGATTAAGCACCAATAAAACAGAGTTTACGCTCTATATTCCAGATCTACTGCTAGAATTTCAGGGAGGAAGAAGAGAGAGGGGATAGGAGAGAGGAAATGGAAAAAAGACGAAAAAAGGAAAGATGGGAGAGAGAGAGAGAGAGAGAGAGAGGTAGAGAGAGAGAGAGAGAGAGAGAGAGAGAGAGGTGAATCCTTCTGACCCCCCTCCCTCTCCCCCCAAGGAGATTGTCAGATTGCAGGACTTGCATGTAGTAGTTGTAAGTACTCACAGACACGTATCCTTGTCGATGCAGCTAACACGACTAGATGAGATACAAATCAAGTGTTCCTTAAAACGCATCAGAATGGCAGAAAAAATAGTTTGTGAGATTCTGATATATACATCAAATTACGTGACGTCATTTTACTTACTGGCTCGACTTTGTTTCTCCGGGTCACGTCCTGTGGGTCGAGATTACTGGGCTCCGACATCTTCACCTGTAAAATTAAAAATCATACAAAAACATGAAAATATGCGACGTAAGGTTACGACGGTGAACTGAGCTGTGACAATCGTGTTTAGAAAAGCTCAGGGACTTTAAATATGAGGGTGAATTGGTTATATGTAAAGTATGAAGTTTTAAAGTGTCTAGAATTTCTCACGGCGTTCGTTACATCGAGGATTCAAATACGTGTGTAACAGTAAAATGCACAGAATGTCATTACAGACGTTAATAAGTGACAGGCGCGGATCCAGCTTTTTTCATCGGGGGAGGGAGGGGGGTACAAAAGGCCGGGGATCTGGGACCTCGTTCTAGGGCAAAGCATCCAGAATATCTACGTTTTTACAGATAGTAGACTATGCGAAACCTGCACCCAAAATTGATGATTATATATCTAAGTCTCCCATTAAAAAAAAAAAAAAAAAAAAAATATATATATATATATATATATATATATATATATATATATATATATCTGTGTGTGTGTGTGTGTGTGTGTGTGTGTGTGTGTGTGTTAAGCGGTACAGTGATTTTCTTATAATATTATGACCTTGAATTTTGACGTCGTCCCCAGTGAGCGAATAAAGTCGATCGAAAGAGTTGATGAAGCAATGTTAAACGCGATGCTAGGGTGAAAGATTACCATATTTTCTTTCAGTTGGAAATTCCAAGGTGGGATCCAAACCCTTCTCCCCTCTAGATCCGCGCTTGAGTGAAACATAGGACTGTATTTCTACAAACTTTTAATATTCATGTATATCTGAATCGAGTTATGTTATTTCTGTGAAGATTTTAAAATTATTATACTGGTATAAAGAAATCAAGGATTATATACAGTAAATTAGGAAGGGTTATATAAAGTAAATTATGTAGAAACTAGAAACTCCAGTCACACAGGGGAGAAGGGGGGATTTGAGTTTCTATAATTATTATAATATTACTAAAATCTGATATATTCCCCTGAACATTTTATATCCTCGGGCCTGGACCCGGCCTTGAAATATATACACAAACACTTATATAGCGTATATATTCATCACAATTTTTGAATTTCTCTTTTAGAGGGACAAACTACCTCATCATATACATACGCAATTATGAACGCTGATATTATCGAATGTATTCCACATAAAAATATTAACGTAAATTAAAAAAAAAAAATAAAAACCCATTAGAAGCAGTTGGATTTACTTACTTTTGATTTTCGTGGGTAGCCCAGCTCCATTCCTGTGTGACTGCCTCTAAATCCTCCTGTAGATTATCACATTTACTTTGGGTATTGCGCATTAAATAAGACTAGTCACCGTGTACTCACCAGCCCTCGTTGGAATTACCCGTAGTAGGCGACACGTGGAAATGGTTAGTATGTTGAAATAGCGTATTATATGTAGCGGGCATTGATTGGTGTATTTCAAAAACACGTGTAAATATACTGTATAATGCTGCACATAGCTCGGTACGTCAAGCATGCAAAATTATTCGGTTTTTGAAACCTCAATAAATTGTGTCATTGAGTATAAATATTTCCCCTCTAATAATTGTACATGTATGATATTTTTTTTATAATTGCATGTACGATAGTAGTACGGATTTTCTGTTTGTTTGTTTTTTTCTAAATTGATCTTAATATTTGGTTTTTAAATTTTTAGATTGAAAACGAAGTTTGATTTATTTCTCAGCCGCAACCTTTGAGCACTTTCTGATTTCCATCGAGTTTGGGGGAGGCAATTTTCGACCATATTTACTATAGACTTTATTAACGTAAATAAATATTGGAAACAAACATATTGTCTGTAAGTGCTGTCTAACTTTATCCTGGTCAAGATTTGTCCCCGTTTGTGTTTGTCTGTCTGTCCGTGGCTTCACGTTTTCTATTTCCTCTCCACATTTACAGTGTGCATCAAGTTCCTTCGATATAAGTATCACGACTCATTCCATGGGCAGGGTGGGGATTGAATATAAACAAAAACAAATATAAAAAAAACCCCAAAGCTTACACGAAAGCTTCAAATAGAAGATTCATACGTGTGATCAAACTATGACCCTCAAGTCCAGAGAAAGGATTTAAAGTTACATTCAACATTACTCAATCCACGGTCCGTGATCCTGTGGAAGGTTTCAGAGTTATATTCAACTTTGTTTCAAACCGTGACTCGCAAATCCTGATGAGGCGTTCCAAGTTGTGAAACTGTTCTAAGCAGTATTATTTGACACATATTCCCCCGACAGGTGATTGATTTGTTAAATTAACACAGAAGCACTCTCTATGAAACTAAATGCAGATTTAAGCTAGATCAAAATCATGATCCGCGAGGCCAGCAAACAGGGATTCAACATTCTACATAGGAAAATATAAGGGGATTCTTCAGTTTTATTTTTTTAAAACTACAGTATGTCAAATCAACGTGCAGGACTCCTCAGTTAGTGTAGACTCAAGTTAAATTGTTTAAATCATGGCCACGGAACAAAGGTGAGATCATTGTTCTGCATGGTAAAATGCACCTAATACATTGATTGTTATTTTCCGCCACACTTAACTATTTTTCAGTTATCTGGTGGCGTCCAGTTTTTATTGGTGGAGGAGAGAACCCTATTACAATGTACCCGGGAAGAGACCACCGACCTTCCGAAAGTATGCACATAGTACAGGTGAGCGATGTTGTCTGTTGACCTCTTGTGTGATGTCAATATATCCTCGTAAAAACATTAAAATCATTTCAGGTAATATTCTAGAAAACGAATATTTGTATTGACTGTGTGTCATATAATGCTACACTGTTCAGCAATTTGATATCGATTGTGACATTAACTTATTAGTTCTGAGTTTTTAGCGCAAGGAGACCTTTATTTTAAATGATAGAAAAAAATCCTTAGGGAAAAAACCTATAGGGAACAAAAGAAATTTGATGTGATGCCTGAATGCCAATAAATGTAATTTTGTTGATACTAGTTATGCATTGGAAAATGATTCAATCTGAAAAAAATGAGCCTGTATGTCTACCAGTATCGTGCATACTAACATTGAATTCTAGATAGAAAGAAAACAAAACAAATCTAGTTTCTTTTCAAAATATTTAGAAAGCTAGGAAATCTTTGCACTATTAATATGAAGTTGAACCCAATATCGCTATTTTAAAGATAACGACAGTTTAAGCGGCGCCAAAATTTACCCATTTCAGTATGACGCATTAAAAATCACATTTTGTAATATGACGCATTTATCTTCTGTAATGTGGGGCGTTAAAATTCACATTTTGTAGTATGTCACGTCAAGATTTACCTTTTATACATGTAGCATGACGCATCAAAATTCACCGTTTGACGCATCAGAATTCACTTTCTGTATGACTCGTTAATGGTATAATGCGTTAAGGATGAATGCTACATCAGAAAAAAAATGACGTTAATGAAAAGTGGAGGATGTGTACAGAACATTTTGAAATTAAAAACTTTCAAATTTACTTTAATGTAATCTTGAAAAAAAAAAAGACAACCCCTGCTGGACTCGGAAGTCGTAGTTGCTAACGTCGTGACCTTGACAATGAATGTACATATATTGCTGATATTTATATTTTCATTCGTGTTTTAATTAAAAGGACGTCATTCATTGTAACGACACGCATTTTGTAGTTTCCAGGCACTGTTTAAGAATTGTATGAAGCACTAAATTAACACAAACTCAAATAAATGAAGATATCTTTGATTATTAGAAGATATAATAACTTCATTTGATGCACGAAACAATTCATTTAAAGATATCTTGAAATAACATCTTCAATTCTGAATTTTTGCGCGTATTAACTGATGATAGCATTAATTAATTATTCTGCTGAAATGATGAGCGTTAAAATTGAATTAGCTTTCTTCAAATGATTTGATGATGTCAATGTTGAATTGATGCGCGCTACAATTCATTTGAAGAGAATATAATTTAATCAATACGCGCAATAATCGAGTTACTCCTCATTTCAATTGTATCAATGATTTAATTAAGTCAATTGATGTTCACAGTAATTCTTTTAGAGAAAGCAATTATACAATTAGATTGATTAAATATTGTTTAACGTCTCGCTCGAGAATCTTTCACTCATATGCCGGTGAAGGGCTGCAAATTTAGGCCTATGCTCGGCGCTCAGGGCCTTTGAGCAGGGAGGGATCTTTAACGTGCCACACCGGCTGTGACACGGGGCCTCTGTTTTTGCGGTCTCATCCGGAGGACCGCCCCATGTACATGTAGTCGCCTCTTACGACAAGCAGGGGATACTGAGGATCTATTCTAACCCGGATCTCCACGGAGTTATACAATTAGCGATATCTTCAATTCAACATATCCATAATTGAATTAATGATCTCTTTAAATGAATTGTCACTCTCTTTTAAAGAACTGATGCGCATATTAACCTCTCATACAAAACCGTTGTAAACAATTAAAAATATCTTTAAAAAAAAATGGGGGGTACTGAGGATCTATTCTAACCCGGATCCCCACGGGATTGAATTAAAGCGCACATCGAATCAATTTTTGCTCTAACAATTGAATTAATGCGCGCATGAAATTCAATTATTGCGAGCACATTAATTGAATTGATAACATCTTCAATAATTTGAGTTTATATTAGTTTACGCTCTATAGAATTGAGTAAATACAATGTGGATCTGAATTATACAATTATTTAAAGGATTATTCCCTAAATTTAATCAAGGATTTAATTTTAAATTTCCTACTTTCAATATGGCGACATCTATCAAAATTTACGACATGTAAAAAGGCATAAGTTGTGAAACACGTATTCAAAATAAACCATTTGCTAAATAGTCTAGTTGTAATACTCCTTTACAATCTACTTGGCATATTATAACATAGTAACATAGATATCCAGGATATGGTTTTTATCCTCTTTTTTAAAAAAATCTTTCTGGGCTTGATTAACTCGGTATATTTCCGTTGACAGTCAACAAGTCGACCTAATAAATAATACCTTCCTCTCAGCTGTTGAATTTTATGCGCCTTTCATGACATGGTAATCAAAAATATTCTGTTGCACATATCTGCTGTTTGCTAGAATATAGACTCCAGATCTGTTTTATAATGAACAAGAAATGTTTGTAAAACATATACCTGTGTCATCTATACTCATGAAAATGTTTATACTACCTAAACCACAGCAAGAAAGCGCCAGGGGCATCAAGGGCATGATTAAGCTGGCAATGTGTTGTTTCTTTATCATATTTTGTCAAATTATCGTGAATGTTCAAAGGTTGATATTTCCCTCTTCTCTGAAGGTTGAGCACACATCAGTACCCTTCTAGCTGAAATAAAATGCATGGAATACATCACTGTACTTGGGTGATCTTTTGAACTGAAAATCACCAGTTCTCCAATACCATTGACATGCATGGAATTTCATCACTATCAAGAAAAGGCTTCTCAAGATATTGGGCAGATATCAATTGTTTATTGTACCACATTTTACTACTGACCTTTGACTTTCTGACCAGAAAATCATCAAGGGTCATATACTACTCATAACAACTATTAATATAATCAACTACTTACAAAATGTAAAGCTCAGTTTTAAACAGTAGGCTGATATTATACCTGGAAGACAATAACCTGTTAGTCGACGAACAGAATGGATTTCGGTGCGAACGCTCATGTGCTGATCATGTATTCAAACTCAGTAGTATTATACAGATTAGAAAAGAAACATTTGTGACAATCATCGATTTGCAAGAAATCTTTGACACAGTTGACCTAAGCCTTTTAAAATTTTCACTATTACGTATGGGATTGACGGAGACTTTTACAATGCAATAAAATATATTTATGGAGATACATCATCATGCATAAAAATTAATGATCTACACACTGACTGGTTCTAAACTACAGCAGGAGTTCGACAGGGAGACAATTTATCACCAGCCCTTTTTGCACTATTTATCAGCAATCTTACAAAAGAAATTAAAGATATAAATAATGGAATTAAAATCGGAAACATAGATTTAAGTATATAACTATATGCAGATGATGTTCTTTTAGCCAATTCAACAGAAAATATGCACAAAATACTGGATACTACGATTACCATACAATGATTTGAAAATGGTAAGTAGTTTACCAGTAATCCCATAGCGAGTTAGTTTCAAAATAGTTTGTTTTGATTTACATTACTGAAAGCTTTTTCGTAATCGACAAAACAGCGGTATAACTTATTTTTATGTGAAAACGTTCTACTAATTATACTTTGTAATGCAAATATAGCATCTGTCCTGCCAAAACCAGGTTTAAAACCAAGCTGGGCACCTGACACAGTATCATTTTCTTCACTCCATCTTATTAATCTATTGTTTAAAACAGAAGTTAGGTAAACAAAATGATTTAAAATAGGGTATTGGGTATGCTTCACTAATTGGTCGATCGATGTTTGGAAGCTTTGATGATTCAACGTTGTATACACTTTAACACCAGTCATTAAAAATTGTTGAAAAATATTATAATGTATGACAAAGAAGATGAACTTTGTGTTAAAAGATCCGAGATGATTTGGACAAGGCATTTTTTTCGTCGCAACTGGAGACTTTCACACATCATCATAAACCCTTGGCACATCACTCGCGAGAAATAATCACCAACGGTGTCTGTTTCATACTTGGTGACGTTAATACTTCAATGTCTCCAGCTTTCAGATGCCTATTCCCCGGGATTGTGACTGTCCCGAGACTTATATTAGTGATGCGTCACTAATGCCACAAGTGAGTGGACCCTCTCTGCACTGCGGGGAAAAGCTGATGAATCATCTAACCAATGAACTCACCTACTTCCCATTTAGCATCAGTGTAAACAATAAAAAACAACATCCAATCAGAAATAGGATCCAAAAATGTCCAAAGATTCGATTTACAACACTATCGTGTAGCACACATGCATTTAACACACATTTCTTTTTATTATATATAAAACATAAATTTCCATACATTACTTTTACATAGGAATCAGTTATTCTCTCAGTCCAACTTTCAAGGTTTGAGAAAAATCACTGATACTCAATTTCAGTTGATTAAATAGAATTTACAGTCATAAATATTGCTGCACCACGGAAAAAAAAATAAAGGAAAGATTACGCACTGTATCGTATCCCAGCTACTTCTATAGCAGTAGTAAATATTGCCAAAGGAAAAAAAATCATTCATAACTAGTAATATTTGTGAATGAGCTCACACTCACATTACACAACAGTACATGACTGGTTCACAAACAACCAATATTCTCAAGAAAGGACTGCTTACAAATAAGTCCGTTCTCACGCACAAAAGATAAGTTGCTTTGAGATGATGGTGTTTATTAACTCATTAATCTAAACTGACTGATGCAATCCATAATCCATGAAGCTGTCACAGTGGAAACTACGGATGTTTTGATTGGTTGAAATTTACATTTGTTGTCATGGACAACAAATATGCAACAGGTTTCCATACCAACTGGAGCATGGTAAGGGGTGGTGATATCTGTCTCTGGAATGTGCCCTGGTTTTGGTTCTCGATGAATCACCACACCTCCTCCTAATTTAACTAGTTTTACCAGGTCCTCTTTATCTGGTGTTGGGTATTCAAAATTCCCAGAGAAGTAAAACTGGCATCCATCAAACAATCCTGGCAGCTGTAGAGTTATAAGACAAGGACACAGTTAATATAGAGAACATTCAGAGGCATTGCTCAATATTGCAAAATTTAGGCACTGATGGTTCGACAGCTTCCATTGTAACCATGGAAAGCCCCAGTGAGGACACAGAAGGGAAATATCCCCAGTGAGGACACAGAAGGGAAATTTCCCCAGTGAGGATTGATTCACACTAATCAATATATTGATTGATTAAATATTGTTTAACGTCCCGCTCAAGAATTTTTCACCCATATGGAGTCGTCACCATTGTCGGTGAAGGGCTGCAAATTAGGCTTATGCTCGGCGCTTACGCCTTTTGAGCAGGGAGCGATCTTTATCATGCCACACCTGCTGTGACAAAGGACCCCAGTTTTTGTGGTCTCACCCGAATGACCGCCCCATTTAGTCGCCTCTTACAACAAGCAAGGGTACTGATGATCTATTCTAACAACCCAGATCCCCACAGGGCCCCAGTGAGGACACAGAGGGGAAATTTCCCCAGTGAGGACACAGAAGGGAAAGATCACAGTGAGGATACAGAAGGGAAATTTCCCCTGTGTCCTTCAGAAGGGAAATTTCCCAGTGTGGACACAGAAGGGAAATTTCCCCAGTGAGGACACAGAAGGGAAATTTTCCGATAGTCAGTAGACATTTGCAGATGTCTATACATATTTTCATAAATTCTTTTTCTTAAAAATACTTTGGCATTTATATTGGATACATTATGACAAAATGAAAACAAATTTTTTGTTGATTAGAATTGTAACTTGTTTTTGAACAAAATTAAATCAAACACATGTGTAACGGTAAGATTCTGTGACACTGGAAATATTCTGAATCCCAGGCAATAAACAAATGAATTTACATCTAGTCAAAGCTTGACTAATGTTGCAATGTGAGAAGAATTTACCTGCTGCTGACGATTGAGCCGTCCTTTCTCTGCTGCCCTTGACTCCGGATCGGAACTGGTTCCTGGGCTCTCAAATGCTTCCTCACACACCTTTATTGCATATTCCAGACACATCTCTACCCCTACAAAATTCCTCAAGAACTCGTAGATCCATAAATTTACAGCCTATCATCATGGTTATGAACATACATAACATTTCTCAATAATATATATTTTTCATGACGGACTTCCGGATCCGCCCATGAGAGAGTAGGACGTGTTTCAGCTGGTCTCCGGTGAGTGTTAAAAGTATGCTTTAAAAAGTGCCTAACTCAAAGGAGTGCAGTTAACTCTTGCGTACATATGTATATATAAAAGAACTGTCAACACATTTGAAGCGTGCACTTGTACATATACTGTGTGAATTCTTAACACATTAGTGACTTCAAAACAGTCGCCATTTTTCCTTGAGTCCGGCATGACCGACAAGAGTGTTAGCTTTACATTTAGCCACCCCACCGATATGGAGGTCGACAAACATAGTGACGAACTGGAAATCAAAAAAGTGAAAGCTATATTCCAAGGTAAAGATATGGCAGAATGTTTTGCATTAATGTACATTAATCATAGTAAGTTATTGGAGAGTGTTCGAGGGGAAGTCCAGGAGATGAAGTCAAACATGAGGGAAATGGAATCCGCTATTCAAAGCACAAACGAGGACATCCAAGATATACAAGAAAAAACGATAACCGAAATCAAAGAAAGTGTGAACACAGAGAGGAAGGAGCGTCTCAGACTGGAAGTATGGGGCCGAAAATGGAACCTTATCATAAAAGGGGTGGAGGGGGATACGAGGGAGCAGCCTAAGAAAACAGTAGAGTGTGTGCGCGCCGTACTTCAGAACGTGCTTCACATGGACCCCGAGTACGTTAAAAACATTCTATTTCAGGCAGCCCACCGTTTACCTGGCGGAGAGCAAGGTAAAAAGAACATCATTATTCGCCTGAGCAACCTTATTGATCGTGATGATATTCTTGAGGCGGCGCGTAAACTCCCACGCGGTACTGGTGTGAGTATCTTCCCTGACCTGCCGCCTGAAATCAGCGACCTGCGATCAAAACTCTTAAAGGAAAGATTCGCGCTACCCCCGCATGAAAAAAAGAATACTAAACTAATCTACACTAAGGATTTCCCGTTTGTGTTTCTCAAAAAGGTGAATCTTCGACAAACCCTCGGTCCAACTTTGAATTTATAGCACGTGGTACATGTAAATAAACATTGGACATTATGACACTTCTTGTATGAGTAACATGCACATCAGGAAATGAATCTAAATATAGTTACTTTTGCACTCGATTTACATGCAGCGATGTATAGAACGAACACTTTATTTCTTTATAATTTTGAATTAATTAAATACCACCGGAGATCGGCGGTCTGGATAATTTATTTTTTTCTTCTTATCAAAACGAATCGAAAAGCACGGAGAAGGAATGTCAGTTACACTATATAAATATTCAATCTATGCATCACTGCAAGTGCAACTTTTGTTTTATTTCAGAGATCTAAGCATTGGTCTGTCAGTTTCGCTATTTACAAAATTAAACACTTTCGCGTTCAAAGTAGTGCAGTACGAAAATGGCTAATATAAAAGTTGGTTGCCTTAATTGTCGGGGCTTGGCGTCGGATCACATAAAAAGACGAGATATTTTTGAACGATATCGTAAAAAATATGATATAACCTTACTTGTCGATACTCACAGTTCAACAGAAGTTGAACAATGCTGGGCTAATGAATGGGGTTACAAGGCTTATTTTAATTCATATACTAGCAATAGTAGAGGAGTTGCTATTCTTCTTAAAAACTCGTGTCAGTTTGAAGTACTTAATGTTCTTAAGGATAACTCGGGTAACTTTTTAATTCTTGATATAGAATACTTAAATGTAAAACACTCATTAACAGTGTTATATGGTCCAAATGAAGACAGTCCCGAATTCTTTGAGAATATTTCTAAACAGCTTGAAACACTTGGTAACGATTCCGTGATTATTGGGGGTGACTTTAATGTTCCGCTTGACTACTCTAGTGATACTAAATTATACAGGAATAATAACAACAAAAAAGCAAGAGAACGGGTTTTGGAGATGATTTCTGAGCATGACCTGTTGACGTGTGGAGAGAAAATAACCCGTCCCTTTCAAGGTTCACCTGGCATGGACCTCATGGCAAACAAGCTCGCCTGGATTACTTCCTTATATCTTCTTCACTTCAGGTCTTCACAGTAAAAGCAGATATTGGTTATGCCTATAGGTCTGATCACTCTCCAGTTGAGTTTATCTTTTAAATATGTTGAACAACCGCGTGGAAGAGGAAGTTGGAAGTTTAACAATAGTTTACTATATGACAAAGAATATGTACAATTGATAAAACAATGCATTAACGAAACATTATCTCATTACGAAGTGGGCACCGATAACGAAGTTAATCAATACTCCATTAACGACCAACTACTCTGGGAGACATTGAAAATTGCTATTAGAGGTAAAACTATATCATACGCATCTTATAAGAAACACGAAAATGAAAAACAGGAAAAACTTTTAGAAAATCGGCTAATTACGTTGCATAATGAAAATAACTGTGACATTGATAGGAGAGAAGATATAGAAAAGACCGAAAATGAACTTAAGAATATAGGTAACAAAAAGATACAGGGAATAATACTAAGAGCTAAGGCTAGGTGGAACGTGGAGGGAGAGCGGTCAACAAACTTTTTCTGTAATTTGGAAAAGCGAAATTACATGGAAAAGATGATAACTAAATTAATTGATAAAGATCAGGAATTTACAAATATTGGAGAAATAATGAATATTAAAAAAAAATTCTATGAGGCCCTCTACTCATCCCATGGATGTGAAATACAGGATCATCATTTACATGACCTTTTTAATGTAAATAATCCTTATTTAAATATTTTAGACCCTGGCGAGTCTGAAACTCTTGAAGGACTTATCTCAAAGGACGAATGTCTGGCCGCAATTAGAAACATGAAAAATGGAGAGTCACCAGGACTTGATGGATACACCACAGAATTTTATAAATTCTTTTGGTCAGATCTGCATCCGTTTAACTCCCTAAATTATGCTTATCACTCGGGTTCTTTCTCTATAACACAACGACAGGGAGTAATTACATGTTTACCCAAGGAAGGGAAACCAAAGGAATATATAAAAAATTGGCGTCCAATTTCACTTTTAAATGTCGATTATAAGATTGCGTCATCTTGTTTGGCAAACCGAATGAAGAAAGTTTTAGATAAACTTATTAGTGAAACACAAACTGGATTTTTGAAGGGTCGTTATATTGGGGAAAATACAAGGTTCTTACACGATTTAATAGAGAGATTAAATATGGAAAAAATTCCCGGGATTCTGGTTTTAGTGGATTTCGAAAAGGCTTTCGACTCCTTGGAATGGAATTTCATTACAAAAACATTAGACTTTTTTGGTTTTGGTCCATCTTTTGTGAAATGGTTCAAAACACTATACTCAAGTATTTCATCTTCAGTCCTGAATAATGGATACTTCACAGATTTCTTCAGAATTAGTAGAGGAGTTCGTCTTTCACCCTATATTTTCATTTTAGCGGTTGAACTCCTCAGTGCATCTATGAAATATAACCCTAATATTAAGAGGATTAATATAAATGACACAGAATATCTAATCAGCCAATATGCGGATGATTCAGCGTTAACTCTAGCAGATGATCTTGATAGTTTAAATACATCGCTTGATTGTTTACAATGTTCTGGTTTGAAAACAAATTTTCATAAAACACAAGCTGTCTGGATTGGGGTAAAAAGGGGCTGTGGCGAGGAGTACAAAACAAATCAAAATCTAGTTTGGAATCACGAAGGAAAATTCAAACTTCTTGGTATCATATATGATTTAAAAAAAGATGACTTCACTGAAGATAATTTTAAAGAGAAACTGCAATCAATGAAAAATCTAATGCATGATTGGGCTTTTAGAAATCTTACAATAATGGGCAAAGTGACGGTCATTAAAACACTAGTGTTACCAATTCTTATTCACTGCTTATCTGTCCTTCCAGACCCCAAGATTGGACTATTTGATGAGATTCAGAAAAGTATTTTCAAATTTATCTGGAATAATAAAAACGACAAAATTAAGCGAAATATCATGATGAATGATAAAGATAAAGGTGGACTGAAAGTCCCTCATATTCAATCGTTTGCGAAAAGCTTAAAACTCACGTGGATAAAAAAATGTCTGAACCCAAATTGTAGGGCTTTATGGAAAATTTTATTATCAGATAAACTTGAGAAATGGGGATTTTCAAATATTTGACAACTTCGAAAAGAAGGTCTTTTGGTTGCATCCAAAGAATTCAATAGATTTTGGTATGATACAATGAATGCATGGGGTGAAATTGCACAACATCCTACCACAGCCCCCTCTGAAATTTTTAGACAGCCTCTTTGGCTCAATAATGATATATTGATAGACAAAAAACATATATGCAAAACGTCTTGGATTAAAAAAGGGATTTTCTTTATTAACGATCTTACCAACGCACAAGGAAATTTTCTCTCATTTCCAAATTTTCAAGAAAAATTTGAAATTCAAACAAATTTCTTAACCTATAATGGAATTATATCGGCAATCCCAAAACGTTGGAGGGAACTTATAAAGAATTTCCCTAAAAATGAAATGTATGATAATAATACTACAAAATTAAAAAACGCGACAAAGGTATCGAAAACTTTTTACCCTTTATTTTTGTCATCCGTCGTCGAGACGCCGTGGAAGGCAAAACAGAAGTGGGAGGAGAAATTGTCGATAAAATTTGATGAGAATGAATTGGAGCATTGCTTTATGATTCCACATCATGTCACAATGAACACAAAACTTATAACTTTCCAATTTCAAATTTTACATAGAACACTGTCTACAAACGCCAAGCTTTTTGTTTCTAAATTACTCGATACCGAATTGTGTTCATTTTGTCATGAAACTAAGGAAACAATAGTTCATTTATTTTGTGAATGTCAGCATGTACGAAATGTCTGGATTATACTTCAGCAAAAGCTGAAAGAATTATGTGATGTTGATATATATTTTAATGAACAAACTGTAATCTTTAGATATAATAACAATAGATCTATGGACTATAGAGCAATTAATATAATGATACTCTTAGCTAAGAGATTTATATATATCTGCAGATGTCAATATTCTTTACCAAATATGAAATCCCTGTTTGAATATATAAAATGTTTTATGTATGTTGACATCTACTCCTCCCACTCTTTAGGGTTACGAAAAGAAAACGAGATAAAAGAGAGCTGGCAGATCATTGCAAAAATCTTATAAATATTATCAAAATTATATATTTGTATATATGTATATGTGTGTGCCTTGCCTATGCATAGATTGAGAATAAAAAATATAAAAAACAAAAAATAAAATAAAATATATTTTTCATGACATTTTACATACAATTCACTTGCATTCTATCTCATTTCTAAAAACAAATATCTGGGGGTATATCACTATGTCTGTTTCAGACTTAGCATATTTTGATAGTTCCTGATTGTTGCAAGTGAAAATGTAAAGTCAGCTCATATATATTACAGAAGACTGTGTGTGTGTGTGTGTGTGTGTGTGTGTGTATATGATGGACATTACAAACTTTTTGTAGCAAAGAAGGGAGAAAAATCTTTGGAACAATCAGGGAACTAACCCAGGATTCTTGCATCAGGTCAAAATAAAATGCATGTGTGTTTCCTATTTCACTCTCCCAAAAAATTTGGTAGGGTAGGTTGGTAAAACATTTTATTAGAACATTTTATTTGAAATCTTAGTTTTTGATACATTTTGAATACAGGTCTATATAAATTACAAATACTTTTCACTCACTTTGAAGAATAGTAGTACTCAAAAAGAAAATCAGAGAAATTCAAATGTTAAAAGAAAGAAAAAAATTTCAATTTAAAACTTATATTTTTATTTTCTTTATCTATATCATCTATAAAAATATTTAGGGTTGGCAGCAGAAATGTAGGTTGGGTTGGGAAACCGGAAACATATATGTATTCTATTTTGGCCTTAGTAGTTATGTGATCTAACCACTGAGCTACCCAGGCTGATATACAAAACACGGTAATATTACTGCAATATAAAATTTAAACCTATTTTGGAAATTATACAAGAACTTTTCATATTGAGAAAATGAAAAAATAATTTTATAGTTGTTGCATATGTTCTTAAACAGCCCTACTCAGCAATTTTAAAATGTCTTATAGGAAAATGTGGAGGAGCTAGAAACAAATCATTCAAGACTGAAAAATTAGAAAATGTAATCCAAGAGGTGCAAAATATACCAAAAAATTAAAAATATTGTAATTCAACAGAGGGTAAACAGACAGATAGTACATACTTATCCGAGACAACTAAATGGCTACTTACAATCCATGTTAACAATCCAGCGTCCGGTGAGTACTCCCTGTAAGTATTTAATGGTACGTGGACATAGTCCATTTTTGTTGCAAGTGGTCACTACATGGGTCACTGTTAGAAATATACAAACACAGGACATCATAAAACTTGGACAGTTACATCCAATAGGGTCACAGCGGACTTAAGGGTCACATTGCAAACCTGAGCAATTGCATTTACCAAGTAAAACATGCACATAAAATCCCAATTCTGGTTTAAAGATCTCACCTGAAAGAACCCCAAATTTCACTTTTAAAATGTCCAGTGTGTCTGTGGTCATGGAGTGAATATAACCACTGGGCCACTCTGACCAGTCAGTGGTTATGGAGTGAATATAACCACTGAGCCACTCTGACTAGTCAGTGGTCATGGAGTGAATATAACCACTGAGCCACTCTGACCAGTCAGTGGTCATGGAGTGAATATAACTACTGAGCCACTCTGACAAGTCAGTGGTCATGGAGTGAATATAACCACTGAGCCACTCTGACAAGTCAGTGGTCATGGAGTGAATATAACTGCTGGGACCCTCTGACTGGTCAGTGGTCATGGAGTGAACATAACCCCTGAGCCACTCTGACTGGTCAGTGGTCATTGAGTGAATATCACCACTGGGACACTCTAAATGGTCAGGTCACAGTGTGAATAAATGTCATTCTACAATAGTATTCTTACTTTCAAGGACAAATTGTAACTGGTTGGTATTTAAGAAGAATTTTTAGAATTCTTCTAAATAATCATCTATAAAACATTGAACCCTTCATGTAGCCCTGCCATATCTATCCCCAAGTGTCATGTTATGAACAAGCTTGGCGTAAGTGAGTATTACTTCCCTGGGGTTGATAAATAGAGTTATTAACCTCATGTAAAGTCAATATTTGTGTAATATTTACTGGTGCATCATACTATAAATAAATATAAGACAATATCACATACCTTCAAGGGAGAAGTCCTCTACCACCCGGGCCTGAAGTTGGGAGGCACACTTTTGCAGCGTGATCTTCTGGTCTCGTGATAACCCTGTACCAAGGAAACACAGACTCTGGTAATAGAGAGGGTCAACCTGTAATAAGAATATAAGTCTTCACTAAAGAAAGAAACATGACACACATATGATCAATTTCTACATCTTCACCAGGAGAAAGAGACATGACACAAATAGATATGAACAATTTCTATGTCCTCACTAAGTGAAGAAAATATGACATACATCTGTCGAATTCCTAAGCCCTTTTCAGTTGACACATTAACCTACTGAGCTACCCAGCTAGGCATTTAGATTTAAATGGATTCTGCAAGTATTCATGATACATGTATTAATGTTTGGATACTCCTGTGCAGATTACTTAGAATTGTTCAGGTTGAATTCCTTTGACAACAATAAGAATTACTAGGGGTAGAGTTATGGTGACCTGATCTTCAGAGCCTTCAATATACCTAAAATGGGTCCGATAAAAGGAATCTTCACATTTGGAAAATACACAAAAATTTCCCAATTCTTAGTTTAGAAATTCCTAATTTTGAGATAATGCAAGTTAGATGCATTTTCAAATGGCCGCCCGCGTGGCGCAGTGGTTAGAGCGTCGGGCTCAAAGATCTGATGATCCTTGAGTCGGGGGGTTCGAATCCCACTGTGGGACGTGGGTGCCGGTCTTTCGGATGAGACTGTATAAACCGAGGTCCCGTGTCGCAGTAGGTGTGGCACGATAAAGATCCCTCCCTGCTCAAAGGCCCTGAGTGCCGAGCATAGGCCTAAATTTGCAGCCCTGTCACTGGTAATGGTGACAGCCGCCGGATAGCTGAAAAATTGCTCAGGCGGCTTTAAACAAACAAACAAACAAAAACAAACATTTTCAAATGATCACCTATTGAATAAAATAGAGATTTCTATACACTTAGAGACATTTCATGTACTTGATGGGAATGTGAATTTAAGAGAAAAGTAACTAAAATTCATTATACTCTAAACAATAAAAAAAATTAGGATGAACTTTGCCCCATTTCTATACACGTATTTTATGCTTCATTTATCACAAGGAAGCTTAATTTTGCAATCTGTAGCCGTTTCAATGATTCTGCTGATTGCTCACAGGAATTTCCAAGGAAAGACAACTCTTGCAGGCACAATTTGTATCCGATTTTAGTTACATTTTCTGTAACTTAAATCAGTTACACTCCTGATTGTCTAGTACGGGGTATATTATTTTTCCAGATTACTTTCTACTTAAACAGCATTTTTTATTAATTAATAAAGGTAAATTTTAAACTTTTCAATTTCAAATTATCATGGTACATATCCTCCACTTTCCAACCATATCTGATTTTTCAGCAGTCCTCCTCAAAAATTCTTACGTCAAGACTGCATCAACGGCTTATAATGGTCAATTATACTGCTAGTGTACAACCACCTTTTACCACGTTCATCAGGTATGAACCCCACATTATCGTGATCTCATTGTATATAAAGCTATCTGACCTGTACGAGGGAGGGTGTGACAGCACTTGGTACTTCAGTCTCTAGGGCAGACCTCAACTCTGTATTATCACCGGACAGGTCCACAGGGGTAAGACCTTTTATGTTTCTGTGAATAACAAATTTTTCTAATTACAGGTTAATTTTCAATTTCATAATTTTATTCACTTCGATTTGAAATGGTTTTTCTACTTAAGTATGGTTACACATAAAAATCAGACAAAATCGCATTTTCGTGATAAGTCCACGTTCACGAAATGATCCCAGATTTTGCATACTAAGTCACCGTAATATGTTTACCAAATGTACAAAGTATTTTTGATTTCTTTCGCTTTGTTCCAAAATTTATGAACACCGAGATATCCATGCTTAGTGTAAATCTATACAAAACACTTCTTGTATTACCTTTGAAATTTAGAGACAGCATTGCGGACACGAAAATATGTCATTATATAACATTAAACAAATAAAAAATGCATGCTTTGAAATATATATATATATTTTTGGAAAGTTTAATTTCACACTATAAAACCTCGTTGAACATTTTGAATTTCATACAATTTCGGTTGTCGTTCTTGAATTTCATTCGATGATCGCTAGGGGCGCTACGTTGTCAAACAAGCTAAGTGCGCGGAATATGGCGGATCCAAAAGCTTGTTTCAGTCCTTTATGTAGTGTGTGACATGCATCTGGCGTCACTGAAGAGTGACAAACCAGTCGTGCGTGGAGCAGCCGACAACGATGATTAAGCAACATGCCATACGTATGCATGTCACTGAATCGGCACATTTCGGTAATTCTGAATGCAATTATTTACATATTAACACAAAACTCGCCATATTCATAATTACTATACAACATGAAAAAAATCAAACAAGTTATGGTTTTTTTTTTAAGTTACCCCCCCCCCTTTTTTTAATTGTGACATAATCTAGCTTTGTCCGTTTCCTGTCTCCCCCCTCAAATAAATAAATAAAAAAAAAAAATAAATAAATAAAAAATGTTGATTTGGCCTAACTGAGGATTTCACCTCACAGGAGTGTAGGTATTACATGTCATTTTCAGTAGAATGACTTGGTGTTGCATGCACCATCTTCTAACGTTCTAAAAACACTATCTTATTGGTTATGCACCCCGACTCTCACACAAAAGCTCAAGAGTTCAATCCACACTGGTTGTTTTGTTTTTTATTTTAACCCCCCCCCCCAATTATTCCATATACACAGATTTTTTTTTGGGGGGGGGGGGTTGATCTGGTTTGTATGTTTTGAATTATTTCATATACACAGATTATTATTTGTTGTACAGTGATAACTATCTGGCTCTTGACAAATCATGATTTAAGATATATTTACATACATAGTCATATCAAAAAAATATACTTAGGGTCTGCATTTTTTAAAAGAATTCTGTTTTGCTATTTTGCTGTCAAACATAATGTTAATCAACATTAATTATCATCTCAATAATCAAGAGTAAAACTGAGTTTGTTTCAGTTCAATCATTTTCTCTGCTTGGGCCCTTGAGTGTACAAATTCGTAATCACACAGATTTTTGTACAAGTCATCTTTAGTTAATATATGTTTCTCTTAAAGTTTTCAAACCAGCACCATGAAGTGTCACAACATCATTACACAAAAGATTGCATTGGAAACCTCTTAGATAAATAATGTAGAACATGTGTGCATCCTTGTATCCCATCAGATATTTGCAAATAAACATACACAAGTACATATAGTTTGATAATGGGATTTTGTTTACATGATGAAAACCAATACATTTAAACTATTAATTATCCTGTTTATGCAAATTTAAGTGAAATTTATCCTTTTTTAATATGGAAGAATTTACATGCCGAACTGTTTAGAGAAATATATTTTGAAATATATTGAGTATGTTTGTGAAACTGAGGTTGAAGTGCAATTAAATGGATCTATAAGGTTTGGAATATGATGACACAACACATATTTATACACTGTAAAGAAAGTGTTTTGATTGCACGTGATAAGTGTAGTGCAAATGCATATATGTACATGTAATGACAATAAATTTTACAGTTATCTATCTTAACATCAAAAGCAGTAATCACATTACATACATTTTAAAATTTGTACATGTGATGTCATATTAATATCATTATAAAGGGTTTGTTTGTTAAATTCCATTATATACAGCAAGTTTATGAAGAAATATCTAATCCCCCTCCGTATGATACAGTTTACAAGCATTTAACAATCTACATACTTATGACAGTCTGATTATGACCCTGTCTTAGAAAAAGGGGTATATCGTCTTGCATCTGTCTGTCAGTCAGTGGACTTTTCTCTGCTCAGTATTCACACCTCAAGAACCCTTTGATTGACAGACATACAAATTTCGTACACTAATAGCTCTCGCATAGTAAATGGCGCCTACTGATTTGAGATAACAAGGTCAAAGTCAATGACCCACAACATATGAGTGTGTTTTATAAACTTTGAACTTAGTAGAGTAGCATTATAAGTGCATTGAAATAAAAGTACTACATGACCCCGTCTAATGAGGCCAAAGTCAAAATCCCTATTGATAGGAAAATAATGGTCACTCATATTTAGAAACCTCGACACAAAACCTGATACAGTTGTTTCCCCAACTTGTATCTAAACCTACCTGCCACTGATTCAAAATATTTTGATTGATTGATTGTAAATTGTTTAATGTCCCACTTGAGAATTTTTCACTCATATGGAGATGTCACCATTGCTGGTGAAGGGCTGCAAATTTAGGCCTATGCTCGGCGCTCAGGGCTTTTGAGCAGGGAGGGATCTTTATCATGCCACACCTGCTGTGACATGGGACCTTGGTTTTTACAGTCTCATCCGAAGGACCACCCCATTAAGTCACCTCTTATGACAAGCAAGGGGGTACTGAGGATCTATTCTAACCCGGGTCCTCATGGAACATACCTTCTGAATATCATATAGGTTTATTTTAAACATTTCTCATTTTCAAAAGTTTCCTATGCTGTTTTAGTATTTTTATTCTCTCTTTCTATCATTTAAATATTAATTTGTTATATGAGTACTAGGCTCTGAAGAGTGTACTGTAATTAAGTTTTATGATAAAATATGTACAAACTATCTCAAAAACTAAAGATTTATATATCAAGGGGAGAGAGATAAAGTGATTTTCTAGTGTCCTGAAAAATTGATGTCTATCTTATTCTGTTATTGAACTGAGGTGGCATACTTGCATACTTCAAATTGGATTGACAATCTTCAAAAACCCAAGGACATACTGAAAGTGGTGACAGGTGGAAAATAGGCCAGCTTAACACAACTCTATTAAAGCAAGTGAAAGTATGAGATGATATTACAAAAGATAAGCAAAGGAGTCCACAAATTCATTGTTGAACATCAAGACAGCCTAAAAATTAATCTGAACACGATATTGAAAAGTTATAAAGAAATAAATCATGACAAATAAACATGGAAACATTCTTGCATGATGTATTGTCAAGTTATTTCATCCTCTGCCTAATTTTTATGTGGAACTGTACTTAATAGTTTACAAGATTTAAAGCTAAATGACAAATTCAGGAAAGCAGCATTTAAAGAGACACTACAGCTCATTTTGGTCCGAAATCGTAAAATGACAATTTTTCCAGAGCTTTCTTGAATTCTGTTGCATAGTTGAATGTATAAACTTTGCAAAAATAACACATTTCTAAACTTGAAAATTCTCATTTAAATACAAAAATTAATAGTTTTCGAAAACCCTTTTTTAACAATATTGAGACTTCAATTTTTGGTCTTCGGACACATGGTCATGGAGGGTAAATAATCCAGTGAGAGTTGGCATACAATGGCTAAACCCAGAATTTTGACAGATTAGACAAGAAAAGGGTTAAAATGGAATGAGATACAACACATACACATGCTAGAATTTACGTGGGAATATCACTATGACCCTCTAGCCACGAGACACACACGCAGGGCTTTAAAAGTAAGTGCTATTTTTATCAAAACACATGGTGTGCTTTATATAAAAAAAAAAAAAACATTTAGAGGGGCCTCCGTGGTCGAGTGGTTAGAGCATCGCGCTCAAAATCACAAGGCCTCTCACCTCTAGTCGGCGCGGGTTCGAATGTCGCTCGCGCCGATATATGTGAGAAAGTTTGCCAGTTTACTTTCGGAAGGTCGGTGGTCTCTTCCCGGGTACATTGTATCAGGGTTCTCTCCTCCATCAATTAAAACTGGATGCCACCAGATAACTGAAAAATTGTTGAGAGTGGCGGAAAACAACAATCAATCAATCAATAAAAACATTATCTGGTTATAGGAACATGAAAGGTTTTTTGTTACAATAATGATTTATAATTACTTAATTATAAGAAGCAGGAAATAAACCCATACTTGAGAAGTGTGTGTAGACCTTTTAAGGGGTATTTAAATAACTTTTTACACAACACGTGTGTTGTCATACTGAATCAAGTGATGTAAAATGTCCAAGTCAGAACGAAGAAACCATTGACTTTTGGATGATCTTTAAAGCTCGTTTGAGAGCAAATTAATGCATCCCTAATGTAAAAAATAGTCAGTATTGTTATGATTTTTATCATTTTATTGATATGTATTTTAAAAAGCACTCAATTAAAATGTGCAAAACAAGCTGTAATGACTCTTTAAAGTGTTTTAAAAAATGTCTTATTAACATGACAATTTCAAAAGCTATGTACAGTCAAACCTCGTTATCTTGAACTCTATGGGACTAAGATATTGGTGTCTGAGAGACCAAAGTTTATCTGTATTATAAATTCAATTTAATAAAAACAAAACTGTAAGACTAATGTCAAGCAATACTGTAAAGAGGGTAAAATATGAAGTAGATTTATCAAAGTCTAGTGATAAACATGTCGATGGAAGTTTAATTTCAAGAATCTATTCACACCAGAAAATTAAAAGTTTAACATAGATATTTACATGAAAGTTCCAGTTCACAATAACGCCTCTTGTCCCAGAAATTAAACTCTCACAAAATTTTTACCACTTTTACAGTAGCTCATACTTCCAACATCTCTTTTTAAGAATATCAGGAAAAATTCCTGGAAAACAAATGATAAATTTATGAATTACCACAAAGAAATGTAAATCAATGAATTACCTAGCATTCACAGAGGCCCCATGCTGAACCAAGAGTTTGATACATTCCACTTTCATGTGTCTGACAGCATCATGTAACGGAGTCTCATTCTCAGTTCCAGGGACATCAACAAGTGCTCCTGCACCAAGAAGTCTTTCTACTATTTCCATATGGCCATAGTGACTGGCTTCATGCTGATAAAAAGTGTTATAAACCTGTTACACTCACTTTATCAAAAGCACATTAAAATACAAGTATTAGTTATTTCATTCAACACCTACAAATTTTTGTGACTCGTTTCTTCATTTCACAAATTGCTTTTCATAATGTCTTAATTTTCATATGAATAATTTTAACTTTTTTAAAAATGTACATATAATGTATTGAAATCTTTGTCAAATATTAAAAAAAATGTTTTGAAATGTTTCCTCACAAGTGGTGTCCAGCCTGCATTGTCTCTGGTGTTAGGATTTGCTCCTGATGATAACAGAGTTTCCACTTTCTCCAGATCCCCCTAAAAGTCAGTAAAATATACAGGAAGCATTACAATTCTTCAGCAGATTGTAAGAAACTGTGGTTTTGAGACACTTGCCAAACAAACAAGGAGCCAAATGCTTCATTGGTCACCGTAGTATTAGTACCAAGGGCTATGAAATCTAAAACAATTTCTTGTTCTGATTACTTATGCTAAATTCTAATATTCAGCAACAGTATGAAATAAGATGTGTTCTTCAAACTTAAATGTCCTCGAAAGTGCCTATACTGGTGAAAGGCTTCACCTAATATATATAATATTAACAAGGTATGACTAATTTGGACCCGTCCTAAAGTCAAAACCTTGGGGTTGCAAAATTCACAATTTTGGTACATCCTTTCCTGCTTTTCCTAATATGCATTTAGTTTTGATACTGTATCAGCAAATTTAAAGTAGCCTTTCAAATGATAAGACAATAATCACTCATAATTTTAGCTTGACTCTGAAGTCAAAATTGTTACCCCTGAGGTCATGAAATTTACAATTTTAGTACAGGACTGACTACCTGCTTAACCTAAATATCAATTTAGTTTTAATTTAAGTATAAACAGCATTACAGGTTTTACACCCATATATACCAAGTTTGGTCCCACCCTGCAGTCAGAACCTCTACCCCAGGGATCATGAAATTTACAATTTTGGTGGAGGCTTTTTTGCTCTACATAATTATGCATTTAGTTTTTCCTTTGTTGTAGAAAAGATTTTTGAGAATTGGTCAATCTTTGCAGTTTTTGCCCTATTTCTAAAGCCCGAGGGGTACAGGAGTCCTGAAATCTACAAATTTATGTCCCCTTGTTCCAAAGATGCTTCATACCAACCTTGAAAAGAATTGGAATGGTGGTTATCAAAAAGTTAAAAATGTTCAATTGTTAACGCACGACAGACGACACACATTGCACGACAACAGATGCAGAACCATTGCAATATGTCACCGAGTTTACTCAGATGACCTCATCACATGACGCTATCATGCAGCTGTGGTGGTGAGGGTATTTGCGAAACATACATAACTGTGAAGGTGAGAGCAACTGCAAAAAAATAACATGCAGCTGTCATGGTGAGGACACTTGCCTGAAAATTGAGAGGAAGTTCAATAAATATCAAAATAGGGTGGTCTTATCAACATGATTAAAGGTCACCTGCTACACAAATTACATGCACGGTGGTGGTGATAGCACCTGCTAGACAAATTATATGCACTGTGGTGGTGATAGCACCTGCTAGACAAATTATATGCACTGTGGTGGTGATAGCACCTGATAGACTTGCAGTTGTGATGGTGAAGGAACCTGCTTAACAAATCAAATAAAGCTGTGGTGGTAAAGGAACATTTTAGGCAAACAAAATGAAGCTGTGATGGTGGGGCACCTGCTAGACAAATTATATGTACATGAAGCTGTGATGGTGGGGTACCTGCTAGATAAATTATATGTACATGAAGCTGTGATGGTGGGGTACCTGCTAGACAAATTATATGTACATGAAGCTGTGATGGTGGGGCACCTGCTAGACAAATTATATGTATATGAAGCTGTGATGGTGGGGCACCTGCTAGACAAATTATATGTACATGAAGCTGTGATGGTGGGGTACCTGCTAGACAAATTATATGTACATGAAGCTGTGATGGTGGGGCACCTGCTAGACAAATTATATGTACATGAAGCTGTGATGGTGGAGTCTCTTTCTAGATAAATGAAATGAGGGGACCTACTAAACAAATCATATAAAGTTGTGGTGGTGAGGAATGCACACCTGCTAAAGAATTCAAATGCAGCTGTGGTAACCTGCTTAATATACTTCAACTCATTGAGACAAACAGTTTGATTGACTGGAAATTAGGAGGAAGTTTAATAAATAACAAAATGGGGTGGGGGTGATGTTATTATCATGAAACTTGCATGCTGTAGGCAAAAGGTTGGCAAAATATCATGCATATACCAAAGAAAGACTTTGTTATGATTGTCATGTAAGGACTAAACAACAGGGGCATATTCCTTCTCAGTTTTTCTGTGACAATGTTCTACTAACCTTGATACAAGCTACTTGGAGTGGAGTCTCTCCTTTCACATTCTTCTTGTCAATGTTGAATTGACTGCCTTTCCTAGTGCTACTCACTGAAGAGTTCAAGTAACTCTCATTTTTCTGTGGGCCTGATCTGGTCCTTGTAAACTCTTGAGGTGTTGGTGTTTCTATGGTAATAGTTTCATGGACTAGACGCCCTGGCAAACTTCTCCTGGCTGCCTTCCTATAGTTTTTAAATTCATTCAACACTTCACTGACAATTAAAATCATGATTTACACCAAACAAATCAATTTTCATTGGTTAAATCTTACAGACTTTACCTGTTACTTTCACACTTATATATGTACCTAGACTAACCTGATTTTTGTAGAAAACCGACAGTAAGTAAAATTTTACTAAAACCTATGTGTATTATCAATGCCAGCATTTACCATCCAGTGTGAAAATAATTTTGTACAAAACCGACAGTAAGTAAATTTTTACTAAAACCCATGTGTATCAGCAATGCCAGCATTTACCATCCAGTATGAAAATAATTTTGTACAAAACCGACAGTAAGTAAATTTTTACTAAAACCTATGTGTATCATCAATGCCAGCATTTACCATCCAGTGTGAAAAATAATTTTGTACAAAACCGACAGTAAGTAAATTTTTACTAAAACCTATGTGTATCATCAATGCCAGCATTTACCATCCAGTGTGAAAATAATGTAGAACAAAGCAGGACATCCCCTGTGTAGGCAGTAAATGTAGTCTAATAGTGATCTGAACCTCTGGGTCTTCTTCTCTATAACAAAGCTACATGTGAAGTATCAAATCAATCTAGCAAAAATGTGGTGTGTAGAGTGTCTACAAACTTGTATCACGAAGTCCCATAGTGGCCTCGACCTTTGACATCAAAATCTATATAGTGTACTTCCTCTTTTTTACATTTGAAGTATCAAATCAGTCTATCAAAAAATGTGTCCAGTAGTGTCTACAAGCTCAGTCTTACAAACACACTCACACATACTGACCCATGCATGAAAGAATTAAATCAATTAAGCAAGAAATGTGGGCGGTGCAGTTTGTATAAGGTCAGTGTTTTTTTTAATATATATATATATGTGTGTGTGTGTGTGTGTGTGTGTGTGTACACACACACTCCCCTACATACTTACCCACATATGAACAGTACTGTTGTTATTTCCCCTCTCACATTGAATAGTGAGGGGATAATAAAACATGTTGCAAGTGGGTGTGCAGACCTTGCACCATAGAACCAATTAAATACATTTAAATTCAGAATCTGCCAACTCTGTACGCAAGTAGTGAAGATGAAACACAAGTTTACTGGCAAATTTACTTGAAATATCAATTTCAATCTGCAAAGAGCATGCAGAAGCTGATAGAGAAGATATAACCATCAGATCTGTCACAGCCAAGAAAAAATGACTAAAATTGTACGTCTTCTAATATATGCACAACATTGATATACTTTCTGCCATGTGACAATGACCTTTTTACACTCTTACACACCAACCTATAGTCAATACACTGCACTACATTATTGACTACACATACTGTACCTGAAATCTGTGGTAGTAGTTTCTGTTGCCATGGTATTTCTCCTGCCTTTCTTACTATCAGATGGCAGATTTGTATTGCTCCAAATATCCTGCACCAGGGAAACTCTCTTGCCTCTGTTGGGAATTCTCTGCATATCAGAAACCTCGCTGACTTTTGACTCTTTCCCTTTACCACCATGCAGCAAAGACAAATCCTCTTCATCATCCCACTGAGAGTCCATGACGTTATCTGCAATTTTTCTCACTCTCAAAATGCTTGCCCCTTTCGATATCCTCCTTTTGCCCTTTGATCCCCCACTCGTTTTTCCCTTTGATCCTCCACTTTCTTTGCCGCCTGTCGACTTTCTACTCATCTTCTTTGTTGCATTCCTTTTTTCAGAGCTAACATTTGCTGTAGAATGACTATTGCTGTCAAGAACGATCCCATCATTAGTCTCCATATAGTCAAAGAATTGAGTCATCGTTGTCTGGTCCCCTGGTTCTGCTGATTTTGTTTGTCTTAAATCTGAACTAGTAGTCTGCCCTCTCAGTCCCCCATCAGTAGTGTGGTGAACATGTGGACCTGCTCTGTTGGAGGCCATCACCATTTCTGGATCAGAAGCTAACGACTGTTGTCTTTTTTCTACCACCATCATAGACCTTTGTCGCAGATTTTCTGACATTATGTTAATAAAGAGTAAATCATATGTCATAAAATGAATTCGAAACTGTCTTCAGATAATTCTGATAAATTTATGTATGCTATACTTCTACCTTCCAGAGTCACCCGAATTTTACACACGATAAATGTAAATTATCTGTCACACCTGAAGGGTATCTTGTCATACTAAATGTATTATGTTAAGGTAGCAAATTCAGGACTTTATCCAGCTTTTACAATATTATTACCCATTTCATATTTCTGGGGAGTATTTGAGGATACAGATATGAACTACCTCAAATGGTTGGATGGAAGTGGGGGGGGGGGGGGGGAATGGGAAAATTTTTTCTCTGATTACAATGTCACTGTTGGATTTTGAATTATGATGGAAAATTATAGTAGAATCTATGAAAAGGATTTTCAATAAAATTCATATATACAATTTTCAGTAAGGAATTCCACCAACTTATGAGTTTTCTACATTGAATTGAAGGAAAATCTGTAAAACAGGGAAATATTAATTTTCTGGAAAAAAGTGTTAAGGAACCTTAATCAACCGATAATATAGTGAATCTTGATAAGTCCCTGAAATTTCATTTATTTCATGAATAAATAATAGCAAGAATTTAAAAATTCAAAGAAATTATTTATCCATTGTAAGCTTTACATATAATTTCTAACACAAAAGAGCATAATAAAATGCCCACGTAGTCAGATTCTGACATAAACTTAAGAAATAAAATCTCCATTAGAATCAGCGTCTTCATTACCTACATCCTGCAAAATGACATAAATCTTCTGAGAGATATCAACAGAAGTAGTGATTCTACCTTTCTTGTCTAAAGATTTCCGTTTGTGGGGTAATTTTGTTGGTGTGGACAGTTCTGGACTGACATCATAAACAGCATTATCAACACTTTCAGCATTAACATCTTCATCAGTAACACCTTCAGCAGGGCAGATAGAGGTCCCCACGGTTTCACTGATCTGGTTGTTTTCTGCATAAACAGGAGAGTTCAATTTATCAAAATATTTAGCCTGATATAAAACTAATTGCAAAAGAAATTATCTTGATGTAAATATCCTCGAAAGCATGCAAGTAATTTCCATAAAGAGAATCGCTGAGTCTTGATGGTGAAGAATTCTGTTTGATAGATATTTTTTTTATGGTATCCAAAAAGGGACATAACTCAGTAAATTAAAGTGAAGGCCTGAGTTTAATAATGAATAATTAAAAAAAAGTATGATTCTAGTATACAGCATGTTATAATTTCATTAAATAACTGTTTGAACTGAAAATTGTTAAAGTCAGTGGTTGTTTTTGGTTCCATTTCCAATGGCAAATAACTCTTGGATTTTCTGAATTTTGAGGCTAAAAAATGCCAAGTAATAATTGTTACGACATAGTAATCAGCCAGGGGCATAACTGACAATAGTTATGGGAAAACATGATTTAAAACTGTTACTTTTGTATCTTCCAATGATTGCTGAAAAGTCAACTTTAAACATGATATATTCGTATTTTGTGCTGTTTTTTTTTTTTTTGCAAAATCCTCTGGTATTTCCATGTTTCAATTTACTGGAAGTTTCATTACGTCTGCAAAAATGGAATCTAGTGTTCACAGAAAATAGGATTTATGACTTGTTAGACATAAACTCAGTGCAATATGTCCCTAAGTGGCCCTTTCTTTAATTGGAAATTAACCATGCTTGCAGAATTTTCACATGGGATGAATTCAGGAGACTGTAGAATTACATACATAAAATTCATATCTGTGCATCAATTAGAAATTTGTGTGCAAGAGGTTTGAAAGTAGTGAAGTTACAAGAAAAACTAAAATCTGTTATACTTTCATAAAAAAAAAAAAAAATCAAAATGAGCCTTGTCTCATTTCTGTACATGTTTTTTAAGCTTCATTTTTCTAAAGGAATTCAAATTTGAGCTTAATTTTGCAATTTGTAACTGTCACTGGAATTTCCCAGGAAAGACAACTCTTCCAAGCACAATTTGTAAATGATTTGATATATCCAGTTTCACTGTTACATTTCACACACACACACACACACACACACACACACACACACACACACACACACACACACACACACACACACATATATATACATACATCTTGATATCTTTATATCTCCTGTTACATACACATATGATAAAAGAGGAGGCACTAAAGTCAAAAGTGTCAGCAGTAAAATGTTATCAAAGTTTTGTGGGTTTTTTTGGGAGGGGGGAGGGGGTCTCCTCTTTTCTTGATATAAGGGATATTTCAAAAGATGCATTTTTAATTTATGACTATTAAGGCCAGTTGATCACAAAAAAAACTTGTTGCAATTAGTTTTAGATTAAATAATTAAATGACTGGACCTGCATACTTTCAAGCACATTTATTGTATCATAAAAGGCGTCAGAATCACCCTGACCACAGCACCAGGAAACACCTTAAAGAGGCATTACAGCTCATTTTGCACATTTTAATCGAGTGCTTTTTACAACATGTATCCATAAAATTATAAAAATTATAACAATACTGACAATTTTGAACATTAGGGATGCATTAATTTGCTCTAAAATACGCTTTAAAGATCATCCGAAATTCAATGGTTTCTTCGTTCTGACTTGGACATTTTACATCACTTGATTCAGTATGACAACACACGTGTTGTGTAAAAAGTTATTTAAATACCCCTTAAAAGGTCTACACTCACTACTTGAGTATAGGTTTATTTCCTGCTTCTTATAATTAAGTAATTATAAATCATTATTGTAACAGAAAACCTTTCATGTTCCTATAACCAGATAACGTTTTTTATAGAGCACACCATCTGTTTTGATAAAAATAACACTTACTTTTAAAGCCCTGTGTGTGTGTCTCGTGGCTACAGGGTCATAGTGATATCCCCATGTAAATTCTAGCATTTGTATGTGTTGTATCTCATTCCATTTTAACCCTTTTCTCGCCTAATCTGTCAAAATTCTGGGTTTAGCCATTGTACGTCAACTCTCACTGGATTATTTACCCTCAGTGCGCATTTGTCTGAAGACCGAAAGAGGAAGTCTTAATGTTGTTAAAAAAAGGTTTTCGAAAACTATTAATTTTTGTATTTAAATGAGAATTTTCAACTTTAGAAATGTGTTATTTTTTCAAAGTTTATACATTCAACTATGCAACAAAATTAAAGAGAGCTGTGGGAAAATTGTCATTTTACGATTTTGGAGCAAAATGAGCTGTAGTGCCTCTTTAAGCTTAAGTCAAAATGACACTGGGAATGGTACTGTTTATCAGTATCAATAATAAAAGTAAAAATGTGAGAAAACAAGTGCATCAAGCAAGACAACAGGGGCAATTTTTGAGACATCTAGGTCATCCTATTAAACAGCAAGTATGTCACATGAGACAATACGTCAAGCAAAATAAATACATCACGAGATAAATGTATCTTGTGAGATAATATGACCACACATTATCACAACTACATTGAAAGGGCATCAAACCAATAAAATTTTTCCCCTTAGGCTGCATGTAGATCTAGAGAAGAAGAAGTGGGGAGGTGGGCAAATTATTTCATCAATATCACAGGTCTACATCAAAATTCAAAGAAAGATCATGAAAGCATAATTTAATACAGGGTTTAAGAACTGGATTTTAGAAAATGAATCCAAAACAGATTTAATCAGTCACCTACCTAAAGCATTGCTGCCTGGACTACCCAGTATCTGACCCAGCCGTTTACACAAGTTCACAAGATTGAACAGCTGTCTGCTCACTTGAGCATCCTTCACATGAACCGGGATGTGGCAGATTAAACAGCTCTCGCCCATCAACTTCTCACAGCACGTACTGAAATATTCCACTTAAATCTTCTAATCAATTCTCACATTATAAGACATTAAAAATATATTGCAAAATGGACATAACAAATTAACTTCAAAAAATCCTTTCACACCATCTGGTGATCTTAAAGGGACTGGTTCATATTTTTTGAGAAAAAAAAAATCATTTTTTTATGTTAAGCATTAAAAATATTTAATTCATCTAAATCTGACAACCAAAATTTTGACCTTCCTAATGCAATGATAAGAGCAATATTTTAGTTTTAACTCTGTTTAACAAGTCTTGAGTCCAGTTTATGTTTACAAACTAGTCAGACTTTAATTTTGTATATGTACTAATTTTGCACAGACACAAACTTAACTTTTAAATGGCACATTTTACCTCAAGAATACTTGAAATGTGATACATATTATAAACTTTGATCAATATTGATACATTTTTGAAAATTTATAAACAATAAACCTTAATCTTTGTTTACACGGCAAATAATAAACTCTCTATAACGAGCTTCTGTCATAGTGTATAAATGTATTTGTTTGTTTGTTTGTTTGTTTTATAGCCGCCTGAGCAATTTTTCAGCTATCCGGCGGCTGTCACCATTACCGGTGACAGGGCTGCAAATTTAGGCCTATGCTCGGCACTCAGGGCCTTTGAGCAGGGAGGGATCTTTATCGTGCCACACCTACTGCGACACGGGACCTCGGTTTATACGGTCTCATCCGAAAGACCGGCACCCACGTCCCACAGTGGGATTCGAACCCCCGACTCAAGGATCATCAGATCTTTGAGCCCGACGCTCTAACCACTGCGCCACGCGGGCGACTGTATAAATGTAAATTTTTTTGTAAATCCTTTACCATTACATTAGACAGTAAATTTTGATCATTGAAAGTGAAAAACAAAATGTTGGGGAAAATCATGAACCAGTCCCTTTAATGGTCAGACTAAATTCCTTTGAGGGACAAAACACAAACAAAGGACTCTAGTGATTTCAGGAAGGTAGACTCATTCTCTCAACATAGAATTAAATAACTACTACTTTAATTACTCTTTTCAGTACTTTATATCAGTAATTTTCAGTACTTTATATCAGTAATTTTCAGTACTTTATATCAGTAATTTTCAGTACTTTATATCAGTAATTTTTAGTACTTTATATCAGTAGTTTTATTTGATATTACCTGCAATAAATATGCTCACATCCACCCAGGGTACATGGACTCCCTGCTACATTGCCACTGAAATACAAACACTGTCCATGTACAGACTGACATATGGAAAGTGATATCTTACCAACTCTTATACTGAGTTTACTTTTAACATGGCATCCAAAATAATTTAGATCAATAATTGCTTTTATATATTATTTATTGACTTTTAATGTGATGGGCAGTGCAAGTGCCGATTGTTAAATTTTAGATATCTCTCGCCCATTTTGGTCATGGTCTTATTACAGTGTCTTAAACTTTCTGCATCAATGTGTTTGCCATTAATACTCAAGAGTTGCTGAAAGATGTCAGACTACTGGAAATCCCTGGTAAATTTTCAATTTGTCAGATAAAACCTTGAACCTCAAATTCTCTGCTACATATTAGCAGACAAAAATAAAAAAAATAATATCTGCATTGTTTATTGACTTTTATACAAACAACATGTAGTCTGATTAAGATAATTTGCTCTGATGCTACAAACTTGCTTTCCCAGAAATCGTAAGCCTACTCCGTGTGTGTACTTTCAATATTACACATGTCTTTCTACTTACAATTATGTGGCCTATGAAATGGTTGAACAATCATAGCTCAGGTGAAAAAAAAGATATGATTTCATATCCCACTCTCCTAAGTTTACAAAAAATATCTATAGAATAAATATAACCATTCACATCCATGGCAATTACTCTGATTTTCATCAGTTTTATGAAAAATGGACACATTAGATTGCATTAATGATGGCCAGTTTTATGTTGCACAGTTTGAAGAAAATTTATTGCAAGATTGAGCGAGTAAACAACTACATAACACTCATCTTTATTAGTACTGCATCAAGTTTATCTGAAAGGGAGGGGTATTTTACTTTCATTTTTGAATTTTCCAACCTTGTTTATTTTGAAGAAAATCAAACGTGCTGTAATTGGCAAATTTTACATCTGTTGATGCATATACATAGTAAAAAAAAGTAATTAAACAAAAATAGTTATATCTGTTCTACTTTATATATATTGCTTTAGTAAATAGGAGGATGGGGGATCCGGGATATATGATTATATTTAAGGAGCATGGGCAGAATTTTTAAAAATTCATTCTTCAATTTTTAATGTTTAGAATGCTTAAATAAGGTATTTCTAATGGTCAGCAAAAATCTGAATGTCACTTGTTGAGTTATATGAGAGATAAAGAGTTCTTTGTTAATTGTAAACATTTCAGCTCATGCCATGTCTTGGTTTACATAGATTAAATATACTAGTAAAAGTTTCAATTAAAACAGATTTTTTTGACTCACAGGTTCATTCTGAACACAGGTAAACAGTTTCTAGTCTCATTTCAGTTTTGTAGATTATTACCACTTACCAATGCCAGTAATATTTGCTGTGGGTGATTACATATAAAAAATCAATTCGCCCACATGGTGACTGAATTTTTCCCTGGAATATTTTCATGTTATGATGCACTTTCAGTCTCAATAAAACATTATACTAATATGATTATCCATGTCATATGCAAAGCAGATGCTAAGCATAGGTTACAGCAAGCATATATGTAACCTAGACTAGACGTGTATAAACAATATGGCAATTTATCAAAAGGGTTTCAAAACTCCAGAAGAAATCATTACTTCCATCAGTATGAGAACTAATAACTGAGATAGTTTTCACAGAAATAGCTTGTTAATTGGCAACGGCTCTCGCACATGACAAGTGGAATGGTTGGTTGTATATTGTTTAATGTCCTGCTTGAGAATCTTCTACTCATATTGGACACATTACCATTGCTGCTGGAATGCAAAATTTAGGCCTATGCTTGGTGCTTATGGCCTTTGAGCAGGAAGGGTTCTTCATCATGCCACACCTGCTGTGACATTGGACCTTGGTTTTTGTGGTCTCATCCAAAGGAATGGCCCATTTTAATGCAAGTGGTACCGAGGATATATTCTATCCTGGATTCCCATGGGATTGCAAGTGGAATGATTTGTCAATTCTCTTCCGTTATTTGGTTTTTTCTGGTAAATGAAATACAATGGGAGCCCATTGATCAAGTTGTGGGCCCATAAACTTTTAAACATCAGGCCCGCATGGCCCTTGAGGTTTCAGTTGTTAACCACAACTCTGTTATTTTGTTTCAAGCATCAAGCATGATATTTTCTATTAAGCAATCTATATGTAAACAAAAACATGGTACAAGTACATAACGAAGAAGTGGGAGTCCTATACCTAACTCAACTACTGATACTCAAATTTTAATTGATCATTAGAAATAGCTTAGTTAATCATTGCAAACATTAAAAATGACAAAATAAGATTTGAAAATATTTTGTTCAAATTGTTTCCATGCCCCTTTATCAAGCACCTATGAGCAATGACGGATGAAAATTTATACGAAAGAGTAATACTGTGTGGTTAAAAATAAAGAGCTGTTAAAAATAAGTTAATGGTTTGAACTGTCATAATCACTGCTTGAAAATGAACTTTTTGTTATTCAGTCTGGTACATTTTCAATTTGTTTGGATGATTTTCCAAATTATCCTTAATTTCTGGTAGTTTTTAAGCTCTTTTGCTCAAAGGTACTTGGACTTTGACATACTAATACACATCTAACCTTATACATATGTAAATAATCAATGTTGATCATTTACACATGCATAACTTACACTATACGGTTAGATGTGTATATCTGTATATAGGCGTATGTTAAAACCCAAGTACCTGTGCTTTCGCCAACTATACCTGAACTTGATATTGAAGGTTTTTTCACTTACCAAACACTGCATCGCAAATCGTCTTCTAGATCTCTCAAAATTCGCCGGGTATGCAGGAAATCTAACATTTCTTCTTTCCTTGAAAATTTCTGTCCGTTTTACGCGCTTTAATGTAACTGGAAACACTTTCTGCCATATATAACTCAAAGTCAATAACGAAATCTCTCCGGAAAATTAATAGGGAACGTGTCAAACATGGCTCTAGAGGTTTTCGTGTACATAAAGGTAATTCTATTCTCATGTGACTTATCAAAGAAGAAAAACTATGTCAATTCCCACTTAGTATTGTATATAATAACCAAAGAAACTATATATGTCGCCACCTTTTTAAACATGTCAGAGTCTGACTGTATTTGTCAACATTAGAAAATTGCATATTTTCACTAAACAGCACAATAAAAATGCATAGTAACTGGTTAAAATGACAACATTTTAATGCTACCGGTTTAAAAAATTGCTACTTTATAAACAGAGATAAATAAATTGTGGATATCAAGAAAATCACTGTATTTGATAGACAAACAATTTAGAATAAATACCAGCATAAATGTTTTTGCTCTTGACACCAATTGCATAACAGAGTTAACTAATTTTCTTAGTATAGGCATACCCAGTGATTAAATTTTCTCTGAAAGGTATATTTCTAACATATAATTCATCAAATAAAGAATCACCTCACATGAAGGTGGGGGCTACTTTAATTAATTGAAAATTATAAGTTTACGTGAATTTTACATCTATTTTCTGTGAAATCAATTTTACGAATAATTTTCCTTACTGCGTGGCATACATTGCAATTTGTGAACCAAGTCCGAGTTAAATACCTGTTTTATATGCGAAAAATTCTGATTTATTTTCAACAATTTTTTATTTGTATTTCATGATATTGAAATTTATATGCGAAAATTTTGATTTTATTCAGTATTGATATGCAAAAGTTCGATTTATATTAGATAATTTAACATAAAAGACTTATCATTCTAAGTTTTTGAAAGCATGTCTACAGTTACATACATACATACATACATACATATATATATATATATATATATATATATATATAACAAGATTATCGAAAAGTAGTATAGCCGGTCCCGATAGGGGTTCAACTGAGTGCACTTTTTGCAGCGATATAGGGGTCAATTGAGTGTACTTTTGAGTGCGGATCGAAAGGGTGGTCAAGCGAGTGGTCTTTTGAGGTCAAGTGAGTGGATAGGAGAGGTGGGGTAATGGTATGTTTACTCCATAGCATTACCTTAAAAAATCGAGAGAATATGTGTTTGATTCCGTGTTGTTTCGTAAAAAATCCATAAAGATACGTCTTGATCCTGTGTGGTTTTTTCCCCTAATATTTCATAAAAAAGAATAAAGCATTTTAAAAAAGTTTACACTTTGTGAAAACAGTTTTAACACAGTATTGAAGTCCACGGTTTTTAAGGAACATGGTTTGCTAAGACTTCACACAGTGTTCGCAGATTTTAACAATCACTCTACTCAGTCTACTGTACCAAGATTGTCCTTGAAATTGTCCGGGAAATCTGGATGTAACATCTAGCTTAGTGTATTATGTTGGCGCTTCGCTTCTTGGAAAAGCGGGTATTTTCAGAAAGTCAGATTGATAGGAAATCAAAATACTGGCGATCACCAAATATCTGGCAAAATCGATAAAACCGAGAGTGCTATGACGTCATAATGGCAATGACGATGTAAAACCGACCGAGAACGGTATGATATATAGTAATCCTCGGTGTTTAATCTTTAGTGGAAAGATGTGTTATTAATCTTATGATGCGTTTAATAATCTTGCATGTTTTATTCGATGTCTCAATAATCCTTAGTGTTTAACTCCTCAGTGTTACGAGTACGTTTTTTAAGTTTGATTTTAAAATAAACACATAGTGTAGTCACCGTTTGTTTAGATTCCACAGTGTTCGCAGTTTTTAACAGTCTCTCTGCTCAGTTTCCTACGGGGTTGCTTATGTACCGAGAATGGCCTTGACTCGCGGCAATCAGGACCAGCTGTAACATCTAACTTAGTGCATTATATTGACGTTTTGCTTTGACTTCTCAGAAAAGCGGCTATTTTCTGAAAGTCAGACTTTGCTTCATGTAGGAAAACATAAAACTTTCGCGATCGCCATAGAAGAAAAAAGAGTTTTTATAAATATTGTGTGGTCGGACCTTTAACCTGCGCTTTTTGTGTATATTTTCTATATGTTGAACTGAATGCCTTTTATAGTTTTACGCCATACAATCAGTCTGAAGTCATAATTCTTGAATCATTTCAAAAAGTAAAAGATAACCCATTTTGTAAGTTTTCCATTTTTATTAAACAACAGGCAATTTCTAAAAACATTCAATTTCAGAAAACAATTTGATGAAGTTTTAATAGTCCTATTTCACTCTTTTTGCCCAGTCTCTTCTTGAGGTTTGCTCCACTGTCTTTGTATCTGGTTCCGGGACTCATTGATGTAGTGGCCTTGCGTTACGCATTTATAGCAGGGGTCCTTTTCCTCAATTATCTTGCCTTGAGAAAATCTGGTGACTAATGTCCCACAAGTGTAGCAGGGGTTGCCAGTTTGCGGGTACCAGCTTGTTGACAAGGATGTCAGTGTGGTTTAACAAGGATGACAGTGTGGTGATATGAATACATTGATTCTATTAACATCTAAGAAAGTAACTTTCTGTAGTCATGGGGCTACTCCAAGCTCTAGTCTTGTGATTCAAGAAAATAAAAACTGTAGGATTCTGACTGGGCAATCCGTTGTCTGGATCAGTTCCATTTGTCTTATCGTGCTTCTGAGTCTAACAGCTATGATGACCCGTGATACTCTAGTGGAACCTTGTTAAAAACGCTTTTTATGCCTTTTACGAAAACTCTTTTTTCTTTTCTTTCCTTTGCCTGATTGGGTGGCTCCAGCTATGGCACTGGCAATCAAAGGAACGAGAACGGTAAATATTCTGTGACCTTTCTGACGTCTGACTCCACGACGGTACTTCATCACCACACTTCCTTTCAATACAGTTTTCGAAAATGAGGTTTTACGATCGTTCTTCTATTTAAAAAGGGCATGACGGTACTCAGAGAGGCCATGATGTGAATGCCGATGATATCGAAATGTTTTTGTTTTTTCCATTTCAAATATTCAGCTCTGATAGGTTCCCATTCAGCCTCTTGTCGATCCTCCAGATGAAATATACAAGGAGCCACTCTTAATAATTTCAATTCGTTGGAGCCTACCACCTGAGGATCCACGACATCACAATACACATACATGAATATCAGATTGTCGTATAAATCCATGGTATTGTTAGGTAATTAAGCAACGTTGATCCATCTAATCATGGGTTCATTAATTCTGATTGATTGATTGTTTGTTTTACGTCCCGTCGAGAATTTTTTACTCATATGGAGACGTCACCAGTTGTATGTGAAGTACCACAAATTTAGACCTATGCTCGGCGCTCAGGGCCGTAGCAGTGAGGGTTCTTTAACGTGCCAACGCCTACCGTGACATGGGACCTCTGCTTTTAAGGTCATATCCTAAAGACCGTGATTCTTACCTCTAAACACCGAGCGTTTGGCGAAAGAGCAATCACTCGATCATATTTGTCGAAATAGACTAATTTCATGAAACTATCTTCCCTAGGATCATTGAGCGTTTTCCAGATTTTTTCAACGTTCTTTCCAACACTTCATTGATTTCATTGGTTAATGCTGTGGAATGAATGTAAGTCCCGGATCTAGAGTGAAATCGGATAATATCCATCATGCCGTTGACATCGATGAGATGAGTCCCATGCATATGAGTCCAGTCCATCAGTACAGGACATTGGTTTAAAACAACCAAGTTTATATTTTCCAGTTGACATCTGTCCCATTTAGAAATATTGGGGTCTTTGACATGGACAGCGTAATTTTGAAAGACAAGGGTGTAAAAATAAGCCTCTTTCTGCGTAATGTTTTTCAATGAATTGGAATACATCGTTTCGGTAAAAGCGACTTTCCATTCTCCGTCCGTTAAATCCAGGAATTGTAATGCGATTTTAAATTGAGCGGCTGTATCATTTGGAAAGGCTTCTATAGACTCATCACTGGGGAGAGTCAAGTAAAAACCCCGTTCAGCCATGGTTATACAAATGATGAGAATGATTAAGACCTTGGTCTCTTTATACCGGTATACAATTTTTTTTCATGTGAGTTTGCTTAGGAAGACCCATGTTGTAACAAATAAAAACAAAAGCACATTTTTTGTAGTTTGCAATTTCTATTCTAATACATTATTATTGATCAAAATATCAATTGATCAGTAAGAGGTAATTTCTTCCCTCAAATATAGAAGTCAATTTTGAATGAAATGTCTAAAGACGGTGTTCATTTGTGGCTGACACAGAGATTCTGTCACATCAGTTTACTTGCTCCTCGTCTTCCTCCTCGTCTTCTTCATCGTCGTCTTGATCACTGTCGTATTTATCTAGATAAGATTCTAGTAAAATTTTTTTTTTGCGAAGAGCCATCTTTATAGATTTCCTCAGTCCATGATTGTCGGACACAAATTCATCGATGGCATCTGTGACCTGTTCGTGCGTCGTGTCTTCTTGCAATTCGTACATATCATAGAGGAATCGCTCGTACAGTTTTCTGAATTGTTGGTAAGTTTCTCCTTTTGTCTTTTCGTCTGCCATCTTACTGGCCTTCTTTTCTGACATGTTTTGGTTTAAATATTTCTCGTATCTCTTCTGCCACTCTGCAGCATTAAGTTTTCGCGCTTTCTGTGCCATTCTGCGAAAGACGATATTGTCTTCCTTTGCGTTACTGTCGGTGTCGCTGTGTGCTGGAGCTGCATCAGACATGTCAATATCCTCCTCATCATCGCTGTCCGCGTGTTTTTGTTTTTTATGACGTATCATGGCATCTCTGCGGGAAAATACAGCATTACATTCTGAGCACTCAAACATCTCAACTGCTTCAATGCATAAAAGTGAGTGAATGAATGTTGGCGTGGAGGTTCTTTATATACTCCACCACCACCATCACCACCACCACCCAACACATCAGCACTTATACACCACATACCATCACCCATACACCGCAAACCACCACCCATACAGCACATACCACAAGCCATAGATACAAATCATCATTCATAACCCATATACCATAACCCATCACCATCACTTATACACTACATACTGCCACCCACGTTATAATTAATACCACCAACAAACCACTACTGGCAGACCAGATGCCATCACTTACGGTTTCAAACATCACTTACAATAACGCATCTACCTAACTAAGTCTTTAGTTTTACATTTCTTTGTATAACAATATTAATTAGATCTATCTTTAATATTTCATAGTACCACTACCATTCCCATAACACCATTCACATTTTCATTAACACTATCACCCCCACTCATACACCGCAACCTATATACAACATACCACCACTCATACACCACATTCTACAACCCATACAACACTTTCATATCACACACTGCCGTCCACACACCATATACCACCACCTATACACCACAAATGGCCGTCCATACACCACAAACTACCATCCATACACCACTTATACACTATATACCACCACCTATACACCACATACTACCACTCATACACCACAAACCGCCACCTATACTCCACATACTACTACTCGTACACCACATTCCACCACCCATACAACACTGGTACACCACCACCCAATCTGGCACCTGTACTCCTCCTACCACCACCCATACACCACAAACTGCCACCTATACAGCATACACTATCATCCATACACCACTTATACACCATATACCACCACCTATACACCACATACTACCACACATACATCACAAGCCATCACCAATACACCACATTCCACCACCCAAACTGCCACCCATACTCCACATACCACCACCCATACACCACAAACTATGACCCACACACATCATACTACCACCTATACACTACATACACCCATCCATACACCATCCATTTACAGCATACCATCACCCACATTTTCCTGAACACGCACATTTTTATGAACACTATGTACACACCACTACTGGCACACAAGATGCTGCCACACATATTGTAACAGAGAATCCGTATTTGCCCTACTCTTCATGGTGAACCCCCGTGGGGATCCGGGTTAGATTAAATCCTCAGTACCCCTTGCTTGTCGTAAGAGGCGACTAAATGGGGCGGTCCTTCGGATGACACCGCAAAATCCGAGGTCCTGTGTCACGGCAGGTGTGGCAAGATAAAGATCCCTCCCTGCTCAAAGGCCCTGAGCGCCGAGCATAGGGCTAAATTTTGCAGTCCTTCACCGGCAATGGTGACGTCTCCATAAGTGTGCCCCGTGGGGACCCGGGTTAGAATAGGTCCTCAATGCCCCTTGCTTGTCGTAATAGGCGACTAAATGGGGCGGTCCTTCGGATGACACCGCAAAAAACGAGGTCCCGTGTCACGGCAGGTGTGGCACGATAAAGATCCCTCCCTGCTCAAAGCCCCTGAGCGCCGAGCATAGGTCTAAATTTGTGGTACTTCACATACAATTGGTGATGTCTCCATATGAGTAAAAAATTCTCAAGCGGGACGTTAACGTATATAATCAATCAATCAATCTCCATGGTGAACGTTCTTTACTTACATTTTTTCAAGAAAACCCAGATCATGAATGATACTGACAATAGGACATCAAATTTCTCAGAAATAAATAAGGATGTATGCATGATTTCATTACCACAATCCAAGTTTTGACATCATGAGTGATAATACAGAACTGTAGGACATTTTACCGGAATGTTAAGCTGGAACAATATTCCTGCGAATGGATATGTAGTATACTGATATTGAATTATTCTCCGACATTCAACAGTAAACTTAGATTTGAAATTTGATATTTTACAGCAGAACACGAATGAAATATTATTCCCAATTTCTACCAATAAAATGGAGCTATTAATGCGAAATCTCTATTACAAACCTAACGTGGATCATACAGATAGATCGTTTCAGATAGTGACACTTTTAATTTTATCTGTTTAAATTTCCTAATAGGGTGAATAACATTGATTAACACTTAAAAATGAGTTATCTTTTACTTTTTGAAATGATTCAAGAATTATGACTTCAGACTGATTGTATGGCGTAAAACTATAAAAGGCATTCAGTTCAACATATCGAAAATATACACAAAAAGCGCAGGTTAAAGGTCCGACCACAAAATATTTATAAAAACTCTTTTTTCTTCTATGGCGATCGCGAAAGTTTTATGTTTTCCTACATGAAGCAAAGTCTGACTTTCAGAAAATAGCCGCTTTTCTGAGAAGTCAAAGCGAAACGTCAATATAATGCACTAAGTTAGATGTTACGGCTGGTCCTGATTGCCGCGAGTCAAGGCCATTCTCGGTACATAAGCAACCCCGTAGGAAACTGAGCAGAGAGACTGTTAAAAACTGCGAACACTGTGGAATCTAAACAAACGGTGACTATACTATGTGTTTATTTTAAAATCAAACTTAAAAAACGTACTCGTAACACTGAGGAGTTAAACACTAAGGATTATTGAGACATCGAATAAAACACGCAAGATTATTAAACGCATCATAAGATTAATAACACATCTTTCCACTAAAGATTAAACACCGAGGATTACTATGTATCATACCGTTCTCGGCCGGTTTTACATCGTCATTGCCATTATGACGTCATAGCACTCTCGGTTTTATCGATTTTGCCAGATATTTGGTGATCGCCAGTATTTTGATTTCCTATCAATCTGACTTTCTGAAAATACCCGCTTTTCCAAGAAGCGAAGCGTCAACATAATACACTAAGCTAGATGTTACATCCAGATTTCCCGGACAATTTCAAGGACAATCTTGGTACAGTAGACTGAGCAGTGTGGTTGTTAAAATCTACGAACACTGTGTGAAGTCTTAGCAAACCATGTTCCTTAAAAACCGTGGACTTCAATACTGTGTTAAAACTGTTTTCACAAAGTGTAAATTTTTTAAAAATGCTTTATTCTTTTTTATAAAATATTAGGGGAAAAAACACACAGGATCAAGACATATCTTTATGGATTTTTTACGAAACAACACGGAATCAAACACATATTCTCTCGATTTTTTAAGGAAATGCTATGGAGTAAACACACCATTACCCCACCTCTCCTGTCCACTCACCTGACCTCAAAAGACCACTCGCTTGAGCACCCTTTCGATCCGCACTCAAAAGTACACTCAATTGACCTCTATATCGCTGCAAAAAGTGCACTCAGTTGAACCACCCATGAAGCCGGAAAAAGTGCACTCAGTTGAACCCCCTATCGGGACCGGCTATACTACTTCGAATATAAATCGAGATTTCTTAGCATATAAATCAAACATTTTGGCATATAATATTTATATATATTTGTTACATTTATCAGCAAGATTATTGAATATAGATCAAGATTTTCACATATAAATATTGAGATCATCGAATATAAATCAAGATTTGTATAATATGACACGCTTTACACGCTATATATTTATCTTCGCTTGTTCATTCATTCTCCCATGCGATTTTTATCTTCGGACCTTCATGTACAGATTCCTATAAATATGTGAGTAAAATATTGAGCTGCAGACTCAACAGCGTATTAAAAATCAACAACACGCAATATCCAACGATGGGTGAGGTATTGCATTGATAGAACGAAAATATATGTTCAACAAAATATCCAAGTACAAACCAGATGTGGAGAACTCCTATCTTTTTTTTTTTTTGAGTTTACTGGAGTATATCGAATCGACATATGAATGAAATTGATAATCGTTAATAGAGAAAACGTCGTCGATATATCTAAATGTCAAGCTGAAGGCCACAACAAGATATTTTTTCTTCTCATATAGGAGCTTTTGAATAAATTCTGCCCCAAAGAATCTTTTTTTAAACAAGGGGGCACAATTAGTGCCCATAGGAATCGAAGCAGACTATTGGAAGACCTGATCACCAAGGACTACTAAGATATTGTCAATGAGGAACTCCAGCATCTTTTTATATCAATATCAGAGTAGTTTTGTGAAGAATCAGAGAAATGTTTAAGAAATTAATTTTTGAATGACTGATTATTGTAGAAGATTGATTGGTTGTTTGTTTTACGTCCCGTCGAGAATTTTTCACTCATATTGAGACGTCACCAGCTGTAGGTGAAGTACCACAAATTTAGACCTATGCTTAGCGCTCAGGGCCGTAGCAGTGAGGGTTCTTTAACGTGTCAACGCCCACCGTGACACGGGACCTCTGTTTTTAAGGTCATATCCGAAAGACCTGTGATTCTCATTTCTAAATGCCGAGCGTTTGGCGAAGGAGCAATCACTACCTATTTTTCGTCTTAGGTTTGACGCGAGCGGGGCTCCAACTCACGTCCTCCCGGTTACGAAACGAACGCTCTAACCACTGATCTACTGCGACCAGCAACTGTCTATAATGTCAAAAACGTCCAGTCTTTAATTTATTGTGAGGAATGGTCGTGTAAAGTGTTAAAAAGTTTTGATATTGTTGATCTGAGAAAAGTTTTGTGACGTCAAATTTGCTAAAAGTTCTTTGCATTTTTTGAGAATCCACATTTCATTTACACCACTTCAGGTATATCTTGTGGCAAAATACGTTTTAATTTTCTCATTTACAGATGTAAATATTTGTCGCGAGTAGGAAGTATAGGGGCTTGGTAGAAAATTTACTGGATCCAGCAATGTGTCTTTGTTGGTAAGGGTTTTTGTGAAGTTTAAGAATTTAGTATAAGTACGGTATTTCATATTTATTCGTCCCATTAACTGAGATATTAAATGTGTTTAACACTGAAGCATTTAATCCTTTGAAAGGGCAGTGATGTGGAATTAATCCCAAGAATAAAATGTAGTAGTAATATGAACCTTGCCAACAAAGACAGTGTCATTGCAAGCTTTATCAGCTGGAACCAAAACATATTCCTCGCATGACCTGTCTAGTTCTTTTATCACTTCTGGTTTACTAACCACAGATGGATAGATAGCAACAATAAAGCTTATATTACAACATCATTCTGTATATTTCCATGTTATTGAAGAAAACGTGACAATTTCTGTCAACCCATGCAATACATGATTGGAAAGTTCGTTGTTTTGTACATCTTGTTTGCAATTTTGTATAAAATAGTTTTAGACTGAATTTCATCCAAAAGGGAAATTTCATCGGGAAATTATCGCTATCGAATCTCGCTTCTAAACAATATTCAAGCGTCAATCGAGCCACGAGAGTGTATTGCTGACTATGACGTCACAGGATGTTAAATGTTCATCGAATAGCACAATCGGATGTCAATCATGTTACGTTTAGTACAGAACATTTGGTTGTGCAATAGATCAGTTGGTGTTCTTGATTTTAGAATATCATCTTCCGACTTGAACCCAGTACAAGAGTACATTAATTCAATTTTCTACCCAGAGGAACAACACAAGTTTTTAAACAGAAACCAGCTTTCTGGGTGAATTGCAGGCAATACAAAGTCCCCTACCTGTAGAATGATTCAGCCAAAAGTAGGTCAAGCGTACAGAAACTCATTTGTTTTTATTTGTTTTCAACATTATCAACAGACACATATACATTGGACACCTCATACAGACCAAACAATGGTTTGTTTGTTTGTTTGTTTATAGCCGCCTGAGCAATTTTCCAGCTATCCGGCGGCTGTTCCCAAACAATGGTAGTATTTAAGTGAAATGCATGCATAATCTGGCATATTGTTAAAAGAAGGTAAAACTATTTATCATATGTTCTATCGATTGAAAAGACATTTCCATTTTGACCATTTTCTCATATAAAATGCTTGTTCTGTAAGCTTTTCCTCCAAGATATAGTAATTGTATAAATATTTCACAACATTATCAAAATCAATAATACAATTTTTTCTAGATGGTCATACCGAGAGACAGACAGACGAGGGTAAACTGATATTGCCCTTAGGCAAAGCTGGTAGGGACTAAAAAATAGGAAGATCCAAATGACAGATCTTACACAGATGTTACAACGAAAGCAAAACACAAAGGGAGCGGAGTGGACAGAAAATCATTGGTTAGCGAAGATGGACTTTGCACATACAGGGATAAGTGCTTGATAAGAAATATTGACAAAGTATGTAATTGATGTTTACTTTGTAACATCGACCATGTCCCGATGAAGTCACTTCTTACAAAATATTTTACATGAAAATATGTGAATAGTACGTGTATATTTCACGCTAATACCATGTGTCTTACTTTCCGTCTTGTTTTCGGGCGAAATATTCACATGTACGTCATGAGAATGTCATATGAGAATCATGCGAACCACATTTCCTGTGTAGGGTCTGTATTTCTCGTCGTATGATTTGCGAGTTTTACTGAATATATTGTTTACTTCATGGTTCAGACGTTCTATCCTGAAAGAGCAGCTTAAATAACCCCCGCTCTCTTTACCTCTTTTCATATTTACCTCTGAAAATAAAACGAAAGTAAAACGATCGATAGATTACCAACGTAAGGAAATTGCAATCGAAACACAGATTGAAAGACGGGGTTCCCGTATGAACGTGTGATACTCTTTTTTTCGATTCTTTCAAAAAGTCAAAGCAATAAACTTTAACGGTGAGTATTTCCTATTCAGAAATACATTTCAAAATCTCAGGAGTGGAGATATATTGTGCATGATTCGATACATGTATGACTGACAGGAGACTATGTTGGAAATGGGCTTTATATGACCTATAAAATGACCTTATATGTTGTCAAGACAGATTCGCTTGATTGCTTATGACATATTTGTTCATTCTGCTTATTGAAAATGGTCAAACATATTTAAAAAAAATTCCCTAGTTATGTACCAGTTCTTTACCACATAAACTTGCATATTGATAGCATACGCGACAGGTGTATACATGTATTATCTCTTCCTGATACGCCAGCTGTAGAAATATATATATATATATATATATATATATATATATATATATATATATTCTGATCACCTAGCCAATGCGCAACATGTTTTCTTTTTTAAATTACAAAATATGACTAAAAGTGATATTGATAGAAAAGCAACAATAAGAAAGAAAGCAAAAAATGCAACAATGTCGAACGATCAAATTATCTATTACTTCAGTCCAAATGTACAAGATTAGTTTCAATTTAAAAGACTGGATGTAATAATTGTCATGGTTTTGTCACAAAATAAATGAACTTTGCACATATCAGATTTCAAGTTTCACATGAATTTGGATATTTTTCAAAAATAATCTATCAATTGTTGAAAATTGGATACCGCAATAACTTACGTGACGTCATAAATATAAAGCTTTTGAGAATTTGAAAACAGAAAAAAAAATACTTAAAGTTCAAAAGACACCAAGATAGATATATAAAAACTGTACAGAATAATAATTGGAAAATTCATGCAGATATCTTTGAAAAGGAATCTAAAGAATGCAACTATATTTGAAAAGATTGCGCTTCAATTGTGCTATAGGTCTGAATACGGACGATTGATGGAAAATTTCAAATCCTTCGACAAAGCCAAGTGTTACTTCTCGGAAACATGGGCTGAGGAACGGAGACGGATTATAACAGAATTAACAAGTATCAAAGACGAAGTCCAGAGACAGGCGAAGATTCATTCTATTGGCTCTATTACGTATTCAAGCGTCGGCCTTGTGGGTGGGGGCTTAGCAATAGCTGGGATAGTGACGGCTCCATTCACCTTCGGAGCTTCTCTGGGATTGACGATAGCTGGCATTGCTACAGGCGTGACATCTGGTGTTGCAGGACTTACTCATGGATTTGTCAAATTAGGAATCATCAAAAGTAAATGTGATGAAGCGAAAAAGAGTCTGGAGAATCACGACATAACGTCTAAAATAATGATAAGTTTATTAGAAGTACTGAAAGAGGAGATGGACAAATTCGAGGCGGAAATAAAAGGAAAAAACGAACTTGAAATTTCTCAGATATGGGATGGAATAAAGGGTACTGGAGGTGCTGTAATGCTTGCCAAAGGAATATCAGATTTAGTGGTCAACTCCAGAGCTGTTGATGTGTACAGAATAGCCGGAAATACAGACGAGGTTGCCAGAATTTTAAGCATTAGCAGTGAGTTGGGCGATTTGGTACCCTCGGCAATGAAGGACGTCTCTAAAGGCGCTGCTAAACTGTCAACCGAGGCCTTGAGCATTCTTGCCGCTGTTGGAATCCTCATCGATCTGGGATCTCTGATTTACAATGCAGTCGATTTGTCACAAATGGAAAAAGGAAAGCTCTGCAGTGAAGCGCAGAAACTTGAGGATGCTATCAAAAATTTACAGAGAGAATATGATAACTTAAGCATATGGTTTGAAGGAAACATTTAAGTACAATTTCGCGTGAATTGATTGACAGTTTATCATGGATTCATTAAGCAAATCTAACAATGTTACTCTGTCGCTGTGATTCAATTCAATATATATATATATATAGTATTTTTTTGTTTTGTTTGGGTTTTTTTACGCTCTGCACTGAACAACTTCTGAATCGTTGGACAAGGTAGGCAACGTTAAAAGTGAAGATATTAAAAATACAAAGATATTTAGTGGAATTGAAAAGTGCAAATACAATTTAGTGCAAATGTTGTGATCGTATAGTGAGTGGAATAGACATCACTAATGATATGTGTACCAACAATTCAAGTGAAAATTTCGTGATCATATACTATAATGAAAAGGCTAAGATAATGAACAGTCTTTGTGGCCACCAACATACAAAAATCTCAAACTCAAACTATGACTCAAACTTAAGAAACTTACTTTCAAAAGGTAAAACAGCTTTATTTTAACATCACATTCAATTATTTAAAACAATCGTGTAGTCCATGCATTTATTATAACAATTGCCTTAAAAGTTTTCAATTATCTAAGCTAAGATAGCTCACTTGATTAATTAATTGATACCATTGTCCAGGCCTTTTTGATCAGGTCGGCATTCTTGGCTATCTCCTGAGCGGCTTTTGTAATCCACTTAGCATGCAGAGGTTTTACAACAGGCAGTCTGAGGTCTATTTTAACACTTCACACTGACACACCTTTTTTTTAATCTTCTCAGTTACCTTGTTTGCGTAATACTGCTGAAACTGAGATTTCATGCTTTGCTTGAATGGACCGTTAATCGCTAAGTTGACTTGTGCAACTGGCCGGAAGAAATACTACTACATTGACGTTGTTCTTTCTGAGTTTGTTCGGTAACGCTTCGCCGCGATGTGCAGCGTAAACGTCTTTCAGCGGGAGGTCGTCGTATCTAGCAATTTTCGCTCTAAGTTCACCAGAGTAATCTCCATATCTTTTCCCTTTTCTCGGTTGAGTTTGCGATGTTGATGGAGTAGTAATTATGATTATTCTCTCGACATCTCTATTCACAGCCTCATGCAATGGAGAGGTAGAAATCGGAATACAGTTTTTCCTTTGCGGTAAAAATGCGTCATGATCGATGGGGATGCTATTTTCAAAAGCCAACTATTCTAAATAAGCAGGACTGAATTCAATTTCATAAACAGTACTCGAGTTTCACATGACTGATTATCTTTGGATAACACATTGACCACAGTTTCTTAAAAAAATTCAAGGAAGATAACTCATTAATCCGGAATTGAAACGTTTTTATTTTGAAAATTATTGACCTAGATCGAAGTCAGGAAATTTAAGTCTTAGAGCATTTAGACTCGCGAAATTTCATTCCAACGATTTGATGTAAAAGGACCAGATCGCGGATTAAAGTAATCGAGTAAAATAAGGAATTTACAGAACACACTACCTCAACATTCATTTCGGGAATGTTCAATAAAATTCTAGTACACGATTTGTTGGTATCACTGCTGATACAAATGAATTTCACAGATTTTCTAACTATGCTGCATGAAAATCAAAACCAACGTATAGAATGAAGTATCAAGAAATAGATATTTATTCTTTTTTGACTTTTATTAAACATAGCTAAAACAGCTTTTTTTCAGTCAGTTACATTATCGTAATGTCATTTCGCGATCCGTATTCAGACTCTTCTGACGAAACGTAGGTAGGTTTCACTTCCTCATCTGATTTCTTTTTGGACATGCCCAGTAATCAACCAATATCCCATGTTTGCGAGTTTCTCTAGTAAAGGTGACGATAACTAGCAGTATTCAATCTCGTAATTCTTATAACAAATACCAGAAGTGGGAACAGGTGCCTAGGAGTAAGCATCCACTGTCAACCGGTCACACCCGCCCCTACATCCCGATCAGGTAAACGGAGTAATCCGTAGTAGGAATCAGTGCGCTAAGAACGGCCTAATAATTGGTATAAAACAAGCTAGACAGCATTTGACCTAATGGAAAGTTGTACTGGCAAACTAGATCGTTATAACAACCATAAACTGTGCGAAATGCTGACTTTAAACGAGATTGTACAAACCTCTATAACATCAACGTCGATTAAAAAACTGATCATAATGCAGAACAAGTTCTTGCGTATCGAATCAGTTGCGAGATTATAAACACCCTATGCAGGTTATGATGGAATATTGAAACTTAGATAAGAGAAGTTGACGATGGAGAAATTGAAATTATCCCGTTTGTCATAAAGTGGAGTTGTTGCCAGCTTCTATTTTCGGTAAAATATCTGAGCAGACGTGGGAGACAATATCAAGTTCACTGGGATATATCGAATTGACATATGAATTAAAATGATCTTTGTTGATAGATAAAACGTCGTCGATATATCTAAATGAAAGTCACAGTTAGATACTTTTTCTTCTCATTTAGAAGCTTTCGAATGAATTCTGCTTCATAATAATATAAAAACAGGTCAGCTAACAAAGGGGCATAGTTAGTGCCCACGGGAATTCCAACAGACTGTTGGAAGACCCGATCACCAAAGATTACGAAGATATTGTCAATGAAGAACTCTAGGATTTTTTAAATGTCAACTTCAGAGTACTTTTGCGTGATGTCAGAGTTGTATTTAGCAAACTAATTTTGGGATCACTGATCACTAGATATGAATGTTTTCTTTTCCCATACTTGTTGATGAAGCAACTATCGATGTTGTCAATAAGTCTTAATGTTGTTAATTTGAGACATGTTTTGTGATTTGAAATTCATTGAAGTTCTTCAGAATTATTAAGAATCCACATTTGATTTACACCACTTCTGGCGTATACAGTGACATAGTACGTTTGAAGTTCTCCTTCACAGCAGTTAATATTAAATACTAAAAATAAGTTGTAGTGTAGTAATGAGAATCATGTCGTACAACATTTGATAGCAAGGTGATTTCCTTAAATGTTAAGTAAATAAATCCCCATGTAGCATTGCTTCAATTCCGTTCAATACCATTATTGTAGAGAATCCTAATCTTCGACAAATATAGAAATTAAAAATTTCAACGTTCTCATGTAGCCAAACGTATGTGTAGACTCCCTCCCAAATTCTTCCACTATCTGGGTGTAAATAGATTGAAATCCAACCAAAAGGTCAGAATTATAACCTCTCTGATAGAGTTTGTTTTGGGGTTTTCTTGTTTCTGCTTGTTCTAGAAGATCAATAACGACCGACCAATGTGTATAAGATACTGTACTGGCGCGGAGATGTCTGGTTGTACTCGCCGACTGAATAAACAAAGTCTGACTCCGTCAACATTAAAGGAAAAAGAGCCTGACGGAATAAACATCAAACTAATAACCGAGTCTGACTGAATAAACAAATAAACATAAAAAAGATTCAATTTATGGAATTGAAATATAGTTTTTGCTATCTTTTTTATATCCTTTCGCCCTTTTTTAAAGCAACTATCCAGCCATTAGCATTAAAAAAAAGCCTGAGGCTTTAAATTGTTATTATTGTTGGGAAAATAACCATTCATACTCTATCTAAGTGTTTTATCATATTATTCAATTTTGTTACTTGCATTTAATCGATGTGATTACAGTGCATTTTAATTTGCTCCTTATAAAAAGGATAAATGATACCCTAAATAATGCCATTTTCTGCAATAGATCAATGCAGGGGATCTAAATGTTATTAACATGGTTTCGTTAATAGCGATCTCTGGTGGTCATAAAACGAAAGGAAATTGAGGGAGGGGAGCAGATTTGCTTGCCGTCTATATTCCCCGTTATCTGGTACTGGATAGTTTGAAAATTACAATGTCATTTCCAAATTTTGAGATATAAAGGAAGTTCTCATTAAGGTAAAGGTAAATATTTTTCATATTATCATTCAGTTATACTAGGTAAGAACACCTCTTTTATTTTAATATCAAAACCTCTATAAGATGTGAATGTTTTCATATAGCAATAAGCAGTATTACGCGACATAGTCCATCGGCCTTCAAATGACCCGTAGAGCCTGCTTTCCGTAAGGCACCAGTCACAGAGCTTTCCCACGCAATATACTAACTGAAAGGTCACTTAATGGTCATTGAAATGTGAATGACATTCAGTCGACTGAAATATCACTGAAATGTCACTGAATGGTACCTTAAGGTTTCAAATCTTCCTATGTTGTGAAATGCTGACTTTAAACGAAACCCCTGTAACATCAACTTGTTTGTCAGTAGACTGCCTCGCTTAAAAAAAACTAATCATACGGAGAACAAGCTATTGCGTGTCAAATCAGTGGAGATATATAAACACCATATATAGTTGATAATGGATATTGCTACATAGATAAGGGAAGTTGACGATGGAGAAATTTAAATCATCTGGTTTATCATAAAGTTGTTACCTTGCCGTCAGCATCTATTTTCAATAAGATATCTAAATACAAAGCAGACGTGAAAGACTCTATGGTGTAATGAAAAGGCTAAGATAACGAACAGTACTCAATCTCGTAATGAATGAAAATGGTCATTGTTAATAAGTAAAACGTCCTCGATATATTTAAATGTCGAAATGAAGATCATAGCGAAATATTTTTTCGTTTCATGTAGATGCTTTTTAATGAATTCTGCTTCACAGAAATATAAAAACAAGTCAACTCACAAAGGAGCTCAATTCGTGCCCATGGAATTCAAACAGACTGTCGGAAGACCAAATCATCAAAGATTACTAAGATATTGTCAATGAGGAATTGTAGCATCCGTTTAATTTCAATTTCAGAGTACTTGTGCTTGGAGTCTGAGTGGTGTTTAACAAAATAATATTTTGGATGACTGATCACTAGATATCACTAGAATCAACTATCCACGGTATCAAAACGTATAATCTTTAATTTAACTTGAAGAATGGTTGTGTTTGGTTTGGATTTGTTGATTTGAGAAGTTTGTGATTTCAAATTTACTAATTGTTCTTTAGAATGGTTTTGAATCCACATTTGATTGACAACATTTCTGGCACATATTGGTGGCACAATACGTTTGATGTTTCTCCTTCACAGCAGTTACTCTTTTCGAGAGAAGCAACATTTAGAGATTTGGTAGAGCATTTACTGCATCCAGCATTATATCTTTCTTTGTGAGTGTTTTTGTGAAATATAGAATTCAGTATAGGTAAAATAACTCAGCCATCCGTTTAAAACTGAAACATTTTGAAGAATTTCATCTTCTGAAAGGGCGTGTGAAGTATACATACGATTACCACATGTAGAATTAATCCCAAGTCCATTTAAAATGCAGTCATCATAACGATGTTTACAAACAAACACAATGCAGGCTTTGTCAGCGGGCCCTAAAACATTCCTCGCGTAACTTATTAATTTTTTTTTATCACTTCTGGTTTACTAACCCAGATGGATGGATAGCAAAAATTAAGCTTATGAAACTTTATTTTGTATATTTCAGTTACTGAAGAACAAGTGACAATCTATGTTAACCCATACAATACATGATTGTAAAGTTTGGTCTTTTTTTTCTTATTTTTTTTTTTTTTTTTGCATTTCTTATGAAATTAGATATAGAATGAATTTAATTCGAAAAGGAAACTTCACCGGAAAATTATCACTATCGACTCTGGCTTTGAAACCAAATTCAAGCGTCAACCGAGACATCAGACTGTATTGCTAACTATGACGTCACAAGATATTAAATGCTGATCGAATTGCACAATCGGATATCAGTCATGTCACCTTTCTTACACATTTGGTTGTGCAATAGATCAATTGGTGTCCGTGATTTTAGAATATCTTCAGATTTGAAACCAATACAAGATTATATTAAGTCAATTTGGTACCCAAAGGAACAAGCATTTTCAAATAGAAACGAGTATTCTGGATGAATTGCAAACAATACACAGTTCCCTACCGGTAGGATGAATAAGCCAAAAGTAGGCCATGCGTACAGAAACTCAAGTGATCTGTAAATATCCAAAACAAAACCACATATCAAATTTCAATTGAATATGTTCATCAAATGCGGAGAAAAGTCCGGCAAACCATAAGCGGAATAACAGATAGACGGCCTATCGGTCGTACCGACAGACAGACAGACGGAGAGTAAACTGATAGTTCCTCTTGACAAAGCCGGTAGGGGACTAAAATGAGGAAGATCCATATGACCATCATGCATAGCTCTGATCTTTAGCATGATTTGGCGCCGGTAATTGGCATTTTTGGTTCTCTCAGCTCTTCCAAGTTTGTTCTTACTTTGGATTTCCAACATTTTTGACTTGAGCATCAATGACCTGTGTTCTATATAGAAGCCATTATCTAAATAAATATGCCACTCCTCTGTAATAAAGAACTATTTTGTTCATTTGTGCGAACCTTTAAAATATATTTTAATAAAGAAAATCAATCTGCGTGTGCAGTGAAATCATCTCACAGTGCTTACGACTATAAATAGATATATAGAAAATTGATAACTTTGCATTGCGAGGTATTCTATAATTAGACGACAAGATAATATTTCTTTAAGTGGTCATTTCATCATGTTATGCAAGTGAACTGGTAACAGTTATCGTGTCGAAATGGAGCATCAGTCTAATGATGCCAGTGCTGTCTTTAGAACGAGAGCAGGTACACAAATTATTTGTAGGGTTTTTATCAATTTGAATGTTATAAAATATTTCGTACATGAATGGGATTAAGCAAAAGAAACAACCTATTTTGACTTTTTCCCTTGGGTTTTACGTTAAAGGTCATATGAAACGATATTTTAAAAAAAAAAAAATAAGTTAAGCATGGGAATTCATTAATGAAAATTTATTAAATAAAAAGCAAATCCGTATTATTATATTTTTTCAATGCAAGATAACGTCATAACAGCTGATCAAATGTACTCTATTACGAAAATGATCGTTGATGATCCCCCTTGCCGATGACGTCAGAAAGACTCAACGTGATGTAAACAAGAGTTTGTAATACTAAGTATAAAGGGTGGTGGTCATGTACCAAGGGAACACTTTTCAATAAATTAACCCGAAGTATGGATATTAAGGAGATGCAAATGCATTTTGATATATAAAAGTCAGTGCGTTTAATATATATCAAAGCGGATATTTCCGGCTTTCACAAATTCGCACATTCGAATGGGGTTTACTAGTGTATGCTTTAGTCTTTATTTCTATCAGTTTCTCTTTCACTTTTATGTTTAACTCTCTCTCTCTATCTCTCTTTCTCAGCGCATGCATTTGTTATAAATATTAATTATTGATGAACAGACAGAGGGGGTGGGGGGTGGTCGGGTGATTACTTCATTCTAATAACTTGAGATCAAACTTTCTTTCTGTTGCGTATCAGAAATTAAAGTATTGTTGTCAAAAAAAAGCTCATAATACTGGGACAAATTGTCTGTCTTTATTTCAAGCATGAACATAAAACGCTTTGCAATCTACAGCATGCAACATACAATGAAAAAAAAATACAGAGAGAGTTTTGAATTCATTTTTACATATCGTCAAGCATAAGCAATTCATCCTTTGCTTTTTGCGAGAGGCGATTAAATGGGACGGTTTTCTGGACGAGGCCCCAGAAACCGAGACCCCAGGTTACAGCAGGTATGACACAGTAAAGCTCTTGCTGTAAATTCTGATTATGGCAGTGGTGACGTCTCCATATGAGTGAAAGATTATCGAGCGAGACGTCAACCAATATACAATCAAGGTATATAATTTAACTGAACGTACATTAATTAGATACCCCTTCCAAGTAAGTGGAGATTGATACTCTTTCACAGAATATGGTGATATTAAATCATATGATTTTACAGCACATATCTACACTGTACATATAGGTGAACTTTCTTTTTCATTATGGAAATGCCACTGACTAACTCCTTAATCATTTTCCAAAAACTAAACTTGTATCGATCATTGCTTTGGTCATTTTGATGGGACGTAATAGTAAGGACAATCGTCATCGTACACATCTGTCCCCCAAGAGCAGATTAAATATCCTCTTATCCTCTCTCTCTCTCTCTCTCTCGCTGTATATATATATATATATATATATATATATATATATATATATATATACTTTTGATCATAAAGCGAAAGTAAAAGGATCGAGTACAAATTTCAAGGAAACATTACAATCTTGCTATATAAACACCGCAATTGAACTGCAGGTTTCCCAATTGAACCTGGTACAATCACTCTTTCGATTCTTGAAAGAAGTCAAAGCAATAAACTATAACGGTAAGTATTCCCTATTCAGAAATACATTTCAGAGTCTCAAGAGTGGAGATACGTTGTACATAATTCTATATATGTATTGATAACAGAGGACTCTTTAGGGAATGATATTAATATGAAATTACCTGTGTTCTAAAAATGTGTCATTTTTATGAAATAAGTTTTAATTCTACATATTATGTTTTTTTGTTTTAAAATGCTCACAACTGTAACAAAAAAGCCCAAACATGTACCAGTTTTTTTTCCAATAAACTTGCATCTTTATGGCGTATGCGACGCCTACAGGTATATACATGTATTAAATTAATATTGAATCATTTCGTGATAGGTCAATGCCAGAACTATTTATTTTTTCTTATCACGTAGCCAATGCGCTACATCTTATTTTGAAATACAAAAGAATGACTGAAAGTGAAATTAATAGAAAAACAACAACAACAAGAATTGAAAAGAAAACAACAAATTCAACAATGTCGAACGATCCAATTCTCTATTCCTGAAGTCACAACACAGACTAATTGCAAAAAGAATGGACGTAATTATTGTCATGGTTGCTTCACAAAATAAATGAACTTTTCACAAATCAGATTTCAAATTTCACATTGGACATATTTCATAAATAATATATCAATTGTTTATATTTTGATACGGCAATAACTTATGTGGCGTCTGACATGTAAAGCTGTGGAGAATTTGAATACAGAACATAAATATACGTGAAGGTAAACACGCAAACATAAATATAGAAATATAAAAAGATGAAAAGTTTTCCTGTACAGATTAATAAGTAGACAAATCATGCAGATATCTTTAAAAAGGAATCTAATGAATGCAATTATATTTGAAATGATTATGCGTCGATTGTGTTATAGGTCTGAATAGAGACGACTGATGAAGAAATTCAAATCCTTCAAAGAGGCCAAGTGTTACTTCTTGGAAACATGGGCTGCAGACCGAAGACGAATTATAGCAGAATTAAAAAGCATCAAAGACGAAGTCCAGACACAGGCAAAGATTCATTCTATTGGATCTATTACGTATTCGAGCGTCGGCCTTGTGGGCGGGAGCCTGGCAATAGCTGGAATCGTGATGGCTCCATTCACTTTCGGAGCTTCTCTGGGATTGACGGCCGGTGGCATTGCTACAGGAGTGACATCTAGTGTAGCAGAGCTTACTCATGGAGTTGTCAAATTAGAAATCATCAAAAGTAAATGTAATGAAGCGAAAACAAGTCTAGAAAATCATGAGATAACGTCTAATATAATGAAAAGTTTAGTAGAATCACTGAAAGGGGAGATCGACCAATTCGAGGCAGAAATAAAAGGGAAAAACGAAATTGAAATTTATGAAATATGGGAAGGAAGGGAAGTTACTGATAGTACAGTGATGCTTGCCAAAGGAATGTCAGAGTCAGTGGACAACTCCAGAGCCGGAAATACAGATGAGGTTGCCAGAATTTTAAACCTTGGTAGTGAATTGGGCGAGTTTGCACCCTCAGCACTAAAGGATGTTTCTAAAGCCACTGCCAAATCGTCATCCGAGGCGTTGAGCATTCTTGTCGCTCATGGGATCGTCAATGCTCTGGGGTCGCTGGTTTGTAATGCAGTCGATTTGTCAAATATGGAAAACGGAAACCTCTGCAGCGAAGCCCAGAAACTTGAGGAGATTATCAAAATTTTGCAGAAAGAATATGATGTTTTAAGCAAATGTTTTGATTGAAATATTTAATGTACCTTTTTATGTATTGATTGACTATTGAATAATCAAATCTAAGCATCTTACGTTACATGAGATTCGTAATGTTTCTTCTCACTCATAGCTAGACACTTTTCAAGAAAGCCTTCTGAATCATTGAAGCATTTTGACAACTTTAAAAGAGAACATTTTGAAAATGCAAATATATTGAGTGGGATTGAGAAGTGCAAATACAAATTTTAAAAGTGAAAGTGTCGTGATCATGTACGATGATGAGTGTCTATACAATTGAAGTGGAAATACCGTGATCATATACTATAATGTGGATTTCAACAGTTCAGTGGCAGATTTACTCTGAACAGACAAATGTAAAATTTTTAAATATCATTATTTGTATATTCCTGCTCTTAAACAAAGATTGACCAGATATATTCACTGAAATTGTAGATGATTAATATTAGTTTTAGTGTTGAACACTCTAAAAGTTATGAAATTGGTAGCCTCTGGGAAATAAGAGGGGTTCAATCGTTATAATGTAAGCTAAATTGCGAATATAAAACAAATCCGTTGTAATAGGGACTGTGTTAATGTCTATGATTAGTGCTAATATGCATATATATTATACCTGAAACCTAAAAAGACAATGGTGATCAGTTGATCACATATTTATGTCTAGGCATGGAACATTATGGCTTTTTTTGTTATTGGAAACGAATACAGTCATTATAGAATTACAGTATGGTGAAGTTAATACAAATTTTGATCAATCGATGAGAATATAATAACTGAGGACATAATCGACCTAATGAAGGTATATTGTCTATGGCGTGCAAAAAAAAAAATCATCTGCATATGGTGTTTATCTATCTCAACGGAATCGATACGCATGAGCATATATTATTTTCATTATAATGAGTGTTTAAATCGAGGTAGGCTACCGACGAATACGTTGATCTTCTGCGTATTTCATCAATATCTTTGAAACTCAGCATTTGCAAATTATTTGGTCGCTATAACGATCTACTTTACAAATAGAACATCTCGCTGGACAAGCTATGACTGGGTTAAATGCTGTCTGACGTGTTTCATACCAATTGTTAGACCGACTTTTGCATACCGATTTTCACTACGACTTAATCCAGAATTATGGTCACGGTGTTTTTGAGAGGTTAAAAGAAATACTTACTCCTCTTACTCCTCTTACAGAAAAGTAGCAAAACGAAACGGACCCTTGTTCACTGTTGCTGCTATCTTGTATGTAGGAGTGCTATGATACCGCGCACACAATTAACGAAATCGACTCGTTTAAAATGTATTGGCCTGTCAGTCAGTCGTTTTTGTTTGTTTGTTTTACGTCCCGTCGAGAAGTTTTCACTCATATTGAGACGTCACCAGCTGTAGGTGAAGTGCCACAAATTTAGACCTATGCTTAGAGCTCAGGGCCTTAGCTGTAAGGGTTCATTAACGTACCAACGCCTGCCTTGTTTAAGGTCCCCTGTGATTCTCACTTCTAAATGCCTATCGCTTGGCGAAGGAGCAATCGCTACTTATTTTTAGGTCTTAAGTTTAACGCGGCCATGGCACGAGCGGGGCTCGAACTCACGACCTCCCGGTTGCGAAGCGAACGTTCTAACCACTGAGGTACCGCTACCGGTCAGTCGTTAATGTTTTAAAAATACCTTATATGGAATATTGTTGTTTTCACTTATATGAGTGTACAAACAGACATCAATTTAACTACTTGTTTACAACTTACAAATGATCCATTGTGAGGTCAAGACTGTATACATTTGAAGACGAGGTTACTACGATACCGCGGTATTTATAGAAATGCAACGCATGGCTGCTTGATTTTGATGCAATTATGACGAAAGGTTGTAATCTCATGGAACGTATACCGGGGTATAATTGATAGACAAATAAATAAGATTAACAAATTGATCTGTTTATTTGATTTTATATTAATGTAGAAGCACATCAATTAGGAAAAGTAATGAAAAAATGTCGAATGTTCATTCCTTATAAATTCAAAGACCATACGTGTCAAAATGCTGGACATTTTTATCACAGGAGTTAGCAATTTCATCAATAAAGTAGAAATATATGAGAAACAGGCATTAATCCTACCGGTGAGCTTCGCAAGCGTAGCGAGCATCTACGCTCGTGAAGCCCACAGGTCGAATTTATGCCTGAATATAACTATATAACTCGACGATATATGTCACGGTTCATTTGCGAAGTATGCAAAACTGAAATGGACCCGCGGTATTATAGGACGGGAGTATAAAACAGATTGACATGGTTTATGTCTTAATTAACTTAAATTGATCCTTTATCTCCTTTAAATGCATCAAATTAGACTCCTTCTACTTAGTTGCAATATCATAACCCTCCTCAATTTATTTGCAATTGGACAGGGTAATATAAGCACTTAGAAAGAAAAACAAAAACGCCTATTTACTTAATATTTACCTTACTTTCTACATTTTTTGCAAAAGTGAATGGTTTATTAAGTAAATGGTTTTTTAAACGAATGGTTTTTATTGTTTAAAAAATCAAATGCTTATGCTTTGCACCCCAAAAATGTACATTTAGAAAATTGCATTCCATATGATTGCTCTTATGTCAGGCATCATATTAAATTGGGTATAGGGTTCTTTGGTATCTTGTACGCTGATCGACGATTAACAGATGCCAGAATTTAATCATGACTTTTATTCTCAGGTGCAGAAAGCAAGGGGATTGACAGGAAGAAATGAGACTTTTCAGTTAAAACTGAAAGACACCATTCAGTGACATTTCAGTGATATTTTTGTGGACTGAATGGCAGGCACATTTCAGTGATCATTCAGTCAGTATAATGCGCGGGAACATCAAAGCCCTCTGATTGGGCGCCTTTAGAAAAACATATTCTACAGATCATTTCTCAAAAGAAGGCCGAAGGACTATATCGCGTAAGTACTACCTATTGCGATATAAAAGAATTTCACATTTTAGAGAATTTGTGATATCAAAATAAAATAGGTGTTCATGAAATGATATATTTATTATAAGTATAACTGTATAATAATAAATATGCAAACTGTTTTCTCTAATTTTATGAGAATTTCCTTTATATCACAAAATCAAGACATGGCATTGTGATTTTCAATATACTCTGTAATAGATAATGGGGAATATGACTGAAAAACAAATCCGCCCCTCTCCCACATCCTTTCATTTTATGACTACCAGAGATCGCTATTGCCGATATAATGCTAGTAACAGTTAGACCCCCTGTATTAATGCATTGCAGAAACCATCATATCATTTAAATAGATCTTACTATTTATATGGAGTAAAATAAATTACATTGTAAGCAAGTAAATAAATGCATAGGACGGATTTCATCATTTTGATTAATTGCATATATCAATATTGAATAATATGTTGAAACGGTTATATAAAGTGCGAGTGTTTTTCTTAATCTAATTTAATCTGCCTTATTTCATTTAATTTCAGCCGGTTTTTATTTAATAAAGGGGGAATTCAAAAAGAGCCAAAAAGTATATTTCAATTGCCATTCTCGTATATTACACCTTTTAATGTTTATTTGTTTATTTCGTCAAGCTTTGTTTTTTTTTTCTTTGATGTTGACGGAATCAAACTTTATTCAGTCAGCGAGTACGACCGGACATCTCGGCGTCGGCACTGTGTATTATACACATTGGTTAGTAACTATTGATCTTCTCGAACAAAAAAAAACTCTATCAAAGAAATTATAGTTCTGACTGACAGTTGGTTGGGTTTCAACCTATTTTCAACCATTCAGATAAAGGAAGGATGGGGAGGGAGTCTAAACATGTCGCAAATTTTTGGCAACATGTGAATGTTAAAATTTGTCGAAGATTAGAATTCTCTAAATTAATGGTATTGAATGGAATTGAAGCGATGCTGCACAGAAATTATTTATTCAAAATTTAGCTATTCTTGCATATTGTACAACACGACTCTCAATATTACACTACAAGGTTTGTTTTTTAATAAACATTGTAAATAGAAGCTATATAGATAAGACGAGTATAGTAGGGGGATCCCCGCCAAGATTGATAGAAATAAATTTGTAAAATTATCTGCGCTTGTATGTATTTCCAGCCGTAAAAATATTATTTAGGCTTAGTATAAGTATATAAAACATGTCATTGTCTTCAATAATAGTGAACTCTGCAGGATTAGGCTTTCGGGTGAGGCTCTGATGGATAAATGAAAATGCATTAGAATTAAATAATCTTTTAAATCGTCTATATTGTGTGCACCATTTTTAGGAGGCCATTAACACCCACCCTATTTTATTATTATTATTATTATTAGTGTGTGTGCGTGTGTGTGTGTGTGTGTGGATCATCTGTTTGTTGGTGTTAAATAGCTGTATAGATATTCATTTAATATTCTTTTTGCTTTATAGAAAACTTCAAGATTTACTGAAGATGACGCGGCAAACATTAGATGATGGCTGATTACTGGGCATGTCCAAAAAGAATTGATTCATACCTACGTTTCGTCAGAAGAATCTGAAAACAGAATGCGATGAAAATGAACTCACAATAATGTAAATGACTAAAGAACTGTTTTAGCTATGTTTAATAAAAGTGAAAAATACTTTGCTACAGTCAAAACGGAATAAAGGAATATTGCTTGAAATTCCGCTCTGTGTATTGGTTTTGATTTGCAGCAGAGTTAGATAACCTGTGAAAGTTATTTGTATGAACAGTGATACCTAAAAATCGTTTACTGGAATTTTATTGAATATTCACAAAATGAATGCTGAGGTAGTGTATATGACTGAAAATTGAAAGTTACACAAACATAGGTAAACAATTATAGAAAAATGTCTGGATGGTCATTTATATGTAACTAGAGAAGAACGAACTGCTTAATGAAATAACAATTAGTGAAAGGGACAAGAATAGGCTCGGAAATATCACCATAAAGTAGGTAAACAATGATAGAAAGATGTCGGGCTTAGTATTTGGCTTAATGGTCGCGGAAATATAAAAGACTAGTTATTAAAATTTCACTGAAACCTAACTGAATGGTTGCTTAAACCTAGTTGATTGGAATGACACCTGACCTGAATAGTCACTGAAACCTTAGTGAAAGGACACTGAAACCTGACTGAATGGTCACTGAAAACTGACTGAAAGGTCACCGAAACCTGTCTGAATGGTCACTGAAATGTGACTGAATGGTCACTGAAACCCGATTGAATAGTCACTGAAATGTTCCTGACTGAGGTGAATAATAACTGAAAGGTGACTTAAAAGTACTTTTATCAGTGATGATTCAGTTAGCTCTCTTTTTATCTAAGATGAGAAAGTTGTGTGAAGATTTACTATGTCTTCATAATATGTGCCTCGAAGGCTGTATCAATTTGCCGGAATATATGCTCTTCACAGTATTGACTTTAAAAGTAATACGGAATATCTCCAGATTTAAATTTCGTCGGAGAAGTGCATAGTTTCTTTGTGTGAATTTAGAAAATACATATATGACATTCCTGTCTGCACATGTTGCTGAAACCAAGCTGTTTCACTATTATGCATATATTCTTGTTCTGCAGTTGGTATACAATTTTAATGCACGTACAATGTATATATGCTTTAGAAAATACCGATCCTATCTGTTATATTTGTATGTTTACACAATTCTAGCACTAGCATCATTTGTGTAGCACTTGCTAGTTTGGCAAGGACTTAAGATTTAATAAAAAAAAAAAAGAACTTTGACACAATTGAACTGAAAAAGTCAAACTTCATAAATCTATTGAAATCATAATCTGGTCTTAGGCCAGAAAAAGGTCACAGGGGGGGGGGGGGGGGTGATATTTTTCTATAGATGTTGAACAAAAATCTTCCACATGAAATGCGCTCTCATGACCAGTGACCTCTCTGATAACTTCTTAGCATTGCACGATGCAAGATATAATGTGAACAAGACGCCTCTTCAAGTTTCTTTTAATCTTACATCATGTTATGTTTTCATTATATTTTACATTTTTTTTTTATTTGTATCTCTAAATATGTAAAAGATTACTTGTTATATAAGTGTTCTTGTAATTATATGTAAGTGCATTAATATGTTTTTTTGTTTTTGTTTTTTGAATTACAGTTTATGTAGAATCCCTGAATTTCAAGCAGATTATGCTAGAAGTGTGCAGCAAGAGTGTATCGCACGTTTGCAGAAAACTCTGTTCAAGAGAAAAAAATGCATACGAAAAATGTACTTGCGCCATATTTGTCGCAAACTGTGTTCCAAAAGTATGCTGCAAGTGTGCCAGAAAAAAATTCATACGAAAAATATTTTCAATATAATTGAAAGTGTTTCTTAGACTTACTTATCTCAATTGATCACCATGTGCATACTCATCGGTATCATTTACATTATCAACAACATTCATTATTAATCATCATATGTAATACACTGTTCTGTGTATTGTTCTTCACATAATGTACTATTACTTACTTGTTTTTGTACTGCATTGTTAAAAAGGTCTCTTTGAGCCTAAGGCATCTATAACTGTGTGGTCACTTTCAGACATGTGATTATGGTCAGGCGGTTCTCTAAACTAATAGTTTAACTTATCCTAATTTTCAGCTTCCAAGTACCAATGTCAGACTTCAGACAGCACTCAATCAGAGAGGGAGCATTGTAATTTTTTATTAAGCACAGTCTGACATAGACATAGGAAGGAACTGGACATTTACTAACAGTAAGTACACTATTTCATTCCTTACATCTTGCATTCATATTATTTCTGTAAAGTTTCTAATTTAGCATTTTTGTTCATTCGAACTTAAAAAGTAATTTCCAATTATTGATGTGCGAATTGTAGCATTTTAATTATAATCTGAATCTGTTTATTAGTTTTATACATGTATCATAAATATTTGTGGATTCAGTCAGTACAGTGTTTGTGTAAATATCGTTTGTATTACTGAATTGAAAGAGCTACAGTTATTGGTTCTAATTACCTTCTGAGAGGAACCTTGTTCCATAAACAGGTGATTGCATGAAAAGGCCAAGATAATTAACAGTATTCAATCTCTTAATACCTATAGAAAATACAAATCAGAAAGAAGGACCCATGGTCATACTAGAGGTGGAATCAGGTGCCTAGGAGGAGTAAGCATCTCCTGTCGACAGGTCACACCCGCCGAGAGCCCTATATTCCTATCAGGTAAACGGAGCAATCCGTAATCAGAATCAGTGGGCCAAGAACGGCCTAACAATTGATATGAAACATATAGGTGACAAAGAATGTGATAGACATTTGTGCATAAATCTGAGAATTCTAAACGCTGGGTGAATGCGTCAGCGATTATTAGGGTTAGAATTTCATCGAATCAACAGCCCCTATCTGCTAATGAAGTATTTCAAAGAAATAGTATGCAGTGGCTTCTTTACACATATTTACGTCTTTGTCAAAATACCGATGCAGTACCAATACTTTCTTAGTACTTAAATATTTTCATGCCACGATAGCAAGCAAATATTTTGTAACACGTTTTCGAACATGCAGCGTAGGTTTTAAAGACCATTTGGGTTGGAGAATATAGCATAGTTTGGAAGATTATAAGGAAGAAGGGTGATAAATTAACGGACAGAGTAGCCTGCTTGTGAGTTTTGTGAAATAGAGTACCAACGATCACTATTCATAAACAGATTACATTATCATTCACTATTGACTGTACTTGAAACGATCATATATTAGATATCAACGTCCGTTGAATTGTTACAGTATCAGTGTATTGTACATACGTTTATTCATTGTGTAGCAATATTCCATTATCACCTGCATAAGGTATTATACAACTGTATCTCTTAACTGATTCAATAGGCAATGACTTGTTCTGCATATGACCACTTTTTTTAAATCGAGGCAGGCTAAAGACAAAAAAGTTGATATTACAGGAGTTGGTACAATCTCTTCTAAAGCCAGCATTTCGCAACTCGTATGGCCGTTATAACTATCTAGTTTGCCAGTACAATTTTCCTTTAGGCCAAATGCTGTCTGATGTGTTTCATACCAATTGTTAGGCCGTTCTTGGCACAATGATTCTGACTACGGATTACTCCGTTTACTTGATCGGAATGTAAGGCTCACGGCTGGTGTGACCGGTCGGAAGGCGATGCTTAATCCTCCTAGGAACCTGATCCAACCTCTGATATGTCCAGGGGTCCGTGTTTGCCCATCTCATTGATTTGTATTTATTACAGGCATTACGAGATTAAGATGTATCTATTTTACTCAATTGACTCAGGTGAGCTATAAAGACCAACACTGTTTAAACCAAACTTCAAAACCCAAGTTCTGGGAGGGGGATCTTCTAAAGGAACTAAATTTCGAAATGCTTACCTTTCTTAAATCGTGGAGTTGGAGAGAGTGGGAGGGGGATGTTCAGCCATGACTTTCTCATATATTTTTCCATCAAAGTTCATTCCTTAAATTAGTGTGGGGTCGAGGTGTGGGTTGCAATTCTTTTACGATCAATGCTGGTGCATCGCTAAATAGTGTTTATCAATAATTTTCATTTCATTCACTTCACTTCACTAAAGTACTATTTTAATGTTTATGATTCAAATAATCAAATACAATGATATGACTTTCACATTATAGATCTCATAATATAAGAACTATAAGAAAATTTATTACATTTTCAGCAGTGAAATACTGAAATTTATACTTTCAATAAAATTGATATTTTCACAGTTGTTATTTTAGCAGTGAAAATAACAACCGAAACTGTCGTAAAATTCATTCCCGATAAATACGACCACCTTTATTTTACGTAACAAAACATACTTTATCGTGTTTTTACTTGAATATTAAAATAAAATTTAATCATATAGTTCCAATGTATTTATTTCTATATACTTTACATTTTTCTTGAGGTAGTATTTTGTTTGGTGCAAAATTGTTTTTAACGTTCAGTACAGGGTGGGTTGAAATGAGGCCTGGAAGTGGTTAGACCGAAAGGAAAATGTAAGAAAATTTAATAAACAGAAAATTCAATGTTTTGATGTTGGATATTGAATTTATTTCACGATTGAGACGGGAATTCGCACTCGTGAAAAAAAATCCCGTCTCAATCGTGAAATAAATTCAATATCCAACAACAAAACATTGAATATCCTATATTTACATGAAATATATTTTGGAGAGGAAAAAAGCAAACAAGAAAACACATAATTGTTCATTTTCTTTTTTAAACAAAAATATTTCTTTTTTTATTTTCTTTATCTATTTTAATCTTATGTCCCAATAGTTTGAAACCTACGTTGAGTTATTAAAGGGAAACCAGTCAAATATACAACTAGTACAGTTACGTCCCTTTTGTCGATTCTTCCCGGATACTTTTGAAAAATGTGCAAGGACGTGCATATATCAATATCAGGACTCTGGATATTTCTTTAGTTTATTTCATTTTTTTTTTTTTTTTTAGAAATATCACACATAATAACTGTGAGTTGATATGTTTCTTTATCCATATCATACAGCAATTCAGTGATTTGTAATAATTTGGTTATTAGGGTACTACAGCTTTATATAGAATTTCCCCTGTTCATTTTATTGATTACCATCGGATTGTAAAAAAAAAATATAATTACCTGACTATGTGCAGGAAGTGAGTGAAGCCTCCAAGTTCTAGGCTGGATGAGGTCCTTTACCTCGTCAGTGAGCCGTAGAGTGACATGTCTTGGGAACCAATAGCGTTCAACAAGTTCAACGTCAGTCAAAGTTTCAAGAATTTCGGTTCTATCTCGAAAGATTCGGTGACGACGAGGGTTTTTGTCTTCGTTTTCCGACAAAATATCAAACAGAAAGAGGGCAGCCATTTTAAGTGTTGGAAATAAAACAACTTCTAACTTACGAAAGCCGTTTAATGAAACGTGTAGTTATCGTAAATTAAGTTTACGACTAAATCTTAGACTTAAGAAGTTTAGGAAAACTCAGCGATTTCAAAGGGATATGAAATAGCGCCGATGCATTGTTGAGTCATCGCATGCGCTGTGTCGGCAATCTTCGGAAACAAACACAATGTATAACTAATGAGATAGCCAGACACACAACAGAGATTTATTTTGTAATCATTATTGTTTACAATATATTTGTAAACATTCTGAAGAACTTTTTGTGAATTTCTATTTATAATCGTTGACTTTGCCACCTTTTTGCCACATTCGAACATTTATTAACATCGTAGATCCTGTGCCTTTAATTATGTATTGTGCACTCGGTGTCATGTGATGTTCATTTACCATTATGTGCATTTATCATAATGTGGTGTGCATTTTCATCATACCATGTGCATTATCATTATGTGATATGCATTTATCATAATGTGGTGTACATTTATCTTTTGTTTTATCATTTGATTGATTGATTGATTGTTGTTTTCCGCCACACTCAACAATTTTTCAGATATCTGGTGGCGTCCAGTTTTTATTGGTGGAGGAGAGAACCCTGATACAATGTACCCGGGAAGAGACCACCGACCTTCCGAAAGTAAACTGGCAAACTTTCTCACATATATCGGCGCGAGCGATATTCAAACCCGCGCCGACTAGAGGTGAGAGGTCTTGTGATTTTGAGGGCGATGCTCTAACCACTCGGCCACGGAAGCCCCCGTTTTATCATTTGTTAAAATCATAGTCCCCACGGGTAGAGTGGTACCACAATAGGGGATCAAAGTTTAATGTGTGAAAATATAGGGAAACATCATTAAAGATATTCTTCTCCAGAACCACAGGGCCACTTTCAATCAAACTTGGTACAAAGCATCTTTGGGTGAAGGGCATTCAGGGTTGTTCAAATGAAGTGTCATGTTCCTTAAAAGGGGGAGATAATAATAAAAATGCAAAAATCGGATGGAGGTCATTTCTACTGACAATATCTCCTTGCGATTTTAGCGCCCTCCTCGGAACATAGGCGCCTCCGTAGCCGAGTGGTTAAAGCATCGCGCTCAAAATCATAAGGCCTCTCACCTCTAGTCGGCGCGGGTTCGATTCTCACTCGCGCCGATATATGTGAGAAAGTTTGCCAGTTTACTTTCGGAAGGTCGATGGTCTCTTCCCAGGCACATTGTATCTGGGCTCTCTCCTCCACCAACAAAACCTGAACGCCACCAGATAACTGAAAAATTGTTGTTGAGTGTACCGGAAAACAACAATCAATCAATCAATAAATCACTCAATCCTCGGGACAAAGGCACCTGAAGTATGGACACCACACTTTTTTGCGGCGACAATGTCTCCGAATCTATGGATTCCCTGTCTATCTCATTCCAATTTCGATTTATATAATTGTATCATGATTTTTGTAAGCTTTAGAGATTTGTTGCCAAAAGAACCATAAATACAAAGAAGGTTCTTTATTGCATATCCACATGTGATGATATAGCCGTACAAATTACGGTGTCGAAAGGCAAAAGTGTTACAGATCGGTATTACCGAGATGTTACACCAAAAACGCTCATGGAATCTCATGATATAAGACGCCTTGTGTCAAGATTTAGGCATGTTCGTCTAATTCACGACAATGTTCCATCACATACATCTGAACTTGTGAAGCAAGTTTTGAAGTTTACTGTATTGCCACACCCACCATACCTGCCAGATGTAGCCCCATGCGACTTTTTCCTTTTTCCAAAACTTAAAAGGTTCTTATGTGGTTGTCGTTACAAGATCCAAGTTCCGACAAGACCTTGGCTCAGTCCACAGGCGCTCGACGTTTTAAATATCTATAATTTAAAAAAAATCCGCTTGTAAACAAAATATTCACAAGGTATGTCACGCCCCCATCTTGGTTTTTTTTACCAGCTGCATCGCTTGCAATTTTCGGCAAGAGTTGGATATAATATTATAATTATACCCCTACCTTTTGGAAGCGACTCTCGTATGGTCATGGTGAACTGGAAATGAAGTCCATTTATCGGCTATAATCAACCGTCAATCATAATCTACTGCTTCTTAAATGCGAAAAATCGGTAAAAGGGGGTACGGAAGGGGGTACGGAAATTGACATGATTATGTAAATGAGAAGTCCCTTGCTGGGACAGGCACAATTGTGTGGTTTGGGGGCAAAATGGTACAGGAAGTTTGGTAAATCTTTGGCAATTCCAAAACAACATTGGAAATGCCCCCTCTTGCTTCGACTCCAACAAACTAAGCTTTGAAGGTTTGTCACACATTGTGACAACACTGAAAATTTACGAATGGATGTATTAATGTCACTGTGAACGTTTCAGAGTATGCCCACGTATACGCGTGTGTGGATGTTAATTCGATTGTGAACTTCTCGAATTACCTATGACATTTACTTTTAACTAATTTTGATACAACAAATGCATGGATAAGTGAAGTTATCATGTTCAACATTATTAAAAAAAAATCAAATAAAGTATACACCAAGAATAGTATTCAAGATCGATTACATCGCATCTACATGATCTAGAACATATTAAAGTTTTCTGCTAATTATAATATTTACTATTTTTAATTCTATCGACCAATGAAAAAGGGCTATACCGAAAATGTGTCAACTTCCGTCCTCTTTTTACCAATTTTTCGCATTTGAGAAGCAGTAGACGATGCTTGACGGGTGAATATAGCCGATAAATTGGATTTTATTTCCGGTTCACTATGACGATGGGAGAGGTAAAACTTTGACAGAGTTGCTTCTAAACGGTAGGAGTCTAATTGTAATATTATATCAAACTTTTCGTCGAAAATTGCAAGCGATGCAGCTGGTAAAAGAGAAAACCACGATGACGGCGTAATATACCTTGTAAATAATTTGTTTACAGGAAGACAATATATTTTTTATTATAGATATTTAAAATGTCGAGTCATCAGTCAGTGTCTCGGAGGTCTACCTAAATCAGCGTACCGTGACGCATTTCAGAATGGATTCAGAGATTGAAATTATGTATTTCAAACCGGGGAGAATACTTTGAAGGGATGTAATGTTCATTTCACGATTTGAGTTGAATGCTTTTGAGACATCGTACAATACACATTACATATCGAACAATCCTCGTATTAATGTTTTTTGGTCAATGATTTTTAACTTTGTAAATATGAGGGAGATATATTGTTTATACATTTATAGTGAGACTTTTAAGCTGAATCAACTGTATGAAAACGTATATTACACTATATCTAGCATGGTTGTATATATCTATTGTCATAATCAACATGTTGATTGTACTGACTACCTCTCTATATATTTACATTTCAAATGTTTTTGCCTTCACCATCTTTACCTACAGTCATTTACTCGTGAATGCATTGCACATAAGGACAATTTTGATAAATATAGTGAATCTGTTTGAGCAGCTAGAATCTGGGAAGATTTAAATAAAGTAGAATGTAGATATTGAAAATAAATTTCATTTTTGAAAATACATGAAGGTATGAACTGTAACGCTTTGCAACAACACACTTTTACTGTTAAAGCTAACGCTGAAATATGCTGGCGTAAAACATCGCAGTCCATGCTAGCATGTATTTTTAGAAAATGAATATTTGCTTCTTAAGTGAATACTCAAACACGAAACTTGTGTCTAGTGACATTTAAAGTGATTGTGCAACCTTTTTGAATCCGTTGTGATCCTGTTTAGAATAGGTCCTCAGCACCCTTTGATTGTTGTAAGAGGTGGGTAAATGGGGCTCATGGTCCTTCATATGAGATCGCGAAAACCGAGGCCCCACGTCACAGCAGGTGTGGCACGATAAATACCCCTCCCTGTTTGAATTATCTTAGCGAAAAACACAGGCCCAAAGTTTACAGCCCTTCACCAGCAACAGTGACGTATTCATATGGGTGAAAGGTTCTCGAGTTGGACGTTAAACAATACACAACCAACCAACTTTTTTGATTCTTTTTCAATGAAAAATTTAATTGTGTAGCAATTATTTTTTGGAAAACACTTCATCAGGAGCTGGTTTGCATATTCCTTCTTTAATATTGCGAAAAAAAAAATATATGATTAATAATTTAAAAAAAAACAACCAAACAAAATATTACATGAATGGTATTTGTGATTATTTGGTATTCCAGTCCAGAACAGACTTTTTTTCTGGATATCTTGCTGCAATTTATTTGATCCACGTCTGGGCATTTATTGATGCATGTTGCATTTAGATGAATTTATACCTACCATGTTTATGTCCCCTTCACATGGACCAGATTTTTCTGCAATGATTGCTACCTTCATCAGCCAATAAAACCAAAAAGAATGACATTTCATTGTTATATTTTTATGCATTTTTGAAAAATATGAACTAGATTTAAGTACTAAAAGATCATATTGTTGACCTATTTGTTATGTTAAATGTTGGGTCCGTCCGCAGACCAAGGGCTGTGCTGCTTAATTAAAAAAAAGCCTTGTTTGATAGATAGCAGATTTGGTATGTAAAGTGTTTGTCCCTAGAGAGAAGATGCTAGGTCAAAGGTCAAGGTCAAACTACTACACTATCGAAAAATACTGTCTGCAAGTAAAATTGAGACAGCGGTTGCTCTCAAAGAGTATATGACCTTATTATCATTTTCAAGACACAAGACCAATGGTCAACTTAAAGTGGTTCCACCGTCGGAATACGTCATTGATATCGAGGTTGAGATCGTATGACGATATAATGGTGGTTCGGGTATATAATCTTGACCGTTTTTGGTTTTAAATTAACATCTGTCGATGTGTCGCACTTGATTCCTGGACCAACACATAGGCGGAACAATGGAGGATATTAATACCAGGGATAGATATTTCTATGTTGTCTCTTTTTGCACTTTTCCATGCTTAACTACATGTGTCATTACTACAGAATACTAATTTATCCCCGTTTTAAAAAATAACGTATTCCACTGATTCATACAGATATAGACTTACAACTTAGTCTACCCCTTTCCGTGCCCCAGGACAAATAGTTTCCGATTAAAAGTTATTTACACTGCTTACCAGCTGATTTTCGAATCCCCTTCATTCCCGGTAATTCTTGTTTAATAATTAAAATCCTCTAATAAGAGCTGTCTATCCGTTATACATTTTTAATATTTTTTTTCTGTCGAGAGTCATCTCATTCAAATCTCTAATCATGAAAGTACGTAAATATTACAAAACTCGAAACGGAATAAGGGCTATCCGAATTAATCTCGAGTTCCGAGAGATGCGAGGGGTATGTAAATCCCAGAGGATATCGAGAGTATTGGCGCTCTATCCAATAATAGCATTCTCTACCTGCCTAATAGCTTGCCTCCCCTCAAATGTTTTTGAACTGAAATGAATTTTTAAAACACATCAGGCACGTAGAATGGTAGTGGGGGGGGGGGGGGGGGGGGGGGGGTCATGCAATGACCATTACTTGTTATTTTGTAATGCAAATCAAAGATGTATCGAACGAGTGCCCCCCCCCCCCCCCCCCCTTCTCCTCTTTTTCTTTTCTTTTTTTTTTTTTTTTTTAATTTAAGGCAGTATAACCCTCAATTAGAAATGTTGTTGTTTGTTGTTTTTGTTTGTCAAGAAATTTGGGAAATCCAACTTTCCAATTTTGCTTCAGCCTGCCCCCCTCCCCCCCCCCCCCCCCCCCCCCCCCCTTTGACAAATGCGGAATGTGCCGGGCAAATTACAAATTCTGTTCTCACTCCTATAAATTATTATTCAGTCTTGTATCATCATTTTTTTAAGAGGGGGAGAGGGGCATAAGATTGTTGGTTTGTATGTTTTACTTCTAACCTAGAATTTTACACACAAACTGAGACATCACCGCTTGTAGGTGAATTAAGGTCATTACGAGAGACCCGTGATTCTCACTTCTAAATGGCGAGCGTTTGGCAAAGGAGCATTCACTATCTATGTTTACGTTTAACGCGGCTATGAAACCAGCGGGGTCCGAAGTCACTACATTCCAGTTATGAATCGAACACTCTACCATTGAGCTATCGCGACTGGTAGCATCCGAAAGAAAACAAACAAAAACAACAATAAAATTCCTTATTATTAAGGGGGTGGTCTTATTATACCTAAATAATAAGAAAGAAAAAAAGAAAGTCCCCATGCATTCTTCACTTAAATTGACTTTCTTACTGTGTGGGGATGGAGTGTGGTATGAATTCTTCTCATTCACTACTACTGTTAAAAATATAGGGGCGGGGACTCGCCCAATATATATTTGATCTGCATCACACTAATCCAATATATTGATTAATATTGTTTAACGTCCCGCTCGAGAATCTTTCACTCATATGGAGACGTCACCATTGCCGGTGAAGGGCTGCAAATTTAGGCCTATGCTCGACGCTTATGGCCGTTGAGCAGGGAGGGATCTTTTATGTGCCACACCTGCTGTGACACGGAACCTCAGTATCTGCGGTCTCATCCGAAGGCTCGCCCCATTTAGTCGCCTCTTACGACAAGCAAGGGGTACTGAGGATCTATTCTAACAACCCGGATCCCCACGGGGAAATCCAATATATATTTGATCTGCATAACAAAATAACAAATAATGTTCATTGTAAAATACGGGGAGAGGGACATGCCCGTTGTTTTCTTTTTGTTTTTTTTTTCTGTTTTTTTTTTTCTGTTTTTTTTTTTTTTTTTTTTTTTTTCTGTTTTTTTTTTTTTTTTTTAACATTATTTCACTTAAACTAAAATAATAATAACGGATAGACTTTATTCCGTTTTGAGTTTTGTAATATTTACGTACTTCCGTGATTAGAGATTTGAATGAGATGACTCTCGATAGAAAAAAAGAAATAAAAATACAAAGGATACACAGCTCTTATTAGAGGAGTTTAATCATTAAACAAGAATTACCGAGAGTGAAGGGGACTCCAAAACCAGCCAGTTAGTAGTGTAAATAACTTTTAATCGAAAAGCTATTTGTCCTGGGACACGGGAAGGTGGACATGGAGTTGCAAGATTTGTTATATATATGAATTAGTTAGATAAGATATGTTTTTTAAACGTGGATGAATTAGTATTCTGTGGTAATGAAGTGTGCTAAGCTTCTGAAGCATGGAAAAGGGACAACATAAATTGGAGAGAAATATCTACTTGTGGTACGAATTTCCTCCATTGTTTACAGATAGATTATAGTGCAATAACCTTGATCCAAGCGTCTATGGATCGACTCCCCCCCCCCCCCCCCCCTTTCTTAATTGCCGTAATTGACCCTGGAATTTAATATAAACATCTTCAAAAGAATTAACCGCCTTGGGGGTCGTGTAACGTATACTAATATCAACAGAAAATTTTATATAAACATTTAATCACTGATATGTACCAACATTTATCTGTTTGAAAAATAATCGGATGGGGTTATATATACACCTTGCAGTGACGGATTTAAAGGGTTTTTTCGCAACAAATTTACAAGACATAACTGGCGTATATAGATGAAAACTCCAGTTTTAGCACCCAAAATGGCTGAGTTATTTGCCAAATACTTGACTTTCAGATGTGCTCATTTTTGAAATTCTGGATCCGTCAATGCTTTGAATGCCAGAGATTTAATATTATAATGAAATTTATGGATTTTTTTTGCAATGGATAACTTTCACAGACACAATCTATTAATATCAACAGAAAAGTTTATAAGCAAACCATTGAATTAGAAAATAGTTACACATTAGTTATCATATTTTTAAAATTTAACCCCGTGGGGATCCGGGTTAGAATAGATCCTCATTATCCTTTGCTTGTCGTAAGAGGCGAGTAAATAGGGAGGTCCTTCGGATGAGACCACAAAAATTGAGGGCCCGTGTCACAGCAGGTGTGGCACGATAAAGATCCCCCCCCCCCCCCTGCTCAAAGGCCCTGAGCGCCTAGCATAGGCCTAAATTTGCAGCCCTTCACCGGCAATGGTGACGTCCCCATATGAGTAAAAACTTCTCGAGCGGGACATTAAACAATATATAATCAATCAATCATGAATGGAGGTATACATACTGTAGATGTCATAAACTTCAAATTATGTGGAAAGTTATGACTTTTATGTTATAAATAGTTGTAGTTGAGGTAGATCTACTGATATAATCATGGGAAAAAATATGTAAACCATGTTATTATGAAAATTTGCTCACATTTGTTGTTTTTCTTATATCTGTAAGTATTATGCCCCTTTCAATAATTGTGTCTATTTTTTCAGAAACTCTATAAAATTTTGAAATTGATACTTATTCTATATCATTTACACGTTTCCTGATAAACAAATGCAATTTGAAAATTGTCTTGCGCTATTAGTTAAAAACAAAAACAAAAAATGCACAAAAACATGTTTTCGATGGCATCGATAAAATCAGCATAGGGATACAGGGCGTCACTAGTGTCTATTATGAAAATTAATATGTTAACCCTTAAATACTTTATTCTTGTTCATTTTTCATTTCCTTTGATCTTTGTTTTTTTTAAAAAAAAAAAAAATTATAATAATAATAGAGTAAAGAATATAAATTTGCGTCCACCTATCAGTACTCTCAATACTTTGATTATTTTTGTAACGCTTTTATTTAACCTATTTGAGAGGCAAACACACCGATTACTTACGTTTTAGAACGGTACTACAATGAGTGGAGGAATCTAATAGTAATCAACTAACCAACCCAAGCAATAGGGACTGGCATACTAGAAACTGAAGTCACTGCTATAAAACGCAATTTTGAAGCTTTCCCCGTACGCACCAAATATGCCGCCATAGGAATCCCACAATGCACAGTTCAACATGTCAATAACAGGAAAAGGATGTTAACGAACGGATGAATTCTGTTTTCTTAATAAATCAACGCTATTTCATGTATATTTTGATAAAAACTTGCAGCCTGCTAGAAAATAAACACCATATTTGTCTAAAATATCAGAACGTAAGTATATGGTTGCTAATAAAGTGGAAAATGATATATTTACTTGTAGTACCTAACGGTAGCAGTTCTGAACTCGAAGTCGAGTTCATGGGTTTTTTCAGTTCGGTTCAGGTCAAAATAGCCTGGACTGCTTTATATCGACTGACTGTTTCAGTGATCAGATAAAAGCATAAGATATGAAAAAAGTCCACGACTGTGTTAATTGCTGACTATATTTTCAGTTGAATCGAAGAATTTGATAGGAATTCAAAGACATTTATTAATATATCTTGCCCTGGTACACAGAGGATGCATACTTAAATGAGTAGTTAACAAAATGGTTTCCTTAGTCACTAGTTTTGTGACCATGAATACTGATTGGGTAACATAATCAACTTAGACATAAAGGCTATTTGGTATAATACATGTTAAAAAGATGCAACAAAATTGAACTAAAACCTTGATTATAAGGTGTAAATGGACATCTTCTATTAATCTCCATGCGGTTTGGCTTGGTTGCATTATTTTAATGTCATTAGTCCTAGTATCACCACGAAGATTTTTCATCCTTATGTAACTCTTGTGATAGAGATCTCTTAAAGTTTTTTTTATTATTATATATTTATTTTTATTTTTCACGATTGAAAAGATTCAGTTTGTAACAAGTTTTATGATTTATGTATTATAAATTTATATTTTTCTTGTGTAGGGCGAATGTCCGAAAACCAGAGAAACTACAGAAAACTAACAAAAATGCATGAGTATAGTGGTCAAATGCAATTTGTTTGTATATATATATTGCTTAAGTAGGTACAGAGGAGTCAAACAGTTGCAGATTATAAGAATTTTTGAAATGTACAAGCCAATTGAAACGAAGAAATAGTGTCCGATGTAAAGGACGAAGTACCGAAAACAGTTCTAAAATCACAGATTTTGATTGATAAAAATGATATTTTCATTGTCCTTTAATTTCATATATTACCTGACTTTTTAGAGAGAAAAAGTCTATAAAATATTAGTGAATATGATATAAATAGGTCATTTTAATGAATGCGCATATGACATCAGAGGAAACGCAGTCAAGGACAAATTATCGAAAACAACTCTTAAATATAAAAAAAAAAAATTCTTTTTTTATTTGGTGATATATATAATGTCAGATATTACCTTACATAATGTCATGCTTTGGTTAACTTCACCAAAAAAAAAAAAGGGAATTTTATATAAGTGGATAGCATATTTGTATAAAAACAAGCCATATTCATATGATCAGAGGAAACATGGTAATTCATGAATTATCAAAAACAATGTATATAGATATTAATATACTTTTGTATTTTTTTAAAAACCATCAGCTAGCATCTCAAGTAAAATATTGTATAAATTGCAATATACATGATATGAACAACTCATTTTATGAATATATATATGCTGTAGTAATCAGAGAATTACCAAAACCAAATTTCCTATTTTGCTTTAATCTCTAAATATATGTATCTTTTACTATATGTATTGTTTCATACCTTTTAAATAATTTCTTATTCGATACAGCATATAATTTGTAAACTTGTTAAGTATTTCTCAAAATAATAACACTTTCACACTAAGAAATAAGCATTAAATAATGTGAAGGGCGAATGACTGAAAACAAATCTACTACTCTACTTTCATTTCTAAATAAACGCATCTATTGTGATGTCATGCAATTAAAATAATCACTGATACAGTTTTGCTTAAAACTGTGTACACATGTGAAATATTTTGCAAAATAATAATTGTAATGTTGTGAAAAGAAAAGCATTTATAAATTGGATTACTCAAAACTTTCCTACTCTGCTTTCTCAAAATATACGCATCTCAAACTTTATACTGTGTAGATAATTTCTGATGCTATATAGCATAAAACTTATAAGCAGTAATTTTGTACATAGAAAAGCATTTATAACTTGAAAAGCTAATTGCAGAAAACTACTCTGTTATTCCACTTTTATCTCTACATATGCATATCTTGTATTATTTTCAGAATTTTTTAAAATGAGGTAGAAATTTGTAACAATATGAATAATAATAATTAAGAATAATAAGACAAATAAGGTGTTTGTGTTCCTCAACTGCCCTACAGTTCCCCTTTTGCTACCTACATGCCTCTGTGATATAGTTCACATTTTATTTTTAGTGTTTGGAAATCAAGATTTTCTTTTCAAAATAATTTTGTGACCCTTAAAAGGGCCTTTGTTGTTCTGCATCTTGTAATCTTTATCTATAGCAGAAAGCTTTCTTGATCATGGATAAGCTGCTGATTCAGATGTATCTTGTCAGTACAATACTGTTCTGGGTAATCAAGCCTGAATTTCACGAAGGCTTCTTTAAAGTGACGTTGAAGGGTTCAGTTGTTGACTTTCGCCTTCTTCTGGAACAAGGTATGGGATAGACCAGGGCTCTTTGGTGACCCACCTCTTGGGATCACACTTGCTGAACACCAGACACATACAAATGTTAAACTGTTCTTCTTTTCGGATAGAAACAGTGATGTTGTTCAGCCAACATGCAGGAAGACTGTTGTAGGGCATAATTGAAATTGTTCTGATATCAGACTAAAAACATCTGGATGTAGTCTGTGATATTTTGAGAAACAAGCAAAATAAATTGTACTGTTTCAGATAAGTTTTTACAAATGAAGGTTTGGGTTAAGATACTCTACTTGTTACAGAAAATACGTTTCTAGTATGAAACGTTAGTTTAATTGTATGTGTGTGTGTGGGGTGGGGGGTTGGAATAACAAGAATAGGAATAGTAAAATAAGAGAGAAACATTCAAACAAATTTATCAATGAAAAGAAAAAATAAAATGATAAAATTTGAGAATTGACTAATGATTTTAACATGATGACATTAATAGTTTTAACTTTATACACACGTACATGCATAGTTACTCTGAAGTCTCTACAAATGTGACTTGACTAGTGCTTTAACACACACAGAAGTGTTGGAACACATGCAGAATGTTATGGAAACAGAGTTCATATCATTTTTAACTTTGCTCGAATCTATCATACTTTGATGCTGAAACTTGGTTTGAGGTACTTTTTCATTTTTGCATCTTTATTATATCACAAAAAATAAAATAAAAAAAAAAATGAATGATTTTTTTAAAATTATTTTTAAATTTTTAGTCAAAACAGAAAATGTTACTGCAAATCGACAGAGTGTTGTAGAATAGATCCTTTAAGGTCTCGTTTACTTATTGGACTGTCTCTTCGAAACTTTAGTTTCGTAACGGAATATTACAGTTACAGAAACATAGGATTTATTGAAGAGATCAACGCTTAAATTACGAAAAAATTACTAAGCATCCAGTGAATAGCTATGTTCAAGGAGTAGAGTATAATGTAATGTATCTAAAAACGTGTTTGTCGGGATGGGTTACTATTGACAGTTGCGTTTATGGAAACAGTGTCTTAAACAAGACATTTGCAGATTTTGATGTTTTCTTTAAAATGTGGCCATAATTTCTGACAGAGATGCATAATTCAAGTTGCATTTTGTTTTAACAAGAATATGTATTCAGATGGCATGACAGTATATAGAATAAAACAAAATTGTGTACATAGTTTTGCATGATCATGTGAAATAGAATCGTGTTACGGAATCATAGCATCTTTAAGCGACAAGCCAAATGTTTTACTATAAATTCAAGATCCTTACAGGGAGCTGATTTTCATAGTAAAGTAATTGAAGAAAACATAAACTAAGTACTATTGGAAAACGGTCGTTTTACAGCTGTATACAAGCTAGAATGAAAACAGTGTAATCATAATTTAAGCAAAATTGGCAGCATTTAATTTTTTTTTTTAAATTTATACTTTTTTGACAAGTGTTGTGTTAGAGATAACTGACAAATTATGCCCGGAAATTAATAATTTTATTTTCATTTCACATCAAGTTACATAGATGATACAATGACTTTGTACTGTATTCTAACACTTGAAAATTTCATTATTACTGAGATAATTTTTATTATTATTATTTTTTGATAGTAGAAAGTTAGCATCAATAGCTATTGATTTTTTTTTTTCACTTACTATATTGTGTTTAATAATGATAAATGTAAATTTGGAAAATATCCTAAAGTTCATATCTATTTAAAAAAAAGGGGGGAGGGGGTATCTTAGATTAAGAGTTGTTTTCGGTAATTCGCGCTTGACCTATTAAACAACCTATTCATATCATATTCACTAATATTTTAAATGACTTTTGCCCTCTGAAGAGTCAGGTAATGTTTGAAATTAAAGAACAACAATGAAAATATCAGTTTTATCTGTAAATTTTTGATTTTAGAGTTGTTTTCGGTAATTCGCCCTTCACGTTAGACACCATTTCTTTGTTCATTTGGCTTTTATAGTTTAGAAATTCTTATAATCTGCAACTGTTCGACTCCATTGTACCTATTCAAAACAATATATACACAGTCAAACTAAATTCGACCCATATAGGTATGTTTTCGGTAGTTTCTCTGGTTTTCGGTAGTTTTTGGTAATTTGCCCTGCCTGTTTTTCTTGATAGCACAAAATGCTCATGTTTTTTTTTGCATCTTCTATACATTTTCTGCTGATTAGGATTTTTTTTTTTAGATTAATGTAAAATACAAAATTTAAGTTATGGAAGTGTATTGCATGACTGAATTGACTCTTTATGGTATAGAATCCTGCACTGTCTCAACTGGGAATTTTATGTCAAAATATCTTCATTATGGGAAAAGTACTCACTACTCAGACAAAGATGATACATATAGGTAAAAGAAAATAAATGCGTCTAGTCATTCATTTAACTAAATTAATAATTACGATCTGTTGTGTGATATTGGGATTATATGTTTCTTTGTCAATGAGGTGTTTGGCGTATGTGTTTATATTTCATTTAGATAAATGCCTAAGTGATTGTGACTTTTATACAAGGTATCGAGATGGTCTTTCAGAATTTATGTAACAAGTACTGTTCTTACATGATTGGAAGTTGATAATTTGGAAATTTTTTTGATCAGATTTTGGAAAAAACCCAGTCAATTTTCAGTTGAGAATGGTTGTATACTTTACTTGCATGCAAGAATATTGCATACTGAACTACAAAACTTCATTATAACAATTCAGCTCTGCAATCCTTGAAATGGACAATTTTTATTTCAGATTTTCCAGAAAATTTACCTTTCATTACAATCTAGACAGTACTCATTTATTTTTCAGGGGGAGACATTGTTTTTGTACTTTCTGTCAATCTGTCACACTATCCTGTGAATGATTCTCTACCTATATGGCTTGTTTGATAGACTTGAAACTTTTTGCAATGCCTCATTGCCATTTGCAGATGTGCATATTGTCAGGGCGTCAGGATCCAATTATTTTCCAAAAAGTTATAGTGGATCTAAGAGGGTTGGAGGATTTAAAATAGCTTGTGAACATTTCTCTTACATGGCTTATTGGATAGATTTCATTATCATTTAATGACATTTGTTCTGACCCAGGGACCTACAATTTTCCTACAATTTATTGTGGGTCAAAGAGGAGTGTTTTATTGATTTTTTTCATGTACAAGAGTAGGCCCACTTTTCTAATAGTGCTTTAGCATAGCAATTATTAATTTTGTATCATATATATCAATGACATTGGTCACATCAGTGATTAATGTTTTTTTCGTCTTTTTCCTCAATGCACAAAATGCGGGTCAGATTTTATATGTTCCTACTCATGCTTCTCCATACCATGCAGTACATTAAGGAGAAGAAGGTTGTAATTTGGAATACTTTCAATTTGGGGAGGTGGAGAGATATTTGTTTTAATGAAAATTGTATTTTTTAAGGTGTCAAGCTTGCTCGAGAGCCTTCTAGCGATCATGCAGATTTTGCCTCTACACCACCTTTCAGTCAATCTCAATGGGCGAAATCAAAATAGTGCCAATTGTTTATAGAGCATTTCTTAAAATTCAAGACATTGAAATATGGAATTTAATTGATATTTGAAAGGCAGAATAACAACTGTCATTGTTTGTTATTATATTATTCCCTATAGTTAAATAATGATTTTTTGGTAAGAGAAGTTCATTATTCGCGGATGGATTGAACTTGTGAATTGTTAGGCATTATTGAAAACAGATAGTTAATACCATATAATTGTTACATCATACATGAACAGAAGATATAACTTTTATGAACAAGTAGTCTCACTCTGAAAAAGTGATATACTTTTCAGCATTTTTCGTCTGCAATTTGAAGTTAATGATTATAGCCTTTGTAAAATAACTAGTCTTGAAGGGATGCTATATAGGAAGTGGGGGTGGGTGGGGTGTATGTACTTGTTAGGATAAGCAACTGCATCCCAAGATCTCCTCTTTTTTATTTTCAAGTAAATAAACACATTTTACTGACATTTTACACATGATTTTAATGCTTTATGTATGTACCTAAAACTAAGGTAATGCCTCCTGCAGCACTCATACATTTCTTCCACTTTCTCTAATTTCACCTACCTCTAAATTTATTTAGAACCCTGTTGTTTATGATATTTCACTAGATGCCTTTGTGGTCCTTCAGGCCTTTAATTTTTTTTTTAATAGAATTACTAAGCAAAGATTTCAGTGTTTTTTTGTTTTTTGTTTTTTATTTTTTACCTAATATAACTGGTACTGATAAGTGATACCATTCCCATTGCCAAATTTATACTGTTGGTTTTATCCAATTTTGAGACAGAAAATACCCAGTAACAAACTACTGTCTTAAACAATTCACTTTGTATTAAACATATACAAGTTAACTAATTTTTTTCACACCCTCTATAATAGAAAATATGGTGCTTGTTTGTAAAATTGTAAACAATAAATAGTTGTTTATTCTTCAGTACGTGGTTTACATACATGTAATTTTGAAGCAAGTGCCATTTTTTTACATGAAAGAAAACTCTTTATTTGTTATATTTTTATGATATTTTTCCCAATTGAATAGGTTTCAGTCCAATTCATATGCGAGAGAAAAAAGAAAAAAAAAAAACAACCAAAAAACCCCCATTGGATTTGTAATTATCAGTACTCAATAAAGTAATGTTGAGTAGTTTGTTTCATGTCTCTATCTTTTCCAGGACAATGTGACAGTAGACATGGGTTGACATAATGGGAGTGGATTCTGATTGAGCAGTACCCCCAGTTTCAAGAATGAGTTACTAGTTACACCTAAAAGGCAGTGGAGAAAGTTCAAAATGGCAGAGGCAAGGCCCTCAAAAGGCCCCCTCTATGGAGCAGTGGACGATCTCTCCGTTCCCTCGCCCCCCTCCCCACTAGCCACACAAACATTCGAGTACAGACATGTACGAGAGAGAAGTAGCAGTGAGTCAGATTTGGCTTCAGAGTCACCAGGATTATTTTCTTACCTGGCTGTGGATAAAAACGTCCTTAACCTTAGTAAGTTTACCAGTGTCAAGGTCAGCTGGGATATTAAGGAGGAGATCGGGGCAGATGATTGGATTGGGCTATATCAGTCCGGTGAGTAACCTTTGTCTTTCTATTAAACTGATAAACTGGGTGGTTAACCCGGTCTAAACACTTTTTACTGTGAATGCTGACCCTGTATTCATTGTGAATTCTGTTTTTCCTCATGAACTTTAAACTGTGCAATCGAACAATCTTTCTATCAAGTCTGATGCATAATTTGTCTCCCACTTCATGTCAGATTAGACAGGTTTCATTGTATACATTTGAAGGAGAATGTACTGTGTTGTGATGTCCTTCACTATTAGTGAAAAAGACCCTGGTGTAATATTAATGAATTGTATTGTAGAACCTGGCTATGATAAGCCTTCTTGTTTTAAGTGTTAATAAAACAAGGCAGACAATACCTGCATTCTATGTAATATTTTGTTATAAGTACATGATGTAACTTAAATTCTCAAAAAGTCACAAAATATTATAAGCAGTAATCACATTTATTATTGCTTTTTATCTCCCTGGAATCAAATCTTTGGAGGCACATACATGTAGTTTTTGGCCCGTCCATCTGTTTGTGGTAAAAACTTCAACTTTGGTCGTATCTTTTACACCATAAGGGATAGAGCTTTTATATTTGGTATGTGTATTTCTTGAGACAAAGACCTTTCCATTGACACACAAACTTTAACCTGATGACCTTAACATTAACCTTTGACCTACTTTTAGAAAATTTGAATATAAGCCATATCTATCACATAAGAGGTACTGCTTTTGTATATAGCATGTGCATTTCCTGTAAGAATACCTTTCCGACAATACCAGGCTTGTTGACCTTGTTACATTGACCTTTGATCTAATTTTTGGAATTTTCAACAACAACAACAAAAAAACTACAATGTCTTACAGTTCCATTTTGTTGTAATCTGGGGGCATCAGTGTTTCCCAAACACTCTTGTTGTTTTGGTTATCCTGATGATTATACAACAGTTTGTTACATGTACATTTAGAAAACCAAATGAATTAGTGTGTTGATCCATATACAAATTTGTTAGTTGCAAATCCAACAGAATTGTCTTACTGTCATCTACTTTTGTACACAGGAGAGACGGATCCCTCAAAGTTTTTGGACATGAAAAACCGTGGAGGCAATGGTGGTCAGACTGGAGATTTACAGTGGGATTTATCTGATATTACACATAACTTTACAGCAGGTAACCATGGTAACCACCTGTAAACAAACAGATAATTGAATTTCTTTCACTTTTATTCCTTCTTTTTGTTTTCATCAACAAAGCAGGAATAGTAGAGTGACATTTATTGATCCTCTTTGCTATTTGATTGCCCTGGGCAGTGCTTTGTTTGTTGTATATATACTCATGTGTAATACCTGCAGGGAATTGACATTGTACTTACTGCTCAGTGTAATACTTTGAACCAAAGTAAAAAAAAATATAGACAAATTCAGTCTCAGAAAGAATTTTTTTTTTTTTTTTATACATAATGACCTTTGCTAATGTTACCATTTCCTGTTTAAAAATAGCTTAGTTAAAGGCTGTATCTCTGAGTAATCCTGTTTACAAAGATGAAAATTAAATGTTCAACCGTTAGACCTTTACTTATATACTAAGATGCACTTCCTTTGTGGTAGCCCCATTTTGGTTTAGCGCCCTCTTCTGGCTATAACAGGAATCATACCAGACTCTTGCTTGTGCAAAGTGTCTGGAGAGAGTGAAACTAAGATCTTTTTGTCCAAGTTTTATGTATATGTGGGTAGACATTACTTGAAAGAAAATGAAACACATTTATCATGTTAACATATGAGTCATTTTGAAACTTGTCAAGAACTGAATTTAAGATGTACATAAGTATTATGTTAACATGTGTATGGTCAGTGTGTTGATGATCAGGGTGATGTGTACATTTACCTGTGTATGGTCAGTTTTTTGATGATCAGGGTGATGTGTACATTTACCTGTGTATGGTCAGTTTGTTGATGATCAGGGTGATGTGTACATTTACCTGTGTATGGTCAGTTTGTTGATGATCAGGGTGATGTGTACATTTACCTGTGTATGGTCAGTTTGTTGATGATCAGGGTGATGTGTACATTTACCTGTGTATGGTCAGTTTGTTGATGATCAGGGTGATGTGTACATTTACCTGTGTATGGTCAGTGTGTTGATGATCAGGGTGATGTGTACATTTACCTGTGTATGGTCAGTGTGTTGATGATCAGGGTGATGTGTACATTTACCTGTGTATGGTCAGTTTTTTGATGATCAGGGTGATGTGTACATTTACCTGTGTGTGGTGAGTTTTATGGTTTGACTAGTTGACATTTATGAACCTGGATATTGTCCCTCACTGATTACAGTACCTAGAAGTATATATACAATCTATATTTAGAAAGTAAATCAGTTCAAATCCTCTGCAGTTTATTTTAGCATTTTTATGATCTAATTTGATATTTACATAGATAAAATGTTGATGTAATTTGATATTGGCACAGGTGAAACAAAGATATGCTTCAAGTACTATCTGGGCAGTAATCAGGACCTGGTGGCCACAAGTCCCTCTGTCAAAGTGGTCAAACCAATGTCCCCACAGGTCTGTTAATTATTTCTTATTTGGTCTAAATCACTATTGTGGTATGGTTATAGCACTAGGAGCTGTTTTGCGGAATAAATGTAAATATCGTTAGTACTTAAATGTATTTGTTGTTACCTGAATGTTTTATCATTTGTGAAATGGTTCACATAAATCTTTATAATTTGCAATTCCTGAATCAAAGAATTAGTTAAAGAAAAAAAATTGGCATACTGTATAATCAAATAAGTATTAATTAGGCCAAAATAAAATATATGTGTGTTTCCTTTTTTATTCCCCCAAAACTTAGGTAGGGTAGGCAAGTAAACTGTTTTATTTTATTAAAGCATTTTATTGGAAATTTTTGTTTTAAATGTGCTTTGAACACAGGTCTATATACATGACAAATACTTTTGAAAATCCATAGTTATCAAATTGTAAATTAGTGAAATTCCAATGTAGAAATATCAAGATTACAGTTTGAAAAGTCTGGATTTTTATTCTATTTATATATGTTGACAATAAAATATTGAGGATTGGCAGCAAAAACATAGGTAGAGTCTGGGACTGGAAACACATGTACATTATGTTTTAGCCTTAATAAGCTATTAAAACTCAATTGTTTATTATTTTAGTTTTGTTTGGAGAGGGTATCTATTGCCCAAGCCTATTCTTTTCAATACGATTTTTTTTTTTTTTTTATTAATTTTAGTTTATCATACTTTATGAAATTCAGGTATATATTCAAAGCCAGTAGTGATTAATTTATTAGAACTGTTATTCATTAGATTTTTTGGTATTAAATCAAATATAAATGTACCATTATTTCCAATGGCAGAACGTATTGATTGGTTTATTTATACATTGGAAATGAAGATTTGTTTTTGTATGTTTATTGAACAACAGTGTAATGTCAAATTATTTTTACTAAAACCTTCATCAATGTGTATCAATTTTATAATATTTATGAATTTTATATACTGCTAACTGTATGGTATTTATGTACTTGTTCTAATCAATTCATTGCTTGCCACCTCTTTTGTATATACAATAAATATGTATATATACATGTATTTAGAAGATAAAAAAAAATGGCTTGAGAACCAGATTTGTAATTTTTGTAACCTACATTTTAAATATACATATATCTATAACACTATATAACTGTTTTTAATCAGGAGGCAACCGTTAAAAATGGAATAGCTGGCAGAGATATAAACAGAAAGATCAAAGTGAAGATTACAGGTAACCAGGCTACCATATCTGTGTTCTCTCATAGAACAATGGAGCTAAGGATTATAAGTATCATACCTGTCTTGTCTCATCTTTTTGAATTGTGTTCATTCTAAAAGTGTACAATGGCTGTCCAAAAAGTATGTGAACTATGGCATTTACATACTAAACACCAAAATATTTGTTGTGAAATTTAAAGTCAAAATAAATTGCTGATACATGTTTCAACTTAAATCAAATAAAAAATTGCAATCTTAAAAAAATCATGGAAGGCCCAGGGTAAAAATGTTACAAACTTCCTAATGAAATTTTTGCATTCAGTGGTTATATTTTTCATAAAACAGGTTAAAACTAGATAGAATTTAGTTTTGATGTTTGTTTTTTTTTAAATCTTGATATCAGGGACCTGGACCTTTCCAATTGGAAAAAAAATAGTGGCATTTGCTTGAAATGGGAAAAACATTTCCTACTAATTAAAGAAAACCCAAACCAGTTGGTGCATTAAGGTATAATTGTTTCCTTGTGACTTTTAATTTGGTCAAAGCTTACTCTGTTTAAAGAAGCAAAGTTCACCAAAAGAAAAAATGAAATAAAATAAAAGTTGTTACAGCACTTACAATTTTGAAGCAAAAATTGTAATCTGTGGGTCTGTGAAGGAGATTTATGAACAATATGTTTTCATTATTAGGGAATTTAAAAGCAAAAATCTTGAAAAATACATGCTTTTTAGCATTTGGAATGGTGTCTTATTTTAGCCCTCTACAGACCCTTTTTAAAAATCCTGTGTTATGTAACAGAAACAACTGGTACAATTTTCTGATGTCAGTAATATTGGTTATTTGACAAATAAAGGAGGTATCAAGAAAATGAAAATGTCCGAAAAGCAATGTTAAACATCTAAACCTGTAAACGGAACAGCGTTTGATCATAAAGTTCTGTGTTGATCTGGGGAAAATGACAACGGAGAAAAAAATATAATGGAGGGAATAGGGAATAATTGGAATATAATTCAAGTTGTTAATTTGCAAGTGACATATATGATTTTCCTGATCATGTGTTCGATTTTGGAGATGATAGAAAGAAGTGGAAAACCACTATTATATAATGAAAATATGAAACCCTGTATTGATGATGTTAATTGGAAAGATAGACACCTTATAGTGAGAGAAGGTATGCCATATTTGTGATGTTAGCAAATCTTTGTTTTTCAATATCCTTGCTCCCATGGGGATCCAGGTTATAAAAAGTCCTCGGTATCCCTTACTTGTTGTAAGAGCTGACTAAAAGGGGAGGTCCTTTAAATGAGACCACAAAAACCGTGGCCCCGTGTCACAACAGCTGTGGCACGTTAAAGATCCCTTCCTGCTCAAAGACTATAAGTGCAGAGCATAGGCCTAAGTTTAGCAGCCTTTCACTGGCATTGGTGGTCTCCATATGAGTGAAAAATTCTTGAGAGGGATGTTAAACAGTATACAATCAATCAACCAAAAATATCCTCGCTGAAGACAGTAAATGGTATTCTAGTGTATTTTGTTCATAGCTAAGGAGGTGTAAGAAATGTTTGCAGTATGCAGGTGATTAAGGATAAGAAATAAAGGATACTTACACACATGATCATATTGTTGTAGAAATGCCTGTCTGACTTGATATTGGGTTGGACTGGGCTCTGCAGCTTGAGTGTGTGTGTGTGTGTGTGTGTGTGTATGTATGTATATGTGTATATATATATATATATGTATGTGTGTGTGTGTGTGTGTGTGTGTGTGTGTATGTATGTATATGTATATATATATATATATATATATATATGTGTGTGTGTGTGTGTGTGTGTGTGTGTGTGTGTGTGTGTGTGTGTGTGTGTGTATGTATGTATATGTATATATATATATATATATATATGTGTGTGTGTGTGTGTGTGTGTATAAACTATTTAGTTACACACTTAATGTATTGTGCATTGCTGTGCTTTTTGTGTAATGATGTACAGTATCATGGTCTACATGTATATCAAAAATATAATTTCACACAATTGCCACAGTTGTTATTTTAAAGATAAATATAGCATATGTTCACAAACATTTTGGACAAACCTCATACCTCTACCCAAAAGAAGGGGGATGGGGCAAGAAAGACTATTTTATTAAAAAATATTCAACAACATGGGGTTTTGAGTTGCAACCTTTGTAACCTTCTGTCTCTCTAAATCTGCCACTTTATATCTGATATCTGTCCATTTAATGTACAAGAAGATACCATATGTGAATATATATATGTGTGTGTGTGTGTGTGTGTGGGGGGGGGGGGGGGGGGGTTAATCTCTATTCTCCAAAGGAAAATGGAAAATTTAGTTCTTCTATTCTGAATAACAAATTATAATTGTTACAAGGTATATGCATTTATATACATTAAATACAGTACTCACATGCATTTTTCAGTCTGTTTATTCATCTCTCTTTGATGATATCTTTGACATTCACATTAGATAAACTGATTATAAATGCGGAGAAATTTTGATTTAACAGTATGCATTTTGTTTTCTTGCAGACATTGAAGCTATGAATCTGAAGAAGGGAATGTTCTTTAACCCAGATCCATATGTGAAGATGTCCGTTCTCCCGGGGAAGATGTGTCCAAAAATGAGTCACCATCTTCGAGAGATTCGGACCAGTGTGTGTAGTTCTACCACTAGTCCGGTCTGGAGAGGACAGGTGATTATGTCTTGCCATTAGATTATGGGCATGTCAGAGTTATTGAAGTATTTTTGTCCTGTCAGAAAATTCGATAGAAACATTCAATGTCTGAATAATTTAGGTTTTGACAGAACAACTTTTGTAAATTTGACTAAATTTCATTCGAATTTTCGAGACTTACTGACTTGTAATCTGTTAAACACTTTTCTAAATGTCATATGTACTCAACTGCCAAATAATGATTGTTAAACAACATGTTGCCTGTAGGTATCACACCAGTAGTTATTTTCACTGTATATGACCATGTAGGAGAAATGAGTTTGCTAAATTGATGTCAAATAACATAGTCAGACGTGTTCTTTGTTATCTCCCTCAAGTGCCAATACCAGAAAAAGCACCTTCCACGGTATTTTCTAATTTTTTTTTAATTTGAACAAGACTATTAAATATTAACAAATAATCATTTTCATAATTTTTTTTTTTATTATTCAAATAAGCAGACTGTATGTATATCTGAGTCTCTTGGGCATGATTTTTAGATAGTGATATCATGCATCAAATCAGGGAAATTTGGACTCTAAATTCTCTTATTTTCAAACCAAACTCCTTTTGTATCTTTCCAAAAAACAACAATAACAAAATAGAAACAGAAAAAAAATCACATAAAATAATTGAGAGCTTGTATCGCTCTTTTGATAGTGAAATTCTGTTGCTTTAACAAGCCGTTCAAGAAAACTTAGGTGTAATGAGCCATTTTAAAATGTGTATTATTTTTCTAATTCCATACATACTTGCACATAAATCAGTTATTTTGGGAGTAAAAATTCAACCCTGAAGTCTGTGTCCTACTTATATGTGCATAGTAATACCATACATATTTTTGGTTTTGCACAACTCACAACATTTGACAGGATTTTGAATTCGTTAATGACAGTTAGTCAGTAGCAACTCAACAAGATGAAAATAACGAATAGCATTCATTCTCCGAAGTCATGATAACTCTTATAAGGAATAAAAACAATTATCGTTAACAATAAATAACAATACTGAATACTTCCTGCCATATATTAGGAACAAAATAAATCTGACTCATCTTGTATGTGTTTATTAGCGTCAATATACAGAACATTTTGTGAAGAACGAGTTCGATTTGATTATTATAATGATATTCCTCTAGCTGAACTAAGAGACATTTTGATAACAACGACAAAGGTGAGCTGTTTTTTACTTCCATTGACGGACAGTAAGACTTTGAGTACTGAAATTCTATGTTGACTCTCTTCCATGTTTGTATTATTGCTTTATGAATAAGTAGTTAGCTTATGTTTTTAAAAAATAAACATTGAGAAGTCATTTTCTTATCTATTCGGTGTATTAGAACATGAAGTTATTGTGAATCGAGATCAACATTCAGAAAATATATACAACAAAGAAACACACCTCATTGTAGAAAATGGATACAAAGATAGAGGAGAATTTGATGGAAAATATTTGTCTGACTTATAAGGAGTTAATGTTAGATTCCTCAAAAATTCTACGAAAAAGGGTTTCCCTACTTGCATGCGGGTCAACTTATATGGGAGTCTATATGGTACATGGAAGTTATAATGTTTGTATTTATGCCCGGGCCCCTGACTGTTGAAAGTTTTGAATTTTAGACGTGACGCTAAACATAGACTTAATTTCAGTAACCTTAATGGTACAGTGTATCAATTAATAAACACCAAATTGTGTTAGAGTACTACATAATGCTAATGAGCAACTTACCCTGAATTATGATTGCATTAAACTGATCATCAGGACTGGTTATTGAAAATCAATAACTGAATGAGCACGAAATAATACACAGTAAATTTCACCACTACTAAGTTTGTGCTGTGAATTTGTGTTTCTGTTTATTTTTCGTTGATTCCCATTCAGAATTCAATTGAGTAATTTTTTTTTCAGTCTTTTTCCTTCGAGTCTGTGCCAACTGATATCCTGGATTTTGAAATCAAGGATAAATTTTCTAAAAGTCGACCAACAATCAACCGATTTCTGGGAAAAGCCACACTTGCAGTTCAGAGAGTGATAGACAAGACAGAACGAGAGTAAATATTCTCAGTTTATCTATAGATTAATTGCTAGAAAGTTGTAGAGAGTAAATATTCTTCAGTTTGTTGATAGACTAATCTTGTAAAAATAATCTACAGTGTAGGTATAGACTATTTTTGTAAATGTTGTAGGGAGTAATTTTTCTCCAGTTTGTTGAGGAGACTAGTAGTAGTGAGAAACTTGAAGAGAGTAAATTAATAGTCTAACCTTGTGAAAGTAAGAGAGAATAATTATTGTCCCGTTTGTTGATAGACTAATCTAGTAAAATAAATGCTCTCCAGTTTATTGATAGACTGATCTTGTAAAAGTTGTAAATATTCCCCTGTTTCTTAATAGACTAATCATGTAAAAGTTGTGGAGTAAATATTTTCCTGTTTCTTAATAGACTAATCTTGTAAAAGTATTAGAGGATAAATTTTCTTCAGTTTGTGAAAAAGGCTAATAGTGAGAAAGTTGATAGTATTTAGTATCGTTTTACAGGGTTGCAAATCTTATCCACATACAAATAAAAAATAGATATAGCTGTGCACTATAAAAAATCGTAATTCATCTTGCCCACTTTATGAACAGATTTTATTAATTGGATTTGTTCATTACAAATCATACCCGGTTTTGTATTTATATGCACATTTGGTTCCCATTAAATGGTTATCTGACAATGACTATAAATAGATCCGAATGACAAGTGACTGAGACAATTGTTGCATTACATATTGGGAGTAGGAATCCTTAACAAAAGAAGACTTCAGACTGAAAATATATTTTTATAACTATGAAAGTAAATATTTGAAATTTTTTTTTTGGAGAAAATGGATGGAAAATAGACTGTATTTTGTCAAAAGTATCAATAATTAGTATGGAATGACATTAATTTAATGATTGTTAAAATTCTTTAAAATATTTCTTCAGTAAAGAATGGGCTTCTGAGAATGAGTGTAGGCTCCTGAATGGTGCAATTTCAGTAGCTCAACTGGCTAGTAAAGTTATTGAACTTATCTGCAACCCTGTATTACAGAAGTCTGGTATCACCTCACTGAAGGTTGGACTAAAGTCGTTTACATAAAATTTAGAGTTGAGTTGTGTAATTGTGTAAGTACTCTGTCTATTGAAAGGACGTAATGATAAGGCATATACCCTATACTTCAAAGATATAAAACTTCTTTATAATCCCCCCTCCCCCCCCCCCCCCCCCCCCCCAAAAAAAAAAAACCAAAAAAAAACCCACCACCACCTACAACAACATTTGAGTTAGCATTTTACTGAAATCTCACCCTCTCTGTATGTCTGCAGATACTATGTTAAGGGTAGCATTTGAATCTCATGTTGCTCGTTGCATATAAAATTCAAACCAGATTTTAAAACAGTCTTGCTCAGATAACATATTTTGATACTTCTTTCCACTCAAAGTGTGAATTCTGTATCTGACCTATATTTTGTGCTTCAGTGACTTTGGTTAAGAATATGGTTTAGGTCCGTTTCAGCCACAATGCTAATGAAATAAATAAAAATACTTTAAGGACAAAGAGATTGAGATTATATCAGTAAAATAAAATAAGAATAAATCAAGGATAGAAGGATTGGGTTTATATTTAAGTGAAATAAAATATGAATATTTGAAGGACAAAGAGATTGGGATTATATAAGAGAAACAAAAATAAGAATACTTCAAGAACAAAGAGATTGGGAGTATAAGTGAAATAAATAGTGATAAAGGTATTGGAATTATATAAATCTTGAGCAATAATTTTGTAAGGTGTGCATTGCAAATTAGGAAGATAATGGTGTTGAAATATACTCAGTTAGGGATAAGCATGACAGGGGGTGTTACTAACAGGACAGTTGTAGTTTCACATGGGGCCAGGAGCCGTCTAGTAAAGGGATTGGAGGAATTCATGTGTGCTGCTTTCTGTAGCCAGTTGTAAAAATCAAGCCAATTATAGATCAGTGGTTAATGATGAAATAATTACACAAGTGAGGAGGATCAGTGACATGATATTTCTTTACCACTACAGCATTGATCTTTGGTGTGACTCGGAAACAATATCCATGATTGATAAAGTGGATGTGTATTGTAAATATTGTGTATCTGTTGAATGATGTTTACCAAAGATCAAAAATGCATTAGGATAATATAATCTGATCTTAAAATGCTTTAGTTGGTATCGAGCCTTATCATGAGACAGCTTACAGACCTATAAAAATACACTGTGAAATTTTACATGGTGACAGATAAGTCATTTTGTTCTCTTACAAAACATGAAATTGACCTGCATTAAACAATCATGACATCAGAAAACCACATGATCAGCTGTCGGTGGGCAGGATAAGGAAGTAGTGTTATGTCAAGTGAGTAAAGCCATCCTCCTTGATGTGCTTCTGATGACAATGTGTTGTAAATTGTACACACTTCGTTACTGTAATACTCATTAGGTATTTCCAACGCTGCATTGGGTGTGAAGCTTAGGTTAGTATCAGTGAGTATTTTATATAAGTCTAGCTTCTAATTGAAGATAGTGATGTTTCACTTTGGACCAGATATCTTGTTAGTGTTAAAAAAAATACACGATGAGGCACTTAAAAGTACATTTATTGTATATATGAGAGGTGTAACTGTAAATTGTATCATCAGGTAACTGTAAGTTTGTATGATACATGTATCATGAGGTATGATATTGTGATACAGTTATTTGGAATGATTCTTAGTGTGGCTTAGAGTTGATGTAATCCTCGATAGTGTATATATTTTTATATGTTACTCTTACACAGTGAATGAACTACATATTGATCTAGATTTTTTGTTGTTGTTGTTGTTTTTTTTGTTTTTTGGTTGTTTTTTTTTCCAATAATTGTAAATGTATTAACTATACTTACAATAAATTCAACAACAGAAAACTAAGAAATTTTAAGTTATTAAAGTCATGAAAAATGTATTGAGATACATGTCATATCACATGTTTGCATCATGATTTGTATCCTATTGTGAGATAGCCCCTGGTACCCTATTTCATAGTATATATGTACAGTGGTTTCATACTATTTTGTTGAGTATCAAATGTTGTTGTTTTCTTGGTTGTTCCCAGTTTCTCTTCATGAGGGAAGAACATGACATACCTTTCTACAAAATTATTCTAACATGAAGAAACTGTTTTTGTGTCCAGACCCCCTTTGAAAAAGAGAGGGTATATTGGTTTGCATCTGTTGGTCTGTCTGTCATTTGGATGCAAGATAAAGAGGTGTCCTCTCAAAATCTTGAAAATCCTTTCCTTGACAAACACTAAACTTTGTTTATTAGTAGCCCCTAAAGAGGAGATGATTCCAGTGTTGATTTCACAAAGTGGTGTCCTCTCAAAATCTTGAAAATACTTTCCTTGACAAACATTAAGGTCGCCCCTAAAGAGTAGATGATCCCTTTATTAATTTCACAGTCACAAGTTCAAAGGACAAATACTCTAGAGATATGTGAACCTTCAGCTTGATAGTCATGAAACTTGGTACATTGGTATCCTCATTTTTTCTTTAGCATTATAGACAGTCTAAATTTTAAGTTGACCTTTTTCAACATAAGGAGTGAGGATGAAGGGGATACAAAGATATTTGTAAAACATTTCTTAATTGTCAGATTTATGCAGTGCTTGGATATAAATATGTTTTAATATTTTGATATCCATTTAACAGGCCAGCAGAGTTTAGTCTTGATTTAACAAAGAGAACCCCCACGGACACTGTCAGTGGTTCCCTCAAGTTTGGAGCCGATGTCATTGACCTTGAGTGCAGGACAGGTCAGTATGCAAATTCTGGATATTGCTAGAGTTCACAATGATAATTTCAAGGAATAGTTTGAACAATGTCAATAGGAATGCTGTTTTTATATGTACATGGTTGAAACATGCATCTAATGATACCTTATAAACAGAAGTTTTAATTTTGGCATTATTAGCAAGAGTTACAAGATCGCTAAAATTTAAATATCGCTAACAGCCATATTGGAGGTAATAGTTGTATCTTTCCAGGAATTATAGTCATTATAATTAATGCTTGCTAAGTGTATATACCCATTTTTATGGAAAAATTGCTAAATTTATGTCTTGTTAAAGACTTTTATTATATGTTGTACACTTGTATTCCTATTTCAATGCTTTGTACATAGCATGAGTACTTTTACACACAGTTTGATTTATTTAGATATAAATTTAGTGCTTCTATGATGTACTATTTGATCTTTGTTGATTTTCATTGCTTATCAATAACAAATGACAACTGATAATTATTCGTTTTTGTAAAATTTTGTGTTTAAACTATGATTTGGTATATTTATGTAAAGAGACTGTATATAACATTTCATTCTTGAGAACATTATTTCCACCTAATTTTGCAAAACTAGTCATTCAGGAAAATTTACTTCTTCTGAATAAATTCTTAAAATTTAAACAATAAATGATAATTCTCCAAGAGTTATGTCTCATGAATAAATACATGATTATAACATCGTGAAAAGAAAACCTCACAAAATCAATGTGATTTAGAGTATGAATGTGTTTACTAAATGTGAATGTTGTATGGATTTATGTTGTTTTCTGAAGTACACAGCAGTTTATTATTGTTTGTATTTAGGGGTACAAGATTCTCCAAACAACACTAGAGGAGAATTTCAAGCAACATCAAAATCATATCAAGAGAATGGAACTATGGAAAATGCAGAAACTGTGTCTGAAAACGGGTCTGTATCAAAAAATGATTCTCTAGATGACCAAGAGGATTCTGGGATATCCCTGACCCAGTTATTACGGGACCGTATCAGTGGTGACATTGAAGACAGTGAAATTAATGAGGCTGAAAGTGACAGTGTTCAAAACGGAGGAGAGGATACCAGTTTACCAAGTGTACCAGACATACATGTAGTGTGTAATTATTCTGAGGATACCGAGGAAATTCAGGTTGGGGAATCAAATCAGGGTGGAACATGTGATATTAGTTCAGGATTGTCGTCTGCTGTGCCATCAAGTGGAGATAACTCGAATGGATCTGACATTTCCCCACAGACAGTGAATGTGAATGGTGATAATTCACCAGAGTTTTTAAATTGTGCCAGAAGCAAACAGGATGAGACTCCTGAAATATTAGATAGCTCTTTAGACAGTGAGGTGAATTTAGTCATGAATGAATTACCTCCCAAACCACCTGTGCTCCCACCACGGACCTACAAAGCTCCACCACTGCCCCCCAGGTACCGCATGTCAGATGCCCCACCCCTTCCTCCTCGAACACCTGAGAGAGGAGAAAGACCTTCATTTCCTGTTAGTGGATTGGGGATTGCCCAAATTCCACCAGATGCTGGTTCAGAGTTGAAGTCAGAGTCGCGGTCAGAACCACCAACACCTAGACCTCCAAGTGCAGACAATTCAAGGTCATGCCACAGCTTGGAACCCCCTCCTTTACCTCCTCGCACATACAGTCCAATCACAGTGTCTCAAACTAGTCCTCAACAGCACCATGAGGAAGGAGAGGAAACAAGTTCAAACAGCACAATGAATTCTGGGGCTTCCCAGGAGGGTGCTGAAGAATCAGATTCCTTAGCCCCAACTCGGGCCGGTGCACAGGAGGCAGAAATCTCAATTCAATCGGCAGAGTCTATGGATGAGGTGGACAGTCCAAAGAGATCTCGTCCAAAGACCTCAAGATCTGAATTAGAAATGCATAATACACCAAAAAGCATTGTGACTAAATTACCAGCTAGGCAAATGTCAAACAATAGCACTGTGTTTTCCCAAGTATCCATGTTACCTTGCATCGAGTCAGCAGTGTCACCTGAGAGACTCCGAAACTCGAGTCCAGTGAGCCGATCAGTGGAATGTAGTCCGAGAACTAGTCCAAGTCCTTCTATGCAAACTTCGTACAGTGATTCAGTGGCCGAACAAAGGAAATATGCAAGTCGACACAGTATAGCTGCACCTTGTGAAAGGAACTTAAGAAATAATGAAATATTTGTTTCCACCCCTGTGAGGGCTCCCCTGGATAGGTCGACCAGTTCAGTATCGGACTCGGGAACACCACCCCGCATAATTCCTAGAAATTCACGCAGTCGTATTTTAAGTGAGGAGGAAAAACAACACAATCGAGAACAGATTGTCCAGCAGCTACAACTGTGGACTCAAAAACAAAGAGACAAATCTAAACCAGACTCTGAGGAGGACTCTGGTGCCGTCTTATCTACCGACATTGGTTGTGAAACCCACCCCTCCAGTGATAAAGTAGAGAAACCGTGCAGTTCAGCAGCAGGTAATACCACCACACCAAACAACTCACCCAGACCACAGACAAGCACAGGTAAACCATCGAGTGTCAAGCCTGGCTCCAGTAGACCAGAGTCAGATTCTCGGTCAACAGTGTGGCAGCTCAGGCAATCAACCAACAGAACAGATCCCAAACCACCCACTTCTAAAGGTAAGGGAAGATATCTAATTGTAAAGGAAGATATATAACTGTAAAAATTACGAAAGGTATCTATTTGTACAGAAATTGGAAGATATTTATCAGGTTTAACTGGATTAATAAAAAATTGTATGCTTCATTATTTTCATACAGTACATAGTCATTGGTAGTCTAGTCTGTACTTGTGTAAAAATAAATAAGTATAATGTACATTTGTACATACTTTGAAATCAATTTGCTCTATAGGCATTTTTACATATGTATGTTTAACACTCCAATCTGCGAGAGGGTATAAAGGTGGATATTTTAGATTAGATCTGATGTTATGTTAAGTGAGGGTTTTGTTATTGATAGTAGTTAATGATGTAAGAAAAAGTATCCTGTATCTTGTTCTTACATAATTTCCAGGTTATTAGTAATGTAATTGAACAGCTTGATGATTTTACTTTTATCTTTAAAGCTGTTGTGGAAGCAGTTTTGAATTCACTCCAAGTTATTTTCATAAGTTCATGTCAGACTGCATTGTAGAATAGTTTTTATACCCATTCATATACTATTTTGTGCGTTTTGATTTCGTACATGCACCTTTGTGCCTGCAGTGAAAATAAACAGCAGTGATGAGGTACAGGTTGTCTCAGTAACACAATATCTATTCAAAATGGGTAGTAAACTATCTATTCATGGCAGTTAGAAATATTGAAATGGTGATCAGAAATATTTGTTGTCACTTTTAGCAACCTTGTAGTATTGTTACTTGGAGTGCTGTTGCCCACTTTATAACTTAGTATACATATGAAAAGTAAGTCACTGTGGAAAACAGTTATTAATTTTGAATACCCTGAAATAAGTACACATGTAGTGTAATGGTAATGTATAAATTAAATGTACATTATGTGATGTGCATTGAATCAAAGTGATACATGCAAAAACTGATAAACAGTTTGCGGCAGTGAGGTAAATCTAAATGTTGTGGCTATTTCAGAGGGTAGCCAATCACCATTGCCAAAACTACCAGCTAGAAAGAGATACCACAGAGTGGATCCACCCCCAGGTGACCAGCCCCTGCCTGCAGGTAAGTGGACATAGCTACCTTTTGCTATCGCTCTCTATATTTTCTGACTGACATGAGTTTATTTCTGTCCACTTTCCTTTTATAGGTGATATATTTTTAATACATTTGTATCTATTGTTTGGTTTGTATCCATTGTTTTGTGTGCACCAAACACTTTGCAGACTATTTTATAGTTCCTGATATGCTATTTTTTAATTTTTATTTTATTTTTTTTTTTTGTTCAGGTTGGGAAGCTCGTGTAGATAGCCACGGCAGAATATTCTACATTGACCACACCAACAGAACTACCACGTGGCAGAAACCACAGAGTGGTCAACGAACAATACAGCGGCGCCCCACAATCAGCTCTGAGCAGCGACAACAGCTGGACAGAAGGTACTGCAGTGTCACCCGTGTTCCGTGACCCCCCCCCCCCCCCCCCCCCCCTAGTATTCACATTTTATTGATTTCATAGGGGAGCAAGACCACAAAATCAAACAATCAACCAAGAATAAACAATCAATCCATTGCATGTTTTGTTGAAAACAAAAGAACTGCATAGTCATTGAATTTTGTGTCATCAAAACTGTGTTTTTGGTAAAATCATGAAATTTAATGCTCGTGAATATTAAAGACACCATGGCTTAGCATGTACAATGTATGTCTCCAGGAATCCTGATATCGGGAAGACAATGAATTCTTATCAATGTTACGAAGCATATTCTCTCTCAATTTTCTTTCTTTGTTTTTGTTTCTGGTTTTTTTGTTTTTTGGTTTTTTTTGGTTTTTAGGGGTTTTTTTGGTCTGTTTGTTTGGTTTTTTTTGTTTTGTTTTTTTGTTGTTTTGGTTTTGGAGAAAGTCTCAGTTCTGCACAACACCTTAAAATTCTCTACAACTTTGTTGATTTTGGCATTTCTAAAATTGAAGACACTGGTTTTGAAATGTACATTAGAGTATGAGTATCATTCATTGAGATAATCAGCGAAAAATATCCTGATATGACGATTTGTACGGTAGTGTCTGAGTATCACTACATGATAAAAGAAAAACATACTGAAATGAAGATTTGTACAGTAGTGTCTGAGTATCACTACATAATTAGTGAAAAATATCCTGAGATGAAGATTTGTACAGTAGTGTCTAAGTATCACTACATGATTAGTGAAAAATATTCTGAGACAAAAATTTGTACAGTAGTGTCTTAGTATCACGACATGATTAATGAAAAACAGACTGAGAGGAAGATTTGTACATAAAGTACAGAATAGCATAAGTAAATTGAATTACAGGCATTGTACATACCTTTGTAAAATTCATCAAGCTTATTAAAGGTTTGACTTTCTTCTCTATTTGTTAGTTTTACCTATTCTGTTAATATTCAGCAACATACCAGAATAATAATGGGCACAGTAGATATAATCCTGGTTTTTCTGTGGAGTTGGTGTGCAGGTTTCAGTTCAGTGCACTGTGAGGTTATAATGTCTAAACATTGAATGTTTCAGATATCAGAGTATCCGTCGAACAATTAACCAGCCTAGGTCTGAACAGGAGGCTTCAGCGGAGAGTACCTCATCAGGTGGGTGATGGATGTCATTGTGTATTCTGATTGGAGCAGACAGATGGGTGACCTTCATAGTAAATGTGAAGCTTTATTAAATTTGTCCCCAAGATGTTCACCATAAGGATAATATGATTGGTGAAAGATGCAAGAAAATTAAACTGTTACCGAAATTTGAAAAATATTAACAAAATGAATTACTTGGATACAAGTCAGAAAGCTGTGATATACAATGCAGTTTTCTAAAACATGTAAATTGATTTTAAACTGTAATATTGTAGAACAACCAGATAATATGATGATGTAGAGCAGCTATATAATGTAATGTAAACAACCAGGCATTGTAATAGTTATAAAATAACCATAAAATGTAATAGTCAATAAATGAAAACCAGATAATGTTTAAACAACCAGATACAGTCAGATTGATTGAAATTTTGTCATTCTTTAACCATTCTTTATGCCATTGGAAAGTTTCAGTGAAGAACACAAATTGCTGTAAATTATTGATATGGTCTTACAAATTTACCCCAAGAAAAGATAAAATATAACTGGATTCTGAAATCCAAGCACTGTGAAGTTTTTGTCTGTGTTTTGAAGGAGGTAGTGATAACAGCCCCCAGACGTCTGCACAATCTCGGATTCCACTCCCTGTCACATCCCCACCCCCTGCACCAAGTCCTGCCCCAGAGACGGGGGACAACAGACTGCCGGCCGTGAAGTTCCTCACTCGCTCAGACTTCTTCCCTCTACTGCAGGGAAATGATGTAAGACTTCTACAAGCATTACATTTTTAATTACTAAAGAACTAAGTTGCTGAAAAAATACTGCAATTTATTAGTTAGGCTTTGTTTCTTGCCTGGTATTGAGTTTACATTATTGAAGAAGAGTGTACATGACTGCAGAATTTTAGATAGTGATGGAAGGGAGGGGACATAATCCTTTATGTAAATTATAAATCTGAAGTTTGGGGTGTTATGGAGTAGCATGGTCCAGTGGTGGAATGTCCATGTTTCTGTTAGCTGAAGTTACACTTTTCATTTTGATTTTGGGAACCCAAGACCCCAGTATCAGCTTGTAGGTCTGCAAGTGATACTGGGGAGGTTCCACAGAACTTCTGCTAGGTAACAGCATGTAGAACTGAACTAAATCAGTATGAAGGTCAATAGCTCATTGTTTGAAGTATCAAAATGAAAATCTTCAATGAATATATATATATGCTAAAAGTGATATACCTGAACAGTATATGAATGAATATAGAAATTAAAAGTAGAAATATTTACAGACGTCAATAACTGAGGATTGTAGACTTGCAGAACGGTAATTAGTGGCACAGTGTAGCTATTCTGATGTGTCACTCATAACATGCATTAGAAAATATGTGTTTTATTTCGGTTTTGACATTTGTTTAATTCTGAATCAGGGACTAATACTGATTTCATATAGTTACTCATGCTTGAAACAATTTTACAAGTTTAAGAATACATCAGCAGTTGTCATGCACAAATATATCCTGTGTTGTATACCTGTAAATTGTGCACTTTCGTGAAACTAGGTCATGTGAAAAATATCTGAAAAAGGGATTGTGAAGCTTCATGATCTGTGAATATCTGTGACTTTGTAGAGGGCTATGGCAGAATACAATCGCAATGGTACCCTGAAACACATGATCAGTAAAATTCGCAGGGATCCTCACAACTTCGAGAGGTGAGACATTTAAATTTCTTCTAAGTGAGGCATGTCACCAATGAGATCTTTAATTGACCTTTTTAAGGAAGCCGTATCATTTACATTTTCTGTGACGACTTTTGTCTAACCACTAGATATCAGCACAACAGAGACTTGGTGTCATTTCTCAATCATTTTGCGGACCATGCCAAGGAGTTACCAAGGAACTGGGAGATGAAATTTGATAGAGGAGGGAAGGTAACTAGAAAAAAATCTACTGATGATTCTATGTCAGTACAGTATCAGATTGATAATGAAATTAAATGTAAAAACAAGCTGTTTGGTATGTTTTGTAAAATGCAGATGAGGTTGATTTAATTGTGCTCCTGTAAGAAGCACAGTGAAAAAAAAATGTGAACACATATTTGTGCTATTTAATTTCAGTCATAGACAAGTTTTGACATTTACAACATTTACCTGAATGATAACCATTGATATTCATGTAGCTGGTCCATTAACTGATGTAGAGGGATCTTGCATGTATCATTCTGTTTTATGTTCCCAGACATTTTTCATCGACCACAACCTGAAGTTGACGACTTTTATAGATCCTCGCTTACCAACAGACATCCCACCAATTAACACAGACTTCCTACATACATCATTGTTGTTCCGTAACCGTGGGAGACGAGAGGGAAGTGACAGTCCAGTCAGAACCAATCACGCTGTAAGATCATCATAATGAAAGTAGAAACATCATAATTAAAGTAGAAACATCATAATGAAAGTAGAAACATCATAATGAAAGAAGAAACAAATGATAGGTTTAGGTAGAAACATCATAATGAAAGTGGAAACATGTGACAGCTTTAATTAGAAAACATTATAAAGAAAGTAGAATATAATGACAGTAGAAACATGTGATAGCTTTAATTAGAGAGCATAATGAAAGTAGAATATAATGAAAGTAGAAACACATGATACATAAACTAGACACATCATAATGAAAGTAGAATCACATGATAGGTTTAATGGTGTAATTATGATAATGAAAGTAGAGACATGTGATAAGTTAATGGGGTAGACAGTAAGTCATCATAATGAAAGTACATGTAAAAAACCCTGATAAGGTCTAACAATGTAGTGACCATATTAAGTTTAGTGGTATAGTTATCAAAAAGAAAGTAGAAGCATAGGGGGGGGGGGGGGGGGGGGGGGGGGGGGAGCTTTGAGATATCTTAGAGTTCCAGACATTGAAGTTAAAATACAAAAAGCAAATGTAGTTTGGACTTCCCACTGATTTAGTCCTATCCATGGTATTTTGAGATATTGATGTTCAAGGTAAGAAAATTCAACTGTGTCGATGATTAAGTGTATTTGAAATAAGAAGTGACATTACAAAAATCAATATTGGAATCATTAGCTTTCTGAATCAGTGTACAAGTATTATATGTTCTCACCTCACTTTTTCAGCCGACGCCCCCTCCTAGGGCCCCGGTACCTGATGAGCCAGCAGTCGTTCCTACTGGTAAGTTTCCCGATTCCTTAAGTTTCTTAAATATCGACTTAAACCATTATCAGAATCTAGGATTTTATACAGTACATGTATTCAGTTTCTAGAACTGTTTTTTCTGTGTATGATTATATAAACATATTGACATATTTGTGTTGCAATGCATTAAACAAATAATAAGCAGTGCAGAGTTAATTTCCCATCAGTAAAACATTTTACTGTATTCAGAAACAATTAGTTTAATTAACTTCCAAGCTGAATAGTGCTACATGTTCCTTTGACATAAAGGCAGCTGTTATACAGACATATTCTAATGCAAGTTTAATGATTATGAATTTGTCGGTGTGATACCAAACTACTAAAATAAGCCAACATTATTAACCTATAAAAAAAAAAAAGTTATACAGTACATAGAGTTGTCGTGGTGTGTAGTTTTTGCCTGAAGTAAATAAATACTTCTATGTATATAGAGCTGCTATTGACATGTGTAATACATATATATGTACATATAAATCATAGTCATTGACTACAGACAAAATCTTGGAATGATATCCTTAGAAAGACTGTTATCAAATTTATTTATTTATTTTTCTTGAAAATTAGACAAAGACAGTTTTTGAAAGATTAAACTAGGTTTCCAAAATATATCTGAAGGACATCATTAACTTATGTTGGTGGCTTGTTATTGGAATATGTTAGCAACTGTAATTACAATATCTCGTGCTGACAACCTATAATTTACAATATCTTGTGATGGCAACCTCAATTATAACATCTCATGTTGGCAACCTGTAATTACAACATCTCACATTGACAACCTGTAATTACAACATCTCACATTGTCAACCTGTAAATCACAGCATCTCATATTGGAAACCTGTAAATTACAACATCTCATGTTGGCAGCCTGTAATTACAATACTTTATATTGATAACCTGTAATTATGATATCTCACATTTACAACATGTAATTTTAACATCTTTGTTGGCAACCTGTAATTACAATATCTTATGTTGCACCCTGTAGTTATAATATTTCATGGTGGCAAGCTATTATTACTATATCTCACTTTAGCAACCTATTTTTGCAGCCTACAATGACAAGGTTGTAGCGTTCCTGAGACAACCAAACATTGGAGAGATCCTCCAAGAGAAATACTCAACATACAACAATAGCACCCGGTTAAAAGAAAAAATTAACAAAATCCGTAGTGAGGGCACAGAAGGCCTAGACAGACTGAGTAATGACGTGGATCTGATCATTTTACTCAGGTTAGTAGGCTGGTGTATTCATGTATTATCATCCTTACATTGACGGGGAAATCTTCAGAATATTTTGAGGGCTAAGTTGTGCTATACTGAACTGGTTAAATTACAGTCAAATACTTTTTCAGTATATACTGATACCAGTTATTGATATTGCAACTCTTTTAATTTGAACAAATGACTTCGAAAGACCAGATACAAGTCAGTGGGTGTGAAACTCGGGATGTTTTACATCAGGTCTGGAGAGGTGTCATTAGCAAAGTGTTATGCATGTAGAACATATTGATTACAAATACTTAGAAGATTTAATCAATCATTTTGATTAAAGCAAGGTGTATTATCATAAATTCAATGTGCTACAGGGTCTATTACTGTATTTTTAAAACTACTGTTAGTATCATTAAAAGAAATTACTAGTAGGGTTTTGTAAGTTTTATAGTCATGGACTTGCAAATGTACATGTTAATTTTGAGCCCTGTTTACATGAAAACATTGACATTCCTTAGAAATTTAATCCTAAATGATAATACTTTGATATACATGTAAAACTTTATTCTCCAAACTAGCTTGTTATGTTGCTTCTCAGGTGAAATTCTAAGAAATAAAATTTTCATAACTGTCCATTCTGTTTGTACTTTGCCTGCTATAATAATTTTTATTTTCTTGTTTCTTTATGACAGTCTTTTTGAAAATGAGATTATGTCGTATGTGCCTCAGAACCTTTTACAAGCCAACCCTCCACTGGATTCTCCAGGAGAAGCCCCCCAAGGATCGCCCAGTAAGTTATGTCGGGGGAAAATTTGTAAATCTGTTTGTATTGTGCATGTCCCAATTACTCTTCCTTGCTTCTCTTAGAGCATCTATTGGAAATTAGGCATTACACAATATACCATGAATCATCAAGTGTTAAATGAACATTTCTGTATAAAAATCTTTAAATTATGAGATTTCAATTACCTTTATTTAGACATGTACCCTTATTTTTTTTCTGACCTCCATTTACAAATAAAATCTGAGTGTTTTCTCTTTCTATGAAATAAAATCCGACTGTTTGGTCATTCCAGATGTGCAAAGAGCCAACATGCGGGTTCAGGCTCCATACAGACGAGACTTCCAGGCGAAATTACGCAGTTTTTACAGGAAGCTTGAGAGCAAGGGATATGGACAGGGACCTTCAAAATTAAAGTAAATACAGAAAGTTTTCACAAGAAGTCAAATGAGTATCAGATAGGCAAAATCCTGATATAAAGAGGTTGGTGAAGGATAAATGGTGGGTTAGTTATTATGGAGGGTCACAGCAGTAGGAGGTGAGGTAACTTGTGAATAATATGCAGAACCTAATATGCATATTTTCATTGTTTTTATGTCACTATAATACAAACAGAGCAGGTATTTAAGATACTGTATCTTTTGTAATTTAAGGTGGCTCACTACACCTTGAAAGATTTGATCAAATCAACGCAAAATGATTTAATTAGGATAAATATGAAGACATGTCATAAGTACATATGTGAAATAGGCAGAAAATATGCAGTTTGGTGGGAAAAATATGATTTTCAAAAGTTGTCATGTATTTCAATAAATACCACAATAGACACTGGCAGATTTGAACTTATGATCTGCACATCAATTACCTTATCCATATACAAACAAATCTATCAACGCAAGTAATTTCACAAAATATTTGACTCCCCATCTTGTGATGTAGTGTCATAAAATGAGTAAGTATTGATGTAGTGAGTGACCTTAACATGTTTCTTTATAAATGTACTATGAAATCAAGTTGAAAGGTGTCTTACTTGTGTGTCAAATTTGTAACGTAATTACTAACAATAGAATAGCAGAAGTTTTATGTTGTTGACAAAACGTTAGATATTAGCATTGAAATTATGAGATAGAAATTTTTTTTATGAAGTCTGACCCATCATGGAGACTTATCACCACAATCCAGCTTTTAGTCATGGATAGGAACACACTTGTATTGAGTCAGAAAGAGCCTCACTCTCAAAATCACCAGGCCTCTCACCTCTAGTCAGCGCGGGTTCAAATCTCGCTCACGCTGATATATGTGAGAAAGTTTCCCAGTTTACTTTCGGAAGTTGGTGGTCTCTTACCGGTTACATTGTATCTGGGTTCTCTCCTCCACCAATAAAAACTGGATACCACCAGATTACTGAAAAAATGTTGAGTGTGGCGGAAAATAATCAATCGATTACATATGCCATAGGCATATATATAAAAAGAAAACGACTTGTTTGCAGAGAGCTTTGTCAGAATGTAGTGTTCCTAAATTTTACTGATATATCTGACAAACTATTGAAATGTTAATTTACTGTGTTTGACAATGCATTTACATTTTTAAAAATAAACCACAGTAATTGATTTAAACGTACACAAGTAGTAGTGTGTGCTACAGTGTATAGAAAAATTGTTTAAATATTCTTTTCTTTCTGCAATCAGACTAATGGTGAGAAGAGACCATGTTTTAGAGGACGCCTTCAACAAAATCATGGGAACTACAAAGAAGGAACTGCTGAAGAGGAGCAAACTGTATATCACATTTGTAGGAGAGGAAGGGTGAGTACCATAAAGCATTAAGTCAGTACTCACACCCATCAGGTGTACAGGTAGTCAGTAATCAGAGTCAAATTACAGGTAGTCAGTAATCAGAGTCAAATTAGTACATCAGGTATACAGGTAGTCAGTTATCAGAGTCAAATTACAGGTAGTCAGTAATCAGAGTCAAATTACAGGTAGTCAGTAATCAGAGTCAAATTAGTACATCAGGTATACAGGTAGTCAGTAATGAGAGTCAAATTAGTACATCAGGTGTTCAGGTAGTCAGTAATGAGAGTCAAATTAGTACATAAGGTGTACAGGTAATCAATAATCAGAGTCAAATTAGTACATCAGGTATACAGGTAGTCAGTAATTAGAGTCAAATTAGTACATCAGGTGTACAACAAGTAGTTCGTTCTCACAGTCCAGGTAGTTTGTCTGATTTACAAGTAGTCAGTACTCAATATTATTATGATTACCGTTGACTTTAGGTAACCCATAATTTTCACTGTCATTGCAGATAGTCAAAATTTAAAGTTGATATCTGTTTTCAGTATGTGGGGGGAATCATTTCTTTATCATAAGACACCAGTTTGTTTATTTTTCCAGATTGTTTGTACTGATATATGATCTCTTGATTTGCAATAAGTCTGTTTTCTGATATAGATGTGAAAAACTGTACATATTTGTTGCAGGTTGGACTATGGAGGCCCATCCCGGGAATTCTTTTTTCTGCTTTCTCGCGAACTCTTCAATCCTTATTACGGACTTTTTGAATATTCTGCCAACGATACTTACACAGTGCAGATCAGTCCAATGTCAACTGTAGTGGAAGATGCACACGAATGGTAAGTTGAAGAAAAGAATGTTGCTGTATATACCTTTATCAGTTCAAAAAGTGTGTATTATAATTGGCAAAATACAGTACGTGTAATGCAGTGGTAACATGGTAACATTGTATTTACATAAAGCAGCAGTTGTATAGGGGATACTGTTTTTGGATTTTTTTATTTGTTTTCCAGTCGTGTATATATATATATATATCTGTATATATTCAAATGAATGGATATCAGAATACGGTGTAATATATGTACGAGTGCATGGATATCTTTGACTTCCAATATTATTTCCAGTATGTGCTAAATGAGCTTGTATATAGATAACTTGTCTTTCAGGTTTCGCTTTGCTGGCCGAGTTTTAGGACTAGCCGTTGTTCATCAGTATTTGCTGGATGCGTTTTTCACTAGACCATTTTATAAAGCCCTTCTTAGATTGTAAGCAAACTGCAGTGAATAATTCGTTTATTTTTGTAACAGATTTGTATTGTTAATGTATGAATGGTTGATTGTAGAATCTCTGTTTGTTTATGTACTGTACGTATAGGAGAATTCAGTAGAATTATAATTCTAATTGTCAATTTGTCGGACAGCTGTTATTGATGGTCATGGATTATAACTTAAAAATGAATGACATACATACATGTTGAAAGAAATGGAGTTTCAAGAACACGATTGTAATTTCTGGCCGTGGTCTGAATGCATGTAATTGTATTTCTGGCCATGGTGTGAACACATGGGATTGTACATTCAAGCTATGATCTGAACACAAGGCATTGTAATTCCAGACCGTGGTCCTTGGCAGATGTAGAGACTCTGGATGCTGAGTTCCACCAGAGTTTACTTTGGATCAAAGAGAATGATATTTCAGAGCTGGACATGGATCTCACTTTTTCTGTCAATGAAGAAGTGTTTGGCCAGGTACATGTGTGAAAGGAAGGATTGAGGAAGTGTTTGGACAAGTACGTGTGTGAAAGGAAGGATTGAGGAAGTGTTTGGACAGGTACATGTGTGAAAAAAAGGATTGAGAAAGTGTTTGGTCAGGTACATGTGTGAAAGGAAGGATTGAGGAAGTGTTTGGACAGGTGTAGGTGTGAGCAGGAAACATAGTATAAAGTTGCCCATGATTTGGGAAATACTGGTTGAAAAACACATCGTGAATTAATTCTTTGTAGGTGACAGAGAGAGAACTGAAGCCCAATGGGAAGGTACTGCCAGTGAATGAAAGGAACAAAAAGGAATACATTGAGCGAATGTCTAAATGGAGACTGGAGAGAGGTGTCACAGAACAGACTGAGAGCCTTATCAGAGGCTTCCACGAGGTATCAATATCATTGACAGAACTGTTACTACAGAAATGGGAGTGGGGGGGATTGGTCACAAAATAGTTCAAGGGTCTTATACATATGGTATAAATATCTCTGATATCTTGCTAGCACATAAAGGGGGTGGAGGGGATGTGTCATAAAACAGATAGTGTGCTTTATCCATGAGGTATCAATATCAAAATATCACTGACGGAACTACTAGTATATAAAGGGTGTCACAAAACAGATCAAGGGTCTTATGCTTGTTATATCACTAACAGAAACAGTCAATATTGAGACATGAAGTGTTTTTTAAGCCGTCCGGTCCTTTCAATATTTCATTGACCCGTGTTATTGACACTTATAGGTGATAGACAGTCGGTTAATTTCCATGTTTGATGCCAGGGAGTTGGAGTTGGTGATAGCAGGAACAGTGGAGATTGACGTGAAGGACTGGAGAAAAAACACAGAATACCGATCAGGTCAGACTCCATATTAAAAAGTATTAAAAATGGAAAATACCACTCATCATTTTTTTTCCACTGACTCCATATTAAAATGGGAAATACCATTCATCATTGTTTTCATGATAATTAATCAGAGATTATTAGACGAGAACCATGGAAAATCTGTTAATGACTTTTTCTATTTGTGCTGATTGAAAGCTATTGGCAATGGTTCGTAATTCACATTTTATGGGAAGCAGCATGACAGGGTCATGACATTAGTTAGGCCTATAAAACTGTGGTTCATATTGTATGCTTTTTGGAAGTAGGGTAGGTAGATCAGAATTTGTTTAGTTGATGAAGCACAAAAACAAGATTTGGTGGATGATATGTATAATTTAATGATAAATGAAAAAAGGCATGATTTTAAACATCATATAAATGTGACTCAGAACCATGATACCATACTTTTTGTTGCCTTAACCCAGGGTCATATACTTTTTTGGAGTAGCCAGGTACAGATTAAACTACAATAATTGGATCCCAATCTCTATCTTTGAAGAAAATATGGGTTGGGGATAAAAAAAAAAATACAGTAGGTCTGAAAACAGGAACCACACATTTTCTTATGCCAACATGCATTCCTGAGAATGTAGTGGGTATTAGGCTTGGTGATATGTGGCACACAGGAATACTGTCATTTTACAGTATTATTACAGTATCATTACAGTACTGTCAGATTCTTTAGTTTGCATTTTCACTGATGAAGTAAATTTAATCTGTTTGTTTTACTGAAGTGGGATGCAGAAACAAAATTGGTTTTAGGGGGCAAATTTGAAATTAATGAAAATGTTCATCAGTGTTTGAGGACAAAAATAATGGTGTTAATTTCTTCAGTACAGCAAAACACGCTTATAGCAAAGTGCTGGGGATGAATAATTTTTGTTTGTTACAAATGTAATTCATTACATCCAATAAGTTCATAATGCATGTTTTAAAACAACAGGAAAGGAAAGTCAAAGTGCTGGGTATTACCAATTTTGATTCCTAAAAAAAGCAATTTGTTATAGCCAGTAAGTTCATAATATGGGTTTTTTTGTTTTGTTTTGTTTTTGTTTCTTTTCTTTTTCTTTTTTTTTTTTTTGGTTGATTTTTTTCCCTTTAAATACACGGAGTGCAAATCGCTTTGCTGTAAGTGTGAATTCATTGTAAGCATGTTTGCTATAACTGTGTTTTACTCTATGCCATACAAGGGAATTTTTTCTCTGTAGATTTATTTTTGTTTGAGATGAATATGAGTAATGTCCTATATAAATAATTTGAGATTTGATTAATGTCTGTGTTATTAGGGTATCATGACCAGCACCAGGTGATACAGTGGTTCTGGCAAGCCATCGAGAAGTTTGATAACGAAAGGAGACTGAGATTGCTGCAGGTAGGTTTTACAACAAATAGTGTTATTGTTCTTTGAAGTAAAACATGCTTTTAAAAGTTCTGCAGTAAGAAAGAGTTATATTTAGCAAAACGCAGGACTATTTTTTTCATAGTTTATGTGTAAACAGTTTACCAAAACTAAATGTAGATACAGCTGAGCTATGTCTTGTGTGTGATGATGTTTGATTTTTGTTTGTTTGTAGTTTGTGACAGGAACTTCCAGCATTCCTTATGAAGGGTTTGCAGCTCTCAGGGGCAGCAATGGACCTCGCAAATTCTGTATAGAGAAATGGGGCAAAGTGACCAGTCTTCCCCGGTATGATTTTTCACGTTTTTGTAGTTTTAAAATGTTTTTTTTTTTTTATATATATCATATACATGTTAAAGTTTTTCAGATTTAAAGTGTTAAAAAAAAATCTGAATGGTGTGATTTTATTGTTTAAGTACATGTGTTGGAAACATTATTGTGAAATGCATAAAGAACTGAACAATGTACAATCCCTGAAACGTTCTACTTTCCCACTTGAACAGCGAACGCAATTGAATGACAAAAAATTCGTGAAGTAGAACACTTCAGGGACTGTGTAAGTTACTTACATGTAGTGATAAGATATACAAGTTATCTACATTTAGTTACATGTAGTGATGAGATATACAGTCCCTAAAGCATTCTACGTTCCCATTTGAACGTTGAGCAATTTGTGAACGCACGGTGAATGAATGGAAAAATGATGAAGTTTCAGGGACCGTAACTCTAGGGTAGAGAAATGTATAAAATGGTAATTCTCCTTTACAGAGCACACACCTGCTTCAATCGGCTGGATCTGCCAGCATACACCACATCAGAGATGCTGTTTGAAAAACTAGTGACAGCTGTTGAAGAAACAAGTACATTTGGAATTGAATGATGCATTTAAGAGACAGGAAGGCTGTTTGTGAATTTTGTATTAAAGTGACGGCTAGGCAGTTCTTAAAAACTCAGTAATCAGGAATCCTCACCACAAGTACTTGTTAGGCACTGATGAAAAGAAATCTTATTGTTGCATATGTTTGGTTTTATTTTTGATACACAAGTCTTTCAGTGTTGAAGGATTTAGCATAAGGTGAAAGAAATGATGAAAGGGGTTTAATCGTCAAAGCAGAGACTTTTAACATGGAGTGTATGTACTAGTGCTATAGTGTTTTGTACAGGCTTTGTGGTCAGTGAAGAATCAAAAGTCTGGGCTCTAGTCAGTGTAATGTTTGTGATAATACACTTCTACATTATCGTTTTTTTTTTTATTTGCCCCCCCCTTGTCCAAAGAATCAATATTTGAAATTCATTGAGATGTGTTTTTGTTTTTCTTTTTAATTATAGTGAAAAAGCATTTAAAATGATGGTTTTCATTCACTTTTAACATGATTTTAGAATGATTTATTTAAAAAATGTCAGTGTTTATTATTTTTATCTTTAAGAACTTGTTTATTACATGAAAGATGTAATATTTGCTCATAAGTAAAGTATTTATGAAAGTGGAAAAATGAAGTAGGAATTATGATAATCTAATGATTATTTTGTGGGCTTTAATATGATGAAGTAAATCATGCTGTGGTTAAATATGGTTGTGATTACTGGATTTTTCTTCTTTTCCAATTATGTTTGTTTTTTGTGAACTGCTTTCATACAAATTTAGAGATTTTTATACTGCTCCATTTGTAGGTACTGTATATTTTCCTTATTTTGGTTGGGTCTCATGGCATACAGATAGCAATATGATGTGCAATGAACTTTGAAAAACCAAAGCTGTTAAAATCCTGCGAGTAAGTTTTTTGCCTTCATATAAGATTTAACCCCTACCTCCCCTCCATCCCAACCCTCAAGGAAGCACTTCAAAGGGTATTCAAGACATGGAATAGTTTTTATAATTTGTTATTATGGAGAAGAAAGCATGCAGAGAAGATAATAATAGCTTTTAATGAGAGGATTGCTTTATTCAATTATTAAATCCATTTTGCAATGTTTTTCAACTTTCTTTAGATCTCTCTCTCTCTCTCTCTCTCTCTCTCTCTCTCTCTCTCTCTCTCTCTCTCATATCAGGAAAGTGAATTTTTTAGTTTATACAAATGTATTATTCAAAGTACTGACAGTAACACATGGTGAAAGAGGATTTGTAGATATTTTCCGACTTCTTTTGTGAACATATCTTTTCTAGCTGTTGGTTCTTTTGAAAAGGAAGCTAAAAAAAAAAAACTTCCAGCACTTTCATTGTATTTTTACTTTCGTTACTTGTTGATATCGTTGTATAACCGTGTTGTGATCCAAACCTATTTTATTTCTTTGATTGTTTGAAACAAGGTGTATATATACATGTATACAGATGTACATATGTACCTGCCAGTATAAATATTGCATTGCTTTGTTATTCGCAATCAAGCAAATATTAGCTATGTGTATCTCGCATCTTACGAGAGGTGATACGTATTCTCATCATATTGTATGAGGATTCTTGATATTGTGCAGCACGGGTGTTAGATTTCAAATGAACAATTACAGTCTGTATATTATGAAACCAGTTGTATGTAGAACAAATATTTTATTTTAACTGGTTGCTTGAATATGGCATTAATGGTTACCATTTAAATTCATCATAAACGCTTGCATCATTCCGTTGTGTTCAAACGTGTAGAGGATACATGTATGTATATCTGTGTTGATATTTATTTTGTTACTTGCAACCAGAAACAGAGTTGGGCTGACACAGCCTTTCATCTTGTACAGTCAGAAGACTATTGTTGAACTCTTGTAGCATTTACTTAAAACGTTATTGGACGTCTGAACTGCTGTGTCATCATAGCTGTATATTCAGTCATTTTTATTTGTTATAATCAAATCATTCTAGGAAAATCTTGTAGTCTCTCCTTATTTATAGTTTCATACTTTTTCATTCCGTAGGAGATTTTATTATTAAAATTCATGTTTGTTACATAGAAAATACAGTTGCAAAGTATAAAGATTTTTATTTTTACTGCAATGACATGGCAGATGTCAAAGACTGTACAGCACTAATGTACTGTTGTAAAATTCACGTTTTTTCCCGACATTGCACTTTTGATTGAAACCGTGGCACAAAGTTTTACCAAAAAGTTCAATGTATGAAATTGATGAATTTGACAAATTTGAAAAAGAAATACAAGCAATAGACATTGAACATTCAATTTTCAGAATTGCACAATATATATATATATATATATATATATATGTGTAGTAGATGCTCTGCTTACTACAAATGTTGTGTGTTTGTTTAAAACTACTCATCAAATCAATCAATATTCCAAGGGCAATTTCAATTGATGAATATACCTCAAATGACGTCTTCATTATGCAGTTCCTAAGCGAATATTCCTAATCAGTACAAAGAAAGGAAACAAAAATTTTTACTTGGTCTTCACAACCCGGTAAGACAAAATGTAGTCTTCATATTTATAGATGTCACAAATGCCTCACTTTGTCTTTGATATTATGGTCAAGTTTCATGTTTAGATGTGTATTGCTTTTTATGAATTGGCTTTAAAAGTACAAAAAGGGTTCTTTGTAACTTGATAGAACAATTTCTTTTGTTATTTTGTGTATTTTCTGCGGTGATAGCTGAGACACACATTTTTGTCAATTTTCAAAGATATACATATTTGTATCGATATGGTAACATTTATTTATGTGCATTGTAAAAAAAATGTTGTTTATGTTTTATAAATATTGATGAAAAATGTTTTTGTTTGCTTGCATGGAAGGGGAGATGTCAAATGATTAAAGCTTAAACACGCAAAGCCAGACAAATGGATTTGTGTATTTTAAATATTTTGTATTTTTGGTATGTGTAGTCACCTGGTTACCTGGTTAAGGTATTGTACCAGTATTGACCAGGTTATACCAGTTACCGGAAATCATCAGGCTATACCAGTTACCGGAAATGACCAGGTTATACCATTTACCGGAAATCATCAGGCTATACCAGTTACCGGAAATGACCAGGTTATACCATTTACCGGAAATCATCAGGCTATACCAGTTACCGGAAATGACCAGGCTATACCAGGTACAGGTAGTCATGAACTGTAATGTCTGCAAAGATATACTCCTTAATTTACATTTTGAAAATTATCAAATGAAAAGGTGAAGATAACGAACAGAGATCAATCTTGTAACTCTTACGAGGCCTTTTTGATATGTAATGTGTATTGTACCACAGTGCTATAAAACTCTGCATGATTTCGTGGATGATGATACTCTTGCATAGCTTTATTCAATACCTTTCCAAAATTTGGTCATTCGGTAATGCAGATTTTTACTCAGATGGGGGAAAGTTATGGGTTTGATAAGTTATGAAACAGTTCGTAGGTGGAGAAAGAAATTTCTGACTGGCACAGAGTCCGTGAAAGATGCAGCAAAATCTGGCCGACCAGGCCAGGCAAATGTCTTAAAAGTCGGGGAAAAAATTGATAGTGATGGTTGGTACACGATACATGATATTGCCAAAGCTATTGGCATATCGTTATCGCGGGTGCATTTCATTTTGAAACGTATTTTGAAAGTACGAAAGATTTCTGCTAGATGGATACCGCATATATTGACAGATGACCAAATACGTGCACGGGTACAAACCGCGAAGCAATTGCTCAAAATGTTTCACAAAGGCAATTTGAAAACATTGTTACTGGTTACGAAACATGGGTTCACTATTTCGAACATTGAAAACAAAATATGGCAAACTAAACATGGTAGAAGGTCTGTAGTTGTCAAAAGAACCATAAGCACAAAGAAGGTTCTTATCATGTGATGGTATAGTCGTACAAATTTCGGTGCCGAAGGGCAAAAGTGTTAAAGGTCGGTATTACCGAGGTGTTATTCTAAAAAAAAGATCAAGAAATAGTATCATAAACGGTGCCCTGTGACAGGATTTAGACATGTTCGTCTAATTCATGATACATTTGAGGTTGTTGGGCAATTTTTGAAGTCGGAGAAGGTTACCGTCTTGCCACACCCACCATACTAAAAAAGCTCAAGAAATATTACCATAAACGACGCCCCATGTTAGGATTTAGGCATGTTCGTCTAATTCATGATAGTGCTCCATCACATACATCTGAGCTTGTGAAGCAAGTTTTGAAGTCGGAGAAGGTTACGATCTTGCCACACCCACAATACTCTCCAGATTTAGCCCCGTTATACTTTTTCCAAAACTAAAAACTTCTTATGTGGTCGTTGTTACAAGTCCAGATAAACCCTTGCCTCAGCCATCAGCCAGTGCCTCAAAGGTCTACCTAAATCTCCGTACCGTGACGCATTTCAGAAATGGATTCAGAGATTGAAATTATTTATTTCAAACCACGGATAATACTTTGAAGGGATGTAATGTTCATTTCACTATATGAGTGGAATGCTTTTGAGATATCGTAAAATACACATTACATATCGAACATTTGTATAAGGAATACAAACTGAAGAGTTGGACAAACATGCCAGAGTTGGGACCAGGTGCCTAAGAGGAGTAAGCATCTTATGTTGACTGGTCACACCCACCGTGATCTATTTTGATGAGGTAAACAGTATTCTGCAGTCAGAATCAGTGTGCTAAAAACGGCCTAACAAGTTGTGTGGAACATGTCGGATTGCATTTGATACAAAGGCGGGCTGAATTGGCAGACTAAATCGTTATAACCGTTATATTTGTAAAATGTCAACTTTAAATGAAATCGTTAAAACCCCTTAACATCAACTTGTTTGTCAGTAGGTTGCCTCGATTTAAAAATTGATCCGTTGCAGAACAAGTTCGTGTGCATTGAATCGGAGAGAGACATAAACACTATGTGCAGGTGATGGTGGACCATTGCTATATAAATTTGGGGAAGCTGAAATCATCCCGTTTGTCATAAAGTTGAATTGTTAGTTTGCCATTAACATCAACATTCAATAAACTACCTAAGTAAGAAGGAGATGTTGAAGACTGAGGTGTCTTTTATTTTGAGTTCACCGAGATATATTGGATCTTCATATGCATAAAAAGTAATATTGTTAATAGATAAAATGTCATAAATATATCAAAATGTTGAGTTGAAGGCCACAGCAAGAGATTCTTTCTTCTTGTGTAGAAGCTTTTGAATAAATTATGCCTCATTAGAATATTAAAACAGTTTAGCTAACAATGGAGTATAATGTGTGCCCATGAATATCCAGCAGTCTGTTAGAAGACCTGTTCATGAACGACTACACATAGGTTTGTCAATACATCTGTTTGTATATTTCACTTCATCTTCTCAAGATTGAAATGGTTAGTTAAGGAAGCTCGCTACACCGAGATTTATACTCTTTATGTCACAAAGTGGCGATTTAAATGATTTGTGAAATTATATGTATCGATTTATTTCTTTGTCTATCAACATAGCTCAGTGGTTAAAGCATCGGACTGGTGATCCGCAGATCTCGAGTTCAAATCCGTCACTGGCTTTTGTTCACAGTTATCGAAATAAATTTTTGAAAACCATGCTTCTTAAAATGAAAATTGTGTATTTTCTGACCCGTGGGGATACGGGTTGTTAGAATAGATCCTCAGTACCCCTTGCTTGTCGCAAGAGGCGACTAAATGGGGCGGTCCTCCGAATGAGAGCGCAAAAACCGAGGTCCCGTGTCACAGCAGGTGTAGGACGTTAAAGATCCCTCCTTGCTCAAAGGCCATAAGCGCCGAGCATAGGCCTAAATTTGAAGCCCTTCACCGGCAATGGCGACGTCTCATATGAGTGAAAGATTCTCGAGCGGGACGTTAAACAATATTTAATCAATCAATCAACGTATTTTCTGCCTTTTTGACAGATCCCACTTCCGGTGTGATTTGTATTTTCTATAGGAATTACGAGATTGAATACTGTTAGTTATCTTGGCCTTTTCATACACTTATTATATATCGTATCTTTCATAATCGAATCACTTTGTGTTGATTTGATAAACTCTTTCAAGGTGAAGTAGACCAATCGCGGTAGGTCAGTGATAGAGATTTTGCTTTGGAACCTGGTCACGAGTTCGAGCCCCTCCTGTGCCATGGCGGCCAGGTATTGATTGCTCCTTTGCCAAACCCTCGGTATTTAGAATTGAGGATCATGGTCCTTTCGGATGTGATTTTAAAAACTGAAGTCCTGTGTTGTGACAGACGTTGCCACGTTTAAGAACCCTCACTAGTACGACACTCAGCGTCAAGCATGGGTCTAAATTTGTGGTACTTCATTAAAACTGGTGACGTCTTAATATAAATGAAAAATTATCAATGGAAAACAAACAATTAAGTTGTAGTGAGTCACTGTAATATCCTTTTTGAACTCTTGGGCGGGTACAGCTGGGTTGCATATACGAGTATTATAGACATGTTATGTAGATAACATTAAAGTTAAGGAAGCGTATAATTTGTTTACATTAGCTTGTTGTATACATTAAATTGACTGTATCAAGACTAATGTGTTGAATTAGGCCGTCGAATTAAAACAAAATCTTGTAATTACCATCCATTTCCTTTTCAATACGATCGATACTTTAAACAAATTAAAGATGGCAAATTTTGAGATCTGTTCGAGCTATATATTTTATTATCCGATACTCATAAACTTACTAAATTTGTGTTTTTCTGTAGTTCAGGTGTTTGTGTAGCAGCTATTCTTCTTTTCAGCAATGAATGAAACATGTACAAAACGTATTTTGTACAAAGTTGTACAAAATATATGTTTTGCACCTCACTATATGTAAGAGTTCCACAAAGGGTAACAATTATATAGGACGATTTGGAAATTGGGTATTGATCAAATTTGCTGTATTCAGCCGATTGATAACTTTCGGTTTCCAAACGAGACTGGCATGCCAAAAGCAAATGATGCCGTTCGATGCTTCCATGTAAACGTGTTGAATGGTCTACTGCTGCGTCCCAGGAGGGCATTCGACGGGACAAAGCAATATCTTTCCACACTTGCCCCAAAGACACAGCATGACTGAATTATACGTACTACTCTGGAGCTTTACTCAGATACAATGTTCATTTGTAATATCATAGTACACCATTGTTAAAAGGACAGAATCGTTTTTGCAAGTCAGTTATACACATCTAACTTAATATTAACATAGTATTTCATGCTATAGAAAATGTTGTTCACATATTTTGATTATGATGAAGTTATCGGCCTGTCTTATATGTCTACAATTGTAAGCCTTTGGTTAGGTGCCGAATACATGTTTGCGTCTAATACTCTCCATCATTTCACCAGTATATTACAGCGAGGTGTGGACATCGGCTAGTCTATAGCAGGGTTTCGCTGTTTCCTTCGCCATGGTTGCTGACCAAATCTACATCCCTGTCGGGCAAGCAATGAAAACTATTACAAAATTAGATATGCAATGCAGTTTACACGGTATATTTTGAATATTTCGGATAGAGAATGATAATTGTGTGGTTTCATTAATTTTTCGTGGTCATCAAATTCCGTGCATTAGTCAATGAGGGTTTCGTTGTTTCTATGAAAAGATGCTCGATATTCCTCCTTTATGAGTAAAACTATTATCTCGGTAAGCACTTAATACCATGATCTAGTAGGTACATGTATAACTATGAAAAAAAAAGCCCCCGAAAATTGATACTTAACCTAGGGAATTAAACTACATTGTTTTTCTCTTTCCCGCCCCCAGGGCCACGTGGTGTTTTATTATCTGCAATGTATCGCGTGTACCTGATAATGGGGCGGAGCGTATTTACACGTGGTAGTAGGAATGTACGTCATGAAGTGTATAATTATTATTTTGCGTAGACATTTTGGTTTAATTCTAATTGTTAATACAATCACGAAAGGAGTGGGCACCGCATGCCTAAGTTTCGCTTTGATCAGGTTGATTTGATTTCGTCCAGAACAAATGTCTTCGAAAAACAGGCTTTGAGAATTTAAGCGTAAGAGAGTGTAAAACAGCAACTTACACTTGATTGACTTCTTTCACTGTTTCTATCAATTTCCTCTTGTTCGTTTCCGGAAGTTTGATAGAAAGCAATCCTACTGTGATTGTCAGTACAGCATATACGATCAGTGGCAACATTTTCCCCATTTTACCATCCGTCTAAAAAAAAAATCAAAGCTCTCTAACACAGAAGAAGTTAATGCTATTTTTAATGGCATTATGCTCGTACTTCGATCAGCTGTAGGATTCGAATTTAAAAAAAGTTAAACAATATTCTAAACTGATTAGCAAATTAAAGACACCGGTTGGTGTTTCCTTGGTGGTTAAGATACTTTCTTCGAAACCGGTTGTTTGTTTGCTTGTTTGTTTGTTTTACGCCGCATTGAGAAGTTTTACTCATATTGAAACTTCAGCAGTTGTAGGTGAAATTCCACAAATTCAGACCTGCTTAGCTCTTACAGCCGTTGCAAGGGACCTCCGTGGCCGAGTGGTTAGAGCATTGCGCTCAAAACCACAAGGCCTCTCACCTCTAGTCGGCGCGGGTTCGATTCTCACTGGCGCCGATATATTTGAGAAAGTTTGCCAGTTTACTTTCGGAAGGTCGGTGGTCTCTTCCCGGGTGCATTGTATCTGGGTTCTCTCCTCCACCAATAAAAACTGGACCCACCAGATAACTGAAAAAAATTGTTGAGTGTGGCGGAAAACAATCAATCAATCTTACAGCCGTTGCAGGGAGGGTTCATTGCTAAATCCTACCTTGACACAGGACTTCCGTTTTTAGGGTCTTATGAAAAAGATCTGTGATTCTCTTTTCTGATTGAAGAGTGTATCGGCGAAAGAGCAATCATTACCTATGTTTACGCCATAGGTATCACGCGGCCATGGTGCAGCAGAGTTCGAACTCACGACCTCCCGGTTACGAATCGAACACTCTACCACTAAGCTACTGAGAACTGCTTCGGAACTGGAAGGTACCGGGTTCGAATCCGGCGCCGAATCAACACTAAGATGTTTCTTCGCTTAGCACCAAACATAAGAAACAAATGACATAGGTCTTTCATATATCCTAAAAGCACAGGTTCGATGTCACGTTAGGCACTGCCTTCTCCGTCACGGCCTTAAACACCATACTTCTATCAAAATTTGTGATGCTTGACCTACAGCTGATAGCGTCTTTATATTTTGGTAAGAGAAAAAATATCGAATGGATGTGAAAAAAAAAACCCCAAACATAGAAAAAAGTTTCACACTGAGGGCCCTTGACTGAAAGTAAAATTGCCTCGTACATTTCAATTGCAAATCTGGAAAGGATGGATAAAGGGGTTTAGAACAGAAAATTAGTGGCAAAGTTAACGAATATGTTAAGTATCACCATTTCGGGGCTGCAATCCGCACTTTTGATATTTCACAGATTCACCTTCGTTCCTCTTTGACAAATCCACAAATCTTATGGATCTTTATTTCGAGTAAATTATGCTCAGCTTTTCTGATTTGATTAAGATTTTAAAGATTCCTTATACTTCCCAAGAATGTAATTTTGCTGTGTATAAACCAGAAGCAAAACATTTTCTGCAATATTCATCCGACTCGGAGAAAATAATGTATACTCACAATGTCATACAAATATGGGGAGATCATAGAACCCACACGAGCACCAATGCTGACTGTCCCCATCACGATACTCCGTACGACGGTCGGGAACAACTCTCCGGTGTAGACATAAAGAACGGCAAACAAAACGGAGATTCCAAACCGGGAAATTAGAGCTAGGAGGATGTGTAACCAATATAGAGCTAAGAATTAAAAGACACATCAATGTAGCATGATGCAATTGTTAATGACTTATTGAACTTTGAAATATATCTATGTACTTTATAAAGTTATTATTGTATACCGTAGACGTATTTCAATTTCGTTTCAGATTAAATTTCGTTATTTTCGTGTCTAGAAAAAATAAACAACGAAATTAATTCCAATACGAATTTTTAATTTCAGAAAATATCTATTTTAATGTCCGTCTCTGTTATTTGTCGTCTATTTATATACTACGTAGTTCGCCAGTACCGTGATCATTATTGTATTCTTAATCATGAGTGGATATACTTGCACTGTTGTGAAAATACATAATTAACCAAATCATTACAAAAACACAAAGGTGCAAATAAAAATGTTCAATGTATTTAAGAATTATTACTATCAAAACATTACAGAATGGGAATTGCTATTAATACGCCAAAGTCACGGTAGACATATGGATTTTAGCTAACCACTCATACAGACAATTCGTCTGATGTGTCAATGAAACGAAGCCATCTCTATGTTACATTTAATGAAATGTCTAAGACATCCGGAGATCCATCAGCACTATCCACGCCCTTCTTCGAGTGATCCGACACCTGGGCCGCATACCACATCATGAATTCGTTTTACTGTCCGGTCACGTGCGGTAAACACTGTTTGGATATAGTTATTATGTATAGAATATCCTTGTCCTGATGTGCTTTATGAACATCGAGCAGGGCGAGGACACGAGCTATGTTTCTACCGGTACATCCGATTTCTTTATGAATTTTACTGACAAATTACTGACATATAAAGATAAAGGTTTCAACATTCGTATGGCTTGAGTACAACACGTTGAATACACAAGCTTACAGAGATCACTGAGTCAGTATTGGTGAATGGGTGATCACAACGGCACGTTAGGTCGAAAATGGCGTGGGTATGGTAACGGTATTTAAGCCAGTTATGATTGCAGATAAACGTCATTATTTATGCTTCGTATGCATAACATGCAATTCTTTAGTGATCGCAAACAACACAAAATAATCAACACGAAATCGTGTTCACTACAAAAACAACGAAATTTTTCCGCAACGAAATTAAATACTTTTACAGTATTCCAAGATCTACAAATAATATGTGTCGCGTCCAGCAAATGTTCGACGTTTTTTTACCTTTTCCGCCCGAAATAGGGAGTGAAGGTGGGTTGTGTGAAGACACGGAAAAGGCAAAATTGACAATTTTTGTTAAAATATTCGAATAAAGGGGTGGTAGGTGGTGCACCCCTGTAGCCCTCCTCTAAATCCGCCACTGCTTAAACAGCGATCTATGATTATACTTAAGTTTAGCTCTGTGAGAGTTATAAATGAAACATACATTGGATCACAATGTAGTTCACATTTTTTCATACAACAATTTCTGTCTTGTTTTTTTTTGGGGGGGTGGTGAATTCTGTTCATTAATACAATGTAACATGGATTGTGAGAAAAGACAAAAGGTAATGGACGGAAAATCTGGCAGAGAAAGCAGAAAGTGCAGTGGAGAATGGAAGGATGAAAGAACTGTATGATTTAACCAGGCTTAGTCTACGGATAAGCACGGAAACAACCGTAAATTCTTGGGAAAAATTTCAGTCGGTGCCGGGTTATCACGACGCGTATTCTGCCGGTCCGTCAACAGTTGGTTCACGGAGATCCACGGATGTATAAAGATTATCACGTTGCTGTTTGTGTAGCTTCTAGGAACAATACGTGTACAATCCGATGACATCCATGTTCCTCAGCAGAAAATTTCTTACAAGAAGGGCCCTGGAATTTACAAGTATACGTCGGTGGCTACAAGGACCTTTCGGTTGATACACGGAGGTACATGGAACCTACATGGGGGTACATAGAGCCTATACGGATTAATATGGAGGCTTATCATCCGGCATGATCCGGGAGGGATTAAACATATTTACTTTTTTCATTTGGATTGGCTTCAACAAACCGGATGACACCGGATGCATATATGGTTTGTATGCTGTGAAGTCGGATTATCACTAACCATCACGGACTGATGATCCGGTGTCCCATTCGTGATTGTGTGAAAGGGGCTTAAGGTATATGGAGTAGAGAATGTGAGTGGAGTTCTGCTAGAAGTGGGTATGGAAGAAACAAGAAGTAAGTTCACAGACCTTTCAACATATGACAAGAAGAAAGAGTACCACAAAAAGTGGAAGAAGAGGCTAATTGTTAAGAACTTGACGACAGGAGACATGAGGGACTGTAATGACACACTCCTAGCAGTGTTTGAGAGGATGATGATAGACAAAATAAAAAAAAGGGCGTGGAAAAAGCACTAAGAAAAAAGCAGAATTTAGACCGATAAGAGGAATATGTGATCATATATTCACCCTGAGGACTTTTATTGTACTGGCACATGAATGATACAAAAGATTTTATTTACATTTCGTGGAATTTGCGAGTATTTGACTCCGTGCACCGGGAGAGCCTGTGGAAAATATTGCAATCGTATGGGGTGCCTGAGAAGGTGATAAAGATGATTAGAGAGCTATACGATGGTTTCGGATGTGCCAAGATTGAACAGGGGGGAATATCAGAGTGGTTCCAGATCAGAACAGACTTTAATTTTATGTTATGTCAGGAGTCCTGTTGCAACCGACAATAGATTACGTGATGAGAAGAGAATTGATAACTAGAAAACAGGAATCACGTGGAAGTTTAAAACAGTATTACAAGACATGGATTTTGCGGAGCACATGGCGCTTATGCAATAAGCACTGAGCATAGGCGATGATGGAATTGAACTGGATACGTACTACAGAGTGAAAATGAGAACGACTGTGAGTCGGTGTTAAGGAGTACACCAGGAAGGTAAAGTGTATGAGGAGACTGAAAACAGCCTGTAGATGGAATTAGAAGCAAACAAGAGTGCAAGTGGAATGAGATCAAGATGGTAGCAAGATACAATGTGATTTGGAGAGAGTGTGTCACGGCCTTACATGCTTGCTGGAGAGAAACAAAAAATGTTAAGTAATTGACATCATAACATTCAATATCTTCGTGTTGTGCGTTTTTTTTTAAATGAATGAAAAGTGTATAGTAAAGGTTTATTATGTATACGACATCAGTAAATGTAACAATCTAATCTTAACAAATTACCAACATAAAAAATAAACGCACTGTTCTCCACAAAGAGTATGAGCAGGATAGATCCTATAGACGCCACGCCACATCCAAATATGGACGCCAGGTGCATTGGTCTGCGTCCTGTTATGTTCAGAAAGAAAATGGCGCTGTATCCAAACAATTCAACCAATACAAGTAAGGCGAAGTTCTCGTAGATGTTCCCACCAAGCGAGTCAACGTTCATCGTCAAACCATAGTAAATGAAAGACACCACGAACCTAGTTTTAAATTCAAAAGCCATTTAGGAATATGAATTTAAGTATGCACACGCATATTGGAGGGAGTGCTTATGAAAATGGTCATGCGCATTTTCGCATGGTAAAACAAAGCTTTGTGTTTGTACATGCATTAGGAAATGTGGATATTTCCAAATGATGAAGTATACGTTCCTTTAAGTGTGTTTTACTGTATATTGATTAAAATATATCAAACAACAAGGTCATTTACATCCACTATCACAAAATCAATACAATATACTAAAGACATTCAAAGTTCAACATACAATCATATAATTAGTTTAAAGTTAAACTTACCAGTTACTAACTACAACGAAAAGTCTTTTAAGAAGTGCTTTGGAGTGAAGCAATTCCTTTAAGATAACCACCATGCCCGGGTCCGCTTCATGTTTGATCTTGTAAGCATCAAATTTCTTCTGAACCTTGTTGATTTTCGCCATTTTTGTTAGTATTCTGGACGCCTCTTCTGTTCGTCCTCTGGCCGTCAACCATCGAGGAGATTCCGGAACAAGTCCAGGGCTTACAGTCAAATTGAATTTAAGTTACTTCATGTGCTTATCAAAGAATCATTTTAAAGACATTATTATTAGCATAAAAATGGAGTTGTGTATTAAAAATAGCCTGATTAGTTCTTTCAATTGCAAGGGTTTCCATAATTTCATTTTAAGTCAACATTTCGCCATCTTTGCTACCAAAGGTGACGCTTCACGGTGATTCCCTATTCAGAGAAACACCGTCAGCGTCACCATTGATTAGCGAAGATGATATTCTGTAGTCATTATAATGATTTTCTTTGCAAATTCAACATGACTCTAAGTCAAATGCTTCCTGACGTATTTAATTCTAATTCTTAGACCCCTCTATGTGTTCTGGTTTTGATTGCAGAATACGTCAACCTGATCAATATATAGGTTCACGGCGAGTGAGGGCCTCCATAGCCTAGTGGTTAGAGTATTGCGCTCAAAAAAACCCCAAAAAACCAAAACGCCTCTCACCTCTAGTCGGCGCGGGTTCGATTCTCGCTCTCACCGATATATTATTTTCAAGTTTTCAACCCCCGTGGGGATCCGGGTTGTTAGAATAGATCCTCAGTATCCCTTGCTTGTCGTAAGAGGCGACTAAATGGGGCGGACGAGAGCGCAAAAACCGAGGTCCCGTGTCACAGCAGGTGTGGCACTTAAAAGATCCCTCCCTGCTCAAAGGCTATAAGCACCGAGCATAGGTCTAAATTTGCAGCCTTTCACCGGGAATGGTGACGTCTCCATATGAGTGAAAGATTCTCGAGCGGGACGTTAAACAATGTTTAATCAATCAATCAATCATGTTTTCAAAATTTGTTTGATTTGAAAATTTATGAAATTAGTACATTTTAGCGTTCATTCCAAACTGTAATAAATTCTTAAAACATAGTCAATTGGCTTGAATTTAGTGGACTTTACAACATACACATCTGAAAAGTTTTCATCGCTAAAGATAATAAAATATGTATTGAAAATCTAACACTACATATACAATCGAATTTACACTGCAAATTACACGAATATTTCTTTGTGGTTGCTATTTCACATGTTTTCTAGGAGCGAATTGGGACACGTATTACAAATGAACTGGTCCACAATGCGCGATGTGATAGTAATTTGTGTGTTTTTTTTATTTCAAGGAGTACTAATTAATTCATGATGTATTAAACTTAACTCGTACCCAGAAAGATTTCTCCTTATGCATTGTTGAATCATTTAGAAAAAAGGCACCATGCAAAAAAAAAAAAAAAAAAAAAAAAAGACTCAATAATTGTTTATTTATTTTACACCCCGTTAAGAATTTTTCACTCGTAATGAGTCGTCACCAGCTGAAATAATGTACCACAAATTAAGACCTATGTTTAGCGCTCAGGGCCGTAGCAGTGGTGGTTCCTTAATTTACCAACGCTTGCCGCGACATGGGACCCCCGTGTCGAAGGTCATATCCAAAAAATCCGTAATTCTAACATCTAAATGCCGAGAGTTTGGCGAAGGAGCAATCTCTACCTATGTTAACGTTTTAGGTTTGACGTGGCCATGACACGAGTGGGGCTCGAACTCACGACCTCTCGGTTACAAAGTGAACGCTCTACCACTGAGCTACTGCGACCGGTCAGGGGAAAGTAAACAATGTGGACCAACCTATGAAACATAGGAGTACCAGCCGAGATAGTGAAAAATCATGAGGTATGCCATTTTTTATAATGTCAAATCAAAATGTTTTGCTGTTGTTATCTGTTTGTTGAGTTTAAGAGACTCTACAAAACTTGATACAGAAGACTTACATCCAGAATACCAGTGGTGTTATTGCTGGTATCGCAAGCCACAACATAAGATAAAACCAATTCCTCTCGAAGAATACCAATAGAATCAAGAGAAATTCGCCGAGGCAAAAGAGAATCTTCGATAGATTGGCTGTGAAAATTCTCTCCATAGGACCAACTAATTCTATTACTGTAAAGAAACACAATAAATCTTTTTAAAATTCATAATTTCTCCATTTTATGCCTTCAAAATTTGACAAGTAATGGTATTGTTACACATAAATTTGTGAAAAGGCAAAGATAACTAACAGTATTCAATCTCTTATTTCCCACAGATCAGAGAGATAGGCAAACACAGACCCCTGGTCATACCAGAGGTGTGATCAGGGTCCCGTTTTACAAAAGCTCGTAGGTCTTAGAATAAGTCGTAAGACATATTTTACGATGTACGACCGATTTTAGAAAGATTTAGGATTTACCGCCCGGGGGCGACCATATGTCCCACGTTCTGTCGCAAATGCTCCATAAAACCGTTGTTTTTATGGTTATTAAAATCATTCAACATTGTTGCATTTCTAAATTTGATGCCATAAATCAATCTCATAAAAAAACGTGCGCTGCGGGTATTTCACGATAAATAATAAATTCTGTGGACTGCCTATATGTTGAAGTAGTTGAGAGGTATCGTTTGCCCAGGCAGTGCATCAATATGCCAACATATTTAGTGCGGAGAGCTGTAGAGCATCCTACGAACAGAATCAATGTTTAAAGCTACACCAGCTGTCATTCAAGTACACACTTGATTTATTATCATCTGCATACACATGCAAGGCCAATCTTGCTACCTTTGGTCATTACAATGCGTCACTTCCTCTGATCGGATCAAACAAAAGGTACAGGTGTGTGTCACAGATACATTGTATTTACGTATTTCCACATAAACCATACCTTTTCTAATGATGTTGACTATTATATATATATATATATATATATATATATATATATATATCTGCACGTCATATTAGACCCTTATTTCGATACACCCCTTCCCACGCACTGCATTCCGCATGTTCATACATCTAAGCCTACATAAAACTTTATACGCAAGGTGCTGGACAATGCTTTGGTAGATCTGTACCTTATATCAATTATTAGTAGTTACATAAAAAAACGGCATTGCAGTTTTTCAAATAAAACTTAGAGTAAATTTATAAATCCCTTATGACCTTTTCCACTCTGCCCTCCCTCCCCCAGCAAGCATTGGGTGACCATATTGATTATTATAGGCATTAATGAACTATCACTATTTAGATGAAATAGGGGAGTACAAGCTGTGATACAGAAACATGTACAGGAATAGAATTGTTCTCTCTCTCTCTCTCTCTCTCTCTCTCTCTCTCTCTCTCATTTACGATTATGATCGTTTTGTAAAACAGTCCTACGATATAACGTAAGTTCTTCAGTTTTATGACTTAGGGCTCAAGATTTACGACCTTTTCTAAAACGCAGCCCAGGTGCCTAGGAGGAGTGAGCATTTCCTGTCCACACACACACACACACACACACACACACACACACACACACACACACACACACATATATATATATATATATATATATATATATAAATCCAAGAATTTAAAACCTGAACTGGAACCTCCGTGACCAAGTGGTTAGGGCATCGCGCTCAAAATTACAAGGCTTTTCACCTATACTCCGCGAGGGTTCGAATCTCGCTTGCGCTGATATATGTGATCAAGTTTGCCAGTTTACGTTCGGATGTTCGGTGGTCTCTTCCCTATTACTTTGTATTTGGGTTCTTTCTTCCACCACTAAAAAATTGGACACCACCAAATAACTGAAAATTGGTGAGTGTGGCGGAAAACAAACAATCAATGATTAAAACCTGAATGAAAGAAAGTTTATAATGCTCCAATTTACAGAAAGGTCATATGTTAAACGCGATTTTGTTTAAATAATATAATTCAAATTTCTAATGTTTCTGCCTTTGACATCTTTGCAAACTGCAATGGTTGTCATTTCCTCATGAATGCATTGTAGTTATGAACAATACGTGTATGAATCTTTATAAGTATACTGCGTTTATTCTAACGGCTGGGATTTTCCACGTAAATGATTGCGGAATGTAAATAAATAGAAAAAAATTTCAATTTCATGTTTTGAAATACATGACGGCTTGAACTACAACGCTCCACATCGACATAAAATGTACTTCATGAAATGCGTTATTTGTGAAATAAAAAGTACAGTTATTGCTCGCGCCGATATATGTGAGAAAGCTTGCCAGATTACTTTCGGAAGGTCGGTGGTCTCTTCCCGGGTACATTGTATCTGGATTCTCTCCTAAATCAATGAAAACAGGACGCCACCAGATAACTGAAAAATTGTATGGCGGAAAACAATAAAAATAATAATAAATACACTGTACTTCATGAAGTACGTTATTTGTGAAATAAAAAGTACAGTTCTACCTGTCACGAAAGACACCTGGTAAAATGCCATTGCACACAGTCCCTCAAAAAATCTCAGTGTCGCAAACATTGGTATAGTGAATGAAAAAGGTACAGCAAAGACGACAACGACACTAATGGTAGATAGCACCAGCAACATGACCCGGCGACCCACTCTGACACAAGAAACAAACATCACATGTGAGAAATCTTGAATACATATATACGTTTATGCCAAAGAAGGAAGACCATTATTATAATAGAATTCAATTTGCCTTCCAGAAGCACTTTCAGATTTCCGTATGTTTTGATTAATCTACAGAGGATATTTCACAATCGAATGCAAATGATAAAGAAAGACAGAAAATAAACAGGTAGTAAACTTTAACGCACACTTACACGTCAGCTAGTTGTGATACTATGGACGCCACAAGAAATCCAAACAAATACGATGTTTTGAGGTGAGATCGGAGATACAGATTGCCACATACCAAATTAAACTGTAAAGGTATTCCAAAGAAATCATTTAAAAAAACTTAATCGAGTCCTAATCAAATATTGATAAGTTCATCTCCGTTTATATACATTTAATTGTAAAATTCCAGGTTACAGATTAAACTCCCCTCCACTGATGTAAGGTCAGCAGCTCATTTTTAAAATGAAAATCATATCTATCTATCTATCTATCGATCGATCGATCGATCGATCGATCTATCTATCTAATCTATCTATCTACATAATCTATTTTTCTATCTATCTATCTATCTATCTATCTATCTATCTATCTATCTATCTATCTATCTATCTATCTATCTATCTATCTATCCATCTTTCTATTTTGTTCTATCTATTGATATACATGTATCTATCAGCCTACCTATCTCAACTTATATGTAGAATATGATAGAAAATATTTCTTAATTTATTATATATACAAGGGCAAAGATTTTAAACTTCAATAAAGGAAGAAAGGATTGAATAATTTACAACGGAAATATCAATTATTACAATTTCCATTTGATTTGTTTCACGACTATAACAAAACAACTCACATCCGATGTGACAGTCCGCTTGAATTGCGATTGATCGTAGACCCATTCGGAACACTTCGTTTCGGTACCATTGACCAGTATGGTGCACTTTGAAAAGGTGCCATCGGAATTTCTTGGTATTGTTCCATTTATAATCTCTAGATGTGTTTCCGACTGTATAGCAAATGTATCATTCTCGTAGAATGGAAGCTTACACCTAGGTGCAAAGAAAGCCCACAAATGTACTCTCCTGAATCAAACGATTCTCCTTGCAGTGAGCTAATAGTGCTGCTCATGTCACTGTGTGGTCCAAATCAATGTATAGCTTCGTTAGATGGGAGTATGACATAACATTTACAAAGATAACTATGAAAGACTGTAATAAAAGAAGAAATATAGCAAAACAGACAATGGACCTTAACTAATTAAAGCCCCAGCGTTTTCTTGGATTATTCACTGACTGAATTGTCTGTCCATCCTTACCGTTTTTCAGGGTACTGTTTCTCTCCTTTTTAAATAAGAAGACTTTATCTTTGCTGAAAAATACTTCAAGATCAATCGATAATATAAAATTGTGAACCATAAAGGAGTTTACAAAATGACCCCCGCAGAATTGTCAATAACAATTAGATTAAAATGACTTTACTTATACTAACTATGATACAAGCCACAAACATGTATGAATACTCGTGCGACTGGCTAGTGTTAATTTTCTAAGTTACAAATTAAGCTAAATTATACTCTTTTGTAAATAGCCATCGTCTGACTAGCGACACGAAGGTTCAGAGCAAAGAAGTGACGAAATAATAAATAAAAAATCAGTCAAAAGCGGGTTATTCAGAAAGAGCAAGCGACGTGGCGAACAGCAATCAAAACCACTAATCCTCCAAAAGATACAAAAGAAGAGAAGGACAAACACTGACCCTAAGACACACCAGAGGTAGGATCAGGTGGCCAAGATCTGAAAGTATCCTCTGTTGACCAGTCAATATCTTGATCAGGAAAAGGGAGTAATCCATAGTCAAAATCATTGAGCAAAGAAAGACCTAACAATTGGTTTGCAACACGTCAGACAGCATTCGACAAAGTGGTAGCTTGTATTTGCAAATTATAAAATCATAATAACGATCACAGAATTTGCGAACTGCTGAAACCCCTATAACAACAACGTATTTGTCAATAGCCTACCTGCAAATAAAACCGATCTTTAGCACACATGTTAGAGCATACCAAAATCCGTTGAGAGACATAAACATCATATGTAGGTGATAATGGAATATGGAACAAATAGGGGGAGCCCACATCAATTCGTTTGTCATAAAGTTGTGTTGCTAGTTTGTCGTTGTTATCTACGCGGGTGAGTCAATAAGTAAGCAGTCTAACTTATTTCCGGTTTATCGAGAGGGTCAGGATTTTCCTACCTTGGTTGAATACAAGTTTAATACCATGGTACAGAATTGTGCGCGAATCCAGTCATTCTTTATTAAAACATTGAATGTCGAATATGGTTAGTGATACAGAGGCATGTTTTTCATCTAAAGTTGAGTACATTGCTGTAATTCGGTACTTGTATTTAAAAGGTAAAGCAGGCAAGGGAATACACGGCGAGTAAGCCGATGTTTTATGGATCGTCTGCGCCGACTCATGCTCAGATTAACGTCTGGGTAGGGGAATTCAAACGCGGTAAAACGTCTTTAGAAGATGAAGACAGGTTTAGACGCCCACTGGATGCCACCGAGGAAGAAATGTGTAACAAAGTTCGGGATCTGCTATACTCTGATAGGTTAATTCAGGTGGACGAAATAACGCAGACATTAGGCATTTCACATGGTAGCGTTTCAACAATCTTAGATGATCGTTTAGGTATGTGGAAACTAACAGCCCGTTGGTTCCCCAGATCCCTTAGCGATGAGCAAATGGCAACCAGAGCATCAGTATGCAGCGCCTTATTAAAACGTATCAAGTCAAAAGGATGATTTTTATGCGTCTGGTGACTGTAGATGAGACTTGGGTTCATTATTATGAGCCAGAGAATAGAGCTCAGAGTCGTCAATAGGTAGGGTCAGGGTCCCCGAGGTCAAAGAAGTTCAAGACGCAACCATCTGCTGGCAAGGTAATGGCCACAGTATTTTTGGACACAACATGCGTTATTATTTTGAATTTTTGCCCAAAAGAAGTACAATAACTGGAGTGTACTATACAAATTTGCTAGACGAGCTGAGAATCGCCATCCGTGAAAAACGCTGAGGAAATCTCTCTAAAGGTGTTTTGCTGCAACAGGAAACGCGAGAGTCCACACTTGCAGAGTTGCAATGAATGCTATAGAGCGAAACGAGTATAAATTAATACCACGTCCTGCCTATTTGTCTAGATCAGCTCCTAGTGACTTCTTCCTATTCCAAAGCTTGAAAAAAGATATCTGTGGACGTCACTTCCGGTCTGCCGAAGAAGTCGTGACAGCAGCTGAAGAGTGGGTTAATGGAAAGGACTCTGACTTTTTTCAGCTCTGGGCTGATAGTACTTGAACACCGTTGGTCTAAGTGCATCACACTAGAGGGGAATACATCGAAAAAGAAAATGTGGATCCCATCGGAAATAAGTTAGGCTGGTTACTTGTTGACTCGTCCTCGTATGTTCAATAAAACATTCAGATATGAAAGACTGTGGTGTATTTTATTTCGACTAAATATGGTAGTCTAATAAAGGAGAACAATATGTGCCGATGGATTTCTAACAGACTGTGGGGAGACTTCATCTTCAAAGACCAAGGAGAGTCTATCATTGAGGAACTCCAGCATCTTTTTAATCATATTAATAGATATTTTAAAAGAAAGCCACATAAGGTTACAACCCAAACTCAAACGTTATAAAGAGAGGGAAACTCTTCAGTACATGGATTCAAATCAGCGGTTCAACTTTTCATTTTCACTAACTTTGGTCATAGTATGGGGAGGGAAACAAGCCGATGAATAACATTTTAATTGTAAAAATAATGGACTTTACATGTGAAAATAACGGGAAAAGTTTACATAAGCACTTGACAGTGACAAACAAGGTAATATTAAATTTACGTGTGAGGAAAATTAGCGATGGTAACTGTATTTTTGTTGATAACTGGGAGAAACAGTAAATACCTCTGAAAATTAACCATCGGCTTCAACATAGAAAATCTTGTCATCATTCCTTCGGAAGGATCCCAAATTGATTGATTGATTGATTGTTTTACGTCCCGTTGAGAATGTTTCATTCATATTGAGACTTTACCAAATGTAGGTAACGTATCAGAAATTTAGACCTATCCTTAGCACTTAGGGTCGTAGCAGTGATGATTTGTTAACGTGCCAATGCCTTTCGCGACACGAGACCTCCGATTTTAAGGTCATATCTGAAGACCCAAAATTCTCACTTCTAAATGCCGAGTATTTGGTGAAGGAATAACCACTACCTATATTTGACGCGGCAGTGGCACAAGCGGGGTTCGAGCTAACGACCTTCTGGTTACGGAGCGAATGCTCTACCACTGAGCTACCGCAACCGGTGGGATGCCCAGCGATTAACCTACTCAAGAACCGGTCGCAGTAGTACAGTGATAGAGCGTTCGCTTCATGAGAGGGAAGTCGTGAGTTCGAGCCCCCCGTTCGTGTCACGACCGTCTCAAACCTAAGACGTAAAGACAGGTAGTGATTGCTTTTTTACCAAATATTCGGAAATTAAGTAAGAATCAAGAATCTTTCAGATATGACCTTAACAACGGAAGTCCTGTGTCGCGACAACAGTTAACACTTCAAGACCCCACCCCACCCCCATGATAATAGGTTAATTATCTTCTAAAAGATTAACATTTCCATTTCCATTTCTATCACGTACACTAGAATGTTCAAAAGAAAGAAAAATTTACCTGTGTCGGTGATTGCCTAAAATAAAACTCGTTGCTGGAGCCCCAAAGCCGGTAAGAAGACAGGGCACCGAGATCAGAAATAGAACACGTCTTTGAAATTTTCCAAAAGAACCCAATTCCTCTATAACATCATCATAATTCATTTTTGAAAAATCCTGTCCTTCTTCACAAAGAATTGTTATTCAACTGAAGTATCCGCATGAAACCGCCGAATGAAAATCAAAACAGAGGTGTGTTCTTGAAGCTATGTGGTACAGACACTGTAAACGTGACTTGGTGTTCTTTTTCTTTTTTTGGAAGTTACTCTGTATTTAGGTCATCTCTTAACAGATCTAGAAATTGACAGCTTTTATCTCCACCTGAAAGACCGCTGGAACATAAGAGAATATGAAATACTTTTCAACTAGAAAGCAATATATTCTCGTAATTATAATTTTAAAAAAATGGAATTCCTTGACATACGAGTGCTGTTAGGCAATTATTGAGACACTTCGTTTATTTTCCTTTCAAAATTGTAGATCCAAAGTAAATGGAATAAAAATTGTTTGGGATATACTTTACTTTTTCCCAGAACAGTATTGTGTAGGTTTGAATAGACGGAGCAGTCATGAAAACAGATGGTGGAAATTAAGATGAACTATGTACCAAATCTCTGTGTTTCCAGAAAAAGTGGGGAAATAATTCAAAGTTTCTACGTCATTTTTTTCAATCACATAGTGACATCATGTTGTGAATATTTGGTAGAATTTCGATGGCAAATAGTTAGCGATTGTAACATGACTTATTTTATGATAGAATTAACTAGAGAATTGTTTGATGTGTTTTTAATTAAAGTTTAGTGAATATTCATAAACTGTTCATTTCCGTTAAGGAATTAAATGAAATATTGTGATAAATTCCTAACAGTCTTCGTAGTTTTAATATAAACGTTATGATTACAATAATTAAATTTATTGCTAATTGTAACAAGTAATATGTTGTAATCTTAATGATGCTAAGTAATATGTAGAGAAAAGAAAACAATGCTGGAAATGAGATTTAATATATGCTATTGTATTGCAGGAAATTAACTCGGGAAGAAATTTTTTGTTATATATCCATGAACCTGGAAGTTCCTCAAATTCCACAGTGAATAATCCTGAAAGATTTGAGTGAAATAAATTGAATTAAAAACATTTATTTGCACTTATACAAAACCTACAACACATACATCCCCATTGAAAAATATTTAAAGTTTAGTTTCCCTAATCTGACATGATTTTCTTAGAGTCAAAGTTAATTCCATATAAATGCTACCATCCATAATTAACACATTTCTAGCAATTCCACATTGCTGGTTCAAAATGACAACGGGTGAGAATTGGGGAAGTTGCACACCAACGTACACTGGAGGCTCACCTGTAACCGGTCAACAGGGGATGATTACGCCTCCTAGACACCAGGTCCCGCCTCTGGTGTGTTTAAGGTTCCGTGTTATCCCTACTCTTAATTTTGTATTCTTTATATGAATTTCAAGATTACTCGATATCTTCATTTTCTCATATAAAAGTGCAAGCTATTTACATCGATGATCTAAGTGGTCACAATGGCAAACCTGGTATTGTATAATGACTTTTAATCTAGATTTATCACTTTATGCATCTCAATTGATACTGCAATCAAATTTATTACCCATATCATGTCAAATGCAATTAAAATATCGAGGTTGTAAATTTTCTGACTTCCTACTGCTGTCAAATATTCGTGCGTGAGTGTGTGCTTATGAGAAAAAAGGATAACATATAATTTTCTTTTCTAAAAGTAAGCATTAGATCCGCAGCCATGTTTTCTGGTCGCAAAGGAATAACAGTCCCTGGAAATCATAGATATAGGTTTTATATATGTATTTTCCCGTTAATAAATACGATTGTGATTAGCTTCAACTTAAGGAAATAATTAATTTCTCCGTCCGCTACTATACAGAATTCTTGTCACTAGTTCATTCTCTGTAGTTCAACGTCCTAACAAGAAAAAAATCATTGCTATCGCGATAACACCAGCAATGGACGACTCTCTAGGATTTTGACCTACTGGTGAGGGGAAGGTTCCTTATCGTCCATTACACCATAATAATTGTTTGGTGTAAGAACAATAACTTTGTATTTGATAATTCGGTCAAATCTTCCCCGGTGCAATTATTTTCCTGTCTTTCAACGAGGGCTAGTATGAATATTGCCTCCTTGTTCTTTCGTTCAGCTTTTCTATGAATTATCCCTTTTTTCAAAGGACGATATTTTTGCATGGGGTTTGTAAATTTCAGTTAAGGGGAGGAATGTACAGCAGCGTGGTAGAAGAGATATTTTAGTTACCAATGTGTTCCTAACTTATCTATGGTTTTAATTAGCTGGCGAATTGTCATGGTGGAAACATAATAAAGATGCCGTGTTCATTGTAGTCAAACACATGAGACCTCCGATTCACTGTTTTTCTTGAGTCATGATATTCACGTTGACTGACAAACAGCGATTCTTTCAGGTTTTCAAAGAGTTAACTCCCTCTCTTAAAGACGAGGATTAGTATGAATATCATATCTCTCTTTTCAGGTCAAGTTTAGTATGATTCTTACGTGCGAGTTTTAGTGCGAATATATCTCTCTATTGAGGTCGAATTTTAAAATGGATATCATTTCCTTCTCTTGAGATCGAGTTTTAGTATGAATACCATCTCCCTCTCTAATATTCAAGTTTTAATATGTATACCCTCTACTCTTAATTGTCAAGTTTTAGTATGGAAATCATCTCCTTCTATTAGGTCGAGTCTTAGCGTGAATATAGTATGTTTACCTTAAAGCAGAGTTTTACGTCCTTTTTTAATATCAAGTTTTAGTATTCATGAATATTATCTTCTCTTAACGTTGAGTTTCAGTATAAATATCATCAGCACTTTACGTCGAATTTTAAGATGAATACCACTTCCTTCTCTTAAGGTCTACATTGTAGCATGAAATTCATCGCCCTCGCTTAAATCCGAATGTTAGTATAAATATTATCACCCTCTCTTAAAATAGAGTGGGTATTAATCCTTAGACCGAGGTTTAGTAAGAATATCATGTCTCTCAGTCGAGTTAGGCCATAGGTTTGTATTATGTTATGGGAGGAAATAGTTGGTAGTATTTTTGCCAAATATGGTAGCGAGAATATCTTTGAAATCTTAAAAATAGCTACTGCAATCAAGGGCAGATGATAACTCTATGGAGACTCAGTCGTAATATTTTAAACCTTTCGTATATCGTTGATAAGAGATATAAAGTCAGACATAAATCACACACAGTTAGTGTTGAATTCAGACAACCAATACAACCCTCAGTTTTTAACAAGATTACATTTTAGTACAAATATGCAATTATTAATTAATTTTAATATTCTGCGTATGCTGTTTAATCAAACAATCAAATATAACAGGTTATTCTAAACAATTGAATTATACGCAAAATATAGGATAATGGTTGTTCAACAACCCGTTGTATTAAGATTTCATTCATCAAATCTATCAAATGAATATACAAAGCCACACAATATTCACAATTGATCACGTGACATAGACGGAAGGATAAAATAGTTATGAAATTTCATCATTCGCAGTTTCTGTTGAAAGTAAATATTTATACTGAAATAGTACTTTACAAATTCATAAAATCATCTCTAAAACTTATATCCTCTCTAACTGTACCTCACAAACATGTGACACTAATCATATAGTGAGGGAAAAGCTGTTCTCAGTCCAGGTGCAGGACACGAGCACATACTGCTCTGATAAGAGTTGTCATTCTAGTTGCAGGGCCTGTACACTCTCATCTTTATCTTCGTACTGCTTTACTAAATCTGCATTCCTATTTGAATTAAAAGCAATGACAATTATTTTCCAATATGAAGTCCAGTTTTATAAAAAGAAAATTATCATTCCATCCCCTTCAAAGCGTATATGTTGAAAAGTGATTTTTTTGAGATTTGATTTCGATTGTTAAGTGATATAAGCAAATAGTAAAATATATCACATATTATCGTGTGTTGTCACCGATACCTCCCCCACCCCCTAAGTTTTGACATTTTGATGACATATGAGCTCTATCATTAGCCGAATTACCATGGGCACGAATTGTGCTCCTTTGTTAGCTGTCCTGTTTTTGTATTCTTATCAAGCAGAATTTATTCAAACGCTTCTGCATGAAATGAAAAATCTCTTCCTGTGGTCTTCAACACGATATTTGTTGTGAAGAAACAAATGGTTGACTTACCCTACATTAGCTTCGTCAACCGTTTCTATCAATTTCCGCTTGTTCGTCTCCGGAAGTCTCATAGAAACCAATCCTACTGTGATTGTTAGGACGGCATATACAATCAATGGCAACATTTTCCCCAGTTTACCATCCGTCTGAAAATCCAGGTGTATGAAATATTTTGCAATGTGTCCGATATTATCTGATATATGTTACTGTATATAGATAGAGAAGACACAAGATTGCAAGAACTCAGTTCTTCTATAATGATTACTTTTGTATGTTTAATACTAAGAAACATCCAGCAATTTTCTATCAAGCATTAATAAGGTGGCTATTCAAAACTATTTGCGGATGTACCATATTTTTCAGTTTATATTAACGACTGAGGCAATTCTGTGAAATGATGTTTTGAAATAGGCCATGATAATGTATATATATATAATAAAAGCAAATTTCTGATTAGAAATTATGCCAGCGTTTGTGTTTCATATATTCTGCCATGTAGGTAACATCCTTTGTCCTGCTCGTGCCATAACCTAACGCGTAAAAATAGTTAGTGATTGCTCCTTCGCTAAATGCGCGGCATTTAGAAGTGAGAATCACGGGTCTTTCGGATATGACCTTAAAAACGGAGGTCGCGTGTAACCGTAGGCTTTGGCACGTTAAATAACAATCACTGCTACGGCCTTGAGCGCTAAGCATACGTCTAAATTTGTGGTGCTGTACCTATAGCTGGTGACGTCTCAATAAACACTTAAAGTATTGTCCATTGCTTTGTTTATATATATATATATATATATATATATATATATATATATATATATTATCAATCAATCTACAACCTGAACACCTACGTTCAGAAATGTATACTCACAATGCTATATAAATATGGAGAGATCATGGAACCCACACGGGCACCAATGCTGACCGTCCCCATCACGATACTCCGTACGACGGTCGGGAATAACTCTCCAGTGTAGACATAAAGAACGGCAAACAAAACGGAGATTCCAAACCGGGAAATTAGAGCTAGGAGGATGTGTAACCAATATAGAGCTAAGAATCAAAAGATATATAGGTGGAAAGACTAAGATAACGAACAGTTCTCAATCTTGTAATTCCTATAGAAAATACGCTGGATATACCAGTGGAAGAATCAAGTAACAGGGAGGAATAAGCATTCCCTGTCGACTGGTCACTTCCGCTGGAAGCCCTATATCTTGAACAGGAAAACGAATTAATCAGCAGTCTGAATCCGTTTACCAAGAACGGCATAAGAATTGGTATGAAACACGTCAGACGGTGTACAAATTATTAACAATTACCAAAGTAACATGATGCAACTGTAAACGACTTACTAAGTTAAGAGCGAAAAAATACATCTTGGTTTTCGAGTAAAAAAATATCGCAACACACTAGTTTCCATGGAATATGAAACCTATATGCTTAGCGTTAAAAAATACGTGTTACTGATTAAGAAACCTACACATTGAGAAACCTTACTGGTACGATGTGTTTAGGCTTCAAAGAAAAAGTATCCTACATGTCAAGTTTGTTGTGTATTGTTTAACGTTCTGCTCGAGAATTTTTCACTCATATGGAGACGTCACCGTTGCCAGTGAGGGGCTGTAAAATTAAGATCCATGCTCGGCGCTCTTACGGCCTTTTTGAGGGGAGAAATCTTTATTATGACACACCTGCTGTGATACACGACTATTTTGCGGTCTACTGCGAAGGATCGCCCCATTTAATCGCTTCTTAAGACAAAAAAGAGGGTACTGAGGCCCTATTATAACCCGGATACCTAAGATCCCTACATGTCAGTGTTCAAGTTCATAACAGATTGTGTCCAGAAAACTGATACACGTTATTAATCAAATTAAAAAAAACTTAAATGTTGCACGTTTAAGTACAATTATCCATTAGATCAACTGCTGTCTGACGTCTTTCTTACCAACTGTTAGGTTGTTCTTTACATGAACAGGTTTCAATAACGAATAACGATGAATCTCATAACTCATAAGAAAATAGAGAGTTGGGCAAACACGAATCCCTGGATATACCAGAGGTGGAATCAGGTGACTATGAGGAGTAAGTATCTCCTGTCGACCGTTTACACCCGCCGCCGTCACTATATTGATTTAATATTACTTCGTTTAAATATTGCGCTCATGGCAGGTGTGAACAGTAAACAAGAGATTCTTTCTCCTTCTGGCACCTGATCCCACCTCTGATGTGCCCAGAGGCCCTCATTTGTCCTGCTCTTCATTATGTGTTCTTTCTAAGAAATAAGGGATTGACCACTGTTCGATTTCTTCATTAATGTCATTCTAATGTTCAAATCAAAAGAAACATGAATTGATCTCCTATATATATATATATATATATATATATATATATATATATGTCAAATGAAATAAAACTTAAACCTTAGTTTTTAAGTTGAAAGCACCGTTTGTGTTAATTAAAATATCAACACTGAAAAAGACCCTTTATATACAAATATGATGTACATGTCTTTGTCATTTGTGAAATATCTGTTGGGTGTTCTATTTTCATCCCCACATATGTGTATAAATACATTTCTGAGAATTGATATCAAAATAAATAACGTTCTGCACGTTCTGTTAATGAATTACAGAATAAATTTAAATATAGATAGTTTAAATGATATGTTATAGTAGAACGCACTGTTCTCCGCAAAGAGTATGAGCAGGATAGAACCTAAAGATGCAACGCCACATCCGAATATCGCCACTAGATGTACAGGTTTGCGTCCTGTCTTGTTCAGGAAGAAAATGACGCAGTATCCTATCAGTTCAACTAGTACCAGCAGGGCATAATTCTCGTACAGATTCCCACCAAGCGAGTCGACGTTCAATGTAAGACCATAGTAAATGAAGGACACCGTGAACCTATATCATAGAATTTGATCTAAGAGGGCATTTGGAAGTAATATATATGTGCAATGAATGTGTATAAAATTCGAATAAAAAATGGGAGTTAATGGTAAGATAAAATGTTCTCATCCATGTAATCAAAAATTGATTTAGAGTAAAACATCAATTTATGTAGAATTAGCATACTCAGCTAATAAATGGAAAATGGAAGAGAGGTGTAGCACCTGATCTTCAATGCAACGTCACAAAATGACGATAACAAAAACTTAGTATTAAAAACCTAACAATATCGACACCACTTAATAAAACGACATCGACATAATAAAACGCATTAGAATTGATCCCCCTTCCGGTGTGAATATAAGTTCGTGTTTTTCCGACATTTTATTCTTTATAGGATTTATAAAATTGATCACTGTAAGTTATCTCATTTCTACACTGGAAGAAGGGTATACTCTCTAACATCGTTATTTTGCGCAAATATATTCAAGACACACAAAATTAGTGTGTTACAATTTAGACAAAGTGTTGACTGTAAAAATAACAATCAAATAAAGTTGGTTGGTTCAGTATTTTTTAACGTCCCTCTCGAGAATCTTTCACTCATATGAAGACGTCACCATTACCGGTGAAGGGCTACACGATTTTGATTAATGCTCGGCACTTCCGGTCCTTGATAAGATTTTATGGTGTCATACTTCCAATGACACTGAAAATCCTGGTTAGAATAGGTCCTCAGTACACCTTGCTTGTCGTAAATGGGACAGGGTCTTTCTGATAAGACCACACAAATCGAGGTTCCGTGTCACAGCAAATGTGCCACAATAAAGATCCCTCTCTTTCGAAAGGCCATAAGCGTTCAATTTTGCAGTCCTTCACCGACAATGGTGACATTAACGTATTCTTAAGCAGCCTTTCTCGATTTAATATACGATCATATGCAGATCATGCTCTTGCGTGTCAATTCAGTTGTGAAACATAAACAGCGCATACATTGATAATAAGTATGGAAAGTTGAGAATTGAAGTAGGGGGAGTAATCTCATTGATCACATTCAATATTCATCAATTTGACAATGCTTGAAATTAAATGTGAAGCCCTGTCATTCATGATAGGGAATTCCCATAATCTATATTCTAAATCAATGCGAAATGTAATTAAAAAACGATAGATGAAATCTGGACAGGTAGACTCTAAAATTTGCAGCCTGCAGTAAAACTTACCAGTTGCTGATAACTATCAAAAGTCTACTGAGCAGAACTTTCGAATGGAGCAATTCTTTCAAGATAATCGTTATGCCTGGGTCCGAATCTTGTTTGATCTTGTAGGCATCAAATTTCTTCTGACAACTGTTAACTTTCGCCATTTTGGTTAGTATCCTGGACGCCTCGTCAGTTCGTCTCCTGGCTATCAGCCATCGAGGAGATTCCGGAAGAAGCCCAGGTCTTCATTACATAAACAAATACAATTCATTTCAATTCTCATAATTCCTAAAAAGAATACAAACTTTAGAAAAGGACAAGCACGGACCTCTTGACATATTAGATTAAACATCCCCTTTTTACCATTTACATCTGCTGAATCCTATATCATGATCAGGTAAACGGATTTACCCGTAGTCAAAATAATTAAAATCAGTGTGTTAAGAACGGTCTAACAATTGGTATGAAACACATTATACAGCATTTGACCAAAAGACAGGTTGTATTGGCAAAGTAGATCGTTATAACGACCATAAAATTTGCGAAATACTACATTAAACGAGACTGTTGAATATCTTGTGACTTCATGTATATCTATGCGGAAAACATTGCTTTCTGATATACTAAATAGTGACATATCTATTACATAGGAGACTATATGAATGTACTTTAAAGTTACAACATAATTATCATTTTTTGTGGAGCATAATCTTCATGAATGATGACTGACGATTGTCACACCAATTGTTAGGACATTGTTTTCGTATACTGATTTTGACTACGGATTACTCCATTTACCTGATAAAGATTTAGTGCACACGGTTGATCTGACCGCGTCAGCTGGGAATGCTACTCCTCATTTGCTCTTTCCCATCTCTAGTGTGTCCAGGGGTTCGTGATGGCAATATTCTAGATTACATATTTGATAGAACTTATCAGGTTTTCTCTGATCTTTATATTTACCATTCTCATCATCAGTTATACGAACAGTGATGAAGGGAAAAATATTTCACCAAATTGTAACTAACACTGCACATTTACATATAATGTTTTGCTCACATCCAAAATATCAGGGCATAGGTTGTAGGTATCGCAAGAAACAGCATCACGTAGAACCAGTCCCTCTCAAAATACGTCAACAGGATCAAGAGGAATTGGCCAAAGCACCAGAACATGTTTGGTATAGCGCCTGCGAGGATCCTCTCTGTTGGCCCAAGTAATTCTATCACTGTAAGAAAAGACATCATAGACAAGGTGTCTCTAAATGTCTGGCTATCAATCTATCAAATGCTATACCATCTCTATATATCTATCTCCCTGTGGGGATCCAGGTTGTTAGAATAGATCATCAATACCCTTTGCTTGTCGTAGGAAGGGACTAAATGGGGCGTTCCTTCGGATGAGACCGCAAAAAACCGAGGTCCCGTGTACAGCAGGTGTGGCACGATAAAGATCTCTCCCTGCTCAAAGGCCATATGCGCTGCGAATAGGCCTACATTTTGCAGTCCTTCACCGGCAAGGGTGACGTCTCCATATGAACAATATATAATCTATCTATGTATCTATTTGTTAAGACTCTCTGATTATATATATATATATATATATATATATATATATACGCACTTCCCCTAATTCGGGATAGAACCAAATATCTTTCCAGCTTGTGACCAGTGCGCATTATGCCACTGACTTGTGCAATTTCCACCAGCTAATGTAATCTGATTACATTACCAATGCAAGCCACACAGCTAATGCAATCCCCGCCAGCTAATGTAATTTGATTACTTTGCCAATGCAAGTCCCACAGCTATATGTAATTATTGCATTTTCGTCAAAATCGAGGTACCTTAGCTGTGAGAGTCATGGGTAGGGCTTCAAAAACAGAGGTCTCATGTCAAGGAAGTGCTTGGCACCTTAAACAACTTTCACTGCTACAATTCTGAGTACTAAGCATATTTCTACATTATGGTATATCACCTAAAATTTATGACGTCTCGATATGAGTGTTAAATTATCAAAAGGACCAAAACAGAAGAAAAAATTAAGAAATAGAATTTATTTTTTAAAAAAACTTATGAAGGAATAAACTTTAATGCTTTACACAGGTATGTCGGTGTGAAGAACTGCAGTTGATACCGTCACATATTTTCAAAGCTGAAACTTTTTTTTTAATTTAGATTCTATTTTCATTTTGTTGGAATGCCTTTAAGATAAACGTTCTATACCTATCAAAATTTATACCCGTAGCGAGTACATGAAGAAATTGATATCATTGCAATTTGTAAAGATATCAAAAAAGAAACAAAATGTTAAAAAATCATGAATTGAACTCCTGACGAAAATTCCACCTGCTTGTTAAACTTACCTACTTGACATATTCACTTGCCTGATAAACCTGGGTATTCACCTACCTATAGCAAAATAAACCTGGTAGAATGCTAAAACGCACAATCCTTCGAAAAATCGGAGAGCAGCAAACATTGAAACGGTGGTGGAAAACGGAATAGCAAAAACGATTCCAACCTGCACTGTACTCAAGGCTATTACCATGAATCGGCGACCCACCCTGATTAAAATGAAAACTGTACTGGATGATACAAGTATAAAAGGAGTTGCATACGTGACTGATCTGTCTTTAAGGTCAAATACCAATTCAATTAACAAAATTTGCTTCGTCAGTTGAAAGATAGATTTACTTTATCTTAGTATTACAGAATTTGTAATTCCTAATGCAGAAAGTCCTTCATTTATTTATATAACGTACACATCAGCCAATTGTGATACCATGGATGCCATTAGAAATCCCACCAGAAGCGATATCTTAACATGGGATCGGATATGGAAATTGTCACATACCAAGTTAAACTGCAAAAGAAAATAACTGATATTATAATGATAAAAACATGTTTGTTATCCATTTAAATACACATGACATATGCAACAATTATATCGGATTTTTGTGAGTAAATCATCGTCAAAGTTCTGAAATGTTCCATTCAAAAATGAATATTTTAGAACAATCTTCAAATACAGTGTGGACTCAATTTCCCTGTAACTTTGAAATATGTTATGTTTAGAGCATACCATCTGTCGTTTTAATTTCTTCGTGAGATCTACATTGAAAGCTGTAACTTTTCAAAATGTAAATCAATATCCCCTAGCAGTGTTACATTCTCTCAAACCTTATGGTAACTACTGACCCCACGAAAATAACACACATTATCTTATGAGAGATACTGACATCCCACGAAAAATACCACACAATCCATCGATCTATCTATCCATTATCCACGAAAAGGAGAAGATAACAAACAGTGACCAATCTCATAAATCCTATATAGTATATAGAATACAAATTAGAGAGTTGGGCAAACACGACTCCTGGATATACCAGAGGTGGGATCAGGTGCCTAGGAGGAATGAGCATCCCATGTCGATCGGTTACACCCGCCGTGAGCGCTATATCTTGATCAGGTAAACAGAGCAATCCGTAGTCAGAATCATTGTGCCAAGAATGGCCAAACAAGTATGAAACACGTATTCTACTCTATGAAAGGCTGTACTGGCAAACTATAAGGGTCATAGAATTTGCAAAATACTGACTCTAAACGAGATTGTTGAAACCCCCGTTACATCAACCTCTTTGTCAGTAGCCAGTCTTGATTTCAAAAACTGATTAAAAGCATAACATACTGTTGCGTATCGAATCAATGTAAGATATAAACACCATAAGCAGGTGGCAATGGCATATTGCTACATAAAAATGGGAAGATGCCGATGAAGAAGCTAAAGTCATCACTTTTGTCATAAAGTTCTGTTGGTAGGTTACCGTTAACATTTATTTTCTTTAAAATATCTAAATACGAAGCAAATTTGGAAGACTCTGCTGTGTCTTTCACTTCGAGTTCACCGGGATATATCGTATGAATGAATTTCATTTGACATATGAATGAAAAGAATTAATTGATAAAACGTCATTGATATATCTAACTGTTACACTGAAGGTCAAAGTAAAATATTTTTTATTCTTCTCATGTAGAACCCTTTGAATAAATTTTGCCTCATAAGAATATAAACACAAGTCAGCTAACAAAGGAGCACAATTGATGTCCATGGGATTCAAATAGACTGTTGGTAGATCCGATCACCAAAAACTACAAAGATATTGTCAATGAGGAATTCAAGCATCTTTCCAATATCAACTTCAGACTATTTGTGCGTGGAATCTGATTGTTGTTTAGCAAAGTAATTTTTCGGATGACTAATCACTGTATATGAATATTTGCTTTTTCATTTTTGTTGGTGAAGCAACTAATTTTGATGTCAATAAGTCTGGTATTTTATTTAGTTAAAGGAATGGTCGTGTAAAGTGTTAAAGGTTATACGTTATGATGTTTTTGATTTGAGAAGTTTTGCGATTTTAAATCTACTAATAATTCTTTTATTTATTTTTTAGAATGCACACTTGATTTCCACTACCCCGTGAGGATCAGGGTTAGAATCGATCCTCAGCAAACTTGGCCTGTCGTAAGAGGCGACTACATGGGGCGCTCCTTCGGATGAGACCGCAAAAACCGAGGTCCCGTGTGACTGGAGGTGTGACACGTGAAAGATCCCTCCCTGCACAAAGGACATAAGCGCGGAGCATAGGCCTAAATTTTACAGCCCTTCACCGGCAATGGTGACGTCTCCATATGAGTGAAAATTCTCGAGCGCGACATAAAACAATATATAATCAATCAATCAATCAACTGAATTTCATTACTTCTGATTTATATTGTGTCACGATACGTTTGATGTTACCCCTCCACATCTGTTAATATTATGGTGTGGAGCAAAGGTAGGAACTTGGAAGAAAACTTCCTGGATCCAGCAATGTATCATTGTTTTATGGGATTTTGTGAAATTTTTGAATACGTGTAGATACGGTAACTCATATTCAATCATCCCATTGGCTTGGATATTAAATGTGTTAAAACCTGAAGCATGATTTTGTAGCATTTCATCTTTGAATATAATGGTCTAAATATACAAGCTATCCCTTCGATGAATGTTTTCTGATTTGTTCGTACCATTAGCTGAGTTTTTCTTTGCATGCTGATTTTGACCACAAATTACTTCCTTTTCCTCATAAAAATTTAGGGCTTACGTCGAGTGCGACCTGTAAAGAAGGGATGCTTGTTCCTCCTTAACACTATTCGTTATCTTCATCTGTTTTTTAATGCTTAAATGTTTTGTAATTTTCCAATTCAAAATATTTTCCTTAATGTGTTAGATGTTCAGTACGACAGATTGTAACTCCAATAAAGGAATAGAGCGATTAAAGAAACATATGTAACTCCAGGAAACATCTATGACAACAGAATTCGTATTTCTAACTTTTATGATTATAAACCAAAAAACTCACATCCGATGTAACAGTCCGCTTGAATTGCGATTGGTCGTAGACCCATTCGGAACACTTTGTTTCGGTACCATTGACCAATATGGTGCACTTTGAGAAGGTGCCATCGGAATTTCTTGGTATTGTTCCATTTATAATCTCTAGATGTGTCTCTGACTGCACAGCAAATGTATCGTTCTCGTAAAACGGCAGCTTACATCTAGATACAAAGATAAACCAAATGTAGTGTTAACTTAAAAAGACACATACCATACCTCCCTCATATTTGAACCCCTCAGACATAATTTCTGAGGTCTATTGTTGTTGACAGCATATCAATAGTTGATAGAATGAATGAACACTACATCTTTTGTGAATGGTTTGATTTGTGAACGAACGCTTAACAGTTTGAAAAAAAAAAACGGTTCTGAGCAACAATGGAATGGTTTTTATCGAGAACGAATTTGTTAAAGATAGGGAATAAGTGCTATATGTCGTGAATGGAAAGCTATTGGCAATTATAGGAACGAACAATTTGATCTAATTTCAACTTCTCCATTTCGGACTCTTTCGACGCCGTTTGCATACAGAAAGATGGTGGTAAAAAAGGGAGATATTTTTTTCAACTTGCCTAGATGGTCAAACAGTCTAGCGAGCTTGTCGCATGCTGCTAGGAGATTTAGTTAATCAGGTCGCTAGTTAAACCCCGGGTAGGGGCGAGCATGTGTATCCAAAAATAATGTAAATTTTTACAAACATGGATACCTGGACACACCAAAGATGGGATCAGGTGGCTAGGAGAGGTAAGCATCCTATGTTGACTGGTTACACCCGCCCTGAATCCTATATCTTGATCAGGTAAACGTAGCAATCCGTAGTTTGATTGATTCATTGTTTGTTCTTTTCCACCATACTCAGCAATTTACTGTTATCTTGTGGCATCCAGCTTTTATTGGTGGAAGAAAGAACTCAGATACAATGTACATGGGAAGAGACCATTGACCTTCCGAAAGTAAATTGACAAACGTTCTCATAGATATCGGCGCGACCGTAGTTAAAATCAATGTGCCAGAACGACTGAACAGTGTGAAACACGTCAGACAGACAACATTTGAAATGCACATGTCATCAATGTTTCTGTGCTTAGTAAACCAGAAGTGATAAAATAATTGGATTATATGTGGGATATGTCAGTAACAGTTCCAGCTGAAAAAGCTTGTAACAGCATTGCATTTTTAAAACTTAATTTACAACTATAGCTTACACGTACTTGGCTTTAATTTCACATCTGGTAATAAAAGTTATATGTTGTGGTTCCCTTTTCTACACAAAAATACCAGTCACGGTAGCTCAGATTTAGAGCCATCCCTTCGTGACCTAAAATTCGTGAGTTGGAGCCCCGTCGCATGACCGCGTCAAACTTAAGACGTAAACATAGGTAGTGATTGCTCCTTCGCTACACGCTTGGCTTCAGAATTGAGAATTACGGGTTTTTCAGATAGGAATTTTAAAACGTAGTTCCGATGTCGCGGCAAGCGTTGGCACTGTCACTGCTACGGTCCTGAGCTTTATACATGGTACTCATGATACGTCCACCTCTCAATATAAGTGAAAAATTTTCGACGAGACGAAAAACAACCAAATCACAAACCAAAGACGAAATTTTTCAAAATGATTTATAAGTTATAAGCACATTTGATATCCCAATCAATATGGAACGGATATGTATGCATTACCGTACCTTTATTGGATTGCAAATCTACATAAAACACAGAGATATATTACAGAGCTCTGTGAGTGTTCTTCAACGTCCCATTCGTCCATCCTGAGAAATATATTAACTGCTAAAAAGGAGAAACTTCAGACGTAATGTGCCACAAGATGTGCAAGTGATATATATGAAATTTAGATTCTCAAATTCCAAAGAACTTTAAATATATCTGAAATGAAAAATCTTTTCAAAAATCATCAACATCAAAATGAATGACTTTTCTAATACGGTCACACGACCACTCTTCACGATAAATACCATAGGCAACTGTTTCGTGAATAAAGATATTCATATTTTGTTAAGATATACACACAAGTACTCTGAAGATGACATTAAAACGATGAGTTCCTCATTGATAATAGCTAGGCAGTCTTTAATTGATTGTTTGTTTGTTTTACGTCCCGTCGAGAATTTTTCATTCATATTGAGACGTCACCAGCTGTAGGTGAAGTACCACAAATTTAGACCTATGCTTAGCGCTCCGGGCCGCAGCAGTGAGGGTTCTTTAACGTGCCAATGCCTACCGTGACACGGGACCTCCGTTTTTAAGGTCATATCCGAAAGACCCGTGATTCTCACTTTTAAATGCCGAGCGTTTGGCGAAGGAGCAATCACTAGCTATTTTTCGTCTTAGGTTTGACGCGGCCATGGCACGAGCGGGCCTCGAACTCACGATCTCCCGATTACGAAGTGAACGCGCTAACCACTGAGCTATCGCGACCGGCAGTCCTTAATTATTCAGTTTTCCATTAGTCTATTTGAAATCCATGGGCACAAATTGTGTTACATTATTCCCGGACATGCAAGAAAAAGTGACGATAACAAACAGTGATCAATCTTATAACTCCTACAAGGAATGCAAAATAATAGGGTTCGGCAAACACGAACCCTTGAACGTTACAGAGGTGGGATTAGATACATAAGAGAATACGATATATCGATGTCATGTAATACGAAAGCAAGTGAATTTTATCTTCTCCTGTATAAGCTTTCAAATAAAATTTGTCTTGTACGAATATACAAACAGGTCAGTTAATAAAGGAACACAATTTATGTCCACGTGAATTCCAACTCTTTGTTGGATTGATTGATTGATTGATTATTTATTGCTTTCCACCACACCCAACAGTTTATCATTTGCAAATAGCGTCCATATCTCTCAACTGATTGGACATGCGATATCATCTGCGTATGATAAGTTTTTAAATGGACGTTCGTACACTATTGAGAAATAAGTTCATGGTACACGAGTTTCAACAGTGTCGTTTAAAGTCAGCATTTCGCAAATTATACTGTAGTTACAATGATCTAATTTGCAAATACAAAATGTCACTGGGTCGAACGCTCACCTGTTTTATACCAATTGTTTTGCCGTTCTCTAAACATTGATTTTGACTACGAATTACACCATTTACTTCATAGAAGTATCCGGCTTACAACGAATTTGACCGGTTATCAGGGGATTCTTACTCCTCCTAAATACCTAATTACACGTCTTACATGTCAAGAGCTACATATTTGCATTGTTTCTAGGAGATATGAGTGAAGACGAATATTGGTAATAGATGGGACGTCGTCAGTGTATCGTAATGTTGGGTCTTCTCAGGGGAATGCAAAAGCAGATTCACAATGTGAAATATAACAGACTGTTACCAAATACCAAATTAAAGGATATATATTCTTAACAAGTACTACACTATGGAGGCATATAAGTGCCACAGTTATATCTTTGTTTTAGCAACCCTTTTCAGGTTGACTGATCAGTTGTATATATAGTTTAACGTCCCGTGCGAGAATTTCTCATTCCTATGGAGACGTCACCATTGCCGGTGAAGGGCTATAAAATATAGATGTACGCTCGCCGCTTACGGCCTTTGAGCAGAGAGAGGGCTTTATCGTGCCACATCTGCTGTGATACGGGGCCTCGGTTTATGCTTTCTCGTCCGAATAACCGCCCAATTTAGTCGCTTCTTACGACAAGCATTGGGTACTGAGGGCCTATTCTAACCTGGATCCACACGGGAGTCCTTTTCAGGAATTGCTTAAAACATGTAAAATGCTATATAGAAGCGATACCATACCTTCCTTCAATTATAATATGAAAGTAGGCTAGAGTTCTACAATGTCAAATTAATCCTTTCTGAAAACGTCGCCGCAAACGCGTCATTGGATCTATAGTCTACTACCGGTAGTCGTAAGCTAAAAACGAGACTCGCCATCTTTAATAGATTGAAAATGAATATATAAACTAGTAATAACGAGACAGATATGCTATTCTATATGAATAAGGTCTAAGAGGAAAATCAGAGTAATGGGACCAAAAAGTATATCACATCTCACCTTATGGAAGAGTTACACACTGGGAAACAAAATTGGGAACTCAAAAAAATAAATAATAGTATCATATTGTTTTAATGGTGTGCTGTTAACCTTGATTCATAATAATTAGATTTTTTCTTGGAGCATTGACAGCAAAACAAATCTTGAAGTAAAAAAACAAAACCAAAAAAAAAAAAAAAAACAACAAAAAACAAAAAACAAAACCAGAAAAAAAAAAACAACCCCTCCCCAAAAAAACCCCAAAAAATAAAAAACAAAACAAAAACAAAACCAAAAAAAAAAAAAACAAAAAAAAAAACAAAAAAAAAAACAACAACAACAACAAAAAAAACCAAAAAAACCCGCAGACATTGTAAAGTGAAGCTATAACAAACATGGTATTACCCTTTCATTAATCTTGGTGTAAGAGTATATCAGAGCTCAAATATTGTTTTTCCGAACAGACCTAACTCTTGTTTTACAGCAAATTTCCAAATATGTTGAAAAAGACAATCGTTTACATCATTTCGTTAGCCATTGTTTCCGTCATGTGACTGATAGTTACCTGTGCCTGTGATCGCCTAAAATAAAACTCGTCGCGGGAGCCCCAAATCCGGTAAGAAGACAAGGTACCGAGATAAGAAAAAACAGGCGTTTTTGATATTTTCCGAAAGAACCTAATTCCTTTATGATATCATCATACTCCATTTTATACTTCTTTTGCAGACTCCGGTTTGACTTCTGTTTTAACCAAGCACACACTGAGTACTGAAACAAACAACGTGAATATATAATGATGTAACTTCATTCTAATCACGTCCGTTTTTATGCAGTGTAATGAGAGAGAGAGAGAGAGAGAGAGAGAGAGAGAGAGAGAGAGAGAGAAGGAAAATTACCTGTGATGGTGATGATCTATAATAAAATTCGTCGCTGGAGTCCCAAACCCCGTAAATAGACACGGTCTGAACCTTTGGACAGGAAATTGCATGCAAAAAAATTAGATGGAATAAAATTTCAACGTCGAGTAAAATTCCCCACGATCATATCGATGGTCTTTTTCGATGTAATAATGTCACATCTCATTGACCCGATATTATAAATTTATGTACATTTTAATTTCATCCTATTTTTATAACACACTGCACAATACATATATACCGAAAATAATCCAATGTGGATCATCCCAACGTTTGTATGAAAATAAGTGCAGATAGCAGACAGTGATCAATTTTATAAATTCTATAAAGAATACAAGAATTAAGTGCACGGTATCCAGGTGTCACGTTCAATTTGCATGACAGTGTTGTGTTAGGTAAAAATAGTCTTAACATTCTATCTATTTTTCTTTCAGTGGAAAATGTATGTTTATTATTTTTTAAAATCAGAATTCACTTGATATTAGCTTCTATTGGCAAACACATTCTAAGCCAGCCACTCGGCGTCTTTATCTTATTTTGGATAAGCCTAGCTTTCAGTTTGAAAAAAATGAACAAAATATTCATACATTTATGGGGAAAATTATATATAACATGTTATTGAAATCAAACATTAGAATTCAGTGCAGCGATTCTTGTACTTGTGCTTGTAGATAATATCATGGTAGCATTATTCTACAAGATAATCAAATACATATTGTACCAAATAGTTACTTCTATATTTAGTACAATGGCCTTTACTCTATTTTGAAATATTCTATGACATTACTGATGATTACATGCAGGTCGTTAACCACGGGTCAACTTCAGGTCTCTGGCGCTATACTCTAAACAAGCATGTTTTTGTGGCAGTATACTAGTACTGTTGCCTTGTATGTATCATTTTATTTGAGGTTCGCTTATGTAGTCGGTAAATAGTAACGGGTCACGCAATGCATCACATTCCGGACAAGGCGGTAAATGTGACGTCACAGTCTTTGTTCTGGCGTCCCAATTTCAATGTTGATCCTGTTGAAAAGATTGTTTTGTGCTGCTGAAAAACAAATTTTAACATTTTTTCCCCCCGAAAACATTGCATTAAGAATATCAAAAAAGTACTGGGCTAATGGGATACCAGATATATTTCTCAAAGATGTAGTACCTATCATTAAGTTTTCCATTGCATACTTGATAAATCTGGCAATAACTCTTCCTGACGAACTTAAAATAACTACAGGAAAATATATTGTCACGAAAGTGATAGGTTACAAGTAAGAAACGAAAACCAGTAAATATTTTAAGTATTATTTCTAATTTATTAGAAAAAAATAAAATATACTCAACTAGAGAGTTTCCTCATTTATTACAGTATCTTATATGATTTACAATCAGGATTTGAACGATTATTTTCAAGAGACAGTTGTTTGATGCATCTTAATGATAATAATAAAGAAAAAAAAATCCGATAAAAACTGTTCAGTGATATGATCCGTCCCGATTCCCCCAATAAATCGTTAAGACAGTAAATCATGAATATTTTGTCAAAAAAATAAATAACGCTGGTGCGAAATCAAGTAGTTAGGTTAAATCATATTCATCTGAGAGAAAACAAACTCAAAATGTGAATAACACAAGTTTTGGAGTGTGCAATGTTACTTTTGTGGTGTCTCAAGAGAGTTTCCTTTGGCCTTTTTTTTCCTTGCATATTTAAGTGATCCACAGCATGCACTGATTCCGAATATAAAGTTTTATTGTATACAGATAACATCTATGCTAGAAAACTGTCATACTTGATAGGTAAAAAACAAGCCAAGAACATACAGTGTACACCACAAAACAAGTTTACATTTTCTCACAGTTTACATAGATTACAGTGAGTAATGTGCATAAACAATGAGATGCCACCATTTCTAAATACACGAAACACGTAAAAGCAGTCATGGACATCGTTGATATAAAAGACTAAATATACACCATCTTGATTTACCTTTACCTTAAGTCAACAGACAATTATGTCCTCATAATATTCTAACAAAGCTTTACTCTGTTCCACTGAGAGTTTTGAATACGTTATTTGATGAGCCAAAGCTAGTCTTAATCACCAGAATATAGATTGAATTGTATGATTAGATGTGTGGATATTGTCTATCAGAGACACATTAAACCAAAGCGGGTTGTGGATGATATTCCTTCTGAATCATGTCGCCATTTGCTCAAACTTAGATTTACTAACAAAGGAATAGATGCCGTCAACATAAGCATTATTTTTCGTCACACAAACGTCAAGTCTTGTATTCCAGAGTATTTCAAGTTCAAGTCCACATCCTGTATTTCCTACAAATATATTTCTACTATTTCATCCAGACATTTTAATTACAAACTTTGCAGTGCCTAGATATAGACCATCTTATGCTCAATCCATCTACGTGATTTTGTTCTTCGTCTCGTTTTCATATAGTCCAGCTGGACACATATATATTCAAAGAAACACAAAGTGAGACAGCCATAAATTAAAATTTATTTCAAACTAAGAATTACCTCCCTCATGCATGGCTCTGATCCATTGCTGGATTTGACTCCACTATTTGGTACTTGTGGTTCTGTCAGCTCTTCCAAATGTGTTCTTATTTCGGATTCCCAATATTTTGGACTTTAACATCACCGAAGAGACATTATTTGTTGAATGCGCATCTGGTGCATCGAAATTGGCACCGTTTATGTTTTATATTACATACAAATAGACAAATATGAGGGCTGTTCGATATGTAATGTGTATTGTACCACAGTGCGATACCGCTTTGCACGATTTCGTGAAAGATGATATTCTTCAATAGCTCTATTCTTGAAATAAAAGATACCACAGAGTCTTCCACTTCTGTTTCGTACTTTATTTTACTGAAAATAGATACTGGCGGCAAACTAACAACTCAACGTGATGACAAACGGGATAATTTCAATTTCTCCATCGCCAACTTCCCTAATTTATGAGGCAATATTCCATCATCACCTGCATATGGTGTTTATATTTCTCAACTGATTCGATACGCAATAGCTTCTTCTGCGTATGATCGATTTTTAACGCGATGTTGGCTACTGACAAAGAAGCTGATGTTACAGGGGTTTGTACAGTCAAAGTAAGCATTTCGCACATTTTATGGTCGTTATAACGATGCAGTTTGCCAATACAACTTACCATTACGTTGAATGCTGTCTGATGTGTTTCATACCAATTGTTAGGCCGTTCTTGATACAATGATTCTAACTACAGATTGCTCTGTTTATCTGACCAGAATATATAGGACTTACGGCGGGTTTGACCGGTCGACAGGTGATGCTTACTCCTCCTAGATACCTGACCTTACCTATGGTATGTCAAGGTGTCCGTGTTTGCCCATCTCTCTGATTTGTATTTTCTGTGGGAACTACCAGATTGAATACTGTTAGTTATCTTGACTTTTTCATTCAATACCTTTCCAATGGTATAATCAGGAGCCTTTAGTTCCTCATAGTTTTAAACTTATACTCATATCAATCGAGCCAGTCGTTGTAAAAATGGTTAGGAAACGGGTTGAGAATATTGAGAAAATTAGAGCTTATATATAAGATTGCACAAAACTCAGCCATTCGGTAATACAAATTTTTATTGAACTGGGGAGTTTATGCGTTTGATAGGGTATCTTATGAAACAGTTCGTAGAAGAGAAAGACATTTCTGACTGCCACAGAGTCTGTCAAAGTTGCATCAAAATCTGGCCGACCTGTGAATATAACAGGCAAGGCAAATGTCCCAAAAGTCAAGGAAATAACCGAAAGTGACTGCAGGTACACGATACGTGATATTGCCAAAAACTATTGGTATATAGCGATATCGCTATCGCGGGTGCATTTCATTTCGAAGTCTATAGCATTGTTGGATTTCAATGAATTTTATTGAAATATGTGTTGAAGGTATATTTTGAGACTCTCTATTCATTGGTGTTGTCAAAATCACTTCCCCGTGCGCGCATGCACGTGCACTCATATTTGGTTGGCTAATATTTCTGTACATATATGCATTTCATGAATAAGGTATATTAAAAGATATTGAGATGATATGTACACCCTTCTAAAACCATTGGATGTGCACATATACACTATCATGCGCGTGCATGCATGTGTATTTTTTTCGGTGTTTGTAACTTTTTGTACTCGCTGTTAGTTTGTCATTGTCATTTGTCATTGAAATGTTTTGAAATTGATGGTGTAGGTGTATATTTAAACTTTCAGCATATTGCCATGTTTAAGTTACTAATCTATACGTGTATGCACGTGCACTGAATTTTGATTGGTGAGTTATTCAAAGCAGTAAAAAATGTGACGGCTTTTCGAGCCCCGTTGCTTTATGTATTAAAGAAATTTTAATGCGAATCGGTAAAATCTACAATCACCGAAAACTTCAAATTAATATCTTAAATACAGTGTAGTATCATCTGTGAAATTTCACGACTGTCGGTTGACGCATGTTCTTGAGCGGGACGTTAAACAATATGGAGCAACCCTCTGTAGCCGCGTCAAACATAGGTAGTGATTGTTCCCTCGCCAAACACTTGACATTCAGAAATAAAAACCACGTGTCTTTTGGACATAACTTTAAAAGTGGAGGTTCCGTGTCGCAACAGCCGTTGGCATGCTAATTAACTCTAACTGCTATGACCTGAGCGCTACGCATTCCTATGAATTTTTGGTAACGTCTAATATGAGTGAAAATTTCTGGATGGGATGTAAAACAAACAAACGATTTCTGACCTTTTAAATGTCTTCCGACATTGCGTTTAGTCGTCTCTTACGACAAGCAAAGAGTACCGAGGACCTCTTCTAATCCGGATTTCCACGGGAGCATTGAACGTGCATTGTACATTTATGAAAATACGTTACATTGTGTATAGGCCTCGATGACTGAAAGGCATCATGCTATTAAGAATCGGAGTTTGTTGTCTACTAACCTACACCACAAGAGTTCAACTGGTTTTATTACATTTTGGAAGCAATTTCAAGACATTAGATGAAGTTCGTCATTTTGAAATCAGTGTCTACGAGAGTGAATCTATAATCTGTGTATACAACATTTCAGTGAAAATAACGTAACCTTAAAATTCAGTGATCATTTTATTTACATACACTTACGCTTCTCTTTGCGGTATGACTTTTAAAGAAATACGTTCTGAGTTCAGTTCATGTAACATCATGTCTTGAGAAGTCGGAGAAAATTCGAGTACTAACATACTTGTTTAATTATTCTCGCTTTTTCTCGACAAGCAATGCATCTGTAACCAATTCTCTTGTGTCTCTATCTTTCATAATTAGATTCTCTTTCAAATATGAAAATCTGCTGACGTATGATACCCCCCCCCCGGGGGTATCAACATTATTTTATCCATAACGCTCCACTCCAAATTACAGTCGAATATCAATACTGATAGTATTAATATACATCAACCTAAATTTACTCAGAGTGTAGACGAATTCATTTTTATTAGATATAGATTCTGTTATGCATGCTCGTGAATAAAGTAAGATATTCAAAATGGCTACTCAGTTTATTCTTATTCCACGTATTTTCTGAATACTGAGCCCGACTATATTTATAACATGATTGGTTGATCACATATTGTTTAACGTCCCGCTCGAGAAATTTTTCACTCATATAGAGACGACACCATTATCGGTAAAGGGCTGCAAAATTTAGGCCCATTCTCGACGATTATGGCCTTTGAGCTGGGAGGGATTTTTATCGTGCCACACCTGCTTTGACACGGGACCTCGATTTTTGAGGTCTCATCTAAAGGACCGCCCCCATATAGTCGCCTCTTACGACAGGCGAGGGGTACTGAGAATCTATTCTAACAACGCAGATCCCCACGGGAATATTTATAAAAAAGCATATACAGATTCAATGAACTCCTACATGACTCGGGTTTTTAGAAAACAGAATTACACGCGTATAGCAACTTGCGGTTTTTGCAAAAGTTCGGAAAACGTGTGATTGTATCCGTATTCGGAGAGGAAAGTAGTCCCGGAGAATTGACATTGAACGGAGTTCAACAATCAACACCTTGGATACAGTGAACACGATTGGCGTCAACATAACAAATAAATTCAATAAAATTGATGTGAAGAAAAGATAATGAATTTAAATCGATCTTTATAAGCAAATATCTAATAACAGGGTGGGGGCCTCCGTGGCCTAGTTGTTAGAGCATCGCACTCAAAATCACAAGGTCTCTCGCCTCTAGTCGGCGCGGGTTCGAATCTCGCTCGCGCCGATATATATGAGAAAGTTTGCCAGTTTACTTTCGGAAGGTCGGTGGTCTCTTCCCGGGTAAATTGTATCTGGGTTCTCTCCTCCACTAATAAAAACTATACGTCACCAGATAACTGAAAATAAATGTTGAGTGTGGCGAAAAACAACAAACAATCATTCAATCAATATCAGGATGCTAACTGTACGCATGGAAAAGTGTCTCACCCGATTTTCACACCCTCTCTCTTATAGCATGCGATAATCATACAAGAAATTGTACATGCAAATTTATTTACATGACATCGATACCAAAATCGGGCATTTTTTATATCTTTTTTGTTTATGATTTTATGATATTAAATTATGGACGACTGAGCTACTGTATATACGAGAGCGATCACATAGAGATGATTTCACTATAGAATAATGTGCATGAAATCAGGAAAATACCATGCGTCTTGTTTTCGTATTTCGCTATGCTAAGTAATTGGATAAAATTCATTAAAATTCATGTAAAAAAAAATGTAAGCATTATGTAAGCTACCTGTATTTGTATTTACCCACGAAGCTTCAAATTATGTTGTGGTTTATTTATGCGATATATATAGTCACTCCCACAACTGGTGACGAGGACTCAGTGATTGGATTGATTAATTAATGTTTAACGTCCAGCTCGAGAATTTTTGACCCATATGGAGACGTCACTATTGCCGGTGAAGGACTGTAAAAATTCGGCCTATACTCGGCGTTTGTAGCCTTTGGACAGGGAGGGATCTTTATCGTGCCACACCTGCTGTGACACGGGACCTCGGTTTTTGCGGTCTCATCCGAAGAACCGCCCCATTTAGTCGACTCTTACAACAAGTAAGGTGTACTGAGGACCTATTCTCAACCCGGATCCTCACGGGATAATAAAGCAAAGAAGGAGAAAACCGAGAACCTAATGGGTTAATTAGGAACTGGTTGAAACCTGATCTGGTTGTCTTCCAGATATGCTGCAGCCGGACGGTCTTTTGTTGCTCGGACAGTTTTGTTTTCTGATGCATGATGGAAGCGATTAGTATGCAGTCATACACATCATGACTTGAGTCTTGATCAAGAATGAGGAATTGTAAAGAACGTCCGTGCTTTTTGTAACTCGAGAGTCAAGACAGGATTAAATAATCACTGCACAAGAGCTATCAAACAAGATTGAAATGATGTGAACTGCTTCTGCTCGGGTCAGATAGAACAGTTGCGAACTAGAAAGAACAGGTTTGACGTATTGGAAACGAATTAAAACTGGTTAAGTACAGGTTTAATCGGACTGCGGACGAGATTCAACCGTGGTGAGTGTTGAAACTGTATAATATCTGTTAATTCGTTCAATTATTCTGCGTGTGTTCTTTATTTTACTAAGTTAACGCAATATTCTAAAAAGCTTAAATTCTCCCAAAATATAAATTCTTAACAAGTTAGCAGAAAACAAAGTCTGATTACAACCAAAATATAGACTCATAGTCCCTTTGAAAATATACTGTAGAAGAATATATTTTTCCTGTTGTGTCGCCATGTTTAGCAGTGGACCATATGATGACATACAATATGCATGATTGATCAAGTGACATTGGGGAGGGTATTTCATTTATTGAGCAATTTTATTGAAAGTAAATATGTAGGACAGTTATTTCAAAATACTGATTGACAGAATTATTTCCTGTCCAATTGTGACATACAGAGTGTACTAGATGGTTTAATGATCAAACAAAACTTGGTGTCAATATAAGTTCTGGTCATCAGCTTATGGATATTTGATGAGAGTTGTCATTCTAACTGCAGGACTTCGACATTCATGGCTTCATCTTCATTTCTTACCAAATCAGCATTCCTGTTTAACAAAAGTAATGAATTTTCATTTCTAATGGCAATACATTGAAGATAAAAACATTTTGAAAAAAAATTGTCGGACATTTTGAAAGTTGAAAAATACAAACTATTGAAAATGGAATCTTTGGGATTTGAAATCCTTTTAATTTGTACTTTCAACTTTCTTTGTTGGGTGATAACATCATTCATACATTTTGTTGTATCACCTATTTTGAGCCATGCTGTATAATATGTGGAATTCCATCTTCTGTCGGACCACTGTGGTCGAGTGGTTAAGCATCGCGCTCAAAATCACAAGGCCTCTCACATTTAATGGGCGCGAGTTTCATTTTCACTAGCGCCGATATATGTGAGAAAGTTTGCCAGTTTACTTTCGGAAGGTCGGTGGTTTCTTCCCAGTTGCATTGTATGTAGGTTCTCTTTTCCACCAATAAAACCTGGATGCAACCAGATAACCAGACAATAAATGCTGAGTGTGGCAGAAAACAACAATCAATCAATCATCTTCTGTCATGTACCCTCCCTATAGGGTTTGAAATTTATGATACTTCTTCGTACGTTTATGATGCAAATATCAATTTTAGTTAACGAAACGCGCATTCTTAATATATATTCATCATCAAAGTTAAGAAAATCCAGGGAAGATGTAAGATTTGTCAAATTATTCCGGCATAGAAAAAGGTGACGATAACAAATAGTGATCAATCTCACCAAATGTAACTACAAAAAATCAAGACAAGGGAAGCATGGATCCCTGCACAACAAGGGAAATTAGGTGCCAACGAATATTAGGCATGTCCTGCTGACTATTCATCCTGTCGTGAGCCGTTAGTCTCAATCTTCAGATAAATTTAAATATTTTAACAATAGCAGACATCACATCAATGTAAAATTATTTTGAGGTTTGGGTTGTAGATTTAAGACACAATTAGTCACTCATTCCGCGAAACTGATTGAAATGGACCATGTTTGGACAGGGAAGCAGGTATTATGGAAAGTATTAAATCGCGCCATGAATATTCAGTCAAGAAATGTAAATGGTGATACATCTCTTGCAAAGGGGGAAAAAGCTGGAGTCCTTGGATCTAGTTGAGAATATCGTATTAAATGCTACCCATTGCAGGTAGAACCCACTGTCTGACTATCAAGTCTTTTTTAATCATTCATCTTTCATATATCGTACTATGATCTAATATAAAATGACTGGTCGGGGTAGCTCAGTGATTAGAGCGTAATCGGGAGGTCGGGAGTTCGACACTCTACCACTGATCTACCGCGACCAGTAAACACAAAGCTAACTGAAATGCTATGTTGAAATGAAGATAGCAAACAGTGCTCAATTTCATATTCCCATAAAGAGTTCATAATTGAGAGTAGGACAAGTACAGATCCCAGAATATACCAGATGTAAATACCAATAGTAAAATATTATGAATCACAGTCTACGATACTGTAGGTAAAATTATTATACAATATTTTTCCCATAGTAAATGAAAGTTTTCAATGTTTATTTTGGAATAACATATAGTAAAATGAATTAATAACACAAATAAATAAATAAGTAAATAAATAATTAATCAGATCCCAAACCCTACTGTTATTATAAAAGTTCTTTACTCGCATGATTTAAAGTATCATATCCCCAGTTGTAAATCAAAGTATCAAATTAATAATGTTGTAAACAAACCATAAAAGTATCTACTTTCTAATACTTCTGTGAGGAAAGAAATGAAATGATTTACCCTACGTTAACTTCGTCAACAGTTTCCATCAATTTCCGCTTGTTTGTCTCCGGCAGTCGGATTGAAAACAATCCTACTGTGATTGTCAGTACGGCATATACAATCAATGGTAACATTTTCCCCATTTTACCGTCCGTCTATAACAAAAAAAAGCGCAGTATATATTATTGTACAATATTTGGATTCCATCTCAGTTACAGACTCTTTAGTGTACTCTACAAGTATTAATTACACCACTGTGTGAACGCCAACTGGTATGAGAACGAATAATTCACGGTTTGAACGAAGGGGTTCTCCACAAGAATGGAAATGACTTTTTCAACACCAGAATATAGACTAAATTGTATGATTATGGATGGTGGCCATCCCAACTTATTTAAACCGCCGCAGTTTATAGAAACGTCTTCTAATTCATGGCAACAGTTCCTTAAACTCAAATACTAACAGAAAAATATATACCGTCAACATAAGCAACATTCTTATATATATGTATATAGGTTAAAAGAGGAAGGATATGCTTGTAACAACATCAACACCGTCGTCTTTGTTTATAATGCTCATTATGACATCTCTATTTTAAACGAACTGGGCATTAATTTCACATTTGGTAATCCTACTTATATTCAAACTGCTCATTAAAACGATGAAATTCTTCGAAATCATACTTCAGTTTTAATACCTTTAATATCCCAGCCAATGGGATGGATGAATATTAGTTACCTTCACATAAATCATTAAAATATACATTCCTGGATCCAGTACATGTTGTACCAAGCTCCTATCTTTGATCCTCACGAAAATAGTAACAGCTATAATGGAGAAACTTCAAACGTATTTTGCCACAACATATGCCAGAAGTGGTGCAAATCAAATGTAGATTATAAAAAAAAACTTAAACAACTTTTAGCTCATTTGAGCTGAAAGCTCCATTGAACCAGGGGATTCAAGTTTGTTCAAATGAAGGGTAATGCCCATCTCCAAAGAGAGATAAAAGCGAAAAAGCAAAAATACTTGACAAATTTTAAAAACTATCTTCTCCAGAACCAGCAGACCAATTTCAATCAACCTTGGTAAAAATATCTCTTGCTGTGGTGGTCAATTTGACATTTAGATATATCAATGACGTTTTATCTATTCACAATGGCCATGTTCGTTCGGCATATCACAGTGAACTTAAAATAAAAGACACCACAAAATCTTCCACATCTACTTCGAACATAGATATTTTTGTGAAAATAAATGCTAGCAGGGAAACTCAACTTTATAACAAACGGAATGATTTCAATTTCTCCATTTTCAACATCCCTTATCTATGTAACATCATCACCTTCACATGGTGTTTATATCTCCCAACTGATTCGATACACAAGAGCTTGTTCTGCATATTATCAGTTTTTATATCGAATGACGGCTACTGACTGATTTGCATATTCTGTAGAGATTCAATACTGTTTGTTATGTTTACTTTCAAATATTGGATTGTGTTAAATTTTTATAACAGCGACTGAGTACCCATCTCATGGTTATGGGGAATTGGTAAGAAGCAACTGTGTCCCCTTTTATTGTTATTGATTGTTTTGTAAATATCAGATTTAGTTTTGAAGAAACAAACGATTACAGATAACATTGGCATGTTGATCTGCAATGACTTCATAATGCTAGATGAATTCCAAATAACCATACGGGAAAGAATTCTGTAAAGGAAGCACGCTTCATCGAGAACGAATGGTTTTAGATGAGAACGAAAAGGTTAGATCTGGGAACGGAAGAAGACGGTCTGGATTGGAAACGCTGAACAGCTTGAACGAAACGGTTTGTGTGAGAAAGAAACGATTCTGGTAGAAAATGAAAGGGTATCAGTAAGGTTTACTGGTATGGTAATGCGCTTCAAGGTATGTAAATAGGGCACAGACGAGAATCTGATATCCCAGTATGCTTAAGAGTGAATGAAATCAAAATCAAAATCTAGTTATTTACTTAACGAAGCCTGAAAATACATCAAAAGACGCTCTTCCCAAGTTTTATTCTCGTGGTTTTGATATAAAATGGAAAGGGTTGTGTACCGTATTCAATGTATGAAAGAAAAAGATAGTTTTCTTTTTGGTTAAGATATTCTGTACTTACTGTAATGTCTCGCTCAACACTAGACTCATCAAGAACATCCATGGAGAAAACAGTTAATACAATTACAACACCTATCATCGAAACATATATACTCACAATGGCATATAAATATGGGGAAATGATGGAACCCATTCGAGCGCCGATGTTCACCGTCCCCATAACGATACTCCGTACAACGGTCGGAAACAACTCCCCGGTGTAGATATAAAGAACACAAAACAGAACCGAGATTCCAAACCGGGAAACCAGAGCTACGAGGATGTGTAACCAGTACAAAGCTGAAAAAAAACATATTGTTATATTACTGCTGGATTAAAAAAAAACCGCAATCCCTACACATTAGTGTGCAAATAAAACAAATGTAAATTAGTGTTGAAGTAAAAATGTATTTAGCATTCAATTAAAACGATTGATTGTTTTACGTTCCGTCGAGAATTTTTTACTCATATTGAGATATCACCAGCTGTACGTGAAATATCAGAAATTTAGACCTATGCTTAGCGCTCGAGGCCGTAACAGTAAAGGTTCGTTGAGGTGCCAACACTTGCCGCGATAAGGGACCTCCATTTTAAAGACAATATCCGCAAGACCCGTGAATCTCATCCCTAAATGTCAAGCGTTTGGCGAGGGAGAAGTCGCTACCTATGTCTTAGGTTTTACGCGGCCTTGTCACGAGCATGGCTCGAACACATGGCATAATGAGACGTAAATTACATATTCATGTTCAAATACAAGCTATATGATAGTGCTCAAATAAGATAAAACCTACACGTAACCCCAAACTATAATAATCACAAGAATATATACGTTGAAACTAATCATACCTTAATGTCAACACATTGTTAGGGATATTTACCTATAACATTTTCATTAAAACCAGTACATTTTGGAGAATTGTCATGAATAAAGAATACAAAATTGAAAGTAGGGAGGACATCTATCCATGGAAATTCAAACATAGTACTGTTATGAGGCTGACTGATAGGTTGTGAGCCTCATCTGTAAGGGTTTGAATTTTGGCGGACATATTGCACTATTTTTCAAGATAGTCCCTTTCAGTATCTATATACTTTTGCTAGCGATGTTTAAGGGACCCAATGCCACCCCTAAACAAGGGCTGTTTTTGACCTTCAGAAAGTCGTCCATTGCATGTATGACGTCATTATCTGACTGAAAGTTAGTACCGGAAATGCCAGGGTGCTTCTATTGTTTAAAGTGTTGTTTGACTTCTAGGGTGACATAATGGACCCACGTGCCATCCATAGTAATTAATAGCTGAATAAAGTTAGCATGATCTACCTCTAAAATGGTTAGATTAGCACGTGACAAAGTGCGCCTAGTGTGCTTATAATTAACTCTCAGAAGTCCTGTTTCCCATCGGGATAAAAGCTTTCTCATTGAAAGATCCTACCAGCATAGAATGTACTATTTCCTGTGAAATTGTGAAATGCCAACTGTATTGGCTATATATATATATATATATATATATATATATATATATATATATATATATCTTTCTCTAACTCGCCTATCAGTCATAAAAATATAATGGGCTTTATCAACCATTTCTAAGGTTGCAATAGTGACAGGCCTTCCAGTACGGGGTCATCCTCAAGGCTCTGCCTGTCGCGTTTAAATTCCACAATCTACCTTTTTTTACTATAGGATATGAAGGGGTATCTTTCTCTAGTGTAGTTACCATATCAGTATGGATATTCTTAGGTGCTAAAGCTTTCTTATGCAAATAATGGATCACTGCTCTTTCACAGATTCTGTCCATTTTGCAAAGGTCACTTGCATTATTTACTTTAGAGTGCTACCTCGTCGAAATTAACTGGCCAAATGACACCAGTCCACGGGTGCACGGTCTTAAATAATCAGGGAATAGTATGGCTGAAAAGGGACATCGCCGCTGACCTCTTTCAATACAAGGCTCACTACATATCAATCAGCCCTAGTAATTTTTGTAAGATTCGTTTATATACAGATACTTGAAAGAATTTAATATGAATATGAAGGTTGTCCAAAAAGTTCGTGAATACGTGCTATTTTTCTCTTTATGATAACCATTGTGACAACTGTGTGAAGTAACACTTTGATATAGACCTGGGCAATAGTATCCTATATTTCTTGTCTTTATAGTCACCTCCACCCTACAAATACTTTTTAAATACACTACAAATGTAGTACCATTATTGACATATGAGACATTTATGACATTTTCTCCAAAATATTTTTTTTCATCTCGACAAGAAGAGTTCTTAACTGATTTCAGAAATTAGTTTATTTTATTTTGTAGTAATATCACCATACTTTGTATACCAGCCTGTATAACTCAGAGTTTAGATCACCTATCTAGTAATACCAGGGTTCCGTGTTTGATTCCCGGTTGTTTCAAAGATGCTGTCACTTCTTCGCTACAGTAATTTAGTAAGGTCCATATATAAAAAAAAAAGTCCGTAATACATGATAGCTGGCTTTACAGTTTTACTTGCAAGAACCAGAACTATCAAAATATGTTAACTCTAAAACAGATAATGAAAACATATCAGTCTTTTTTTCTGGAAAGGATATATAATACAGGTAAATTGTACCTGAAATATCACGAAAAATTATACATTATTGCGAAATGGCATTAATTACTTTCCTTGGTGATGATACTGAAAACCGAAGATATACTACGTAGCATCACAAATAGACGCGACTTCTCTTATCGCGTTAGGCGTCTGTCTTTCAAAATATCGGTCCCAGTGAGGATCAGGTTTATTAGAATAAATCTCCAGCGTCCCTTGTTTGCCGTGAGATGAGACTAAATGAAAGCGCTACAACATTTAGGCCTATGGTCGAATCTTTCGGCCTTTGAGGATTTAGGAATCTTTATTGTGTGACTCAGGGCCTCGGGTGTTGCGATTTAATTCAAAGGACCTCCCTATTTAGTCACCTCTTATGACAAACAAGGGATAATGAGGATCTATTCTAACCCTGTTTCCCTTTCTTGTATGGTGTGTAAACCTACATCCATTTAAAATGAGAAACGTTCTTATCCACGAACGTTTTGGACACCCATGTAAAAAGCATTGATGACTAGATGGATGGAGGACGCACTGTTTTCTGCAAAGAGTTCGAGCAGGATAGAACCTATAGATGCCACACCACAACCGAATATCGCCATCAGATATGCAGGTTTGCGCCCTGACTTGTTTAGAAAGAACACGAAGCAATATCCAATCAGTTCAACTAGAATCAGCAGGGCAAAGTTCTTGTAGATGTTCCCACCAAGCGAGTCGACGTTCATCGTCAAACCATAGTAAATGAAGGACACCACAAACCTGAATCACAAAAAAAATCTGTGGTTTTTTTTTTTTCGATATGATGTGTGTATATAAGAAATGTGATTCACATTTGAAGACAGAGATGGAATCAGGTTAAAGTTGTCATAGATAAAAGCACAAATGCTTAAAGTAAAAACATAATTCTCGTAATTTAGCACACTCAGCTAATAAACAGTGATTGGATATGAAACACATTGCTTGGATGTTAGTATGATGTCATGATATAGCATCAATCGTTGCTTAGCATTGAAGACAACAATATCAATATTAGGAAAACGATTTCGCACTAGGGCTTACATTACACAATTTAAACCAAAATTGGTAGGTAAATGGTAGAAATCTAATACTGATATACATCGGAACGCTTGTACCTGAAAGTAGTTTGTTGGTGGAACATTACTGATATGAGCCGTGTTTACTGAAAATTCAAATTGCTTTACCCTTTCCTGTTTTGTTAGGACAATGATAGTCTTTACACAAGGTTTCGTTTAATTTGTACATATAGCAAAAATACACCACATCAAACATTTGCAGTGTAATATTTACCAATATTCAATTCAATGGGAATTCGATCTGAAACTATGCAGTTTGTCATGAATTATACATGCCATCTACAGCCTAGATGTAATGTCCGACGGGAGTAAAAATGTATGAAACCCGGACATGCATTGATTACTTCTTCAAAAAAGGTCTCCCTATTAACACTCACCAGTTGCTGACAACTATTAAAAGCCTTCTAAAAAGGACTTTTGAGCGAAGTAATTCCTTAAAGATAAAAAATATGCCTGGATCTGGCACTTGTTTGATCTTGTAAGCATCAAATTTCAGCTGAATCTTGTTGACTTTCGCCATTTTTACTAGTATTCTGGACGCCTCTTCTGTTCGTCCCCTGGCCGTCAGCCATCGAGGAGATTCCGGAATAAGTCCAGGGCTTCAATTCATAAAAAAGATCTATTTTAGATATACAATCGAACTAAATCATCGGAAGTATTGTTTATGATGTTGATCTAAACTTATTGCCTCTATGAAACAAGAGGCCCAAGTGCCATATCGCTCACCTGTGTCAATTTAACCCATAATAAAGATGCCCCCTATATATTCACATGTAAAACTTTTATTCACTTTTGTAGTCCCACCCCACCCCGGGGGACATGATTTTAACAAAATGAAATCTGAAATCAGCAAATTGTTATGTAAATTTGAACTTTTCTGCCTAAGTAGTTCTGGAGAATAAGGTTTTTAAAGATTTCTTCCTATTTTTTTCGCACATTCGAACAAAATTGAATCCCTGTCACCCAAGGATGCATTTCGTTAAGTTTGATTGAAAGTGGCCCAGTGATTCTGGAGAAAAAGTTGAAAATGTGAAAAGTTTAGGCCGACGACGACAACAACACCGACGACAGCAATGCGTTATTTTGATCAGAAAGCTCCCTTGAGCCTTCATCTCAGGTGAACTAAAATATTTAGTCTCACAGAATATAAGGTATTTGAATAATACTTTCAATAACCAGATGCTTTCATTTCAGCGAATTGACATATTGTAGCTCTGTGGTGGTAAAAAAGACATATTTCTATCGGCAAAATATCAGTTTCTATTAATCTATGTTTGGTGATGACTACGCTTTATGAACTAAACCCCTCAAAAAGAGTGGGAAATGGCAATATCGTTTACAAGCTGTATCGCAGTATATACAGATTATGTTATGCTCACATCCAAAATATCATGGCATAGATTGTAGGTATCGCAAGAAACACCATCACGTAGAACCAGTCCCTTTCAAAATACACCAACAGGATCAAGAGGAATTGGCCAAAACACCAGAACAGGTTTGGAAGCGTGCCAGTGATGATCCTTTCTGTAGGCCCGACTAATTCTATTACTAAAATCAATCATGTATTTTACAGAGTAAATAATGGTGTTGGTTTAATACTAGCTATTTTTGTACAGGTTTAACTATCTTTAGACATCTTATGTATTTTTTCTCATTTGCCTTTAGGAAGGGGCAGGTTGTCCCAATTTCAAATCTGATTGTTTATGTCGTTCGTCATACTAGGGATTTGTGAGATTGATCGCTGTTTATTGCCTTCACGTTTCACACACACACACACACACACACACACACACACACACACAGATATATATATATATATATATATATATATATATATATATATATACAAACACATTCTTGAAATATTTGGACGGAGTTACCGGTTTTCATCAGTCCTGTTTATTTATCATAGCAACGTAACGCACCACTGCATGCCAAAATGTACTATGACGTCACAATGAGTATTACACTTGAAAGGTAACGCCATAGTTCATATCTCTCGAAATACATATAAAAGGGGTAAGAGTCTAATAATAAAATTAACAATACTCACCCTTCCCGGAGGAAGTATGGTAAGTCACAGGAAGAAATTAGACCTTTCAGTTAAAACTGAAAGGTACCATCCAGTTACATTTCGGCTAAATTTCAATCGACTGAATGGCAGGCACATTTTAGTGACCATTCAGTCAGTATAATGCGCGGGAACATCAAAGCCCTCTTATTGGGCGCTTTTCAGAAAACGGACTCTGCGGGTCATTTGTCGAAAGAAGGCCGTAGGACTGTCTTGTGAGTACTACTTACTGCTATATTCAAAAATTTCTTATCGAAGTTTTAATATAAACTGTATTGATCTTTTGCAATATTTAGATTATAATTTACAAAGATCGTACTTTTATATGCAGCAAAATAAATTACATTGTAAGCAAGTAAATAATTGCGCGCAACGAATTTCCTCACATTGATTAAATGCGTACTCATGTATCAATATTGAATAATATACCAATGGAAAAAAGAAACTGTGGATTGTAAAATTTAGCATTAAACTCAAAGCATATTGTTTATATTTAGAAGCGACTAATAATAGATAGAGGTAGTGGTATTAATGACAATAGGCTTGAATTTGACTCTATTGCACGTCTTTTTTATGGTCGGCTAGCACATATTGTTTGACTTAATGGTATCCGCATGGTATCTCGGGCAATAATTTTTCGTCAAAGCGTCGAGGCATTTTTCAAGACTGGATTTGTTGAGAAAATCACTTTGGTATTATAAAAATCTGTAATTGTGCAATGCAAAGTCTAAATGAAAATCAACTTTTTCGTGTTGTTGGAATGTTGCAGGCTGGGATGGCCCAAAACGTTGTTGCACGACCATTTGGTGTTCACAGAAGCACTATCCGTCCATTATGGAGATTGTCCAACAATTCGGTAACACTTTGGATCGACCACGTTCGAGACGTCCCCATGTGACATCGGTTCTTCAAGATAACCATATCAGACTCATGCATCTACGAAATCGTTTTCAGACAGTTGACTGCTCGTAGTATCCCAGTTCTTAGGCGTGTAAGTGCACGAACTGTACGTAAAAGCCTGCATGAGCATAACATCAGACTTAGAAGTCTTGTGATACATCCAATACTGCTTCAACGACATCGAACTACACGATTAGCATGGCGTCGAAGACATCTGGAGTACCGATTTCAAGACTGGACAAATATTTTGTTCACTGATGAATCAAGATTCCATTTGGACAGTATCGCCAGAATGGGGAGCGTTACTAGGATGCTTCTGTAGTGCAACGTCGACAATTTGGAGGCGGTAGCGTAATGGCGGGGGATGTTATTACAGCAAGCAATGGGACCCCTTTACAGGTAATCGATGGAAACCTCACAGGCATTCTCAATAGTGATGAAATAATCCAACGTCATGTGATACCGTTTATACGGAGACAACAAAATCTCATTATCATGATAATGCCAGCTCGCATGTTGTCCGTGTTGTTATAGACTTTATTGCTCAGCAGAATGTCGATGCCCTGCCCTGGCCAGTAGTTTTACCAGACTCATCATCAACTGAAAACATGGGATGAAATGGAAAGACGGTTACGTCTTTTACCAAACCAGCAAGTGTCGCTGGACGATTTAAGCCAGGAATTGACCAATACTTGGAACAAGATTCCACAGGTATTTTTGAACAATTTAGTGCCATCAATGAGACGCCTGTGTCAAATATGCATGAATACAAATGATGGTCATGCGCGGTATTAAGGTTGTGAAACGCCTTTCAAGTACCAGTGCCTTTATAACGTCATACAAGTGAGGTTTTATGACGTAAACACAAATTAATTCCATATATTTGTAAACAATACATTTGAGAATCATGTTACTGAATTAAATATTTCGTCATTGATATTATATTCTTACATTGTCTAATTTAAGTAATGCACAGTTTGTTTTTGACGCTAGTATATAATGAAACAATTATATAAAGGGTAGCTTTATTATTATTATTATTATTATATTGTTTTTTACAAAATAGCAACAATTTAAGCCAGTTTTTATTTGTTTGCTAATGGTTGGGTATTTGTTTAAAAAGTGGTGAAAAAAATTCAGAAATAGAAAAAAAATATATTTTAATTGCCATATATTGAACCTTTTCTATTTTTATTTGTTTATTCGGTCAGGCTCGGTATTCGTTTAATGTTTAATTGTTTAATCCATCAGGTTTTGTTTTTTCATTGAGGTTGACGGATTCAGACTTCGTTTATTCAGTCGTCGAGTGCGACCAGACATCTCCGCGCCAGTACAGTTTCTTATACACATTGGTTGGTCGCTATTGATCTTCTCAAACAAGCAGAAACAAAAAAACAAAATACAAAAACTTACTATATCAGAGAGATGATAGTTTTGATCTTTGTTTGTATTTATTTCAATCATTCAAAATATATCACCCTTTCTGATACCAGTGGAATGGGAAGGGGGTCTAAACATGTCGAATTTGTTGGCTACATGAGAATGTTGAAATATTACTCTTAAAATTTGTCGACGATTAGGATTTTCTACAATAATGGAACAGAATTGAAGCAATGCTGCATGCAGATTATTTATTTCGAATGTAAGGTCATACCAGAGGTGGGATCAGGTGCCTAGGAAGAGTAAGCATCCCATGACGACCTGTCACACCCTTCGTGAGCCCTATATTCCGATCAGGTAACCGGAGCAATCCGTACTCAGATTCAGTGTGCCAAGAACCGCCTAACAATTGGTATGAAACACACCAGATAGCATTTGACTTAATGGTAAGCTGCACCATCGTTAGATCGTTAGATCGTTGTAGATCGTTGTAACGACCAAAAAATTCGTGAAATACTGACTTTAGACGAGACTGTACAAACCCCTGTAACACCAACTTCTTTGTCAGTAGCCCGCCTCGATTTAAAAAAAAATTATTATCAGCAGAACAAGCTCTTGCGTATCGAATCAGTTGGGAGATATAAACACAATCTGCATGTGCTAATGGAATATTGCCACATAAATAAGGGAAGTTGACGATGGAGAAATTGAAATCATCGCATTTGTCATAATGTTGAGTTTGCTGACGGCATTTATTTTCAATAAAATATCTAAGTACGAAGCAGACGTGGAAAACTCTGTGATATCTTTTATTTCAAGCTCACTGGGATATATCGAATCAACATGTGAATGAAAATGATCATTGTTAATAGATAAAACGTCGTCAAATTGAAGGCCACAGTAAGAGATTTTTGTCATCTCGTGTAGAATCTTTTGAATGAATCCTGCTTCATAAGAATATAGGGGGCCTCCGTGGTTAACGCATTACACTCAAAATCACAAGGCTCTCATCTCTAGTCGTTGCGGGTTCGAATCCCGCTCGCACCGATGTATGTGAGAAAGTTTGCCAATTTACTTTCGGAAGGTCGGTGGTCTCTTCCTGGATACGTTGTATCTGGGTTCTCTCCTCCACCTATAAAAACTGGGCGCCACCAGATAACTGAAAAACTGTTGAGTGTGGCGGAAAAACAAACAAACAAACATAAGAATATAAAAATATGTCAGCTAACAAAGGAGCACAATTCGTGCCCATGGGAATTCCAACAGACTGTTAGAAAACCTGATCACCAAAGATTGTCAATGAGGAACTCTAGCATCTTTTTAATAACAACTTCAAAGTACTTGTGTTTGGAATCAGAGTGGCGTTTAACAAAATAATTTGTGGGATGACCAATCACTAAATATGAATATTTCCTTTTATCATTTTTGATCACGAAACAACTGTCTATGATGTAAAAATGTCTAGTCGTTAATTGATCGTGAGATACGGTCGTGCAAAGACTTGTAAACCATACGTTTTAATGTTTTGAATTCAATAAAAGTTTTGTGATTTCAAATTAAATAAAAGTTCTTTATAATTTTTAAGAATCCATATTTGACCACTTCTGGCATGTGTAGTGACACAGCACTTTTGAAGTTTCTCCTTCAAAGCAGTTAATATCTTCGTAAGGAGCAAATATGGGGTTGTTGATAGAATATTTAATTGATCCAGCAATGTATTTTTGTTTGTAAGGGTTTTTGTGGAGTTTGGGGATCCAGTATAGGTACGATAACTCATATTCATCCGCTTCATTGACTGGGATATTAGATATATTTAAAACGGAAGCATGATTTTGAGGGATTTCAGCTTTTGAAAGGGAAATTGGAGTATACATGCGATTAATAAATGTGGAATTAATGCCAAGTTCTTTTAGAATGTAGTTGTAATATTGAGCCTTACATACAAATACAATGTTGTTGTCAGCTTTGTCAGATGGAGCCAAAGCATATTTCTCATGTAACCTATCTAACTCTTTTATTATGTCTAATTTAATAAACACAGAAGGATAGATGGTACGCATTTTTGTTTTGACATGTCTGATACGGGATTTTAATATTCCTCATACGTTTTATACATTCTGACAAGGTATCAAGTTCTTCTTTTTTCAGATTTAGCCCATCGTCTGGCATAGCTTTCGACAGAATTCATAATACAGATGAAGTTCTGTCGCCAATGAAAAGACCGAGGTACTCTGCAGTTTGGACCTTTTACAATAGGTGAGTTTAGATCTTGATTTTTAACTATATCAGCATTACTAGTAATGTAATGTCCAGCTGAATTATAGTTAAAAGAAGACGAAGATCAAGAACACGTAGGTGGATTGAGTATAAGATGGTCTATATCTAGACACTGTATATTCAATTGTACGCATATTCATTTTTGAAGATGTGCCCACGGAGTTAGGTAAGTACTGTTAGTTTGATTCTTAGAAATTGACTTTATTTGTTAGACCTTTACTTCAAATAATCTTGATTACTTCACAACTTTGAATGGGCCGTGTAGTTGCAACCCTGTTCAATCTAGAAATGAGAGCCGACAACTACTGCAATTCTACCGATATAAACATTTTACCGCCTGAAGAAAAGGAATTAGAAAATGAAAATATAAAATGAATTACAATACAAGAAAAAGAAGGAATCAACCTGTCCTGAAAGAAATTAACAAATAAACAATTAAGTGTGTTGGGAAAAGGTTTGAAATATGTACCCACAAAGAGAAATATTGATTTTACTGCGTTGTTAACAGATTTAATAACATGGGAACGTAGGATGCGTCTACGGGGATATTTTGTACAGAGAGCCTGAGAATGAATCGTCCTTCGTTGAGGATGAACATTATAAAGATAATAAATTTAAAAATAATTGGACACCTGAAGGAAGAGACAAATTGCTCGATGAATACATTAGATTAATCAAAGAAGACATTGATTGAGGTTTAAGATTTTTAAGAGGGGGGGGGGGTAAATACGCCTGTTATAGTATTTTCCAAATAGTACAATGAGCTTATCGACTTTTATAGGGATATGAAACTGTTCCATGATTCATTCTTCAACATCACAACATAGTCCCTTGTATGAAAACAATAAAAAAAAATAGATGTTCTAAAGTTCAATATTGACACCACAAAAACTGCACAATGGAGACTCTTTGATTTTTAACTTGTATAAATATTGGTTTGTAGGAACTATTCTGTGAAGGATTTGAAATTGCAAACAGTGAAATTTTAATTCTTGTGTAACTTTGAAAGGGAGCTAAGAAAACTTATTCCGATAAGTTTCAATGACAGCATTTTCTCTCCATTTCTTAACAAAAGTAATTGTCTCTCTTTTTTGTGCAAATGAGTATTGTACGTATACATACAGTTTTTACTATTTTTATGGAAGAGTGTGATAGATTTTGGGAGGATTGATCCTATTAAATTTGTAAAGAAGTGATTAGAAAGCTCAAACATTACTGCATTTTATGTACAGCATATTCATTACAATTAGTTTTTAAGTTTAGTGTAAGTACACTTGTAGACTTAAGAGATTCCAATCGCTGTTAAGGAGATGTTTGATGACAATAAATTCTGCATTGTAATAATGCTTCAAGAAGATGGATGCATTATCTATCTTTACATTTGGATTAAACCATATGTGTTTATTTAAAATATGAGGGTCACTTTGACTGTTGATATTGATTATTTTAACCAACTTAAGAAACCATCTTTCCAAAATATGTCATGTCAACTGATGAAGACCGGAGCGGGTGTGACCGATCGACAGGGGATGCTTACTCCTCCAAGTCACCTGATCCCACTTCTGGTATGACCAGGGGTCCGTGTTTGCCCATCTCTCTGATTTGTATTTTCTATAGGAAGTACGATATGACTACTGTAAGCCTTGTCACTCTTGGCCTTTTCATTTCAAGAAATGTGTGTGTGTTTCAAAAATCATCATTTAAACTCTTGAGGCAAGTTTCTGCCACCTGATATATTAAATTACCTGTAGCATAATAGACTTGGTAGAATCCCATAGAACACACTCCTTCGAAAAATCTCAGAGCTGCAAACATTGACGCGGATGTGGAAAACGGAATAGCGAAAACAACTCCTAACTGGATTGTACACAAAGCTATTAACATGAATCGACGACCCACCCTGATTAAAATAAAAGTACATTGCATAAGGTACAGGAAATTATCTAAAGACGAATAAAACAATATGCCGTTAAGATGATATTATCAGATGTTAAAAAAAACAAAAAAAAAAAACCAACAACAAACGAACAAAAAAACATGTATCATTGCATTGTTTTGTATTCGTATAACTTAGTATCTATATAATATGAAAAAAAAAATCGAATGTTCATTTGAATAACATACACATCAGCCAACTGCGACACTATGGAAGCCAACAGAAATCCCACCAGAAGCGATATTTTCACGTGCGATCGGAGGTGGAGATTGTCACACACCAAGTTAAACTGTCAAAATCATTACTAACAATGAACTATAAAATTCATTCAATAAAAAGCGAAGATATCACACAGTGATCAGACTCATAAACGCCATAAAGAATACAAATTGAGAGCAGGGAAAATGCGGATAAATGGAAAAGAAATAGGATACATCTTAAGACTGCATCGAATTGTGTAACTATTTCATTGCTTGTTCTATGCCCCAATCCAAAATTGGCATTTTGAAATGATCTGCATACATGCTTTGGAATAAATTGTCGCCTTAATGCAATTTGCGTTTTTGAAGTTTTATTCTATACGTAAAGGTTTGGACAAGAGGCGTTAATTCTATTATGATCCTCTCTATCCTTTTTCATTATGGTCCTCTCTATCGTTATCTCACTCCATGGGGATCCGGGTTGTTAGAATAGATCCTCAGTAAGAGGCGACTAAATAAGGCGGTCCTTCGGATAAGACCGCAAAAACCCAGGCCCCGTGTCACAGCAGGTATGGCACGTTAAACATCCGTCCCTGCTCAAAGGCCATAATCGCCGAGCATAGGCCTAAATATTGCAGCACTTCAACGGCAATGATGACGTCTCCATATGACTGAGAAATTCTCGAGCGGGACGTTAAACAGTATATAATCAATCAATCTATCTTTATTTCGGATGGTTGGTTGATTGTTTGTTTTACATCTCGTTGAAAAATTTTAATTCATATTGGTACGTCAACAGCTGTTGGAGAAGTACCACAAATTTAGACCTACACGCTTAGTGTTCATAGTCATGATGGTTCTTTAAAGAGCCAATGCCTGCCGAGACTCGGGACCTCTGTTATTAAGGTCATACCCAAAAGACCCGTAATTCTCAATTTTAAATTTCGAGCGTTTCGCAAAGGAACAATCACAACCTATATTAACGTATTAGGTTTGACGCGGCCATGGCATGAGCTGGGCTCCAACTCATGACCTCCCGGTTACGAAGGGAACGCTATACCACTGAGCTCCCGTGACCGGTCTCTTAATTTCGGAATAACTTACAGAAAGAAAATATTTTCGAATAGATATTGAGTGCTAAAGGTTTTAATCCCATTAAAGGAACAAAGGAATTGAAGAATTCCGAAAACATCAAAGAAAACAATATTTTTGTACCATTTGCTTCGTGATCATATATACAAAACAACTCACCTCCGATGTAACGGTTCGCTTGAATTGTGATTGGTCGTAAACCCATTCGGAACACTTCGTTTCTGTACCATTGACCAATATGGTGCACTTTGAGAAGGTGCCATCGGAATTCCTTGGTATTGTTCCATTTATGATATCATAATGTGCCTCTGACTGCACAGCAAATGTATCGTTCTCGTAAAACGGCAGCTTGCATCTACGTACAAAGTTAAACTAAAGTTAAGTTTATGTAAACATATAAAGTGAATATCAATTAATCATATGGTTGTTAGTAACATATGTGGATAAAAATATCCTTCAGACACATGATTAAACTAACTACCTTGACGGACACTGGATACGGCAGGTAAAGACCTGATCATAGCATTCAGTTTCTGAGACATCTTTTGTAATGGAGGTACGTTTAGTATAAAGCTTGCCTGGCTATACATACTAGCGATTGAAAAAATGATCTACGTTATGAAAATAAAAAAAAAAAAATTCCCATTTCCATTCGTCTACACTACAAACCACCGGCAAGACGAAATTGTTATAAAAAATTAATGGAAGTAATCGAGTTCAATAATTTCGATAATTTATTCTCGATTCTTTATTAGCTTACACTTGTGTTTTTCCGGTGGTTAAACACATGCACCATAAACATTTTATGTGTATCTTCGGTGATTACACATTATTTTCCTTCTTGATGTAAATGTCATGCAAAACAATTATATTCATCGCTTATGTACACAATTTGAAGTATAGTTTTTAAATGCGATGAAAAGACAGTCGCTTAGATTAATACTTAAACCACCATTCATTTAAACAATGGAGAGATAGAAAGAGCATGGGAGAGAAAAGGTAAATCACCTGTGCTGTTGATGGCCTACAACAAAAATCGTCGCTGGAGCCCCAAATTCGGTAAATAAACACGGAACCGAGATCAGTAAAAACACACGTCTTTGATATTTTCCGAAGGAACCTAATTTCTTTATGATATCATCATACTCCATTTTCACGTTTCTATTTTAACAAAGCAGAGGATGAGAGATTTGGCAAACACAAGGGCATATGACCTGTCATTAATACATTCTAGTCACATCCCTTTCTACAGTAGTGTTTTACTTAAGACTGTCTTATAACTAGGTCAAATGTCAATAGATCTCATTCTTGAATTAGTTTTTCCCCAGGTAAGCTAGGATAAAAAAAGCCAGGTGAATATTCTTAATCTTATAAGGACCCCTGGAAACACTAGAGGTGGAAGTAGTGGAAGTAACACTTTGACACGAGCATGGTTATGCATGTGGATAGGACTTAGAGTCTTAAGACTAAATTAAATCCTATTTCTATCAGCATATCTCAACCCGTAACATAACACATACTTAGTCAGGTCTTGATTAAATCTTACCTACGCAATTACCTATACAGAATACAATATCTCTTATAAGTATAGGTTACATAATATTTTCATCTTACAATAATTAAATCGGTATTACACCTTTGATTATATAAATGAAAAAATGCTCAAAGGGACGTAAAACAAACAATCAGCAAACCAACCAAAATAAAGAGAGAGAGAGGACCAATATAGACTTAACACCTCTTGTCCAAGTCTGCAGACCATTTCAAAATGCCAATTTTGGATTGGGGCACAGAACAAGCAATGGAATAATTACACAATTCGATATAATCACCAGATATGTCAACAGAAAATAATAAACCATTGATACTCTAGTGTAGTTTATGAAAAGGCGACGATAACAAACAGTATTCAATTTCGTAATTCCTATAGAAAATACAAATCAGAGAGGTGGGTAAACACGCGCATACCAAACGTAGTACGCATCCCCCATTGACCAGATACACCAGCCGTGAGCCCTATATCTTGATCAGGTAAAGGGAGTAATCCGCAGTCAGAATCAGTGTGCCAAGAACGGCCTAACAATTGGTATAGAACACGTCATACCGGAATGTACCTAATGGAAGGTTGTACTGGCAAACTAGATAATTATAACGACCACAGGATTTTGCGAAATACTGATTTTAGACGATGTTGTAGAGACCCTAGTAACATCAACATGTGAGTGAGTGACCTACCTAGATTTACAAACTGCTCATATGTATCGAATCAGTTGAGAGATATAAACACCATATGCAGGTGATAATAGAATATTGCTACATAGATAAGGAGAAGTTGAAATCATCTTGTCTGTTATAAAGTTGAATTCTTAATTTGCTGTCAGCATGTATTTTCAATAAAATATCTAAGTAAAAAGCAAATGTGGACACTTTGTAGTGTCTTTTATTTCAAGTTCACTGGGATATATCGAATCGACATATGAATGAAAATAGTCATTGTTAATAGATAAAACGTCGTGGATATATCTAAAATGCCTACTCGAAGACCACAGCAAGATATTCTTTTCATGTAAAAGCTTTTGAACGAATTCTGCTTTTAAGAACAGGTCAGCTAAGGAGCACAATTCCAACACACTGTTGGAAGAATTGATCCCCAAAGACAACGACGATATTTCATATCAATTGTAAGGCCGTCCTTCGCACACTGATTCTGACCTATTGGTCCGTTTACCTGATCGTGATGTGGGGCTCACGGCGGGTATGTCCGGTCGGCGGGGGATGCTTATTCATCATGGGCACCTGATTCCACCTCTGGTGTGTCCAGGAGTCCGTGTTTGCTCATCTCTCTGGTTAATATTTTCAATAGGAATTACGAGATTGAATACTGTTCGTTATCTTAGCGTTTTGAGGCAAGAACTAACAATAGAAAAGTTTACTGCTAAAATTCTGAATGGTCACCGGCATGAGCTGATCTAATTGGAATTTGATATTTTCATATTTTTCCCTTCGTAGCTTGTTTGGGTTTTTTCTTCTTTTTATGCGGGTATTGTGAAGAGCATACATGATTTCTCATTTACACAGTAGAGAATTACTGCTTATGAACTATATCTCCTCAACTCTTATCCTGAAAATAAAAGAAGAATGCCATCCATTTCGCCCCACTATTTAGTATTTTTCTTCTTTCAGCCCTTCCAAGTTATTTCTTATTTCCAACATTTATGACTTGCGCATCATTGAGGAGACATTATGTGTTGACATTGTCGTCTGGTGCATCATATTTGGCACCGTTTATGTTTTATATCCATGCGACAGTTTCATTTATTTACATGCATATAATAAACAGGGAATAATTGTCATTCACGTCAAGACCTGTTCTAATCAAATATATTTCATCACTACACCCCATAAACGCAGCAAGACCCCTTTGTAGTGATGAGAGTAAAAACAATCCATTTCATTTACCAAGTAGTCATCTATTTCCCCCATAAAAGGGCCGAAATATTGCCAACTCAGCGTAAAACCTTAAACACTCATTCAATATATTTCTCCCGTAGATATTCGTTTTGGTTTTTTTCGTTGTCTGTTCCGCGTTTTAGCAACGCCCTAGTGCAAACATTCGGTAGCAATATGATTTAATAAAACTTCATTTGTATATGATGAAGAAAGTCGTTGAACACTACACTAAAATTTCCATGAGCCAGTCAGGTATTATCAGTCAGTCAGGTATTATCAGTGATAAGTTAATCTGTGACCAAAATTAAGTAATTTTTAAAATTGCCAATTGATAACATTTCTGCATGTTTGTTTCAAAAACTAATGTCAATAAATTAATTAGAGCATATAGAATTAGAAAATAGTAGTCAGCGACTGTTATTTTGCGAAATTGAATACCGTTAACTATCTTAGCCTTTTCATTGTCAATGATGATCTCTAGCATCTTTTTAGAATCAACTTCAGAGTATTTGTGCATGGAGTCAGAGTGGTGTTTGACAAACTAATATTTTGGATGACTGATCACAAGACATGAACATTTCTTTTTACTATTTTTGTTGACGAAGCAACTGTCTATGATATTCAGATGTAAAAAAAAAACAAAAAAAAACAAAAAAAAACAAAAAAAAAAAAAAACAACACGTATGGTTTAGCTTTGATTTCTTCGAATAACGTATTCTAAACTCTCAGTAACGTTTTGTGCAAATATCATGCGGACCTAATTATCTGTTTATATCAGGTAAAAGTGAGTCAAGTGTGACATAAAGTTCATACAACGAAATCATACAACATTTGGCTTAATGGAAAGTTGTACTGGCAAACTAAATCGTTATAACGACCATAAAATTTGCGAAATGCCGACTCCAGACGAGATTGCAAAAACCCCGGTAACATCAACGTCTTTGTCACTAGCCTGTTTTGATTTCAAATCTGATCATTATTTCAGCTTCTCCATCATCAACGTCCCATATTTATGTACCGACCTTCCATCGTCAACTGCATATAGTGTTAAAATCTCTCAACTGATTCGATACACAAGAGCTTGTTCTGCGATTCGATACATCACTTTGACAAAATCTGAACTCAGCCGCTGAATGGCATAACTCAAAATTATATCACAAACCTTTCCTATAACTTCTTGTAAAATTTCTATCTAAATACCAGGTGATTATCATGCAAATGATCAAATATTTCTCCGCCTCGGAAAGTTCTTTTCGACTTAAGTTAATTTGTAAATGATTATGGAGAGTTTAAAAGCGGTTTTTCACAATTTATTAATTCATGTATGTATCTAGTATTTTAGTTGTACTTAAATCAGCTTTACCGATCGCCAACAGTTTTGATGAAATCGTTCGACCTTTCCACTTTCTAGGAAGGGTCTCCGCGGCCAGGTGGTTAGAGCATTGCGCTCAAAATGACAAGAGCTCTCACGTCTAGTCGGTGCGGGTTCGATTCCCGCTCTCGCCGATAATAACAGTTTACTTTCGAAAGTCGATGGTCTCTTACAGGGTATATTGTATCTCTTCCACCTATAAAAAAAAACTGGACGCCACCATATAAATGAAAAATTGTCAAATGTGGCGGAAAACAACAATCAATCCACTTTCTAGGGTCGTAAATCTAAGATTGTATCGGTCTTACTTAGCCGTTATCTTGCACTTAAATATCTCTACTGTTACGAGACCTTGATCCATCCCATGCAGACCAGCCATAACTACCGTGAACGTCTGTTTTGATCAGGTAAAAGACCCGCGGTAGTCAAAGCAATATGAAAATCATGGAATACCACGCCTTGACATCCCTGTTTTTTCCTGGTATCCGTGTTTATCCGGCTCTTAGATTTGTATTCTTGATAAGATATTTATTAGTATTTATTAATTTCACGTTTTCAGTACTCTCTACAACCGTCTGAAGGCTTTCGATAGTGTAAGAGTTACTTCTCGATGGTGCTGTAGCAGACAACAAAAATCGGGCAATTGAAGGAAAATATGTTTGAAATGTTGCCTGGTCTACATTATCATATGCAAATACTGAAATATTTAATCAATATGATACAGATTAGAAATCTGCACAATCTTATTTCTGGTTGTCACCACCCAGCTTAGTTGTAGGACATTAGCTGTCAGGAAACATATTTTATACAGCACATAGTTGCAGTTGCTTGCCTTATAAAAAAAAACAAAAACAAAAACAAAAACAAAAAAAAAAAATAAAAAAAAAAAACAAAAAAAAAAAAAAAAAAAAAAAATCAGAACCTCCATCCAATGGGATCACAATATTTACAATTTTGCTGCATGTAGAGGCCTTCCTACTCTACATTACACATGTGTGGTTGTAAAGAAGATATTTGAATATTGGTCAATATTTGGCCTTAAGGCTTCAGGGATGTAGAAGTTCAGAAATTTCCCATTTATACCCACCCTGTACCAAAGATGAGTCATAGCAAATTTTATAAGTATTGAAAAGAGTTATCAAGAAGTTAAAAATGTCCAATTGTTCATGCATGACGGATGACGGCAACCAATAGTAAGAGATCACCTGAGTTTACTCAAGTGACCTAAAACATGAGAATAAGTGAAGTACGGACTCCTGATAGGAGGTGTGATCAGTTTCCTAGAAGTAAGCGCCTCCTGTTGACCAGTCACACCCGCCGTGAGCCCTGTTTCTTGATCAAGTAGGTGGAGTATGATTAATTGATTGTATATTGTTTTATGTTCCGCTTAAAATTTTTTCACTCATATAGAGACGTCATCATAGTAGGTGAACAACTGCAAAATTTAAGCCTATATTCGGCGCCTTTGAGCAGGGGGGGGGATCTTTATAGTGCAACCTGCTGTGACACGGGACCTCGGTTTCGCGGTCTCATCCGAAGGATGGCCCCATTTAGTCACCTCCCATGACAAGCAAGGGATACTGAGGACCTATTCCAACTCGGATTCCCAAGTGGCGGCAGAGTACGTAAAGAACGGCCTAATAATTGGTTTGAAACATATCATACAACAATCGACCTATTACAAGGTTGTATTTGCAAATAAGATCACTATAACGACCTTAAATGTTGTGAAATGCTGACTTCAACGAAACTGTTAAATACCCAGTAACATTAACTTGAAAAAATGATCATACGGACAGCATGGCCTTGTGTATCGAATCAGCTGAGAAATAAAATGTCAAATGCTGCTGAAAACAGAAGCGGGCGAGGGAGAAGCTAAAGCTATCCCGTTTGTCATAAATAGGGTTGTTACATGTAGTTTGCCATTAACAGCTATGTTTAATAAAATACTCAGATATGTATGTTAGCCTGCCATCACCTCTAATCACTACTACAAAAAATAGTAATGACCATGTTTTATGAACTTTGAAGAAAGTGTCCAATAAAGGGTAGCAGATTAATTAAAATGATTGGCTGGATGGTTGATTGTATATTGTTTAACGCCCCGCTCGCGAAATTTTCACTCACACGGAGATGTCACCATTGCCGGTGAAGGGCTGCAAAATTTAGGCCTATGTTCGGTTTTGTCGACCATTGAGCAGGGATCTTTATCATGTCATACTTGCTGTGACACGAGACCTCGGTTTTTCCGGTCTTATCCGAAAGACCACCCCATTTAGTCGCAATTTACGACAGACAAGGTTACGGAGGGCTTATTGTAACCTGGATCCCCATATAGGTCCTCAGTGCCCCTTTGCTTGTCGTAAGAGTCGACTAAATGGGGTGGTCCTTCGTATGAGACCGCAAAAGCCGAGGTTTCGTGTCACAGCAGGTATGGCACGATAAAGATCCCCCCTTGCTGAAAGACACTAAGCGCCGAGCATAGACCTAGATATTACAGCCCTTAACCGGCAATTGTGACGTCTCCATATGAATGAAAAATTCTCATGTGGGACGTAAAACAATATACAATCAATCAATCTAAGTAGATGGATTCCTTTTAAGAGGCACTCTATCTGACGACTCGTCTTCAGCAGCCTCAGCATTGCCCATGTTTCTGTAAAAATAATAAACGATTTTAATCTCATAAAATATCATCTTGTTCATAATACCTACCGATAGTAAGCATTTTTCTTCAATTTTTATCGTATTTTCTACTATTGTTCGTGTTTATGCGTACATGGTAAGATCAGTAGAGAGAAAAAAACTGACAATTTTTAAAAATTTTAAAAATCATATCTAGAAATATCAAAATAAAATTACTTTAGCTCTATTTCTCCTACTGTTTCTATCAACTTTCTTTTGTTTGTCTCAGGCAACGTTAGTGAGCATAGCCCCACGGTAATTGAAAGAACAGCATATGTGATCAATGGCAACATTTTCCCCATTTTACCATCAGTCTGAAAACGAAATTCTGTTCAATAACTAAATTATACATCGTAGACATAGCAACATTTTTTTCCATACTGCTAATGAATGTGATGGTTGGTTAGTTATATAATGTGTAAATAACGTCCCGTTCGAGAATTTTTCACTCATATAGAAACCTCACCATTGCCAGTGAAAGACTGTAAAATTTAGGCTTATACTCAGCGCTTACGGCTCTTGACCAGAAAGGAATCTTTATCGTTCCACACCTGCTGATACATGGCCCCAGGTTTTCCGAACTCATTTAAAGGAAGGACCGCCCAATTTAGACAGTCAAGGGATACTTAGAACCTACTTTAACCCAGGCAATTCATGGAAGTTTTTTTTCGATACTTACGATGCCATATAGATAGGGTGATATCAGCGCTCCTACTCTGGCACCTATACTAGCGGTGCCCATCACTATGCTTCTGATCACTGTTGGGAACAGTTCCCCGGTGTACACGTATAATACAGCAAAGAGAGCACTTATACAGAACCGGGAGAATAAGGAAAGGATGATGTGCACCGAATACAGGGCTGAAAAGAAAGAAAGGCACTATCTACAGCTGTGTTAATCTATCTTTTATTATCATTAGTTCGAACTCTGACGCTCAGTTATAGGTGTGTATTGTACTGCCTATTAGGTAACATAGACTAAATACTTTCCAAATGTATTCCGTTCAACCCAGAAAGGAGATTGATTATAAATTATGAGCAAGTCTTTGCTTTATATTTAGACTCACTGTGCTAAGAATAACTAAGGGGATCCTTGAAATCATTGCGTTAAAAATAATGTTGTTCTCCCTCTCCACATGCAATAATTATTTGTAACTTCTATTTGTAACTTACAGTTCTCTGCAAAAAGAATAAGCAAAATAGATCCAACTGAAACAGCGCCACATCCAAATATAGCCAGAAGATGCACGGGTTTCCGTCCTGTCTTGTTCAAGAAATACGTCACAGTGTACCCCATCAGTTCAACTAGCACAAGAAGAGAGAAATTCTCGTACAAATTCCCGCCAAGTGACCCAACGTTCATAGTCAGACCGTAGTATGTGTATGCGGCTACAAACCTGTTCAATTCAAATTTCCAAGTTAGATCACATTTTCTATACCTTTCTCAATTATACCTGTTTCACCTATGAGATTTAAAAGGTCCATGATCACAGTGAATTACATATTTTACTACCACACTTTACAAGTTGGAGTGGCGACATTTCAGCCATATATCAGTTCTAAATAAATGTGAGTGATCGGTTTGAAAGTTTTTAGGTCGTAATATAATTGCGGATCGTAACAATTACTGTAAATTCCTAATCATACGTGAGGAATTTATTACCGCATAATTCTACGAGAAGCGTCAACCACGAAATAAAATTATTCGCTCTTGATCAACAGAGCATTCGGGAATTGATGTTCTCGCGATTTGACGTGTATGAGTCATTTCGCGACATTAAGTACTCGCGTAAAATAAGGAATTTACAGTACTGTTTTATTAAACACAACGACGGTATATCACGTGCCAGAGGGAGATTCGTTTGCTGACACGGAACATCCTTTGACGTTCCATTCTAAATGTATTTGATTATATACAAATAGATTCAGTAACATAACAAATGGATTCAGTAATCAGTTCGCTATAAGTATGAATTCATTTTAAGCGTGTGTTATTATATTACTGGTTCGTTATAAGTATGGATTCATTATAAGCGTGTTTACTGTATTACCAGTTCGCAATGACTATCAGAAGTCTCTTCATCAGGATTTTGGAATGCAGAAGTTCCCCTAGGATGGCTTTAATTCCTCGATCATCATTTCTTTTGATTTTACTAGCATCGAATTTCTTTTCAATTTTGTTAACTTTCGCCATCTTAGCCAGTATCTTTGTGGCTTCTTCTGTTCTCCCACGTGATGTCAGCCAACGCGGAGATTCCGGGATCATACCTGGTCTAAAATTTTTATGTGCAAATAAGCAAGTAACTTAAGCAAAATCTTTTTCTTATCATTAATTATCAAAACAAAACGGATAACTGAATGTTAATCCCCCTAATACAACAATTTTAACAAGGAATTTATTTCTGTCCCTGTGTTCGGCACCGCGTGAAACCTAAGACATTTAATCCACACATTGATTAATGCCCTGTCATGCGTCAACCACCACGAGGGTTTTTCGATATAACCTTAAAAATGGAGGTCCCGTGTCGCGACAGGAGTTTGCACGTTGAATCCTCTCTGCTTCGCCCTGAGCGCTAAGCATAAGTTTGAATTTGTAGAAATTCATCTACAACTGGTGACATCCCAATATGAGTGAAAAATTCTTGGGGGGACTTAAAACAACCAACCAACCATACGAAATCCTTCGTTAAAATTTGTTAATATACAGCATAGTATTAACCGTGATCTTAATGTTTTATAAACTCCATCAAAAACTAAATATGTCACTTAAAGATCAGTATATTGGATTACTTTTTTGCCAAAGAAAATCTTTAGAATTAATTTTTTTATCTATTTATTTGTTTAGTTTTATTATTGTTATTATTATTATTATCATTATTATTTTGGTTACTTATTTACTCATTTTTTTTAAAAAATTATTTATTTTTTTTAATGTTCGTTTTATATCCGTCGAGATATTTTCACATTGCGATGTCACCAGCTGTAGGTAAAGCACCACAAACTACGGACAGCACTCAGGGAGTGTTCTTTAACCTGCCAACGCCTAACTCCCTGTTTCAGGTCACATTCCAAAAGACCCGTGACTCTTGCTTATAAATGCCGAACAATTAAAGGAACTACCTATGTTTGACGCGACAATGATAGGAGCGAGGCTAAACTTCCCATCATCCAGTTTACGAAACAAACGCTCTACCACTGAGCTACCGCGACCCGTTTATCATACATATATAGTTTATATGATTCACAATCAGTGTATGTATTACTAGGAAAGGATTTACTATACTAAAAAAATATGTATCCATTTCTGCTGTATACATCATACAATATATTCAATGCGGATTTTTTTCACGTTGAAAATAGTATGCGGAATCAATAATGAATTGACATTGCAAAAGGTAATATATATATATATATATATATATATATATATATATATATATATATATATATATTATAAAAAAAAATTACATACATCCAGAACAGGATCGGTGCGACAGAGGGAATGGCCAGCCACAAAGTTAGGTTAACCCAATCTCTCTCTACATAGGCAAGTGCGATCAGCAGGAACTCTCCTAAACAGTACAGAACCTTGGAAAGGTTGGCTGTAAATATTCTCTCCGCTGGGCCTACCAATTCTATCACTGATATTCAAATAAATTCAAAATTCATTCTACGTCACCTGCCAGCATTTTAAAATCAATCTATCAAATATATACTAATTTAAACTAACATTCTAAAACCATTTCTCAATACAAATTCTTTCCGCGTGGGGATCCCGTTTGTTAGAATAGATCCTCAGTACCCCTTGCTTTTCGTAAGAGGCGACTAAATGGGGTGGTCCTTCGGATGAGGCCGCAAAAACCGAGGCCCCCTATCACAGCAAGTGTGGCACGTTAAAGATCAAAGGTCATGAGCGCCTAACATATTTAGTTTGTTTGTTTGTTTTACGTCCCGTCGAGAATTTTTCACTCGTATTGAGACGTCACCAGCTGTAGGTGAAGTACCACAAATTTAGACCTATGCTTAGCGCTCAGGGCCGTAGCAGTGAGGATTTGTTAATGTGCCAACGCCTACCGTGACAAGGGACCTCCGTTTTTACGTCATATCCGAAAGACCCGTGATTCTCACTTCTAAATGCCGAGCATTTGGCGAAGGAGCAATGTTTTTCGTCTTAGGTTTGACGCGGCCATACCACGAGCATGGCTCGAACCTCCCGGTTACGATTGATTGATTGATTGGGGTTTTACGCCGTGTTGGCAATATTTCAGCCATGTTACGTCGACCCGGTTACGAAGCGAATGCTCTAACCACTGAGCTACCGCGATCGGTCGTAGGACTAAACTTTGCAGCCCTTGACGGCAATGGTGACGTCTCCATATGAGCGAAAATTTCTCGAGCGGGACGTTCAACAATATATAATCAATCAGTCAATCTTTGCAAGATGATTGTTCATGTTCTAAACATCCCAAAATTAAATATCTATAAAGACTTTACATCCTACTGCTGCTTCAGTAGAATTGCTACGTAAGTGTTACGTAAGCGTATTATTCCATCAGAGTCCTTAGAATTATGCAATGCTGATATTTACTGTCAAAGTATAGATGTCACTTATAGACTACAAAGTCTAATTTCACTAATCAGTTATAAAGTATAAATATCACTCATCAATTATTGAGTCCATATATATATTTCACTCACAAATTAATATAAACAAATCATATATTTCACCTACCAATGAATTAATTCAAATACTACAAAGTATACATTATAAAGTATACATTTTATTCACTATTCAGACTGTAGATTTCACTTACAAATCATACTGACAGGTATAGATTTCACTCATCCGCTATACAATATAAATTTCACTCATCAATCATCCCGAATATATTTCACTCAACAATTATACAGTATAGAATTCAGTTAACAATCATACAAAATCGATTTCACTCATCAGTCATACAGTACAAATTTCACTCAACAATCACACGGTATAGATTTCACTCACCAATCCTACAATATAGATTTCATTCAACAAGTATTCGATCATTCAGTATAGATTTAACTAACAAATCATACGATACAGTACAGATTTCACTCACCAGTCACACAGTATAGATTTCACTCAACAATCACACAGTAGAGATTTCACTCAGCAATCATACAGTGTAGATTTCACTCAACAACCACACGGTATATATTTCACTCATCAATCATACAGTATTGATTTCACTGAACAATCATACAGTAGAGATTTTACTTATTATTCATACAATATATATTGTAGATTTCACTCACCAATCATATAGTATAGATTTCACTCACCAATCATACAATGTAGATTTCACTCATCATTTATGCAGTATAGCTTTCAATCATCATTCATACAGCATAGGTGAAAAGGCTAAGATAACCAAAAGTATTCAATGTCGTAATTCTTATAGAAAATACAAATTAGAGGGATGGGAAAACACGATCTCCTGGTCATACCAGAGGTGGGATCAGGTACCTAGGAAGAGTAAGCATTCCCTCTTGACCGATCACACCAGCCGTGAGCCCTATATTCTGAACAGGTAAACGAAGCAATCCGTAGTCAGAATCAGTGTGCCAAGAACGGCCTAACTATTGGTATGAAACACATCAGACAGCATTTGACTTAATGGTAAGGTGTACTGGCAAACTAGATCGTTATAACGACCATAAAATTTGCGAAATGCTGACTTTACAAGAGACTGTACAAACCCCTGTAACATCAGCTTCTTTGTCAGTAGCCTGACTCCATTTAAAAACTGATCATAAGCAGAACAAGCTCTTGAGTTGGGAGATATAAATACTATACGCAGAGTAGATGATGATGGAATATTGCCACATAAATAAGGGAAGTTGACGATGGAGAAATTGAAATCACCCCTCTTGTCATAAAGTGGAGTTGTTAGTTTGCCGCCGGCATCTATTTTCAGTAAAATATTTAAGTACGAAGCAGAAGTGGAAGACTCTGTCGTGTCTTTTATTTCAAGCTCACTGTGAGATATCGAATCGACATATGAATGAAAATGATGATTGTTAATAGACAAAACGTCGTCGATATATCTAAATGTCAAATTAAAGGCAACAGTAAGAGTTTTTATTCTTCTCATGTAGAAGCTTTTGAATGAATTCTGCTTCGTAAGAATATAGCAATAGGCCAGCTAACAAAGGAGGACAATTCGTGTCCATGGGAATTCCAACAGACTGTTGGATGACCTGATCACCAAAGACTACGAAAATATTGTCAATGAGGAACTCTAGTAACTTTTTAATATCAACTTAGAGTACTTCTGCATTGGAGTTATATTGGTGTTTAACAAAATAATTTTTGGGATGACCAATCACTTAATATGAATATTTCCTTCTACCATTTTATAGCAACTGCCTATGATGTCAAAACGTCTAGTGTATAGTTTATCGTGAGGCATGGTCGTGTAAAGAGTTGTAAAACCATACGTTTCAATGTTGTGAAAACGTTTTGTGATTTCAAATTCAATAACCCACATTTGATTAACACCACTTCTGGCATATGTAGTGGCACAGTAGTAGTGGCAGAGTACGTTTGAAGTTTCTCCTTCACAGCAGTAAGGGGCAAATATAGGGGCTTGGTAGAACATTTACTGGATCCAGCAATGTATCTTTGTTTGCAATGGTTTTTGTGGAGCTTGGGGATCCAGTATAGGTACGGTATCTCATATCCATCAACTTCATTGACTTGGATATTAAATGCATTTGAAACGGAACCATGATTTTGAGGAATTTCATCTTTTGAAAGGGCAGTTGGAGTACACGTGTGACTAATAAATGTGGAATTATTGCCAAGTTCGTTTTGAATGCAGTTGTAATAATGAACCTTACAAACAAATACAATGTTGTTGCCAGCTTTGTCAGCTGGAACCAAAATATATTCCCCATGTAACCTATCTAACTCTTTTATCACTTCTGATTTACTAAACACAGAAGGAAAGATGATACGCATTTTGGTTTTGACATGTCTGATACGGGGTTTTAATATTCTTCTTATACTTTTTATCCATTCTGACAAGGTATCAAGTTCTTCTTTTTCAGATTTAGCCCATTGTCTGGCATAATCTTCGACAGAATTCATAATAGAAATGAAGTATTGTCGCCAATGGAAAAACCGAGGTTCTCTGAATTTAGGACCTTTTAAAATAAGTGATTGTAGATCTTGATTTTTAACTATATCAACATTACCAGTAATGAAATGTCCAACTGAACAATAGCTAAAAGAGGATGGAGACCAAGAACACGTAGGTGGATTGAGTATAAGATGGTCTATATCTAGGCACTGTAAAGTTTGTTTGCAGTTAAAAAGTTTGGATGCAATATGGGAAGCATATCTGTAAGAAATACAAGGTGTAGACTTGAACTTGAAATACTCTGGAATACAAGACAGAACTTTTTTATGACGAAGAATGTTGCTTATGTTGACGGCCTCAATTCCTTTGTTAATAAATTTGAGTTTAAGGAACTGGCGACTAGATTCACCATTCATACAGTACTCGTCGTTCATACAGTATAGAGTTCATTCATCAGTAATACAGTATGTCACTCACAAGTCATACAGTATAGATTTCACTCAACAACAATATGGGACCTCCGTGGCCGAGTGGTTAGAGCATTGCGCTCAAAATCACAAGGCCTCTCACCCCTAGTCGGCGCGGGTTCGATTCTCGCTCGCGATGATATATGTGAGAAAGTTTGCCAGTTTACTTTCGGAAGGTCGTTGGTCTCTTCCCGAGTACACTGTATCTGGGTCTCTCCTCCACCTACAAAAACTAGACGCCACCAGATAACTGAAAAATTGTTGAGTGTGGCGGAAAACAACAAACAATCAATCAATCAACAACAATACAGTATAGATTTCATTCACAATCATACAGTATACATTTCACTCACCAACCATACATTATAAATTTCAGTCATCAGTAATACAGTACATATTTCACTCAACAATCATGCAGTATAGATCTCACTCATCATTCACACAGTACAGATTGCACTTATCAACCGTACATGTACATTTCACCCATCAATCACAGAGTATAGATTTCACTCATTCGTCGTACAGTATAGATTTCACTCATTCGTCGTACAGTATAGATTTCACTCATTCGTCGTACAGTATAGATTTCACTCATTCGTCGTACAGTATATATTTCACTCAACAGTCATACAGTACTGATTTCACTCATCATGCATTCAATATAGATTTCACAAACCAAACATTTCATCATACATTATAGATTTCACTCACCAATCACACAGTATGGATCTCACTCACCAATCATAAAGTATAAATTTCACTCATCATTCACACAGTACAGATTTCACAAATCAATCATACATTACAGATTTCACTCATCTGTCATACAGAATAGATTTCACTCACCAAATATATAGTATAGATTTCTCTCATCAATCATACAGTATATATTTCACTCATCAGTCGCCCCGTGGGGATCCGGGTTGTTAAAATAGATCTTCAGTACCCCTTGGTTGTCGTTAGAGGCGACTGACTGGGGCCGTCCTTTGAATGAGACCGCAGAAACTGAGGTCCCGTGTCACAGCACGTGTGGGGCGATAAAGTTATCTCCTTGCTCAAAGGCCCTGATCGCCGAGCATAGGCCTAAATTTTGCAGCCCTTCCCTGGCAATGGTGACGTCTCCATATGAGTGAAAGAATTCTCGAGCGTGACGTTAAACAATATCTAATCAATCAATCAATGATTCATCAGTCATGCTGTATACATTTCACTCACAAATCATACGGTATAGATTTCACTCATCAATCACAGTATAGATTTCACTCAACAATCATATAGAATATATTTCACTCACCAATCATATTCTATAGATTTCACTTACCAACTATAGAGTATAGATTCAACTCACCAATTACAAAGGACAACTGGTAGGAAGCAAGGGAAGTCAACCCCTCAAAAAATCTCAGTGTCCCAATCATGGCCGGGCTACTCGAAAACGGAATGATGAAGACAGTTACTGCTCTGGCAGTGATTAAAATCAGCAGCAGAAGACGCCTTCCATACCTGTCAATCACAAACGAAATGTGCATCATTCTTTGTTCCCATGGGTGCGAATTGTGCTCCTTTATTAGCTGATCTAGTTTTGTATTCTTATGAAGCAGAATTCATTCAAAAGCTTCTACATGAGAAAAAATATCTTGCTGTTGCCTTCAATTCGACATTTAGATATATCGACGACCTTTTATCTATCAACAACTATCATTTTCATTTATGTCCATTTAATATATCCCAGTGAACTTGATATAAAAGACACCACTGAGACTTCCACATCTGTTTCGTACTTTGATATTTCACTGACAATAGATGCCGGCGGCAAACTAACAACTCAACTTTATGACAAGCGGGATGATTTCAATTTCTCCATCGCCAAGTTCCCTTATCTAAGTGGCAATATTCCATCATCACATGCATATGGTGTTTATATGTTCCAACTGATACGCAAGAGCTTGTTATGCTTATGATCAGTTTTTAAATGGAGTCAGGCTACTGACAAAAAAGTTGATGTTACAGGGGTTTGTAAATCTCGTCTAAAGTCAGCATTTTGCAAATTTTATAACGATTTAGTTTGCCATTACAACATTCCATTATATTAAATTCTGCCTGACGTGTTTCTTACCAATTGTTAGGCCGTCCTTATCAAACCGATTCTGACTACGGATTACTCCGTTTACCTCATTGGGATGTAGGGCTCACGGAGGGTGTGACCGGTCGACAGGGGATGCTTACTCCTCTTAGACAACTGATCCCACCTCTGGTATGTCCAGGGGTCCGTGTTTGACCACCTCTTTGATTTGTATTTGTTATAGGAATTAAGAGATTGAGAACTGATAGTTATCTTCACCTGTACACACACACACACACACACACACACACACACACACACACACACACACACATCTACACAAGTACTAGTATAATACAAATTACAAAAGCCGATTGGGTATATACTCGACTAGTTACTTCAATTCTTCAGGAGTATTTAATATATACTCAATCAGCTTTAGATGTTTTACGACATATATATATATATATATATATATATATATATATATATATATATATATATATTAATTTAAGTATTGATGTGATTAAACTATTCACTTTCAACATGCATGTATTCTTTGTATTAAACTCAAATTAAATACCTACACATCTCCAATTTGGGAAAACACAGAGGCCGCCAGGAATCCTGCTAAATAGGTGATCTTCAGGTGCGAACGTATGTAGAGGGAATCGCAAACGAGGTTAAACTAGAACCAGGAAACATTAATATGTTCAGTTAAACTCTCAAAATAACTGGGTTTTTTTAGGTTGTTTTTTTTTTTGCTTTGTTTTACCGAGAAAGAAAATTGTCTGTCAAAATACAAAATCAGTGTTTGGAAATATTAATACAAGATAGCAATGTGTATACTTCAACACCTTTCGTAGAATCAGATATCCTTGAACTTAGAAAAATATACAGGTCCCGGATGGTTAATGATAAGGACGTTCACTTTGCAACCAAGAGACTCGGTTTTGGATTCTCAATTTCGGCGCCGTGTCAAACTTAAGACGTTTAACATAGGTAGCGATTGTTTCTTCACCAAGAGCCCAACATTTAAAATCTCGAGTCTCTCAGATATGACATTTGGAATGATAAATTATTTTCAGTATTACGGTTTTGAGTACCGTGCGCATGTTTAAATTGGGAGACATTTCGCCTACAATGATTGATTGATTATTTACTGCTTTCCGCCACACTCAACAATTTTTCAGTTATCTGGTGACGTCCAGTTTTTGTTGGTGGAGGAGAGAACCCATATACCTGGGAAGAGATCACCGACCTTCTGCAAGTAAACTGGCAAACTTGGTCACATAACGCCGCGGTCGAGATTCGAACACGCGCCGACAGAGGTGAGAGATTTTGTAATTTTGAGCCCGATGCTCTAACCACTCGGCCACGGAGGCCCCCCCTCTTCTACAATGGGTGATGTGTCTATGACTTACAAATTCTTGAACTGGACCTTAAACTAATCTATGGAGTAGGATTAGGCAGTTTGTTGATTAGTTATGATTCTAAATCAGACAAGTACATATACGTAATTGTCCAGATTATACTGATCCCCAAGTCCAAGCACATATTTACATAGTAGTGACATTTTGATTTCATTGATATACACTTACATCAGATGTCATAGTGCGCGTGAATTGTGATAGATCGTACACCCATTCTGAGCACTTCTGTTCTGTTCCATTCATCAACATGGTGCACGATGAAAATGATCCATCGAAATTCCTTGGTATTGTTCTATTAATGGCTGCCAAGTGTACGTCCGACTGTACAGCAAACGTGTCATTATCATAGTATGGGATTTTACACCTACATAATTACGAACATCTAGCATGAATGACACCTGGATATTTCAATTCTGAATTAAGTCAAATATCACAAAGTCAAAAACGGTTTGAAATACAATTTCATGGGTATACATGTATGCATTTTTTCTCATTTTCAATCTGCTTCTGCGACTGAAGTTAAAACTCGAAACAAGCGTCCCATTCCTCAGATTACGAATACATACATTTTACCTCATTGATGCTTTGATACAACAACAACACGCACACATACACATACGGAGAGAGAGAGAGAGAGAGAGAGAGAGAGAGAGAGAGAGAGAGAGAGAGAGAGAGAGAGAGAGTTTTACCTGTGCTTATGATCGCCTAAAATAAAGTTCGTCGCCGGAGCTCCAAATCCTGTAAACAAACAGGGTACGGAAACAAACAGGAATATACGTCTCTGGTATTTACCGAAGGAATTTAAATCCCCAATGACGTCGTCAAAATCCATCTATGTTACTGAAGAGCCTGGACAACGTTACTGAAGGGCCTGGACAACGTTACTGAAAGGCCTCAATGTGTTCATATTAGTTATTCTTCAGTTTTTCATTAATATTCATAAAATTTACGCGATTAATGCACAGTCTTGACATTTGACAACGAATCACAAGAGAGCGTGAATAAGAATTTTGATTTGTATCTGAAGGTTTGATAAACACGAGTATCCAAGTTTGTCGCTTAATTTTGTTCAAAAATATTTTTTCTACCGTTGGCGATATGGTTGCTTTTACAGGCCTGAATATTACTGGTGCGTTTATAGGTTTCAGAACCTTTCTTAAGTTTCTGCAGATGACAGTGGGAAGGTTGCAGGGAGATAACAAATCTTTCTATACGGAAAGTATTCAACATGATGGAATAGGAAGGAACTTTTCACTCAAATGGAGATGTCACCATTGCCGCCGAATGGCTGTTAAATATAGTCCTATGCTCGGTGCTTAAGGCCTTTGAGCAGGGAGGAATCTTTATCGTGCCACACCTGTTGCGACACGGCGCTTCGGATTTTGCAGTCTCATCCGAATGACCGCCCCATTTAGTCGCCTCTTACGACAAGCAAGTGGTACTGTGAACCTGTCCTCCTTAGGATCCCCCTTTAACACTTTTGTAAAAGTATCACTTTTATGAGAAATTCTTTTAAAAACTTCACGTTCGGGAACATATAGGGTTCGTCATTATCTTCATATCACGACATGATAACGCACTGCCTGTGTTTCCATATACACAAAAGTATATGAATGAAAAGGCTAAGACAGCGAACAGTGCTCAATCTCATAATTCCTTCAAAAATTCAAATAAGAGAGATGGGCAAACACGGACCCCTGGACATACCATAGGTGGGATTAAGTGTCTAGGAGTAAGCATTCCCTGTCGACCAGTCACACCAGCCGTGAGCCCTATATCTTGATCATCTAAATGGAAAAATCCGCAGTCAGAACCAATGTGCCAAGAACGGCTTAGCAATTGGTATGCACTATGTCAGACAGCATATGACCTAATTGAATATTGTACTGACAAACAAGGTCGTTATAATAACCAAGGAATTTGCGAAATGCTGACTTTAGACGAGACTGTAGAAATTGAATTGACGGTGGAGAAATTGAATATGAACAAATATTTGTCACATCTGTCCATCTGCACAACGGAAAAATCCAATGTACACAACATTACATCAATCAATATGGACAAATACCCCATGTCCACATTGTGACCTTAATATGCACAAAGGTATGGTTCGATGTATGAAAAGGTAAAGATAACGAACAGTATTCAATCTCATAATTCCGAAAGAAAATACAAATCAGAGAGATGGGCAAACACGGACCTCTGGTCATACCAGAGGTGGGATCAGGTACCTAGGAGGAGTAAGCATCCCCTCTCGACCGACCACACCCGCCGTGAGCCCTATATTCCGAACAGGTAAACGGAGCAATCCGTAGTCAGAATTAGTGTGCCAAGAACGGCCTAAGAATTGGTATGAAACACATCAGACAGCATTTGACATAATGGTAAATTGTACTGGTATATTGATTAACTTCCACTTGAGATTTTTTTTCACCCAGGGATCTTTAATTTATCGTGCCACACCTGCTGTGACAAAGGGCTTCGGTTTTTGCAGTTTCATCCGAATAACCGTCCCATTTAGTCACCTCTTACGAAAAGCAGAGGCGAACAAATAGCGCGGTCGTTCAATAGGTCACCTGAGTTTCCTCAGGTGAGTTTGTTTGTTTGTTTGTTTTTTTATTTATAGTCGCCTGAGCAATTTTTCAGCTATCCGGCGACTGTCACTATTACCGGTGACGCGGCTGCAAATTTAGACCTATGCTTAGCACTAATGGCTTTTAGCAGTGAGGGTTCTTTTACGTGCCACACCTGCTGCGACACGGGACCTCCGTTTATAAGGTCCCATCCGAAAGACCCGTGACTCTCACTTCGTAATGCCGAGCTCTTGGCGAAGGAGCAATCACTACCTATTTTAACGTCTTAGGTTAACTTTTAATATCGTCATTTACAGAACATTGCTGGAAGATGATGTTCACAAAGCAAAATAAATATAATAAAACCATCTATCTACAAATAATTTATTTAGTTGGTTTCCACAAGCTTTTACAAATCACATTACTGATACAGCGACTAAACAAAATATAATTAAACTATGGTAAATTAAAATCGCCATAATACATTGTATAAAGAAGTGGAAAATCAAATTCGTCACCTTACATTGTATAAATACGCTCAGCGCCACGGCGCATGATACACCCATTAAGAGTTGTTCCATAAACAGTTATAACAACTAGCAAAATCCCTTGATCCCAGCACTGACGTTATTTCTAAAAAGGAAACTAAACTACAATATGTGTTAAATAATCAAAAAGACAACGTATCAAATCTAATTAAGAGGATGATGAAGAAGTGAAGATAACAAACAGTGATCAATGTAATTAATCCTATAAAAGACATAAAATTAAGAACAGACAACTTCAAACCTCTGGCTATGCTAAATAACACCACATGCAAATAAACCAGACCAATGCAATGCTTCCGCAATGACAAGATACTGCATTGTTGCAGTACAATCAGGTTTCAGTTGTAGTAGCCTTGCGGTTAAGCCAATCGCATCGCACCTGCCATGTCCCTGGTTCGATTTTCACGTCTAGCGATTCTCGGTGTTATACATGGGGGAAAATCTGTGGAACTCCACGTAAAGTTGGTGAAGTGTCAATATAAGTGAAAAAATTCGTGGGTGGTATGTATATTAATTGCTATTTAAAAACAATACAGACACTTACGATATCTTTGATAATACAACCACTGAACATAGGGAACTCTTTTCTATGATTCAAATCCCATTAACCTAGTAAAATCATATTTCTTCCTTGTTATTTCAATATTCGGATTTCACAAACCAGCATTTAGCAATATATTGTATCTTACTATAGTTTTAATAATTAGCGATTTTATTGAGTTCAGTGTCAAATGATTAATTACCTTTCCTAATTATGTACTTGGACAAAAGGAGAACTATAGAATATTTTCTAGATCAACATGTAGCACTCACAATACTTATACTGGTATTCACACCCAGGGTATTTATTTATCAAAACTTAATGTTATGCACGTGAACTTTATTATATTAGAGGTACACAATTTTGTTCATAATCCCTTAAGGTATTTTATCATTCCTTTTCAACACTACGGTCATATTGCGACCTAATATACATTAAAGGATAAAGTAACAGGATTCTGAGGCCGGTCAGGGTTTTATAAAATGGAAAGGTGAAGATAACGAACAGTGATCAATCTCATAACTTCTATAAAGCAAACAAAATTAGGAGATGGGGAAACAGGACCTCTGGACATATCAAAGATGGGACCAGGTCTCTAGGAGGAGTAAATATCCCCTGTTGACCGGTCACATTAATTTACCAAGGTCACAGGGTATTAGTTTTAAGCTGCAATATATTTTCTCCCTTCAATGCATCAACTGACATGGCTTGATAATTTTGAGCACTAACGTATTCCAGTTATAAGCAGACATAGAATACCTACTAGACAGACGCATGGCATCACTATACCATTATACAATTTGTTACAGAAAGTTGAATAAAATCATAGGCGAAAATCACGTATAAATAACTAGCAATGTCACGGATATAAGTTAATCGTTAACAACATGTGTTGCCCAAACGATAAGGCAATATATTGAATATAAGCTGCATAATATGTACAATACAAAAGAAGAGATATTGAATATGATTTGTAACAACAGCAATTTATGCTTTCTTACGGCGTCTGTACGCAAGAATCTGTCTGAATTCTTAGAAACCACTTCCCATCATGAGTTGATGTTGATGGAGAGTAAAAATATCCATCAGTCTGGACAACAGAGACCAAACGTAATAGGTGAACAGAGATTAAAAAGAAAAGATAAATGATCCATACATGAAACTGAAACATGACGGCAAGTTCATGACTAACTTGGCTTCTTCCTTTACTGATTTCTTTCCCGTAAACCTGAAATTTTGGTGACCTGCTGACTATCGGTGACCTTGCGCTGGTTCTTTCCTTGGCCTCTGAATTCTTTTTCACGACCTTCACCATTCAGTGCCTTTGTAATCTTGGAAAGATGTCGAATGACTGCAGCGGAAGACATATATGCACATTAAAAGATACTCAACCAATATCTATATGAAAACAAATTCCACTAGAGTTCTGTTGGATGTTACTGTAGATAATCTGGAAGTGATGTTTGGAAGCGACATTCAATATCTGAACGTGATGCTTGCATATGCCTATAAATATCTGATAGTGATGCTTAGTCGTGACTATAGACATCAGAAATTGATGCTTTGATATAATTTTCAGATATATAGTGATATGCAAGATCCAAACATCATTATTAGATAGATGTATCAAACACGCACGTGTTTGTAATTTATATCGGAGGGGGGGTTCTTAGATGATCTGAACGTGATCCTGGCTTAGTGTCTTCAGAAGTACCCATTTTGAGTAGCATGCTTTATGATCCGCACAATATTTCATTCTCTACAAGAATTGTTTACTGAGAACCAAATTAAGAGAACTTCAAAGTTTTCCCCTACCTCTGTTTATGTTATTCTCTATCTCTTCTGTTTGTGAACAGTTTGCTGTATGCATCAATTCTAAGTCTAAAATAAATCATATGAGCTGTATATAGTAGATCTTCCACAATATTGCAAAAATTCGTTTGATACATACAGTCATTTTTCTACATAAAAATCACTCACCTAGGGTAAATATATAAATATTTACTACAGGGCAATTCTTAATATATCGAATGTTGAAGTAAACAATGTGTTAATCGTAATCATAAATCCCAAAGACATATACAATTTCGAATGTAGGGCACACACACACACACACACACACACACACACACACACACACACACACACACACACATATATATATATATATATATATATATATATATATAAGCATTAATTACAAACTTTTAAGCTCTCCGAAAGGCTAAATTCCAAGAAAACTAAAAAGAAGTAGACCATAGAAAATATAATAGTTACATTCACCTGGACAGATGCCTTTGAGGTGAATATAACATTTGACGTCTCGAACATCAGGCCAAAATCATTGGGAGTTTAAATATTGATAAGATTCGTCATTATATTTGTGGTCGCCCAGTAAATGTTCACGTCTCTAATCACTTTCGACTAGGTCATGTAATCGGAACATCGCTCGGCATTCTCCGTCGAGATAAAACAGAAAATGACGAACGATACATCGACGGTAGGTCTTGCCGACGATATAAACAAGGTCAGACAGTTAAGTAAAACATGGGGAGATTTGCATCGTTAGACAACGTACAAATCGAATTCTTCTCGAAACAAGATGCATACAATACTCAGAAAGCCACAAAAATGGCTGTGAAAATTATTCGAACCTCATAAGAAGATAAAGGCCTTTCTCCTGATTTTAACCAGCAGAGCAACATTCAATATTTTACATCAATTATGCCTCATTTTACCATATACTACATAGAGGGTCTTTAATGAATGCTTATGCCACATGAAATTTATGACATGATTTGCCAGATTCAATATTTCTCGAGCCTTGTGACGAATTTCATAAATTTCATATGCCATAAGCATGAGTATAAGGTTCTATTTATCACACAAATATGAATAAATACATATTTTAGCTACTTTCCATTTCACGTTTCTGTACTTATAAGGGAGTAATTTTTAGCCTCCTTGCATCTTCTGAAAATATCTTTGCGCGGAAGAAATATCTAAAGATAAACACGTCAACGTGATAGCTAAATTGAAATTTCAATCTTAGGATTTTAATTTTTAGCTATGTCATTAGATAACAACAATAAATGAAAAAGGAATAAATATGATTGGCTTGAAGAACGTTTGTAGTGAAAATATTTTGTATCTATGTCAGCACGAGCTGACATCAAATGACCCTACATAATTTGCATTGTTATTAACCCGTGCTACGAGATCATATCGTTTTTCCGAATCTGAGTTATGAACCAGGAAAAAGTACTGTTGTGTGATAAAATTAATTACATGTATATTTTAAGGGAAATACTTATAATTCAACTTATTACCAATCATGTTGCCATCCACTTTCATTAGAAAATTCAAATAAAATGAAGAAGAATTCTGAATAATTAAGTTATTCTATAAAAAAATTATTGATATTTTTGGGGTCAATACGATATTTTACCTACTCTCGAAATACAATATTCACCGGGCCCTTTGTAAATTGCATTTCTGAGGTAACTAAAGTATCGTATTGACCTAAACATATCATATGTATAATATATAATAAAAATATCACAAAACCGATTGAGCATACTTGACTAGTTTCTTCACGGTTTAGGAGTTTAGTGGAGAAAGAAAGATTGATGATATATCATATTCGCAAAATTCTACAAAAAATGGGCAACCACATAAAATATCAGTTATACGGTATGTCAAAGTCATCATTCATAATGGTTGAATTTCTTTTGAGCATGAAGGAAAATATAACTATCTGCAATACTTCTATGTTCCTGTCAAACTCAGTTGCCCAGCTGAGTAGCTCAGTAGTTGAATATGGAAGTAGATCGTAACTTCAGGTCTAGCTGGGGTTTTCTGGTTACTTTCTACTAAAACTGCCGTTTTTCACTAAATATCATAAATATGAAAAGTTTTCAATTTCAAAATATTATTGTACATATCATTCATTTTTAAGGACTTGTTTCGCCTTTGAAAAATCGCAATGTCAAAATGCATTTGTACCATATTGCTTTTTCCTAGCTGGTAATTTTCTTAAAATACTTCAGCCTTAGATTGAGCAAATAATTCACAAATATCGTTTTCAATTATCATATATAGTTTTTTTATTTAAAAATTAGAACGTCTGTCTGAGTCTTTTGTGCATGTTTATTTAGACATTCACAGGGAAAACTCCAAAACCTCTTATTTGCAAACTAAATACATCTTCATTATTCCCGAAAAAAGTTACCAAAAATCAGAAAGCTTGCATCACTCTTTCGATGGTGAAATCATACTTCATACGAGGCGTTTTATTGAACCAATCTCTCTCTCTCTCTCTCTCTCTCTCTCTCTCTCTCTCTCTCTCTCTCTCTCTCTCTCTCTCTGTGTGTGTGTGTGTGTGTGTGTGTGTGTTTAATAAGCAACCTCAATATACTAAGTAGTACCTTGGATCTCAGCAACAAAATTAGAGTTGTCTTCCTTTGAACACTGCTGATAGTATGTTTTGAGGTAATCCAAGTGTCTGTTGAATGGCACACATATAAATATAAACACACAATTTAAACTCACATTGTACTGGAGACATAGGATACCCCAGACGAATCAAATGAAATAGAATTTTCATTTTCCTGTGTTTACGTGGGATTTTCTAATATGTGATCAAATAATTCACTAATACGTGAAATTCACCAACAAAAATATTTCAATTTTTGGGGTAATATTTTTCCATTAAATAATTAAGAGAAGAGTTGTGAAAGAAAGGCGGTTTCATGGGAAACATTTGTTGTAAATATGATTTTTAGCACATTTACAAAATTCCATAACATATTTTTTTAGGGGTATCTTATGTCCTTAACAAATAATTAGCAATAACTTTGATTTATATCCTAAACAGAATTATTGTCATATAAACATTCACTAAAAAGAAAAAAACAATACATCGATTGATTGATAGTTGTTTTCCGCCACACTCAGCACTTTTTAAGTTATCTGGTGGCGTCCAGTTTTTATTGGTGGAAGAAAGAACCCAGATACAATGTACCCGGGAAGAGACGTTCAGTTCAAAAATCAAATCACGGATTATGTTAGTTATATATACAATAAAATCCTTCTACAGTCACAACACGATAAATACAATTTGAAATAACATTATACAGCTATGATTTTTTTTTTCTATGTTCCCTTTTTTTTCAGCTCTCTGCGTGCATTGTACTTCTGATACACTCGTGCATTAATCACAAACAGAACAACGTACACTCCCAAAAGCAACAATCAAAGTACAAAATAATTCAGGAGAAAGAGCACATATTTCATAATCAGGTACGCATTGTTTTCACTGCACGTTTTTAAAAAAACATCTATAAAGGTCATGCAGTTCTAACACATTATTCATTTGTGCTAAGCACCATTAAATTGTGAGACATGCTTGAATGCTATTTGTTCATGAAAAATGTATGCATTCATCAACACTCATTTGAAACTGCTTCTTCGCGTTTACTATGTTTACTCAGAACCTTGGTAAGGTATATGGAAACATTATATTGATCAATCTGAACTAAAACGACAATCCATTAATTGTGCATAATTATCAACTGTTCATCAACTGATTTAGTTAATTGGTAATACCCGTGTAACATGTGGTATCGTTTTCATGCTAAAGAGACCACATTGCTCAAGATTGAGTAATTAGGAATAAGATAGTAGATCAGGAATATATACTAATCACCAGCAGCAAACTTGTTGACTCAGAAATACTAATTTGTTGTGTTATAAACATTGCCGTTAAAAACACAGACGTCCATCTTTTTAATATGCAACATAATATTCCCGGTGTGAATACATTTCTCCGATGTTTATCTCTAACATCCTGTTTGAGCAGAATTTATAACAGATTGATGAATTTTATTTAATTTTCTATTTAGTTCACTTTAACCTAAATATTTGTTTGTGAAGCATGTCTGAAGTTCAAGGACATTTTCCTCAAAGGATCACGAAAATTGAAAATTCGGACGAGTGGGAGGAGCGGTTATTTCGGGATAAGCCTCAGCATGAAATGGAAGTGTCTACTACTCATAATAACATGACTGGAAAATATTCAAATACCCATCCGAAATCTTACTTTTGAGCTCAAGTTGTGCAATTTGAATTGAACATTGTATCACTTTCCATATTTTTTCTCTTTTCAAATATCAAAAAATAATATATTAAACATTTAATTATATGTGTTATCAAACTGAAGAATTACTTAGTACTAGTTTTACACAAAATTATATTTCTGAAATCAACCAAAAAACAAAACAAAAAATCCAACAACTAAAGAAACAAAAAAACCAATAAAAAAAAAAACCCTGAAAAATACTGATATACTACAGCAAAAGTAACAGTAAGGGGGGGGGGGGGGGGGGGGGGGGGGGGGGGGGGAGTATGCATCATACCAGTACTCAGTTGTCATTATAGAAACAAATTATGACATCTCTGTTCTCATTTATATACGTATGTAGATAATACATTTCGATATACATTTCAAAGTAGAAATTCAACCATTTCAATCTTATATTGCTGCAGATTTTTTTTTTTCAGGAGGGGTGGTAATTTCATGACAAAACAATTTTAAAAACCTTTTTACCTGCAGACAATGCAACTAAAAGGACTGGGAAAATGATCTTCATTGTCACTTAATTAAAACACTGGCTGTTCTAATGCCTTACAGGAAGAGTGAAAACAATGAGGTAGGCAGACTGCCATTTTTTTTTTAATTCAGTAGCTCTAGTTAATCAACATACGCATATATGTGATCTCATTTGATAATAAAATAGAAAATAAATGAAATAGAAATAAAACTGTGTCTACCATTGATGTGGAGTTGGGCCTGACTTATAATGACACTATAATAACACTATAATGACACTATAATAACACTACAATGACACTATAATGACACCATAATAACACTATAATAACACTATAATAACACTATAATGACACTATAATAACACTATAATGACACTATAATAACAATATAATAACACTATAATGACACTATAATAACACTGCATGGTGACAACAAAACGTGGAACATATCACTGGGTTATAAAGAAAAATGTGACATCACTCACTTTTATAGGTAATACATTTCATAGATTTGTTAAGAAACACAGTCCTAGAAAGTTCTATAAAAGCAAAAAATGTGCTTTACATTTATTCATTGTTTGATTTTGCACTCTGTACAAAGACAGAAATAACAAAAAGAAACAGCAAAATAATTTAACAACAGTAATACATTTTGTCTCTCAATGCATGTCGAAGTAGACAGGTTTCGTTGTAATAAATACTTTCATTACAAAGAGAGATGAGTCTGGAGTTTTCTACAGTACATAGTATGGTATGAAGCAGGGATTCAGAGCAGCAAAATTGTAGTGCAATTTCATCTCACCTCTGTAATCAGAGATCAATTATTTGTTTCCCCCCTGGACCAAATATGTACAAATGACACATACACATGGGCCTTAGCATGACAAGATGAATTGTTCTGAACAGTGGATTGTCAAAGACAGTTGTTCTCTCTCAAGCTATGTATTGTTAAAATGTCATTATATAACCTGTCTTTAACACATTCTACATTGCACTGAATCATTTAGAGTACAATATTCATTTTCATTCATTCTTTAACATTTTGTCATTTCTGTAATTTTGTTCTTTGGCATGGATTAATGAAGAGGCTGTTATTTTGTTAATTAACATAGTTTAGTTATTTTGTACATTCATAGTGAATACGTACAGAATATTTGGATTATGGGATTTGGTATGAGATAATGGCATTATCTATATGTAACCAAAATCAAATTTCACAGAACTATGCCATATCTTGAATAGAAAGGGTGTACATTCATAGTGAATACTTAAATGACAATGGAATTATGGGATTTGGTATGAGATAATGGGATAGAAGACAATGGGATTTGGAATGATTGATTGATTATATATTGTTTAACGTCCCGCTCGAGAATATTTCACTCATATTGAGACGTCACCATTGCCGGTGAAGGGCTGCAAAATTTAAGCCTATGCTCGGCGCTTATGGCCATTGAGCAGGGAGGGATCTTTAATGTGCCACACCTGCTGTGACACGGGGCCTCAGTTTTTGCGGTCTCATCCGAAGGACCGCCCCATTTAGTCGCCTCTTACAACAAGCTAAGGGTGCTGAGGATCTATTCTAACAACACGGATCCCCACGGGGTTGATTTGGAATGAGACATTGGCATTATCAATCAGTAATGCAAATCAGATTTCTTAGAACCATGCCATATACTCTGCATAAATCTAGTACATGTACATGTATCATCCTGTGTAGTTTTAGAAAGTCTTCAGCTTGTGATTAGAGTAGCATAGAAAATTGAATTATTTTAGATTTTGCAGCCCTTGGGGCTAGTGACACCTTTAACTAATACTCAGTGTACTAATACAGTCCGTGACACTCTTTTTATATGAAAAATGCACAATGTCAAATGAAACAGTAGAGTTTAACTCCTCAATGGAGAATAGTTTTTCAGTTGCATCAAAGATTTGTCAAGTACAAAATTCAAGATTCTTGTACAGGTAATAAACATTTACCTGAAAGGTTTTTAAACCTTTAAACGCATTACTATCGACATCACTGTCATTAACCATAAATATTGCTATTTTTGTTGACGTTTTCATCAATTTCACTTTTTACTGAATTTTGCAAACACAATTGTCTTCCTTTCAAAACTTGCATATTTATAAAAAGCCTACATGTCTTCCAGCACCAGGAATAGATGACACTTACAGTGGGGGGGCCTTAGCATGACAAGATGAATTGTTCTGAACAGTGGATTGTCAAAGACAGTTGTTCTCTCTCAAGCTAAGTATTGTTAAAGTGTTCATTTATAACCTCCATGCCTTTAACACATGCTCCATTGCAGTGAGTCACTAAGCGTACGTCATTCATTTCATTTTCATTCATATTTTAACATGTTGCCATCAATATTTTGTTGTTTGTCCTGTATTTTTGTTATCTAACATGGTTTAGTGAAGAGGCTGTAAGAATTCAATGTAGGGTCTGTGTTAAATGAGATTGTGATGACAGGGATAAAAGCATTGTTTGTTAAGAAATTGTCCTTGAATTCAAATATGAGCAATATCCTCCTTGAGTATGGATGCTCCTTTTAATGCATAACTTTTTATTACCATCTTCTTTCATGTTTTGAACACAAAATGTATATATATAATAAATATGTTATATTAACACGATGTGATTACTTTGTATCCACCCTTAAGTCAGAACCCTTACCCAATTGATCCAGAAATTTACAATTTTCGTACAGGCCTTTTGCTTTTATCTAGCATCAAGGAATTTCTAGAAGTTAATTAGATTTAATGGCCATAGCATTTATATTGACCATACCCTTGGCTTGCTATCCCTTCCCGTGGGATTCTGCAATTCACAACTTTGGTATGTCCATGTCATTCATGAGTCTATTCTATAATGAGCAATCCGAGTACTGAATTACTCCCCTTTCACTTCCTGTCCTATCTTCCTTTCATCTCTCTTTATATGTGTGAGTTCTTACAATGTTGCATGGATACTTAGGAATGCAAGATGTTTTCCTTACTTATAAAATAACCCACATCCATTCCTTAGGTTGAAATGTAGAAATCTGTAAAATCCTCACCGACTGAACACCAGTAAACAGCATTTACTCACACAAATGGCTTTTATTAAGCCACTTCACAATGGCTGGATCATTTAAGGAGATTTACTTCTAACATCTCTGATATTTTCTCTAAAATTATTTTTTTATCTACTCTGTATGAAGAGTTCTTGTATGATTTCTGAAATGGGTTTAAATTTTATATTGTAGTATAATTACTATACTTTGAATGTCAACCTGGGTAGTTCAATGATTAGTTCGCTTAACTAGTGATGCAAAAGTCACAGGTTCAATACCAGATTGTCCCAGATATTTTTCTCTATCTCTTTGCTACATTTATATACTGTATTACACAAGAGCTGACTTTATATACTTACTTGCAACAACCAGGAATTATAAAAATATGCCCACTCTAAAACAGACATGGTGAGACACCCCCCAGATTTTTGAAGAAACAAGATAAAGTGCAAATGAACTGTACATGAAATGTCACGAAAAATTATATATTATCGAGAAATATTGTGCATGTCCTTAAAGAATTTATTTTTTCTGCTGCTGTTGATCACTGGTGTTTTTTTCATGCCCTACACACAAATCTTACCTCTGTTCCTGATTCTCATCAGACACCAGTGTCCTGAGATTGTCCGTTAGCTGTGACAATTGCTGGTTAAGATACACAAACTGCTCCTTGTCCTCAGAACCCAGCACTGGTTCAGAAGCATTTTCCTTGTCACCTACATGCAAGTGCTGGAATCTGTTTCAAAATCAAACCTAAATTATTTCGACTGTATGCATTCAAAACTCCTTGTCAAATATTTTACCTTTGCAAATTCTTAACTTAGGTCCAAAATATTGATAAATGTCTGGTCAATGTATGGTCAGACTGAGACCCGAAATGAATCTTATAAAAATGATAAGCAACAACCTGCAGTGGGCATATTTAGCATGTCTAGAGAACGTCTTGATGACGCAAAAGTAAAATCTAGCATGGTGATTGATGATCTAAACCTAGTGTTATCAATCTTCTCTCCAGTACCTGAAATTCAGTGGCACCCAGACTTGAGTCCTGGTCCACAATCAACAAATTTCATGATTGCTTCATCACCATGACTGCATAGACGTTACTATCATGTAAATTCATAAAGGTGTAGGATATAGTTTGATTCATTTTTTTAACACAGAAGTGTTTATTACCACACTAATAAAACACACACTTTTGAAAACATTATGTATACCAGTACTCCATATATCAGGTGATTTTAGCATTCTACAAATGTTGTCCTTTTTGGTTGATGATGAAAATTTGTAAAAAAAAAAAAAAAAAAAAAAAAAAAAAAAGGAAATAATTAAAATTGTTCAATTCCTATTCATATAATGATACACTTGTTGAATGATGTTGCAACATAAAAAAATCAAAATTGCATTTCTGAACAAAATCTACAAAACATTCCCGACGTCATACTTACCCAATACATTATATTATGCATGGCGACTTTGAATAGGAAACATTTGATGAACTTGATAGTTATACAGCAGAACCCTCTTATAACAATTCTGATTTAAAATGATTATTCGGTTTATATGATAAAAAAAAAAAAAAAATTTCTTAATCAATCAATGTAGATTTACTTTATTATTAGGATGTCAGAATTCCTGCTCAGGTTTTATTTTACATTAGTACTTACAATTTTCTGTCCTCAGAGGTGTGAAGCACTTAATTTACCTGTTCTATATATATGATAAAAGTGGCCAGCAGGACTCAAACATCCACTCCAATGAAACAGGTAGGAGATTACTAATGCACTAAGACATACAGGTACCTGAATCATGTGGTCAAATCAGTTGATTACATCTTTTATTTGCTGTCTTTAAGGTGAGAAGCCCTTTACTACCTGTGTACACAATGTGGCCTGCAGGACTTGAACATTTCAAGTTGTAAAGTGATGTGAGAGGAGTAATGAATCAACAGTTATTATCTACTTCAATAAATGAATTATGATATCATTGTTGATTGATTGAATTAATGTATGACCCACTTATTGTGATGAAATCACTTGAAAAATAAACATATCATTAAAAGGGTTCTACTGTATAAATGTAATGTTTAGTACTATTTAGTGAGTACCTTTTCTGAATAGTTGACCAAATGATGTCTACTTGCACTTTGACCTGAGTTAACCCTTCTTCTTTCTCATTGTAGTGTTTCTTCATACCCTTCACCATAAGCTAAACATATAAAAGAAAAAAGGTGTGTAATTCTTCTTTCAAGTGTAGAAATGTCATATATTACACTACCTTAACCTTGATCAATTGATAATTTTCCAATACACACTGATCTCTCAATAGTTTTATAAAATCTAAGTTGGTATCCCTAAAATTTGTTGTAAAGTTTTTTGAAGGAATAAATTGATACATCGTTTTTTCATTTAATGTGTATTGTTTAATGTCCCTCTGGAGAATTTTTCACTCGTATGGAGATATCAGCATTGCCGGGGAAGGGCTGCAAAATTTAGGCATACGCTTGGCACTTACGGCCTTTGAGTAGGGAGGGGATCTTTTGTCATGCCACACCTGCTGTGACATTGGACCTCAGTTTTTGCAGTCTTACCCAAAGGACCACCCCATTTAGTTGCCTCTTATGACAAGCAAAGGCTATTGAGGACCTTTTCTAACCCAGATCCACCCAGAGCTTCTTCATTTGAAATCCTAAAAAGGTGTTCATGTGACACTCTCTTTTATGAATTACATGCTAGGAGAATGTAGTATTCATCTCATCCAGGTATTGAACTGATCTGGGTAGGTGTTTTATATAAATTGCTTGAAGGTTAACTTCTATTCGAAAAATGTTCACTCAGGTAAAATACAAGAAACTTACATCACACTCTGGGCCATATAATGGTTTTTTAATTGCATCAACTCCTATATTGATACAAGAACTTTAGTTTTAAGGTCTAAATCCAGAACTTTCATTTCTAAAACAAAGCACATCGCACAGGAGCATTTGTTGCATACACTAACCATTAACATTGATTTATAGTTTAATGGTAAATAATGTCGTGGTCTGAGACTGAAGCCTAGCCTCCGACACATACATAATGTTAAGTGCTTGTTCTTTGTGTAAATTTACCAGCAGCATTCAGCCACAGTAACACAGTACAATATCTACTGTCAAGCAATAATTAAATTGTGGCATTGATTTTCTTTTTTTTTTCAAAAATAGATAAAAAATACACATTTATACACTTTATGTTTCCTATGTAAGTGGGATTTGTGAAAAAAAAAATACAGTAAAACATAATTACAGCAAACAAACATGCTGATAATGAATTCATGCTTACAGTGAAGTGACTTTTCATTGATATTATACCATATAAGCTCATCTAAATAAAGAATAGAGGAGATCACCAGTAAGTCTGGTAAAATTAAGGTTGAGCTTGTAAAATCATCATACATATGTGTACAAGACTCTCAGGCCTGTGCTTTTTATCAATATCATGTAATTTCAGTTAAATTTCATTACCATGCATTGATAGGGTATAGTGAACCAATAGTAAAATAAAGTTTTTATCACAATTGAACTAATTGTGACTAAAACACTATAAGTGATTTGATGTACTCTTGAACTCTCTCTTCAAAGTTCTTTTCAAAACTTAAGAAAAACTATTACTATGTGTTTGATTTGGGCCAGTGAATTTTTCTGTTGTCTAATAAACAGTCCAGAAAGAGTCCCAAATCGCCAGTGTTCTACAACATTGTTCAGTAAGACTTGGCGGCCACATATACAAACTTTCATTTCCCAGCATTATATTGTACTTTTATAGAAATTATTACAGAACAGAATGAATTTTAAACACATGGATGTTAATTACTGGTAAGCCACGAAGAATTTTCCACATGCTGTTATAGATCTCTGTTTTCATATCTCTCATAATACAAAGCACCTGTACAAACAAACTAGACATTTGTTTCTCAGCTATTTTCATATTGTGTTATGAAAAAGAAAAGATAATGAGCAGTGATCACTCTCATAGTATACAGATATTAATCCTATAATTTAACTTTTTCCTATCTTGAAAAGACCCAATATTTTACTGTATAATTACATGAGAAATGGACGTGGTCTATTCAACATAGGTGTTATTTACCTATAGTGCTCAGGGTATGAAGGGATGCAATCCTTTCACAGTTATTACATTTGTATATAGATTAGTATCAGATACTGAAATACACAGGAAACAGAGGCAGACGTCTAATCAGACAACACCAAATTTGTTGTATTAGACAGTAACATAAAATATTGAAATTACAATCTAATTCAATTACACTGATTAATGCTTCTTGATTTTGTTTTATTCAAAATCACTTTCAATGACTTTTTTTGAAAAGAAGCATAGCACTTAAAATGACAAAATATGTAGGATCAAAATGTTTAATCAAATAAACATTCTTTGACATTAACCGTTATTACCCCCAAAAAAAAGAAAGAAAAAAAAAGACTACTGTATATTCTGAATGTTCAGTTTACAACTCACACATGATAAGATATTAATGCATATGTAGGATACATCAAATGAATTACGTAGAAGATCACTCTGACTGCCTAAGTGCTGCATTAGAATAACTCTGCATATTTCATGAAAAACATTTTCATGCTTGTTTATTTCTTTTACATCTCTTCAACAAAAGTTTCACTCATTTTGAGACATCACCCGGTGCAGCTGGAGTACCACAAACTCAGCCCTATGGTTATTACTATGGGCATATGTTGAGAGGGTTCTTTAACGTGTCAATGCCTCAAGACATGGGACTTCCATTTTTAAACTAGTGACTCACTTCTAAAGTCTGAATGTTTCATAAAGGAGTAAATTTAGATTTGATGTAGCCATGGCACAAGTGGGGCTCGAACTCATGGCCTCCCAGTTACGAAGTCAATGTTCTAACCACTGAACTACCAAGATCAGTGGTACTGACAAAACTGCTAAACCTATAGGCATCCATCAGCTTTAAGAATATTTGTTTGTTTTGTTTTCTTTCTGAAAAGCAAGATACTCATTGATTTCAAAATTAAGGGGTAAGTACTCTTTTTGGTAAAACAAAATTATCTGGAGCTCTGACCGATACCCAAATCCTTGTGGAACAGTTCTCAATCCGCTCATATAAATGTAGCTGCACTCACGTTGATGGTAACTCTGTCATCATATATACTCTAATTCAACATGCTCTTTGCACTTAGCATCCATGTCATTCAAATATTTTTGTCATCTGTGCCTGTTAATAAAGTGCAACTCTTGCATTCATATTTCTACTTCCAGTTTCATTGATCGTGTGTTTCATTGATGGCTCCATTACCTCCGTTAATTTTGAAGTCTGTGAAGCTGTTGTCATTTCGTGTCTTGCTCAGCTATGGAACCCGATGTTTGTATGAATTACCTAGCAGGTCTGAAAATATTAGAAGAAAACAAGCAAAAACTTTTTTTTTAAATAATTCATTTGCAAGGCACGGTGTACGGGTTAAAAATAGCACATTTTAAAAACCTTCAATTTCTGTTTTGCAGGAAACTTACCTTCCTTTTTGAGACCTTGAAAGTACTTGAAAAGTGTATCTACCACTCATTTGTCAAAGAAGAATACATAAATAATGATTAAACTATCAAATCGCAGTTAAAAACAATAATCAAAACCATGATAGCATTTGTTTACTTTTGTACAGGGCGCCAACGGAATCGAAAGTACATTATACAAGTAAGACTAAAAACGGTTCGGAGTGCATTTTCCCGGGAAACACTAAGTTAGCAAAATGGCAGCCTCCAATTTTAGATTAAAAGCGGATCGCCACAAAATTTAAACTCTAACTAGATCAATACAAGCGCACTGTTTGTCCCAAAGCCTTTATACATAAAGACATTGTGAGTGAATTGACCAACGGAAAAAGTCAGTTTGAAAAAAAAAAGCTGGTCCCAAATGAGCAATTCCTAATTTGTAGATTAAATCAATTTAATTTGATTACGTGCGTAATAAAGAAACATTATATACCCATGAAGTACCGTACTTTCAACACGCCTTTGTCTGAGAGAGAGAGAGAGAGAGAGAGAGAGAGAGAGAGAGAGAGAGAGAGAGAGAGAGAGAGAGAGAGGGCGCGCATTGGTGATCATTGACATGTAGTATGTTTCCTTCACTGACTACTGATTCACATTCAAAATAGATTATTATTAAAGAGTGAATTCAATATTATTTTATTGCAAAAATTATGAAAGAGATTTTGAAAAAAAAGAAAAAAAGATGATGCGACCCTGAAATTCCTATACAAACATACCGCGGGATATTTGCAAGAATTAGAGACTTTCTGCATAAACCATCCATTAAGGTAAATTGTACTGTACTGTATTATTCAGTTAAGTCTGAAATATATAATACAAATGATATAACCAATGGCATATTTACAAGACGTATGTAATTTTGAATTGAGCTTGGAAAAACAAAAGACGTGTAGACGTGTGTGTAGTATAATGGTCTCTCTCTCTCTCTCTCTCTCTCTCTCTCTCTCTCTCTCTCTCTCTCTCTCTCTCTCTCTCTCTCTCTCTCTCTGACCAAACCTATAAAATGAGGACGTTCACACAATGTCTAAAAGAGAACACGCACAAATTTTATTGTAAAGGCCAAAAAGTACTATATTAGGATAAATAGGGACGCCTATAAACATTGTCAAATATTTTCTTTCGATTGTTTTGAGAAAAAATGTTAGTAAGGACATGTCTTCACAATACTCGTCCTAACTAGGCTAATAGTTTGTAGCTACATCTTTCACATGCTGTAGGTCAATTTTATGAGGACGTAATTGTGAGGACAGGTGTTTTGTCCACATAGTGCACTTCTGTCCTTTCAACTTTCAAATGGTGAAAAAGTGTCCTCACATTACACGTTTTACTGCTCTCTCTCTCTCTCTCTCTCTCTCTCTCTCTCTCACACACACACACACACACACACACACACTCTCTCTCTCTCTCTCTCTCTCTCTCTCTCTCTCTCTCTCTCTCTCTCACACACACACACACACACACACACACACACACACACACACACACACACACACACACAGACAGACAGACACATATATATATATATATATATATATATATATATATATATATATATATATATACTTGCATACTTCAATATCAATTTAAGTTTTTAAAACAATGTTAACTATATCCAGTAACATGCACATGTACAGATTTTCACAATCCTAACACGGGTAAACATGCGTATGGATAATAATGAATATAGTATGTCTGTTCTACAGGCCGTGAATTCGGAGAGAAATGAAAGGAGGAATGTAAACACAAAAAATATACATTTTGAGTATGGGGGCATATACAAACTTCAACGCTTCACATCGGCATACTTTTCATGAAGAGCTAACGCTAATGAAATCCATTTCTTCATTATATATATATATTCTTATGTTATTTCCTTTTACTGCCATTTTGGAGGTCCTGAGGATGATATTTACAACTGCAGCGCTCTCATAATTAAATGTCTATCATTATAATTTGTAATTAAAAGGTATTACTCGTAATGTTAATATAGTTAAAAATGAAGACCTTGTTTTAAAAGGTCCTAAATTCAGAGAACCTAGGTCTTTCAAATGGTGAAGAACGTCATCTCTATTATTAATTCTGTCGACGATTATGTCAGGCAATGGGCTAAATCTGAAACAGAAGCACTTGACACCTTCAGAATGGATAAATATAAGAGAAATATTAAGAAAAAAACGTATCAGAGTTGTCCAAAAAATGCGTACCATCTATCCTATATATCCCAGTCCATGGCGAAATCTCACCAAATTGAAAAAAAAATGAATAAATAAATAAATAAACATAAAAAAAATTAAATAATAACTTACAAAGATACATTGCTGGACCCAGTAATGTTTTACCAAGCTTCTAACTTTGTTTCTCACAAAACTAATAACTGCTGTGAAGGAGAAACTTCAATCGTACTGTGGCAATGCATATACCAGAAGTGGTGTATATCAAATGTGGATTATAAAAAAAAATTCTAAAGAATATTTCGTAAATTTGAAATCACAAAATTTTTCTCAAATCAACAACATCAAAACGTATGACTTTACAACACTTTACACGACCATACCTCACGATAGATTAAAGACTAGGCTTTTTGATATTACAGACAGTTGGTTCTTCAACAAAAAGTAGTAAAAAGGAAATATTCATATCTAGTGGTGTAGTCATCCAAAAATTGTTTTGTTAAACACCACTCTGATTCCACACACAGTTACTCTGAAGTTATATTTAAAAATGCTAGAGTTCCCCATTGACAATATCTTCGGTAGTCTTTGATGATAGGATATTCCAACAGTATGTTGGAATACTCATGGGCACGAATTGTGCTCCTTTGTCAGCTGACTTATTTTCATGTGGCCTTGAATTCGACATTTAGATATATCGACGACGTTTTATCTATTAGCAAAAATCATTTCCATTCAGATGTGGATTCGATATATCCAAGAGAACGTGAAATAAAAAACACCATAGAGTCTTCCACTTCTGTTTCGTATTTAGATATTTGATTGAAAATAGATGATAAATTAACAATTCAAATGTATGACAAACGGGATGATTTCAATTTTTCCATTGTCAACTTCCCTTATCTATGTAAAAATATACCAATATCACCTGCATATGGTGTTTGCATCTCTCAACTGATTCTGCATATGATCATTTTCTATATCGAGGCAGACTACTGACAAACAAGTTGACATTACTGGGGTTTGTACAGTCTCGTCTAAAATCAGCATTTCTCAAATTCTATGGTCGTCATAACGATATAGTTTGTCAGCAGAACCTTAGGCCAAATGCTGTCTGAAGTGTCTATGCCGTTCCTGACACACTGAGAATTACTCTATTTCTCTGATTATGATATAGGGTACACAGCGGGTGTGACCGGTCGACAGGGGATGCTTACCCCCTCCTGGGCACCTGATCCCACGTCTAGTATGTCCAGGGGTCCGAGTTTGCCCATCTCTCTGATTTGTATATACTATATAAATTACGAAATTGAGTACGGTTCCTTGCCTTTACCATTTCATATTGACAGAAAAAACATTGGAAATGTAAATATCGATTTTTCGCGACAACAGGTGCTTGATAATTTAAAAGTACATAATAAAAAAGTCTAGCTGTAAACAAAGTATTCAAAGGGTATATCATATCGCCATCTTTTATCGCCACCAGCTTCATCGCTTGCAATTTTCTGCGGAAAGGTCGATTTAGTATACAATAATCAGACCTCTACCAGTTAAGGTCTTTACTCTCATATTGTCATTGCGAACTGGAAATAAACGTCTATTTATCGGAGATAATCAACCATCAGATATCATCTGCTGTTTTTCAGATGCGAAACTCCGCAAATGGAGGACAGAAATTGACATCATTTCGGGATAGACCTTTTTCCATTGGTCTATAAACTTACAAATCAGTAATAAGCCTATCATAGACATAATTAGTGGTAAATTTTGAATGGAAAATGTGTTTTAGCGAAGAAATGGACCTTGAACACTTTGAAGACATTTTTATTTTTATTTTCAAGCGATAATCAAAAAGTTCGAGAACTAGTTGAATAATTACATAATGGGTTTCCGGGTTTATATTTTTTCAAAGTTGGGCCTTCCAGCTGTGATGCTTATTTGCTATCGATCTGCCCATGTCCGGAACACGTGGTCCAAGCCAGCACGTGACATGTTCAGTAATGCACTGTTCACATCAGTATATACCAAAATAGATCGTCTCGGGTTTCATACATTTCTCCCAGCAGATTACTTTTCAAACCTGGGAATAACCAGAAGTCAGAAATTGTTAAATCAGGGTTGTAAGGCGATGAGTAAAGATTTCTATACCCAGATTTTCCGTGATGGCTAGTTGTGTTGTCCTGGTGCAGAATGAATCCGGACTGGATCAGATCTGGGTACTCTCTCTTTACGGCTCTCATCAGATCTTATTTGATAGCACGTGCATAGTAGTCTCCAGTAACTGAATCCGCGTGGGGATACGGGTTATTAGAATAGATCCTTAGTACCCTCCTTCTTGTCGTAAGAGGCGACTAAATGGGGCGGTCCTTCAGATGATACCGCAAAAACCGAGGCCCCGTGTCACAGCAGGTGTGGCACGATAAAGATCCCTCCCTGCTCAATGGCCCTGAGCGCCGAGCATAGGTCTAAATTTTGCAGCCCTTCACCGCCAATAATGACGTCTCCATATGAGTGAAAAATTATCGAGCGGGACGTTAAACAACATATAATCAATCAATTCAGTAACTGAAGGGTTAGGGATTTTGTAAATAAAAAAAAATGAGCATTCATTAATCTCCTCCGCATACTCCATTACACATGCTTTCAATAATGATGGGGAGGCTACATGCTTCCAAACTGAACTTAATTTGTTGTTGTTTTCTCGTTCATACAATGTACCTATATTTCGTCACATGCTTTTAATTCCATTCATAAACAAATTTCCCTCTTTTTTATCTGTTGACGTAAGACTGACAAACATTTATCCGCTCGCTCATTTGCTCCGACAGATGGAGGTGAGGAACCCATCTTGCAGAAACGCCCCGAATTCCAGACTTACTGGTTTAGTACTATTTAGTATCCCTAAATGGTTTCCAAACTGAGAAAAGTATCCTGCATCATCCACGAAAACAAGGATTTTATTTTTGTTCTACTATGGCTCAGAAATACCCACCCGATCGCTTGCCTATAGAACTATGAATTATGTCACTTCGTGACGTCATGACATTGTCCGAAACGACTAGGCCTCCAATTTTCCATTTTTTTTTAAAAGGTGAGATGTTAGGGTATTCTAGATATTTCAAGAATTTAGTTTGATGTTCATGGATTGTATCAACTGCTTTGAATACACAGGAAGTCCAAGAAAGCTACCCATATAAATATACTTGGAAGCGGGATAACATTTTAGTGCATCACCATATTTGTTTACATGTTTATCGATCTCGAAATACAGACGACTGATTTATACTAAATAAGAAATAGTATCCAGTCATTTATAAATGTGTTTTGCAGCATATATTGATTAAGTTTTATGATTATAACATTGAATTATCAGTTATCGACTTTATTTTTGTATTAGTAAAACACGAAGTGCAAGAAAGATGTATATCAATTTTCTCATAATCCGAAGGTATATCGCAGAATAATGACCGCGGTATTTATTTGATTTTTGAAATAACCGTGGTGGAATTGCAAATTAAAATTAATAAAAGTTCGCAATAAAACATGTGTCACTAGTTAACGATAGTTCCGGAATTTGTTACCCTCCTCATCTGCAGCTTTTGACTTTTACTGTAGTCTGATGAAGCTTACAGGAACGACTTAATAAGAGTAATCAGTGTTCATGATACGTGTATTCCGTACCCGATCGATATAATTATTATACATCAGAAATACACGTTCTTCATTTGGGAAAAGACAAAAGTTCAATGTCCAAAAAAAAAAAATGAATAAATAAATTAAAGTAGTTTTCAACATAAACACTTTCACCCCCTTGAAACCAAGTATGGTGAATGTTGATCCACATTGATGATCAAGTACAAGTACTAATAATATTTCTACTTTCTCTTCTGTTTATTCACAACTGAAAGTGTAGTATTTAAATGTCACTTTGAATGTACATTTAAAAAAATTAATTCGTTTCAATAAAGATCATGTCATCGTTGTCAGAGGACAGAACAGTTTGGTATATTTAACTACTTGAGTTTAGATTTTTACGCGATATTGATCGTTTGATCTCGACCCCACTCCAGATTGATCTAATTTACAGGTTACGTTTTAATCATATTGTTCTCTTTGACTAATTACAAGTTTGGCTTCTCCAAACCGATCGCTGTAGTTCAGTGGTTACAACGTTCGATTCATAACCTGGAGGTTGTGTTCGAGTCCCACTCGTGTCATGGTCACGTCAAACCTAAGATGTATACATAGGCATTGATTGCTCATTCGCCAAACTCTCGGCATTTAGAGTGAGAATCGCGGGTCTTTCGCATATTACCTTAAGAACGGAGGTCCCATGTCGCGGCAGGCGTTGGCAAGTTAAAGAACCCTCACTGCTTTGACCCTGAGCGCTAAACATAGGTTTAAATTTGTGATATTTCACCTACAGCTGGTGACGTCTCAATACAAGTGGAAAATTCTAAACGGGGCGTAAAACAAACAAATAACCCAACCAAATTAAAACTTTGAACCACATTTATCGAAGTTTATCATGGTGGTGAGAATGGGTTCGATCGCCGGTACCAGATAACTCAGTTATTGGAGTACCTTGCTAAGAGATTACGTTGTTCGGTGGGTTGGACCGTAGCCGAGTGGTTAGAGCATCGCGTTCAAAACCACAAGGCCTCTCACCTCTAGTCGGCGCGGGTTCGAATCTCGATCGCGCTGATATATGTGAGAAAGTTTACCTTTTTACTTTCGGAAGGTCTGTGGTCGCTTCCTGGGTACATTGTATCAGGGTTCTTTCCTCCACCAATAAAAACTGGACGCCACCAGATAACTGAAAAATTGTTGAGTGTGGCGGAAAACAACAATCAATCGGTGGGTTGGAACACCTTACTAAGAGATTCAGAAGGTTCGGCTGGTTGGAGCAAATAAGATCATAACAACAAGCTATTTTCCGACTACATAAACAAAACTCACAAAATACGGCCTTTTCATGCCAGTGCTACAATTGCACTGTCACAGAGGCATGCACTGTAGGCATGCTAAATACAGCACAAGAGTCTGTAAGCTGACTCATTGCAACTAACCAGTAGTATTATTATAAAAAATGATCAATCTCATAACTCCTATAAGAAATACAAAATTAAAGGATGGACAAACACAGACTCCTGGATATACCGGGATCAAGATATGACTAGTAGGAGTAAGCATCCCCTATCGACCGCTGTAACTAAGGATTTTGACCCGGATTGAAGATTTATCCGGGGTCTTTTTTTTTCAACGTTGAATATTGAGGCTAAAGGTGTTGAATTTAGACCCTAGTCCGTTGAAAATTGATCCGCGTTGTGGAATTTTGAAAATTAAACCGGTTCTAGATTCAACAGCATAAAAACACATAATTAATGAATTGACATTTACAACTATAATTTATTCAATTGAAAATTTACAGTTGATAAATATTTATATTTTAGATTGACTTGTTTACATTAAGATTTTCAATTTCATATGGACAGCCTGTACAAAACATGAACTATTTAAAAGATGAAGGGCTGGAATCATCCTAAGAACTCTTCAAATATACAAGCAATTTATATATATTTATAGTGATATTTTGATATGTCGGCGCGTGTTATGTGAGCAAGTTTGCCAGTTTACTTGCCGAAGGTCGGTGGTCTCTTCCCAGGTACATTGTATCTGGTTTCTCTCCTCCACCAACAAATCTGGACGCCACCAGATAACTGAAAAATTGTTGAGTGTGGCGGAAAGCAATAAATAAATAATATAGTGATATTTTCGCTTGTAATCACAATGTTTTTGTATGATGTTTGTATTTAAAAAAAAATACTATTTACTTCAGAAATGCGTTTGTTTATATTTGCTATAGACTAACAGCACTCCGGTTTTCCACCCTAAATTAGTAAATTTACTATTTGAGAAATGTTAGAGGTTTGAGGCATGGTGCATGTACATTTTCATACATACTTAATCACGTACAATGCTATATATCTTAAAAGACAGGACGACAATATAACAATTGTATAACTAATTGTGTAATCCTGTATAAATAAAGGATATTATCATTGTTATTATTGTTAGTAACTTTATCCATCTTGAAAACAGTTTTGTTTCATAAATATCAGCTGAAAGTGACATCTCTGACTGTCACTGCCTAGTTCACCATGACACTTGTTTATTTTGTTAAGTATAGGATCATACGGGCTGAGGTGGCGATTTTCAGCTTTTAAAATCTATAGTAAATGAAATAATATCCTCTAAAATAATACGGATTCCTTGTAAGTTTTTAAGATTATGCATATGCAGGAAATCGACTGGCGTTTCAAAAGTGTTTAATACCCCCTTAACCCTAAAAGTGTCTGTTTTGCTTTGTTACTTTTTTGTTGGTATGTTTCATGTATTTTGTTCTGTTTGTTCATTTTCTTGGGGGGGGGGGGGGGGGGGTATCAAAACGTGATGTCAGATAATCGTGTACTGATGACTAACACCGGGATGATCTCAGACTAATTTTCTGGAGAAATGAAATTTTGACACTGAAATGTTAATAAGTAGGTACAGATAAACTGCGTTGAACAATTTCTATTTGAAAGACAGTTCCAAACTCTGTAGTTGGAGCCAGTATTCAACAGGGTTAATTTTAAACGTGTTGAGGTCATCGGGGGTTAAATAGCAAGCTGTTGAAAAATAAGCCCGGATATAAATTCCACGATTTTTGGTCTCAATTGTCAAAGGCGAAAAAGTACCCCTGTTCAATATCCAACGTTCAAAAATGAACCTCAGGTCAATTTTCAACCCAGGTCAATAATACTCTTCGCCCCACCGGCCACACCCACCATGAATCTTATATCCAATTTTATGGATCAATCCTATAATTCATTAAAAGGTGTCACAAAATAAAAAAAAAAAAAGATTGTAGACTAAAAGTTGGTTGTAGGTAATGAAAACATCATTCGAATATTTCATATTTTCGGGGTGTCAACAGTATTATCTGAATATCTAAACAGAATTGGTTAAGCATTATTGAAGCAAAGTAGTTAGTTTTGTTGTTGTGATATCAACAACATAATCGTTGATAACATAATAAAAAATATATACAGAGGAATAATGTTTGAAACTTAGATGCTCTCTATCTCGTAAACGAACATTATTTTGTGAAGCATTACAAAACATATATTAGTCAAAAGGTAACGTTAAACAATATGCTACCACATTATTCTGTCTTACGGGACATATCTAATTAAATCAAAGGAATTCGGGGGCCTACCTTTGAAACTAAATATATCAAATATATGTCGAAATCTAAAAACATGTTGTTAAACGTTGTTGACCAGAAGTTGTAGATAATGAGGAAACTTTACAACAGTGTCACGTTTTAGGGTTCGGTCATTTAGATAAGGGATCAGGAAGGGACAATTTTTTTTTTCAACCTCTTTATTATCGCAAGGTTAGATTACTGTAACGCTCTCCTGGTTGGTATACCAAAGACAGTTCTGAGCAAGCTCCAACAAGTTCAGAACACTGCCGCACGTCTCATATCCAGGACCTCTCGTTACGACCACATCACTCCAATACTACGAGAACTACACTGGTTGTCTGTGCAGCATAGGACACAGTTTAAGATACTTACTTATAATTACAAGGCCTTACATGATGAGTGCCCAATTTATATCAAACGATTACTAGAAGTATATAGACCTACCAGAAATCTTAGGTCTTTACAACGATCGGTAACTTTAGTAGTTCCTAAAAGTCAAACTGTTACGTACGGGGATCGGTACTTCATGTCAACAGCTCCGAAACTGTGGAATGCCCATCCAGAATATGTGAAGGATTGTAAATCACCATGCGCCTTCAAGAAGTCATTGAAAACACATTTTCCATCAGGTTTTCAGTAACTAGCCTCTATCAAGTTGAGATGGTTTTATATATATATATATATATATATATATATATATATATATATATATATAATATATATATATATATATATATATATATATATATATATATAGTTTTAATTCAATCACAAAAAAATCTGATCAACATTATCTCATCATCTTTACTGTAATATGCCATGAAACTGATGTTTTATACTTATTCAGCATATTTATTGTATCTTATATTTATATAATTTATTTCAATGTTTCATTTAATTGTTTTATGTACTGTAAAGCACCTTTGAGCATACAAATGTATGAAAAGGGTGCTATATAAATATGGCATTATTATTATTATTATTATTATCTCAAAACCTGGAAACTATTTCTTCAGCATTACTGATGTACGTTGCTTGTTTTGACGTCCTCCAGCTGCTGATATCAGCGTATCCATTATGCATTGATTACGTAATTAGCGAGAATAACGAAAGAACCTTTGATCACACCATTTCAAAATCGAACGGAAGACCTCTTCGTTGCTCGCAACGAGATCGTGTCTGGTTATTATTATCATCATAATGATGATGATTAATATTATTATTTTAATTAAGCTACATAGATTTATGCTTCTCTGTCAAAGTTACAAGTGTCGTTGTGTATCAAACTGTATGACAATCAAATATCAGCATGTCGTTAAATAAAAACCTTTTCTATACTAGTTAGAGTCGGTCCTCAGATCTAGAATAAGGACAAACATGATTAACAGATAAATTCTATATCCGCGATTCCTATATAAATGTATTCAAAACCGCCAGGATAAAATCCACGTAACTGATTTGTACATCTCTCTTTGTTTTGTGAATTCAATTCCCCACCTTCTTGTTTCAGTTTCAGACACTGAGGCGTAAGTAGAGATCTGTGGCTTAGTATAATACTTTCCTAGACGTTATTGCGCATGTGTTAAAATCAAGCAACACAACAGTGATTAAAAATCACGATCTGAAGTAAATGACATTTTCTGAGTGACTTGTTGCTTTTGAAGACAGGCGGGTTTCACACTCAGTATAACAATCAACCCATTAAAAGTACACCATTCAGTTGCCTTACTCCTCTTTGATGATCAGACCTTTTCAATGATGCATAAAACTTGAAAACAAAATAACACTCTACTTTTAATTCATCAACTTGATGGCAATTTCACTTCTGCTTTGATGTGAGGAGACGATGACTTAGTATTGAAATATAGATGGAGAACATACTTTCACCATTCTCGCTAATGTCCTTCATCTTTTCGAGGAATTAGATGTATTGTGGCTGTCACAGAATTATTGCAATGTAATATAACAAAACAGTATGTATGCACATGTATATGATAATACAATTAAACAACACACACGCACAGATATATATATATATATATATATATATATATATATATATATATATATCTGTGTGTGTGTGTGTGTGTGTGTGTGTGTGTGTGTGTGTGCAGTCACATGCTCATATACAGAAACACTTGCATATCTCTACGAATTGTAATTATCACCATTTCCTCATTATCAACAATGCACGAGTGAATATCGATAAGTATAGTACGTCTAATTTAATGATGGAAATTAAGTTAAAGTAAAATGTAAATGAAAAAGTGAAGATTACGACCAGTGATCAACCAGTATCTAATCTACTAACATTACCTCTTTAACTAAAGAGTTCATTTGATTGTTTGTAGTTGTATATCTATTTTGATAACAATGGCAATAACAGCGTAAGAATATCAGTTAGCCATACCACTGATTTAATATTTGAAGGTAGAGAAAACTGTCGATATATGATAAAATTTTAGCTTGAATTGGTAGGTTGTATATTATTTAACATCCTGCTCTAAAATCTTTCACTCATTTGGAAACGTGCCGGTGAAAGGTTGCAAATCAGCGCTTACGGTGTTTAAACAGGGAAGGATCTTTATCGTGTCACACCTGCTGTGACACGGGACCTCGGTTTTTTGCGGTCTCATCCGAAGGGTCGTCCCATTTAGTCGTCTCTTACGACAAGCAAGGGGTGTTGAGGATCTATTCTACCCGATTCCCCAAGGGACAGGTAACCTAGCTTCAGGGGATAATATGTTGAAAACTATTTTAGTTTTGTTTTTTGTTTTTTTTGTTATTTCTTTTTTTTTTGAATTGTAAAGCAAGTTAAGGAACTGCCACGGCACTGAGCGCTAAGCATAGTTCTAATTTGTGGTAATTCACTTACAACTGGTGACGTCTCAATATGAGCGAAAAATTCTCAATGCGACGTAAGACAAATAAACAAACAAACAAAGAAAAAAATAAATAAAAATAGAATATAAAATTTGTGAACTTTTTTCTCTTTGACATGGCATTACAACGAATTCCTTCATACAGTGCTGGATCTGTAAGAATGTGTTCTCATTCCAGTTATTGTTCTTGCTGCAGAAAAGTTTCCCAATAATTCTCTTTCACTACAATTGTACCATATTGTGTTCTCAAAGTCAATAACAGGACAAATGACAGAAAAATCAATTCACGGTTTATGGATTGTTTCAGCATAAATATCTATCATAATGATGGAAGAATGTAGGAAGAAATGAAAACAATGGCCAGTAATCAATTTCATGAATACTAAATAGGATATAAAATTAAGAGAACGGCAAATAAAGATCCCCGGATACACCAGCGGTGGGGTTAGATGTCTAGGAGGAGTAAGCATCCCCTGTTAACTGGTCACTCCCGACGTGAGCCCTATATCTTGATCAGGTAAACGGAGTAATCCGTTATCAAAACCATTATGTAAAGAACGGCCTAACATATTGGTATGAAACGCATCGGACAGCATTCTACGAAAAAATGAGAAAAGCACTGGACACTGAGCTCAATAAACAGCATTCATTACTCTTTAGTTTGTGTAAACCTACTGAAAATCCTTAGAATAAAATCAATTAGAAAAGCTTTCAATCCATTTAGATTATTTAATTATATTGCAGTCGTTACTTTTTTTTTGATTTTCAAATTTGTACAGAATTCTGGAAAATGCTACAATTCATACAACATGCATATATTAAGAGCATGTTCCTTTAATTTCAAATACGGGATCACATATTGTCTGAAAGCTGAATTAAATTGTTAAGCGACTGTAACAAACAGGGGAATATTAAACGTTGTTTTGATAAATTACAAAGATAATTATTCCTGTTTTCATAGTATGCTCTTCATTCAATGCAATCTAAACCAAACCACTCATAAAATATGAAATCCATTAAGTTAATGCAGTGGCTGCACTTTTATATTGCGGTGCATATCTGAGCAAAGATAAATCTGGATGAATTTCTCAATGATGATAAGTACTCATAATTCATAGTGATGCTGTAAGTAGACCGCAGTATTCCCCCGAGGAGCAGGGATAGGTAGTCTAGGTCGGTTACCACATAATGCAATCAGCGAGGGGATATCAGTCTCCCATGATTCAGCTATTATACAATGAGCGCCATTGGATAAGACCCAACGGATTTCGTTCGTTATTATTTTTATTTTTTTTTTTTTTTTTTTTTAGAAATTTAAGATTGTATTTAATAGTTATCGATTTAGTGTATGTCTGATAGCGTCCAAAATATCATCAATAATAATATCATATAAACTGGCTTCCTCAATACAATAAAAAGTCTTTACCATGTGAACAACTGTTAAAATCCCTGAAATAGAGCTAGCGATGACGCACTATCGGGCATGGTTGTTTTCCAGCTATTAAGTCAAAACAATGCAAAGCACCATCTCTGGCTTGGATGTTGTTTTAGTGTCACTTAATGTATATTTGGGATTGGACACAAGTTCCAAAACCTTTGACAGCTCGCCCAACAAATGTCTTAACCACGTGTGTAACATGATTTTGTTTAAAAGAAAAACAAAATAATAAAGTACAGTCACTATACTGAGACTCAAAATAGGAAGAAATTCAACAAACCTTGTATATTTTGATGTCATTTATTCAGAAAAAATATTTTCCTAATGCAGAACCTTAATTAACCTGTCCCTAAGGACATTTGCTTAAAAAGTGGATGCGTGGGTTGATATACAAGTATCCAGTTTGGCTTATTCTAGTTTTAATTAGTACAGGTATCAAATTCCTAAAATATTCACTTAATGTAATCTATTGTCCCTTCCTATATAACTCTATATAAAGTGTCCCCACTCTACTGGACGTATCTGAAATATTTTGGATAAAAACATTTAATTAATTTTGCTTGAATAAACATAAATTTAGTATCCATTTTTATCAATTTTGAAAAAAAGTGTTGTTGCAAGTGACCTATCAAATGTGCATGAAAATTTGCCATGGACCTTTTGCCTGTTAATTTGTTTCATTGGTGGGTACACATGCCATTAAATCATCTGTCTCTGTACTAATAAGCCAATAAAAATATTTTGATATTTAATTTATAAATTTGTACTTCCGTTTGTCAAATTTATAATGGTGCAGTGTATGCGAATAAAAGGAGTTTCTCACTCAAAGGACACACATACACACACACGCGCGCGTGCACATTGTCCTCACACAGTGTGTGTGTGTGTGTGTGTGTGTCCCCTTTAATAGCTGTTTCTTATCAATAATATGACGAAAAAACCACAATCTAGCGGAGGGCAAGAAAATCAAAGATTACTGTCAGTACAAAATATTCTAAAATAGTGTTAATGTACAAGACATGTGTATATATTTGAATACATTGGAAAAGTATGTACATTTCTTCAATATATTACTTGTTTCATTCACAAAAGTCGGATATGTTTGATAAATCTGCACCAGTTGATTCACAGAGCACCTGGCTCCTTCTGATACCAGTTTCCACTATCCTGCTTCATTCAATACACAACTGCTTTCTGTCAAAATGCAACATATGCTGTTTCATTGCCCTCATGCATTGCAAAACAATAAAACTAAAATAAACTTTAGGAGCATTTTATGGCAATGTGTAGTCACGTGCTTCAGAGAAGAGTAGAACAATGCAATGATGTTCGATGAAAGCACTGGAAGGCGCGTGTATAAAGGTGCATTAATGTCGTATTAAACGATATTTCTGTCTTGCTTTTAGAAACGACACATGAGATACATACCAACAAAAAAAATAAAAAAAATAAAAAAGGATACTGTAGGTGAATCAAGGTTGTAAAAATTAGGTACATGATACGTACAAATAGAAAATATTGCAATTCTTAATTTAAACTGGAAGTTACATATTATCGATTCATCGTTTCCAAGATTTGTGACCATATCGCCTTTATGAAGACATATACATCCCTGAGTGATTTCCAAAGTAAATTTGGAAAGCAGTACGTGACAATTCCAGCATGCTCATGCAATCACTTAGATTGGAAATTAAAGAAGGACACACACATACAAAAGCAAACCAGTTTATATCGTTGTTAGTAAGAAGTAGAAAATGCTTATCAACATCATTGTCATATAACTGTTGCTTTTACTTAACTATCAGATATAAAACTATTAAGAGTACAATAAATGCGAGCAAAGAAACAAAGAAACAGAAAGAGACGAAAAGGAACTGATATCAGATTCCACCTCCTTTTATCTCCACCAACAACACATTAAGCGTGATCATTGACTTCTCAAGTTTTTAAGACAACGATATATCAAATTTATTACAAGAACAAATTGCCGCTAACCTTGATCTACAGATTCTTGACCTGACAGATAGAAGGATATTTGAAGAAACTGGAAGTGGAACACATTGAGAATCCTACGGCGGACGAATTATTACACAGTGTTGTATGAGGGCCATTATATTGTACCACCATCGCAGTGAAATCGAGGGTGAATATTCTGACGTAGTGCTTGTGTCTGGTGTTTCTGGCGTGAATTAATGTATTAGATTCCTGGGTAGATATTAACCTTGAATTCAAATACAGTAAAAAATGTACCGAATAATCCCAGCATATGTCAATAATTGTTCTTGATACTTCAACCATAATGGCTGAAATGGCTGAAATTTCATGCCTGTTTAATATATTTTGAAAAAAAGAATGGATCGGCTGAAAATATGGCAAAGAGGTAGCAATTCGTAAGTTTCATATTCAACTCAGTTGATTTCATAATCCTTCATTAAACCATCTGATGATATCACTTAAGGTATTGAGGGAAACTTTTATAAATTATGTTTAAATGCGGTCTCCAAGGGAATGTGGTATTTTAATAGATTAAACAAGTGGGGGGGGGGGGGGGGGGGGGGGGCATCACTGTTGCTGATAACAAGAGATAAGGTAATTAAAGATGTAATGATAATTAATTGCATTTAATTGATTTTTTCACGTAAGCGAAAGTAATCTGTAATTGGACAATTTTCAGTTGCATATAATGATAATTATCTGGTTTTGAAAACGGCATGTAATTACATTTCAATTACTTCAATGAGTTTATATTTCTATATTTACTCTCTTTCGAATAATGCACAAAAATTATCAGTTTTAGAATGTTACTATCAAAATCTTTTCTGTGTCTGCCTTCTGCTCTGACTGATAATGACTACCATTAACGGCTAGTTCTGCCATAAATAGAGTGCGCAATAAGATTAAAACAACAAAAAGTGGTTAAAGTAAAGAGTCCTATTTGTGGAGATTAGTCCCTGAGGCTTTGAATATGCCTCTCTTTACCCCCACCCCCCCTACTGATGGTGACTGGTAAAACATACTAAGTCGTCAACCCTTTTTACTCTTTTTTAGTGATATCCACCGCACAAGTTCTAATATCATTAACACTAGAGCGATCTCCAAACTTATCGGTAACAATTCTCGCTATTCGTCGCTGTAAACTTTCCAGTCAGTCAACTTTGTTCTAATGCTACGGATTCCAGACTACACTTGAATATTTCTCTAGGAGTCTTATTATAAGTATGAGATTGATCGCTGTTATTTATCTTCACCTTTTCCTGATTTCTTCTTGATCCATGTTGCGCTGATATTTAGGAGTGGCTGTGTTGACTTCATTACAGATGTTTACAATGTAGTTCTGTTAAGTTGTATCCAAAGTATTTAGGAATATTTTCATTGCTGTTAAGATGTTTCCTTAGAATGTATATGATATTGTTATTGGATTGGTTCGTATGATGATGGGAAGCAAGTTACATTTTTCTGGATAAAAATACATTTTCCAGAAGGTTTCACATGCAACAGGCCATTAAGGCCTTTCTAAAAGTCTGTGGAGTCAGAGTTCGGTGAGATTTTGCGGCATGGTGTTGCGTTGTTTGCAAATAGATGGGACAGCGGACTTAACTCTCTCCGGTATAGAATAGGAACAATGATGATTGTAATGCATTTTCTTGGGGAAGCCATGATTCAACTTCTGTGAAGGGTGATCTCTCTCCATCCTCTACAACGCACTGCGATCGATTTCATTGATAATATTTCCGTAGTATTTGGTGACCAGTTCACCCAACAATCTGTTGGAATTCCAATGGGGACCAACTGTGCTCCCTTGTTAATTGACCTGTTGTTGTATTCTGGTGAGACAGGATTTATTAAGAAGTGTATACATAAGGGAAAAAATCAACTCGACATGTAGAAATATAGACCACATTTTATCTATTAACAATACTCATTTTATTCAAATGTAAATTATATTCCAGTGAACTTGAAATAAAAGATGCCATATAGTCTTCCATATTTGCTTCATATTTGTATATTTTATTGAACAAGTATTTCACCAGCAAACTAATAGAGCAACTTTATGTCAAACGGATGACTTCAGCTTCCCCAGCGTTAATTCCCATTATCATCAACATTTTTTGACAATGTCTCTTAATTGATTCAATACGCAAGGGCATATTCTTCATATGTTCAGTTTTAAATTAAGACTGGCTACAGGTGACAAATACGTTGATAATACAGGGGTTTCAATAGTTTAAAGTCACCATATTGCAAATTTTATGGTCGTTATAACGATCCAATTTACAAACAGAAACTGCTACTGGGTCAATGTTGTCTGATGTGTTTCATGAGAAAGGTAAGACTGTTGTTCTTTATATTGATTTTAATGACTAATGACGGATTACTCCATTTCTCTGGCCAGGATATAGGGCTCAAGAGAGGTGTGAACGTTGGTGTGAACGTTGACAGGGGACGTGTACTCCTTTTAGACACCTGATCCCATCTCTGTGTCCAGGGATCCGTGTTTGCCCTAATCGTAATTTTGAATTCTTTATAGGAATTATGGGATTGATCACTGTTCGTTATCTTCACCTTTTCACGTAGGTCCAGAAACTTTTAATTCCAATCTGCTGTGTCTTCCTTTCTTTTGTTTCTTCCTCTGTTGTTGTGACAGTGTTCTTTACAGACATCCAGTGTCCTCGTCTAAGTTTTCTCAGATAGTGATAAATGATGGAGGGTTTTAAAAGTTTTATCAATGTTGCAATTTTTGAAAGCTAAATTGTTCGTGCATGCATACCATATTCTTCATCTTTAATTCTGTTATTTTAAAATAGACAAGAAAATTGTCAGTCGAATCAATATGACTTTCATAAGTTTAATTCTATTGCTAAAATTTAAAATCAAGATTAATTAATGTTCCTTTTTATTGACTTATTTCACATGTTTGGAAGCCATTGTGGTATATCTAAGTGATGTGCATTGTTTTGAAATCTATAGAATTCTTGGCTGAAATAATCTCTTCAAACATCCTAATCACCTTCGACCAACCCAAAAATAAAGATGGAAACTTTAAACTATTGTGTAAATCAATTTCCTGTCTCTTATTCAATTATGCAACCCAATTATATAATCAAATAAATGGACCAGATACTTACCTTTTTTATTTTGTAAAATTTTCATTTCCAAAGTTTTTGCCTTTGCTACCTTTACGTATTGTAATGATAACCATTTCCTCATGAACGCACTGCAGTTGTAAATAATGCCGCGTATTAATGTTGATAAATAGGGTACCGCTATTATAACGGCTTGGAATTCCGACAGAAATTAAAATAGAACATAGAAATAAAAAAACCCACCAAATTTCAGATTTGAAAATGCATCAGGAATGGATTGTCAGCCTACAAGCCAACATGCACTTCATGGGGTATACTGACGTGAAGCGTTACAGCTCATACTCCCATGAAATGCATTTATGTCTGCATTATAATCAGTAGCCTGGTTATTAAAGTTTCATTAGATATTCAATTAGTGTTCTTTAGACATAGCATAACGATTGTCTGTAGTTATGTTAATTGCGATGATAATAATAAAAATAGTTGAGAGTTTCAGATAAATGAGTATCCAAAGTTTCTCCAGTTGTCATTACTTTCAACAATATACCTTAAATTTGCTGCATTATCTGCCCCTGTTGAGAGGTTGGTAAAACGTTCACACCAGACAGAATCGATTTGTCAAATTCTAATGACAAAATATCACAAAGATATTTTAGCAATGCATCAAATGTTGTATGTCGTGTTTCATATTAAATATTACAGGCTATTCTGACCGCTCAAGAGGGGATTATTACTCCTAGGCACCTGATCCCTCCTCTGGTATTTCTAGGGTCCGTGTTTGCCTAACTCTTTACTTTGTATTCTTTATACTATTTACGAGATTAATTACTGTTCGTTATCTCCATTTGTCATCCATAAATAAATCTGTTTGATTGTATATTGTTTACCATCCCTCTTGAGAATCTCTCACTCATATGGGGACGTCACCATTGGCGGTGAAGGGCTGCAAAATTTAGGCCTATGCTCGGCGCTTATGGCCTTTGAGCACGAAAGGATCTTTTTCGTACCACATCTACTGTGACACACAACCTCGGTTTTTACGGTGTCATCCGAAGGACTGCCCCCATTTAGTCGCCTCTTACGACAAACAAGAGGATACTGAGGACCTATGATAGCCCGGATCCCCATGGGACCCTATAAATCTGTATTACGAATTAAAAGTAAAACGGCAATTTTAAAAGTAATATAATGCTGTTTTGTCATCTTAAAAATAAATGTAAGATTGACTGAGCCACAAAATTAAATAAATAAAATTAACAAAACAAACAAACTAAATTAAGATTATATAAATGAAGTACATGATTATCATATAACATGCATTGACATACGAATATATTTCTAAACATTCAAAACACTCAAAGTAAAACATTTATGATTCATTCAGACACGTTATAGTTGACGACAAACTTGATTAGAAATGAATAAATCTGTATAATAGTATCCCATACCTCGTAAATAAGAAACCAGTTAAAGCTATAAAGTAAAGCTCATTTTGGTGATTTTTTTCTCTCATTCCAAATAATCTTATTCCTTTCTAATATTGTAGAGAGAGAGAGAGAGAGAGAGAGAGAGAGAGAGAGAGAGAGAGAGAGATAGAGAGATATATAAACGAATGGTCTTTATTAACTTTGAAATTTGTTTGTTTGTTTGTTTTTTATTTATAGTCGCCTGAGCAATTTTTCAGCTATCCGGCGACTGTCACTATTACCGGTGACGGGGCTGCAAATTTAGACCTATGCTTAGCACTAATGGCTTTTAGCAGTGAGGGTTCTTTTACGTGCCACACCTGCTGCGACACGGGACCTCCGTTTATAAGGTCCCATCCGAAAGACCCGTGACTCTCACTTCGTAATGCCGAGCTCTTGGCGAAGGAGCAATCACTACCTATTTTAACGTCTTAGGTTTGACGCGGTCGGCCCGAGCGGGGCTCGAACTCACGACCTTCCGTTCACGAGGCGAGAGCTCTACCACTGAGCCACCGTGATCGGTAACTTTGAAATAATGTGAATGTTCGTCAAAAATTGCACTAGGAGCCAAATTGTATGCCAGACTGATTTTTGTCCAAGAAGCAAAAATGCATGGGGCGTAATTGGAAGATTATAATTGTTTATTACTTCGGAAACAATGCAGATAAACCAATAAAATTGTTATTACTTACAGGAAATGACGTATGTAAAGTTATCTGGACACATTTCAATCCTCAAAATTGAACAAAATTATCTTTACCACCTGTTTACGGCATTATCGAGATACTTTAAAATTGATTGATTGATGGATTTTGTCTTTACGTCCCGTTGAAAATTTTTCACTCATATTGAGACGTCACCAGTGGTAGGTGAAGTACCACAAATTTCGACCTATGCTTAGCTCTCAGGGCCGTAGTAGTGAGGGTTCTTTAATGTGCCAACGCACACCAAGACACGGGACCTCCATTTTTAAGGTTATGTCCGAAAGACCCGTGATTCTCACTTCTAAATGTCGAGCGTTTGGCGAAGGAACAATCACTACCTATGTTAGCGTCTTAGGTTTGATGCGGCCATGGCACGAGCAGAGCTCGAATTAACGACCTCCCAGTTTCGAAGCGAATACTCTACCATTGAGCTACGGTGATCGGTTTACTTTTGAATTGTTTTGTTACGTGGTGAAATATTGTTTGTTAGTCCTTTATAAGATCATAATATGAAATTTGTAATACACATGCTGTACAGCTTTCCATTAGGTCAAATGCTGTCTGACGTGTTTCTTACCCATTGTTAGGCCGTTTTTTGGAACACTGTTTTTGACTGCGGATTACTCCGTTTACCTGATCAAGCTATAGAGCTCACGGCGGGTGTGACCGAGGTGGATTCTTACTCCTCCTAGACACCTGATCCCACTTCTAGTATTTCCAGGAGTCCGTGTTTGTCCAAGTCTCTGATTTGTATTTTCTATAGAAATTGTGAGATTGAATATTGTTCGGTGTCTTAGCCTTTTCATCTTCCTTATTGCACTCCTGTTTGGAAACATTCTGGATTTCATTTTCTATTGACTTTGAAAATAATTGTTATGACGTTGTCAATCTTTTAAAGAAAGGATCACTTATGCGCTTTGAACAACGAATTCTCCATCGTTCCTCCAAGCATACAGTAACATTGAGTTTGAGTAGTGTAGCAAACATTGACGTAGATGAAAAGGAAAACAAACATCTTTTGAAAGAATAGATTTTTGAGTAGTAACAAGCATTGGCGTAGATGAAAAAAAAACCAAACTTCTTTTGTAAGAAAGACAGACATGCAGATTAGTGACATCAAAGTAGCGATTTAGGTTAGAATCGCGCATTATCAACAAACAAAAAAAACAAACAAAAAACGAGTGGCATACTTAAAAGTAGGTCATGTATCTAGTCTCCTTTATTTATAATTGCACAGTGGATGATTTTCACGAAGCGCATGCCTATGCATATTCTCGTCGTACTTGATAAATGACAAGATATTTTTCTCTCTCTTTGATTGAACAGTAATATTCGAAATTTGTGCCATTAAACCAATGCATTTCTAGAAATTTACATGTAGCACCACACTAAAACTGACGGTACCTCAAGTAGGGAATTTTACGTTACTCATCAATTCTGAAGCATAGAATAAAAATGTGTAATGTTTTGAGGAACAAATCACACCACTATGGAGCATGAACTGTTATATAAATGTGACTTTTAGTAAATGAATGTCCGATTGAGAACATTAAAGTTATTTGTTTCGAAGCCATAATTCGAAACAAGTTTCCATCGTTTAGGAAGTAATACAGTGAACTTTGAATGAACCATTCAACAGGACCTGATTGAGGTAACGGGAGACCTATAAAGGTCAACAACACAACGCCAGCTATTTTCTGATGCTCCATTTTATTTCAACATAAAATGATAGGACTATGAAGGTATTCATTCCTACTGTCTTATGAGGAATACAGGGGACGTTATTTATGTCTTTTAATCACACTAACTATCAACGAAACTATAAAAATCACACTACGTGCAAACGAAATGTGTTCTTTTTATGGGGAATACTTTATTAGAAATGAGTAACTGACTAACCCTTGCGCTTTCCGCGGAGATGGTTATTTGCCATAAAGTCGTGGCGAGATAAATACTTCTGCGGAAATTAAAGCTATTCCTTTTCTATTTAAAACATTTAAATACCAGTGGGCCCAAACAGGATTGCCCCTGAAAAATCCCGCTTTTAATCTTGGCAAGCCGGTGTAAAGAACCATTTGCAAATTGCTTTAACTAATCTCAATTGGGAATCTGTGGATTAATTTTTTTTAAAAAACAAAAAAATATTACAAAATAGATTGAAGACTGGAGGAGTGGTAGCGATAAAATCTAAGACTTTCGTTGTTAATCGAGGATCTTCATTTAAGTTGGTTGGTATATGCTATTTAACGACCCGCCGAAAATTTTTCACTCGTATATGGAGACGTCATCATTGCCGGTGCTGGGCTGCAAGATTTAGGCTTTTGCTCGGCGCTTATGGCCTTTGAGCAGGGACGGATCACCTGCTGTGATACCGGGCCTCGGTTTTTGTGGTCTCATCCGAAGGACCGCCCTATTTAGTCGCCTTTTACGACAAGCAAGGGGTACTGAGGACCTACTCTTTCAACCCGGATCCCCACGGAATTCATCAAATGACTGAAACAACGACAGTAACTTAAAAGAAAATGTGTAAATGTGAAACACGGCATTTCGTATATTGTTTAAAATAAATGGTGATAAGTTTGAGCTTTGAACGTAACAAATGACTTTCCCCGTGACAGTTAATCATTCCTGTCATCAAATATGATGTGGCTATATCTTGCATACTAGTAATTAAAATAATAGTTGAATTATACTGCTATAAAGGCCCTTAACAACGTTATTCAAAGTGTGTGGGGGATGCAGCTAGATTAAAAGTTGTGTAAAGTTTTGGAAGCGTTCGTCCTTCACTACATGGGAATTCCTCAGTTCAAGGAAACATTCATTACCATTTCATTCTACCATCCATCAAAATAGCGGAGGTGCATGGGGGAGGCAATCAGGCAATATAACTACCTTTGCGTGTAAAAATTGGGTGTTGTCAAATGCGGAACGGAAAACGGAAAAGATAATGAGAAGGTCAGCATTTTGTAAAATCAAAAGTCTTATCATAAATAAGGGAAGCAGAAATTACAGAGAAAACGGTAACCTGACTGTACTTCATACAAATGCATATGTATTTCAGAACGATAATAATCCCGCGGTAATCCGAATTGGATTAGGACCTATGAGGCCGCAAAAGCCTCAAGACCCCGTGTCACAGTAGGTGTGGCACGATAAAGATCCCTCCCTACTCAAAGGCCATTAGCGCCGAGCAAAGGCCTAAATTTTATAGCCTTTCACCTGCAGGGGTGACGTCTCCATATTCATGAGTGAAAATTTTTCGAGTGGAACGTTAAATAATATACAACCAACCAACCAAAACCATTATAACTTACAATGAAAAAATATTCAGCAGGCGCCTAAGGGTACCAGCCTCTTTTCCTGGCTTTGTCGTTTTCTGACAACCCCCTCCTCCTCTCCCCGATTGTAACAGAATATTGTTTCACAAATAAAAATAAAAAATAAAACAAATATACTGAGAGATTTTAATTTTGATGTTTTGTCTTTACGATATTCTGGTTGCAACCTTATGTTAAGGACAGATTTTATGAGCCTACTCAGTAAAATTCATACATGTACCTGTACCCTGCGGATTAATATCAAACATGAAGAGATAAAAAACAAAAAGAAGACAAAAACACAAGATTGAAACAGAAACAATATATTGTTCTAGTAAAAGTAATAAGCATATTTATTGCATGATATATGAAATAGCTAAAAGGCTAATCGAAAATTTATGTTTGAATGGAGTTAAAAGGTCATCTCAATATTAATCTAAAACGTAAGATACAAGTATTTAGATTAGAAATAAATTGCTAGAAGTCCCTCCTATCTAGGATTGGAGTGTTGAGGTCACTGGGTCTCTGTTAGCTAATATAGTAAATCAAACACAAGATGTTCATTTTGTTGCATGATAAAATCATAAATTATCGTTGTTTTATACACACCACTCTCCCTGCTGTGATTACACACACACACACACACACACACACACACACACCACAACACACACACACACACACACACACACACACACACACACACACACACACACACACACATTATGGTGTGTGTAAATACATAAGTATGATACAAATTCTGTGCGTTCTTTCCATTCTCTGCCCATAGGTGTCAGTGTTCGCTAACATCTCTGTCAATACAGAACTTATAAGATTCTTGTAAAACACGTTGTAATTTTTTATACAAAAAATAACCTTAGCTTAATCAATTCATGGTGCAAAAACTTAGATAAAATTGTATTATCACTTTTAAACAAATTTCTAAAATTTTGATCGTAATTTAAATTTTAAAGATTTTTTTTTTGTAGATACCTTTTAAATTATTCTAATTCTTAAATTCCGTTCCGTTGTAAAAATAACAAAAACAACAACAGAGGTCTATCACTATCATTTGTGTGTGTGTGTGTGTGTGTGTGTGTGTGTGTGTGTGTGTGTGTGTGTGTGTGTGAGCAATATATTATACTAGGTTTCTAATAATCTCGGCTGAGATTCAGCTCGGCTCATATTTGGACTGACGCCTTCATCGAATCTCGGAGCAGTCCTTCATAATTCGTGTCTGGAAATTCAAATTCAACTTCAGCCGGTTCTAGTATATGTATTTAGGTCACACGGCCGCTCGCTTCAAATAATAATCTGACTGTTAAACTAACTCTCTACCAATACCAATGCTGCATTGTTTACTGTTTATACAAGTAAATCCCAAAATAAAATCAGACTCAAAATTTGCAGTTTAAATAAAAACTTCCATGACGAAACATTTTATCTCCTGATATTGAAGAGTTTTTTTTATTTATTAAAGAGATATATTGTAGTAGCTGTCTATACTTATGTAAATCACTGATTACTCTATATCGAAGTCACCAGTAGCTTTTGAGCTACATATCATCAGTTTTGCAGTATGGTACCTAGCACGAAAACATGACTCTCTTTTATTCCAAGGTCATATGTGAAAGGTCAACATAATTGCAAAATAGACCCTAACTTGTGTGTAAGATTTAAACTACACAGTACTAACGTATCAAATGTTGTCAGATCTGACATAGATACCTTGGTTCCTACTGGCTTTCAATGATTGATTGATTGATTATTTATTGTTTTCCGCCACACTCAACAATTTTTCAGTTATCTGGTGGCGTCCAGTTTTTGTTGGTGGAGGAGAGAACCCAGATACAATGTACCTGGGAAGAGACCACCGACCTTCCGCAAGTAAACTGGCAAACTTGCTCACATAACGCCGCGGTCGAGATTCGAACACGCGCCGACAGAGGTGAGAGGCTTTGTGATTTTGAGCCCGATGCTCTAACCACTCGACCACGGAGGCCCCCTGACTTTCAATAATTCAGTTGGTAGGTCAAGGTAACTGAAAGTGAGGTCAAGGTAACTGACAGTGAGGTCAAGGTAACTGAAATGGGGGTTAAGGAAACTAAAAAGGAGAGAAAAAATATCATTATGGACATGAAGTTACATTTTTATTCAAGGTTATCTGACTTCCTTGTAATTTAGTTTCAGGATAAGTAATTTGTAAGCACTTGGAAAAAGAAGCAACTCCGATTAGTTCTTGTCAAGTGTCGAGGAAACCACGCTGCGTGTTCTGTTATGTGTCAGAATCTGCTTCATCCAGACGAAGGTCGCATCAAAAATCAATTTGTTCGGCCAATGTTTTGCACCAGAACTGAAGTCATCAATCACCCGAAGGGAGGCAAGTGATTTAATAAAAGATTAAATAGATTAAATAAATTGCTTTTGTCTGTAAAATGTAGATTAGTGAGTCGGTATATTGATGAAACAGGACCAAATCCGGGCATGATTAGAATATTTCACTTGAGATCCTGAGGGTGTCGTTGCGTATCGACTAAATACTGGCATGCTATTTTAAAAGTTTGAAGAAAAACAAAAACATTTGTTGTGAAATATCATCTTCCGATCCATGTGTAAGGTCTGCTGTTTCGAAGAAAAAGGGAGGTTTGCCTAAACTATCAGATCACGTTGAAGTTTACTATACTACTGATGAACGTGGTAGCTGCAAAAATCCCGATACCTGGGAACTGATTTGCCTTTAGATGTATAAATAGCAGAATAGACCGTGCCATATTCTTCATATTTGTAGGGGATTCCATTAGAAATTCATTTTTCCTCCTAGTAATTTTTTCTTACCTGACCTATCAGTATTGTGAGAGGGTGGTAATGGTTTTTTGGCTGTATATTGTCTAACAACCCGCTTGAGACTTTTTCATTCATATGGAAATCATTGGCGATGAAGGGTTGTATAATCTAGGCTTGTGGTCGGCGCTTAGGGCCTTTGAGCGGGGAAGGTTGATTGGTTGTTTGTATACCGTTTAACAGCCCCCTCGAGAATTTTCACTCATACGGAGACGTTAACATTGCCGTTGAAAGACTACGAAATTTAGGCCTACACTCTGCGCTTATGGCCTTTGAGCAGGGAGCGATCTTTACCGTGCCACACTTGCTGTGACACGGGTCCTCGACTTTTGCGGTCACATCCGAAGGAACGCCCCATTTAGTCACCTCTTACGACAAACAAGAGGTACTGAGGACCTACTCTAACCCGGATCCCGCAAGAGCAAGAGGGGTGATAATGTAGTTCTAAATAATCGTCCACAATTACATGAAGCATATGTAAAGGAATGGCGGAATTTTATTTTCGCATCTAATTCGCGGAAGATCCTTTAACTATCCGCCATTATGATGTATCAACAGGGGAAAGAAATTGTAGTGTCAAGGATCTGACTCCAACAGACAAACTAACACAGCGTTCGCTCGGAATCTTTACAAAACTATAGGGGAAAGAGAAGAAAGAGATTAAGTGGATCATAAATTCTGATCTCTGCTTATCTCATGGCCTTAAATTATCATGCATGAAATATGTCATATTAACACGGGCACCTAATATCGTGAGCGGAGTATTGTTCTTTAAATACATCGAGTCATATGTAGCATGCGATTGCATGAAACTATGTATGTATGAACGCGTGCAGATGGGCCACGTATCGTGTCCATCGGAGTAGAAATGTTACTGCTGCTTCAGTTTGATCCCAGTAAATACACACTATTTTTGAATCCAGTCTGTTGAATATGGATATTTTTGTAAGCACGTGGGCAAAGGTCTAACATTGAGGGACATTATGTCAAGGATATAGATATATATAAATTCACAGAGCCCCGATCTTTCAGCGGTAGAACTTCATCTCTATTATAAATTCCGATGAATATTTTGCCAGATGATGGGATAAATACGAAAAGGAAGAAATGACACCTTGTCAGAATGGATTAAACGTATAAGAATATTGATTGATTGTTGTTTTCCGCCACACTCAACAAGTTTTTAATTATCTGGTGCGGTTCAGTTTTTATTGGTGGAGGAGAGAACCCAGATACAATGTACCCGGAAAGAGACCACCGACCTTCCGAAAGTAAACTGGCAAACTTTCTCACATATATCGGCGCGAGAGAGATTTGAACCCACGCCGACTTGAGGTGAGAGGCCTTGTGGTTTTGAGCGTGATGCTCTAACCACTCGGCCACGGAGGCCTCAAGAAGAATATTAAAATCGCGTATCAGGCACATCATGGACATGAATTGTGCTCCTTTATTAGCAAACTTTTTTATATTCTTACGAGGCAGAATTTATTCAAAGGCTTCTACATAAGTAGAAAAAAATCTCTTGCTGTGGACTTCAACTCGATGTTTAGATATTAATAATACTTATTTTCACTTACATGTCGATTCAATATATTCCCGTTAACTCGAAATAAAACAACATGGAATCTTCCACATCTGCTTCATATATGTACCTGGATATTTTATTGACCATAGATGTTAGTAACAACTCATCTTTATGACAAACTGGATGAGTTCAGATTCTCCATCGTAAACTTCTCGCATTCATGTAGCAATATACCATTATCGCCTACACATGGTGTTTACGTCTCTCAACTGAATACATACTTAGGAGCGCGTTCCTCGTATGATCAGTTTTCAAACCGAAGAATCATAATGACAAATAAATTCATGTTATAGAAGTTTCATTAGTCTCGTTTAAAGTCAGCATTTTGCAAATATATGGTCATTATAACGAATTCATTTACAAACACAACCTGTTTGTAGGTTGAATGCTGTCTGACGTGTTTCATAACATTTTTTTTATTATAGTGACACCGTTCTTTACGTACTGATTTTGACTACGGATTACGTAGGGGTTAACGTACGAGTATCGCTCCATTCCTTAAAAGTAATGGAGCCGAAGCCCCGAATAAGCCGAGGCATATTGCTTTAAGGAATGAAGTGATCCGAATACATTGACCCGCTTAAACTCCACCTTTACTAGGGAAACCTTTTAAAATTTTCTTTATAGTAGATATATGTTATCAATAATGAAATATTTTCCTTACTTTCTTTTTTATTTCTTCATTTATAAGGTATACGACTATGTTAAGCTACTGTTTTTAATCATTTGCTTCGACCTATTCATCTAGTGGGTCAGTGAGTAGAACGTCTATCTTTAAAGGGAAGAATCACACAGATGTGTGTTCGAATCCCGCTGTGTGTGTAGTTACTTTTCGTAATAAAAACTTTGATATATTTTGCGTTTCATTCTTACAAATTTCGTTTCATTCTAACAAATTTCGTTTCATTCTAACAAATTTCGCTTCATTCTTACAAATTACATATGGAAAGAGGGTAGTTGGGAATCATAGAACAAAATGAACTTCAAGTGCACAGAATACTTAGTAATTCCTTTGTTGTGCTAAACTCTAAACTCTAAAAGAATGATGTCACGGGTGGATTTTAATGCGTTAACCTGATCAGGACAAAAGGGCTCACGATGGACGTGGCCGGTCAACAGGGGAAGCTTACTCCGCTTGATCCCCACCTCTCGTTCTCTTGGGTCCATGTTTGCTCGTCTCTTAATTATATATTTTATCTTAATTTTTTATGATATATATATATATATATATATATATATATATATATATATATATATATATAAGATTTAATATGCCGTGTTTCATCGAATTATTTTGGGAAAATGTTTTAGATGTTTGAACACCCTTGATGTTCCGTAATTTCATTGTAATCTATTCTGGATTATCTTCTATTGTTGTCGGGCTCGGATTCCCTGGAGAATGATTTCCTGACAATACGTGCAGCCCTGGGTTTCTTGTGAAAAAAACAGATCGGAATTCCTGTCACGAAGGACGGTCATCGTAGCTCATCATTTAATTTTACAGAGAAATTTTGGTGAGAAAAGACGATTACAGTATAAAAGTAATTTAATAAGCAGGATTACTGACAGCATAGTACTAAATGTATCCTGACCCGCAATTAGATCAGGGTTTGAAATTTTGATATTTGGACTATCACATTTTTAAAAATTATTTTCTTGCAAAACGGAGCAAGTTTACATTGCTACACGCTTTCAGCTACCTCAAAGCACGATTAACATACGCGTAATTTCAGTGTGGATTTTATGTAAATGCTGTCGCACTATTTATGCCATTGTTTGCGGGTATACTGAAATGTCACTATGCAATATATTTGATCGACGTAGATCTTGATTTTGACTATTGATATAATTAATGTTTACAAATTCGTCCACGCTTATCAAAACGACTGGAAATGACACAAAACTCTTACACGAGGACAAAAGCATATTACAAATTTATTAGAGAAACGTGTTGTTCTTTAAAAAAAAAACAAAAAAGAAAAACGGACTGCTATAGATAGACAAGGAAACTTAATATTCTAGTTTGAAATAAGAATATGTTTATTACAGATTTCTTTTGCAAATATTTTATTATAAGTATTATTGGATATGAAATATTTCAATTTTGACCTTTAACCTTAGAATTAATTCTTTCTTGAATTTTCACCTCAAATCGTGTCCATGACCCTTAATAAAAAAAGTAAATCAATGTTATGGACTATGAAGGCAAAGGAACATTTCTTTGTAAATATATCGTTGACCTATAGGGCTGGTATTGGTTTCCGTTACGGTTGATGACTTTAGGCCACATGTGTTTATTTGTTTCTCATACATCGTTTTAGTTCTAGTCAATACACGTAACTTGTAGAGATAGAAGATAAAAGTCCACAGTCGTTATCTTATTCTTGTGACATAGGATGCACATCGCCAAAATTATCCCATGAGAAGTAACAGGAAGAGTGACGCTTGCAGAGGTAGATGAATTTTTGCTAGAGGTTTTATCACTTTCATCAGCTGTGTATTCATCTGAATACAGATACATCCTTTGTATGGTCCCATGAGGACCCGGGTTAGAATAGGTCTGCAGTACCTCTTGCTTGTCGTAAGAGGCAATTGAATGGGGCCATCCTTCTGATCAGACCGTAAAAACCGAGGTCCCATGTCACAGCGGGTGTGGCACAATAAAAATCCCTCCCAGCTCAAAGTCCCTGAACGCCGAGCATAGGCCTAAATTTTGCAGCCCTTCACCGCCAATGTTGACGTCTCTATATGAGTGAAAAATTCTCGAGTGGAATGTAAAACAATATATAATCAATCAGTCAATCCTTTGTATGAGGGTCCTTACCTGATGCTTGGATAATGGCAGCGGGATATACAACCTTAATTGACCCAAGCCCACTCTTTTCTAATCTGTAAACCTTCCTCCTGCAATTTTGGCATAACATATTGCCAATGCACACATTTTCCCCGAGCAATGAACTGCATATGCAGTTCCACAAACAGTACTATTTCCTAGTGATGTTCTTGAAAGGCAAACGCAGCAATTTTTGCTCGGCATGATTTTTTCGTGACACTTTTATCCAGTAACACAGAGTGAATAATTCTTTTCCTCGAACAAAATGTGCTTACACTGTATAATTCCGATTGATTGCTTTTAGTTACAGAGAATGTATGATCCGCATTCTCATATATATATTTTATATCAAGAGTGAATATACATTTAAGGAAGGAAATTGAAGTAAGATACTCAAGTCTGTATACAAAATAAAATTAAAATGGTGTTTATACAGTCGAAAATTTTAAAATAGCAAAAGTGTGAAAATAGGCGAGCTCAAAACAGGACACTAAAAATGTTGAGTGTGAGCGTCTACGATCTCACCATCTGATCTATACTAACTATGAATATAAACGGCATAAATATGAACCACAATGATAGAAAGAAGTTTTCTCATTTTTTTTGTGTTTTTTTTTCTTTCTTTTTCTTTTTAATTTTTTTGTAAACGTTGACCCCAGAGCAAGTGTGCCTCTAAAAAAAATCCCATTTCAAATTATTCCTCAGATCGAAACTTTTCAAAATGCCATAATTTTTATCAGAGACAGGCCTGCTCTGAAGGACTTCTGGGCCACAATTTATGAATAATAGGCGATTTTACCGAGAAAATGCTGTTTTAGCCAACTTTGAAGGTTAATTTTTAAAATGCTAATACGAAATTTTAGATTCAAAATGCAAATTAGAAAAATTTGGAAAATATATACGGTAAAAATTAACAAATGAACATTGATTTTCAAAACTGAATTCTTCCGGGAAATCGTTTTCTCCTATAGGTCAATTCTTTTGATATTCCGAATACATCCTTTATTCATATATACATATATACCAGTATTGTGAGCATCAATACATTGTTGCCAGATTTATATCGCTGTATAACGGTATTATCTAGACCAGATTGTATCCCCTATTTAATTTGAACATTAAGGGGCAGAAAAAATTCAAGGAAACAATAATTCTAAAGTTAAAGGTCAAAGATAAAATATAAAAATCATCAAAACGAGGTTTTCCTCATAGTAACTGGTGAAAAGATACATGTGCAGCTGTGCATGATCAATCTGACCCCCCCCCCCCCCCCCACCCCCACCCCCGTTAACATCCGGTTCAACCTCGCTTACACATTTCTTCACATGGACCTCACGTTGAACGTTATGTCATATTCTAGTGAGTATAGGTTTGGAGGTGCACTTTATAAACATTTTTATCCTTGGAGATCTTGAGGAGATAAAGAAATACATTTTAGCGTTCCAATGTATCACTGATAGGCATGTAGAAGAGAACACGTGTAGCTAATTTGTGGTTTTTGCCGGCGATGTTAATTGTCTGCAGAGCAACGTCCATATGTACGGGAAAAGAGGTACTAGAACCAGTTCATTTCAATAACCAGTTTTTCTCAAAACCGCCTTTTTATGATTTTATTTTCAAGAGAAATGTTGCGTGCAAAATGTCTCTTAAAACTATGAAAAAAAAATATGAAAATCAGTTACTAACGAGCTTATGGTATAGAACTGTTTCTCCAATTATACACTTGCAGGTTTTTGTTGTTTATACATATTTATTTATTTATTCTAAACATTTTTCTTTAAGCTGATATCGGCTATTCTGAAGTAATGATATGGTGGCATATTTCTGTCATCAATTGTCAAATGATTATGTCGATTTGTCATATAATTTTGTCGACTTGTCAGCTAATATGTTTTCAGATGATTTTGTCCATTATGTTTAAAATAATAATAAAAAAAACCCCGTTAATACAGTAACGGTGAAAATGCCTTCACGCCTGAACACTACGGAAACGTTCGAGTGCCTTGTCGTGTGCAGTAAATATCAACATCTCGATATCAGAAAGTCAATATGTCGCTGATTTAAACAATCAAACGACTTATTAAACTCAATGAGTCTCTATCTTTATGCACTGAACGACATATTTTTCTCGTCTTGGCTGTATTTAAATCAACATGACTTGAAGCTTATCGCCAAAAGTTAAGCCAATAAAGTGGTTGCCGTCTTGGTTATTACACAACTTTTAAAAGATGTAGAAAGTCACCGAAAAGATGCCGCCCAGATGTCACTTTTATGCTCAAAATAAATAGGTTTTGTCAATATCTCCTCATTTAATCCACCAAAGACTTTATGAAATCGGATTTGAATGTTGCGATTTGTTTCAGGGTGGCGTAATCTTCTTGATTTAATTACATCCAAGACGAGAAAGGTATGTTGTTCAGTGCATAGAGATGAAAACTTACTGAGTAAAAAATTCGTTTACTCTCTAAAATCAGCGACATATTGACTACTTCATATCGCCATGTTGATGTTTAGTGAACAAGACAAGGCACTTAAACGGTCCGTACCTAAACCGTACCTAACACTAGCTCAGATCGTTTTGTCGACATGTCAGATCTCTTTCGTGGACTTGCTGAATGATTATGTTTACTAATCATGTAATTTCCTCGACTTGTCCGACCGTGATGTTGACTTGCCAGATATTAAGACCGAAAGATGCCAGGGAATGGTTTTAGCATATCAGAAATAATAATAATAAAAAAGAAATATAAGAAAATATGAACTAGAACTTTTCCCGATAAATCGAAATAATCATCTCATAAATCGATGTGATTAACTGACAAGTCAACATAATGATCTGACAAATGATGGCAGAAATATGCCACCATACAATTTGTATAAAATATTGGACCTAATGATAAATGCAAATAAGACCGTTATAATGGTCATAGGATTTGCGAAATGCTGACTTTAGAACATCATCTAACAACATTTATACATCATCTAATTACTTTACACAATACCAGCATAGTAAATCAATATTTTTAGCTTTTTTAACGAAACACAATTTGAAGAGCAATATTGGGTCTTATTACTTTGATTACAATATATATATATATATATATATATATATATATATATATATATAGAGAGAGAGAGAGAGAGAGAGAGAGAGAGAGAGAGAGAGTCGTTTCGATATTTTCTAGTTCTCCAAGTATTTATTTCCGTCATTTTCCCTTCATTTTTCTATTTTTTTTTCACAAGCCGTTAATTAATTAAAGGACCCTTCGTCAAAGAGGGAAAGATTTGTGTGTCTTCCATCGTTCTCAAGGTTACCCAGAATTGACAAAATAATATCCTATATTATCTGCAATATCAACGTTAACTTACGAACACCCCATATTACCTGCAGTGCATCGATCTAATTTTAGTTTTGTGTTATCTGCAATACAAACGTTTACATTCAAGTTTGCTTGAAGTTCATATTTTCTGCAACACAAACGTCTACATGCATCTAATATTGCTTCCATATTATCTCCGATATAAAAGTTTACATACATTCAATTTTACTTTCATATGATCATCCGATTTTACTTTTATATAATTTATCTGCAAAACCCACGTTTAGACACATCCAATTTTACTTTCATTTCCTCTATTGCATGGAACTATTCCGGTTCACCTTTTATACTGAGTCAATATTATTTTTGTCACTTTTATTTTCTGTCTTCCTGATCCTTCTGGTACAAAGTCAAAATACAGTGGAGACAGGATTGTAGATCTGTCGAGAAAGGAGGAAATATGAGGACAAAGAAAAACGCTGATTTATTATTCTCGTCATGACTTAAAGATTTTTTTTTATTTTAGAAATCTGCCTCGGCTTATACGTGACAATATTTATGAACTACCCCTGACGATAGTCTCTGCGACTGTTGCCTCTCCCTTGGGTGAAAGAAAAATGAGTCGGATATTAGCTATCCCGTATTGCTTTCCTTCATGCAAGAACGTCCCATTAAGAAAAATGAAAAACGAGCGCAGCGCACGCTTCAGAGTGATTCTTAAATAGCCAGGGCTACTGTACGACTTCCCTAACACAGTATGCATACAGTACAGGAGAACATTTACTATCTTTGAATTGCTTAATATATATATATATATATATATATATATATATATATATATATATATATAGATAGATAGATAGATAGATAGATAGATTGATTGATTGTTGTTTTCCGCCACACTCAACAATTTTTCAGTTATCTAGTGGCGTCAAGTTTTTTTTTATTGGGTGGAGGAGAGAACCCAGATACAATGTACCCGGGAAAGACTACCGACCTTCCGAAAGTAAACTGGCAAACTTTCTTGCAGATATCGGCAGAAGCGAGAATCAAATCCGCGCCAACCAGAGGTGAGAGGCCTTGTGATTTTGAGCGCGATGCTCTAACACCTCGGCCACGGAGGCCTATATATATATATATATATATATAATCAGACAATTTGTATATCCAACTACGAAATATTGAATTTTCTGTTTATTTAATTTTTTTTTTTTTTTGGGGGGGGGGGGGGGGGGGGTTTAGAATATGTTTTAGAACATTTTTATTTCCAATTTTAAAGGATGTATAGTAATACACAACATGACGTCACAATAAGTAGTTATTTTCACAGAGTAAATATATCACTTTTATGCAATGGATAAATTATAGCTAGTAATAAAACGGTATAATTCGTAGTGTCGTTATCTTGCATGTGTAAGCGTCAGTCTACAATAATTATGTGTAACATTTAGTAACGAAATATGACTTTGATATTAGCAGACTTGTCATCAGTGTATCACTTTCAGCATGATTCTTATAAAGACGGACACTTTCCCGTAATATATTCAAGACGTTTCTATAAATTGTGATGACTTAGATACAGCTTTTTAGGTAAATTATAGATAAGAGTGTGTAATACCTTTTGGAACACTTTTTTCAATAAGAATCATTTCATTTTAGAAAACGTTTTAATTGCTGCTTTTAAGAAATTTAAGCGTCTAGAGTTTGAAGATTTTGAAATTCGCGACCACAAACTTGTGACAATGTGTATCAGCCGGACACGTTGTCACTTTAAGCTTGAAATATATTTTTTGTAATCATTCTGACAAATTAGATCATTCGATGGTCGCTATCACGATCTAATTTACCAATACAACCTGTCAGTTGGTAAAATAATGTCTTACTCTTCACACACTGATTCTTAATACCAATTACTCCGTTTACGCGATAAAGATGTAGGGTTCGCGGCAGGTGTGATCGGTGGACAGGGGATGCTTACACCTCCTGGGCACCTGATCCCACCTCTGGTGTGTCCAGTGCTCCATGTTTGCCCTGTTCAACTTTATATACTTTATAAGAGTTATGGGATTGAGGCCTGTTCTTTATTTTAACCCTCTCTTGGTACGTACATGCATTAATTTTCCTTTATTATGAAACAATGAAAAACATGAAAGCACACTACTCTTTCTATTGTTATATTTAACACGATGATGGAGTCTGGAAGATTTGCATCTTAAGGGACTGGTGCAGTAGAGAGCGTAGTAATATATCACTTTATTCTCATATTTCAAAAAATTTAAAAAGTGTTGAGTTTCGTCTTTGTTAGAACAGGATAATAGGATAATAGCAGCAGCAACAACAAGGATAAGAAGAAAAACAACAAGGATAAGAACAACAACAACATGGATAAGAAGAAAAACAACAATAACAACAGGGATAAAAACAACAACAACATGGATAAGGACAATAACAATAACAACAAGGATAAGAACAACAACAAGGATAAGAACAACAAGGATAAGAACAACAAGGATAAGAGCAACAACAAGGATAAGAACAACAAGGATAAGAACAACAACAATAACAACAAGGATAAGAACAACAACAACAACAAGTATAAGAACAACAACAAGGATAAGAACAACAACAACACGGATAAGAACAACAACAAGGATAAGAACAACAACAACACGGATAAGAACAACAACAAGGATAAGAACAACAACAACACGGATAAGAATAACAACAATAACAACAAGGATACGATTTTCAAAACTATGGGAATAAGTCGTTACTGACATAAGTAACAGACAATAGTAAATTGTATATTTTGAATTTGCTGTTCCCTTGGAGTCATTTTGAGGATATAGGCGGCCTTTCTCAATAATATATAATGTTTCGTGGAATTTCACGTACAATTCACTTGCATTCTATCTCGATTTCTACGGAAAAAATGGGGTGATGTCTGTTTTAGGGTTAGCATATTTCGTTCCCGGTTGCAAGCAAAAACGTTAACCAGCTCTACTGTATCAATGAACATTACAGTAGTAAAGAACGAGACAAATCTACGGAGCAATGGAATATCGAACCCGAGACTCTTATATTCCAAGTTACGTAATCTAAACACTGAACTATCCTGTCCTACGTAAAACATTTGGCAATATTACTACATTACAAAATCTAAACCTGTTATACAAGAACACTTCATATCGAGGAGATGAAAAACAAATTTAGAGAAAATGTCGGAAACGTCGAGTGCGTCCTTAAATATCCCACCCTACATTCTATCTGATGGAAAAATTTAACCTTCGCTATTTTTTTGATTTTTTTGCCGTGTATCTAAGAAAACAGTGTAGTAAATTCAATCATCATCCTTTTACCCGAAGGATTCCTTTGTAAGATATGTTTTAAGCAAATGATACCGCCCACGAAATGTGTGAAGAATTCACGATGGTTAACGATGCCAAGTCCGTATAATTTTAAAGTATGATTCTAAATGTTCTTGACACTAGAAATATATCTGTATAAATAAACGCTATTTCTATAAGTAAGGTAAAGACAAGGCTTTGCGGAAAGAAAGATATTTGAACTTTTCACTAAATTACATTCAACATGGTGTCTGTCTGACTCTGCTCTCTTCTGAAGCCTTTCTTGTTTATCTGATACTTGGTTTGTCTAGACCCCTCTCCAGTGGATAAGCTAATGCATTAGGAATCGTTAACATGCTTTTGCGTTCTAATTTGATCTTTCTTAATTCAAAGACCACACCGTATCTTTCAATCAATTTGCAAATGACGTATTTGATCTCATTTTTTTGTTGGCATAAATTAGTCGACTTTTATTTTTAAATGTAATAAAAATATATGCAGCCTTTGAGAATATAATTATGGAAAAGGACAAATAGACATATTTGATCTCAATATTGAAATCAAATGAGAGCAAACAATGATGACATCAAAATATACACACACCTTAATACTAACGCAGAAGATTTAAATGCCAGTGTCATTCAATCGAACTTGCAATGCGCGAATACACCAATTTTAAATCGAATTGTTTGTCGTTCAACATAATACGCTCTTATTTGTATAATCAATAAGAAATTCTGTTACTTTTAATAAATTCCCGTAAATATCACACCACTATTGAAAATTCGCGTATAAATCTTCAACGCTATACCTTACTTGTCGAAAGAAGCGACGAAATGGGGAGATCCTTCGGATGAGACCGCAAAAGCCCGAGGCTCCGTGTCACAGCAGATGTGGCACGATAGCAATCCCTTCCTCCTCAAAGGTCGTAAGCGCCGAGCATAGGCCTAAATTCTGAAGCCCTTCACCGGTAATGATGCCGTCTTCATAAGAGTGAAAACTTCTCTTAAGAGGGACGTTAAACTATATATAACTAACCAATTTAACACTATAGAAATTTATGGTTTATATATATTCAGAATAACATGATTGAAAAATACAACTTTAAATGTTCTGTAGGCCGTTACAGTTAGAAGTTTTAACAGTTTTCCATGACATGTGATCAACTTTTGTTTGTTAATTAACCCAGGAATCACCGCTTTAAAAATTAACCACATTGAGTATGCAATCAAAACGTTTAACTGACCCGCTCTGAAATTTCGGTTGGTAGATCTTATCTGGTTAAAGCTTGTCTATCATCACTCTGTAAACTTTTCACATTCTAATTTTTTTCCGAGAAACACTGAGCCAATTCTATCTTCCCACAAAACTTAATCTTTTTCCGTTTACAATCAAATTCTTCAAATTATGGACCATTGTCCTTTCCACAAAAAGATGTAAACAGAATGCTAAAATAGACTAGGGTCATTGAAGAATTGAAGACGTATTTTTTCCAGAACAACTGGATCAGAAAAGATCACACTTACTTAATTATTAGCTCTCCTGAGCTGAAAGCTAAAGTGCGCTTCTCTGATCACCCGTTGTCTTTCGTCCGTCATTCGGTCGTGCTGTCCGTCTGTCTGTAATTTTTCACATTTTCGACTTCTCCTGAACCACTGGGCCAATTTCAACCAAACTTGGCGATAAGCATCGCGGGAGAAGGGGATTTAAGTATGTTCAAATGAAGGACAATGTCTTTCTCAAAAGGGGATAATAGCGAAATAGCAAAACTATACTGACAAATTTTAAAAAATCTTCTTCAGAACCACAGGGCCAATTTCAATCAAACTATGTACAAATCATTCTTGGATGAAGGGAATTCAAGTTTGTTCAAATGAAGAGCCATGCTCACTTCAAAGGGGATATAATCACAAAAATGCAAAAATAGGGTGGGTAATTTATAAATCTTCTTCAGAACCACTGTGCCAGAGACGTTCCAGTTTACAATAATTACATTTGCCATTGTTTTGCCTTATATGAAACCACGAACGAAATTGACATTCAATTATCCATAACATGAAGTCAGTCACGTGATCAGACTTTTTTTCTTGTGGATGAATACAATTACTGCTTCAAAAGTATTTGAGTCAGTTGTACTAGGTACCTTCACCTGTCTTGACATCATAACGGAAACAAAGTAAATAAAACGCATCAGAATATTTACAGAGAGTTTATTTTGTAAACAGACAAAAAAATTCATTAATTCATTAATAAAACAGAAACATTAACCATACCGTTCAGTTGTTTTATCTTTTAAAAATACCGTCTGCAACTTTAACTGCAACTTCTAAAGTATGGCGAATTCATACGATATCTTTGTTATTTACATTATGGCAGTGTAATATTAGATTCACTTTATGATGATGGTAACCTGTTGTTTCCAGCAATAGCCATCACCACCATGAGTGAGGCTGGTTTCGAGCTCGAAACATTGTTCAAGTCAGGGCACCGCTACGAATCTTTATTTAAATCCTATAACAGAAATTTCTTGATTGGACGAAAAATCTCTTTCAGCTTGTATTTATCTTCTTTTATACACCCCGGAAGTAAACAAAAATTAAAATACAACGTACCTGTACTTCGTCTAAATCTACCGGTATAATGCTACAATCACTCCCTAATCCAAAAACCTGACTAAGAACTTAACATCAACTTCATCCAATTATCCTTCGTAATTTCTCCTAGATTCTCTGAATTTCTGACGAAATCTATGTTTAGCAATTAGGTAGAAGACCGCCACCGACTGACCGGATGTAGTTTACTCTGCGCTTCTGTTTTCAATTATGTTAACTCGACGCTCTTCATTATCTTTATTCTACACTTGTTTCATCTTTCTTAATCCTTCTAACCTAAATATTTATATTTTGAATTTTCCTAGATATTGTTCCCAATTATTTATTCGATCAAAATTTAACGCACTGTATCTTATGTTCGTCTGCCTACACAAGTATGGAATTCTGATGAGAACAATACCAATCGAAACAGAAATATAAATATAAGAAATACGATATCATTTTTAGTGTTATTGGAATATGACATGAGATTGGTACGTCATAAAATCTACTATAACGCCCTTCTTATTTCTTAATTGAAACTCCCTGACATAGTACTGATTCAAGTTGTCTTTTTTTTAAATCATGATCCCCAGGGATAGGGTGGGTTTACAAAGGGGGATCAAAGTTTGAAATGGGAAATATAGGAAAAAATCATTAAAAATCCTTTTCTCAAGAACCACTAAGAAAATTTTACATTTACTTGGTATCTTTCTGATATAGTGCAGATTAGAGTTTATTAAAATTATGCCCCCCCCCCTTCCCGGGTAGGGTGGGACCACAATAGAGGATCAAAGATTTATATGAGAATATATTGTGGAAGGAAATCTTTGATATGGGCCAATGTGACTCAGGTGAGCCATGTGGCCCATGGGCCTCTTGTTTCCTTATTTCGAAGAACAGCAAGTCAAGTATATCCCTAGGACAGGTTTAAATAATATACAGTGGGGATTTCAGAAATTTATGAATGGGGATGGGGAAGTAAACTGTCAGGGGGCTGTCTTGTGCTCTCAATGGGTCCCTGGTGGACCCCTGGTCCCATGAAACTACCGAGTTCTATCTAATAAAAACAAGTGTGTGTGTATGTGTGTGTGTGTGTGTGGTGTGTGTGTGTGTGTGGTGTGTGTTGGTCTCTTAGCGATTATATGCGTCTGGCGCGCCGCTGATGACTATCCTTCCAATACGCAAAAATCCTCACTCTTCTATGAATAAAAGCAAATCTTAGAAAATGATTTTTAGAAAACGGAATTTTAGTAGCAATATTCAAGTTACAATATTCACGCGAAGCGGTTTATGTCAACCATAAAACTGTTCCTAACTACCATGCCCTATATCGTATCAAATAAGTAAAAAAATAATTTCCTTTCTTGTAATTTCATTTAAAAAAAAAAAACCACGCATACATACGATGTAATTTGACGAAAGACGATTTGGATTTTAAATGACTCAAAACAAATGCATGTTGACGTCATTTTTACGTTATAAAATTTATGTCGCTCTTCGCCATATTTACATTTACTGCATGCATTGTACTTTTATTATGGTTTACAATGCTCTCGGTGGATGCACCATCATTAGCCAATGCGCATCAGGGTACCTTTGACCTCATTGGCAAATTGCAATTATTTTCAGCACATGTTTGTGTTCATATCAGACTTTTCTATCTTTTCAATTAGTCTCATAATTTCTGGCATATCGACATATCAGAACCTTTCTATCTTTTCAATTAGGCTTATAATTTCGGGCAGATCGATAGACTGTCATACAAAGTTGCATAAGCGTTAAGTTTATGACCTTGACTTCATGGTCAAACCAAATTGTAATAATTAAATTAACGTTATTTTTCGTCCATTCGTTGATTTCATTGTTTGGCATATCCATACATAAATCTCTCTCATGCACAAGAAATATACCAACTTCATTTTAAAAAAGATAACCCCCACCCACCCACCCCAATACAAAAACAAACAAGCAAAAAATTCAACTCTTCATTTTCCAGAATATAGAGGGGGCGTGTGTCATAGTATGCTAAAACAGTCCTTTGTACCGAAATTTGTAGTTTCGTCGGGGAACATTACAGATTTTGTTGCAGAACACATTGAATATTACGAGACCCCATGTCGCAACAAGTCTTATTTAACCTACATGTACCACCTCTCATGTCTCTTCAAGTACAGTTTGCTTCGTTGAATTTCCAAGTGAAAAGTTACAAGCATGGTGAACAATTAAAAAACGCGTTTTTATCACGTTTTAGCAATTCTACAAAATGATTATTTATCTTTAATAAAAATATCTTAATTGCCTGTTATTGAAAGCACTGTAAGATAGCGAAGACCGTGGATTTCTACTCACAGCTATTGAGAATGAAATGCCAGGGATCTTAAACCTGCGAAACAATAATTCATTACGTCTAATTTGAGATTTCCACAATGGAAAGACAACGTTGTTGGCTGATAAAAACATGGCTGAAATAGTAAAACCGTAGGTCCTTCGTTTTGTTCAATAGCCTGATACATCAACGTCCCATTGATAAAATCATTAAGATGGATAGCCGGAAATGACAATTTCAGCCCTTTAGCAAACTTTATGAACGTCCTCCTAAATTACGTACTTCTAGCCATGCCAGAGTTTTTAAAACTGCTCATTCAGAATGAGCATGGAAAACAAAATTTTAACATTGTATTTTTTATTCGATGACAAGATACGATTAAATTTGCACTATCTATTATCACAGTACATCGCAACACATATCAGAATGTGGTCATAATGTATCGCAATATCACGTGACACATATCAACCATATCTGTGCATGATGTACATGTAACCCCCCCCCCCCCCCCCCCACACACACACTTGCCTGACATCAATGTCATCTATAACTGATGATATATTGCATTTACGCAACACACTAATTTTGAAACTCATGACATGCATTAGAATACATTGTTTAACAGGACATAAAAAGCATGGTGTGAATTCAAACGGCATTCGTTATCTGTGCATGCTTCAAAGCATCTGGAAGGTACGGTCTTGTCCAGTGTAGTAAGTCCTTACAATGACGTTTCAAGTCTACTCTGTTCGTGTTACTTTAATGGTGTCTTTTAAGTTGTCATATTCTCCTAAGTTTATAATCAGCGCGAAAAATGAGCGTGCTCTTTGGTGCTACGAGGGCAATATAATGATAGGGTGGTGCAAATGATAAATTACTTTCTGCTACCCCCTCCCTTTTTTTGTACGATACAGACTGCTGCATAAACAGAATTCGATGCGTAGAGGGCTGTTACGTGGGCTTCACTATCACTACCAGAAGCAGGTTAAAGAAGAGCGGCCGCTATTAAGGAGGCACGGAGTATACTACATCGTCATAAAGGTTGAATTCCTTTTAATACATGGATGAAAATATAAATATCAGCAATATTTGTCCATTCCTTTAGGGAGTAACTCAGTAGGTTAGTACGTAAACTGCAGATCGCGGGTTCAAGTTCAACAGGGGTTTTAATTGTGCTTTTTTTCCAGATTACTTTCTACTAAAACTGCAATTTTTTTTACTAAATAAAGTAAATTTGAAAGATTTTAATTTCATAACCTTGTTATATATATCCTCAACTTTTCATCCACATCAAATGTCGCTGGTGTACCATTCCTCCTTAAAACTTGAAAACGTTCATCTCGTGTTCATGTTCAAAGCCCTAACTTACGTAAAAAGACTTTAGGCTAATTTACTGTGTTAATCCTTCCCTTCGGCAATTGCTTATTGTCAATACAAGTATCATTGTGGAGAATGTAAATGAAAACCGAGTATACAACCATGTTGACAAGAAAGAATTATCTGGAGGATCAGACAAGGTTTGTGTACGTATATGAAATCTGGCGTGTCCTTTAAAGACAAGGATGCTGTGAATGCTGCGTTTGTTATGAATTTCAGGAAGCAGGAAGCATGCTGTCCATTGTAGCATTTTCTGAGAGTGAAGGTTCCCGTAGAATATATATATATCACTGATCCTAAAGTACAAAAGACCACAGCGCTGTTATGTATTGAACAATAATCTAAAACGAGATTGATTCCTCTGTAATAGCTTTTGTCGAATTTCCCAGGAGAGGTCAGCACAAAACACGTCGCGCTGACATTAGCTACTAAACGGCTTTAAATCCACTATTGCGGGGTAACCGCCATACAGAATTTTTATCAAAAACAATAAGAATAGCAGAAAATACAATGAAATATACGGTGTTCTGTTACTTTTGGGGGACTTCAATTTCTCTGAAAATGGCACGGTATAGATAATGTTCGTTGCTAGGACACCAACACCAACGGTTCTGCAATAAGGAGTAGAACGATATAGAGTAAAATATGCCAAGGTTACATTATTCCTCGATAAAGAGAGATAACTCTAGACTGCAATAATCATTTGTTGTTTAACGTCCCACTTGAGAATATTTTCACTTATATGGAAACATCATCATTGCCGGTAAAGGGTTGCAGAATTTAATCTGAGCATATGATGATGCAGAAGACCCATAAACATCGGCTAACTCGTCGTGTATTCCCTTGCCTGTTTTACCTTTTAAATACAATTACCGAATTACAGCACGGTACTCAACTTTAAATGAAAAGCATGCCTTTGCATTATTAGTCAATATGACGTTCAGTATCCTATTAAAGAATGACTCGATACGCGTGTAATTTTGTACCCACGTATAAAGCATGTATTGAAACAAGGCATAAAAATCGTGACCGTCTTGGTCAATCGGAAATGGGATAGGTTGGATGCTAATTGATTCACCCTAATATATAGATATTATACCTCATTATCATACAAACTGAACAACGGAGTTCATTCTGTATGTTACATGTACAAGCATATGTATGTTGTGCTGGTGTAATTTATAGTGTACAATTACTTCGACAGTGCACTTGTAGCAAAATTCACATGCAGTGTCATGAAAAAGTGAAAACTGGATCCATAATTTAACTGTTACACATCCAGAAAAATGAAATGGAAACAAGCATAAATATTTTTTGTTTGTTTGACATTTGTAAAGAATTTTTCTTCATGTTGAGACGTCACCAGCTGTAGGTGACGTACCACAAATTTAGACCTATGCTTAGTGCTGAGGGTCGTGACGGTGAGGGTTCTTTAACGCGTCAACGCCTACCGCTAAAGGGACATCCGATTTTTAAGGTCATATCCGAAAGACCCGTAATTTTCTCCAATTGTTTGGCGAAGGAGCAATCACTATTCTTGTTTATAGACTTCTTAGTTTTGAGACACGGTCATGGCGCGAGAGTGGCTCAAACTCACTTATGAAGCGAACTCTCTACCACTGACCTATCACAAAAGGTCATAAAATAGTTAATTACCCTACTGATAGACAATTAAATATTTATTTAAGTTTACTGAAGTTATTGGAATTTTAAAATGATTTTAAGCATCTTTTTGGATTGGTTAAAAATGTGTTTGAATAGAAAATATGTTAAATATGTATTCCATTGTTGTTCGTTTGGTTGTTTGTTTTACGTTCCGTCGAGAATTTTTCACTTATATTGAGACGTTACCAGCCGTACGTGAAGTACCACAAATTTGGACCTATATGTATACTTATCTCTCATGGGCGTAGCAGTGAGGGTTCTTGAACGTGCCAACGCCTGTCGCTACACGGGACCTAGATATTTAAGGTTATATCCGAAAGATCCGTGATTATCACTTCTAAATGCCGAGCGTTTGACGGAAATTTCCTATGTTAACATTTTAGGCTTAACGCGGTCATGGCAATACCGGGACTCGAACTCACGACCTCCCGATTAGGAGGCGAATGTTTTACCACTGAGCTACCGCGGTTGGTATATATCCCATTACTGATATCTGTGTGAATTGATGTGTTGACCCCTTTACATATCTCAGGGAGTCCTCAAGAATCCAACTGGATTTTGTAATAGTTACACTATTACTCTCTTAAACATAATTAATTCTACGCTCAAGAACTCTGAAGATATTTAGAAGATGCTGGAGTTCCCCATCGACAATATCTACGTTGCCTTTGGTGATCAGGTCTTCCAACAGTCTGTTAAAATTTCCATGGGCACGAATTGTGTCTCTTTATCATCTGACGTTTTTTATACTCTTACGAGACAAAATGTATTCAAAACCTTATACTTAAGAAGTAAAATATCTCTTGTTGTGGCCTTTGACTCAACATATAGATATATATCGATGACCATTTATATATTAACAATACACATTTTCAATTTAATGTTGATTTGATACACCCCGCAAAGCTCGTAAACACACCAAAAAGTCTTACATATCTGCTTCATATTTAGATATTTTATAGAACATAGATGTTAACGGCAAACTAACAACTCAACGTTGTAAAGATAACGAGCTGACGTCAGCTCCTTCGTAAACTTCTCATATTGTGTAACAATACCCCATTTCACCTGCATATGGTGCTTATGTACCTCAATTGATTCCATATGCAAGAGCGTGTTTTGCGTATGATCTGGTTTTAAAATGAGGCAGGCTATTGATAAATAAGTTGATGTTACGGGGTTTACAGCTAGTCTGTAGGTCGAATCCTGTTTGACGTGTTTCATACCATTGTTAGGTTAATTTTGACTACATATTACCCAATTTATCTGATGAAGATACAGGACTTATAACAGGTGTGACCGGTCAACAGGGGATGCTAACTGCTTCTGGGCACCTGATCCCGCCTCTGGAGTGTCCAGAGATCCGTATTTGTCCATCTCACTGACCATCCAATCTGAGGAATTGATTGATACGTCTCTTGTAAAATTTGTTGTTCATACATCACCAGGTAGAAATCTTAATTACGTGTCAGAGATGTAGCCCTACGCTGGGAGATCGGAACAAGATAGAGTTCTTTATCATAACAACGCGTACCGTGACCCCTTGACCTTAGGTAATCATATTCACATTAATAGTGTTAATCAATAATATATATTCTATTGATGGCAGAGACGTTACAATGCTGTTAAGAATATGCATTGCAAATATAACAGTAATGATACATGAAGAAACCTTACAGTGTATGGTATGTCCTAAACAATGATATGGGGGTCAACAGATTAACACTAGTAATGTGAATATTTTCTGCCCAGTCGTCCACAAATGACTTTGTTAAACCCTAATTCTCTGAAGCTACGATTTTACGCACATGTTCTCTGCAGTTGATGTTAAAAAGATACTGGAGTTCCACATTGACTGGAGTTCCACATTGACTGGAGTTCCACATTGACTGGAGTTCCACATTGACAATATCTTCGTAGTCTTTGGTGATCAGGTCTTTCAGCAATTTGTTGGACTCCCGTGGACAGGGATTATTTTTCTTTATTAGCTGACCTGTCATTATATTCATATGCGGAGGAATTCATTTAAAAGCTTCTACAAGTGACGATAAAATTTCTTGCTGTGGACTTCAATTTGCTATGTAGATACATCGACAACAGTGTATCTGTTAATAATGCTAACATTGTATTTATATGTCGATCCGATATAGGCCAGTGAACTTGATATAAAAGACACCACAGAGTTTTCTATATTATGGTATATATTATTCGGCGGGTGTGACCGGTCAAGAGGGGATGCTTAATCTTCCTAGGCACCTGATCCCACTTCTGGTATATCCAGGGGTACATGCTTGCCCAACTCTATATTTTGTGTTCCATATAGGAGTTATGAAATTAAATAATTTCATTATATCTTATTTGCGCATAGATTCTACCACGGTTATTAAAAAGATCAAAGGAATGCCGTGATTATTATTCTGCGATATACGTTCACATGTAATGATTAAGTGAAATTTGATATACATCTCACTTGCCCATCATGTTTTGTTAATACAACCACAAAGTCGATGAGTGATAACTTAATTTCATAGTGAGAAAAATTAACCAATATTTGTTGCAAACAAATTTATGAATGACTGAATAATATTTGCCATTCAGTACAGTATAAACCACCTGCACTCCGAGATCAATACACATGTAAACAAAGATGACGATGCACGGGTGAGTTAACTCTCTTACACGTATGTACACATTTCTTGAATTGTACAAAGCCGTTAACATAATCCCTCAAGATCATATTCAACACTTGATTTTTATTTTCAAAATAGATATAGTATACCATACCATGTCACGTTTTTTCGTCAACAAAAATAGGTACGCCTAGTCCGTTTCGGAAAGTGTCATGACGTCACGGTGACCTAATTCGTAACTGTATCGGTAAACGATTGGCTGTATGATTTTGTTTTTGTTTGTTTGTTTGTTTGTTTGTTTATAGCCGACTGAGCAATTTTTCAGCTATCCGGCGGATGTCACCATTACCGGTGACAGGGCTGCAAATTTAGGCCTATGCTCGGCACTCAGGGCCTTTGAGCAGGGAGGGATCTTTATCGTGCCACACCTACTGCGACACGGGACCTCGGTTTATACGGTCTCATCCGAAAGACCGGCACCCACGTTCCACAGTGGGATTCGAACCCCCGACTCAAGGATCATCAGATCTTTGAGCCCGACGCTCTAACCACTGCGCCACGCGGGCGGCTGTATGATTTTGAACCGTTGTACAATAGAAATAAAGTGATTGTGTAGATGATGTAGGGTAACCTCGGTCGCAAAATTTTGGTTTGAAATACATGTATATTGATTGGTTATTTATTGCTTTCAGCCACACTCAACAATTGTTCGGTTATCTGGTGGCGTCCAGTGTTTGTTAGTGGAGGAGAGAACCCATATACCTGGGAAGAGACCACCGACCTTCCGCAAGTAAACTGGCAAACTTGCTCACAACGCCGCAGCCGAGATTCGAACGCGCGCCGACAGAGGTGAGAGGCTTTGTGATTTTGAGCCCGATGCTCTAACCATTCGGCCACGGAGGCCCCCTGGTTTGAAATATAAAAGCCCAGATTAAAAACTCTGCTTTTATATTTCAAAACAATTTCCTGTGGGAATACGGGTTAGGTTAGTCGTCAGTACCCCTTGCTTGTCGTAAGAGGTGGGTCCATTGAATAAAATCGCAAAAAAACCGAGGTCCCGTGTCATAGCAGGTGTGGCACAATAAAAATACCTCTCTGCTCAAAGTCCTAAATTTTGCAGCCCTTCACGGGCAATAGTGACTTGTGTTTTAAATTATTTACAAAAATCATTTTCTTTTCAGGAAATAAAAGCATTGTTTTGATATAATTTTCATTAGGTAGAAGATACATCATTTGAGAGTCGAGCTCGCTGACAGATGTTTTGCTTATCCAGAAATGTAGTCAAACAAATTCCAATATCCTGGTGAACTCTTTCTTTTCGCGTAATTTCTCTGACTGTCAATATTAAGAATTATATATAACAAACAGTCACTCTTGATTACAATTCATCAACAGTTTCTATTCCATTCAATATCTGGAGAGCTGGATTATCTAATAGGTCCATACTAAGAGCTTGCTACGCACAAAAGATGCTGATCTACAAAAACGAAACGAGATTTGTTACACAGGAAGCATTTTTCCCTCTCAAAAAAATTCAGAAACTGTGAGAGAAATTGATGCAAGACCCCAGTAATGTCGAACACACTGTAAAAACAATTGCATTTACATTATAGTTTCTTTTTGTAACTGCACTTTGTCAGATTAATTCATGAAAAAAGAGTAAATAAGACCTTTTTTATTTAGTAAAGTAAATACGAATTCAATTTTAAATCGATAGAAACTAAGCTGTTAATGCACGATACTCTTCCGTAACATGCCAGAATTTAAATATGAGAGATTTTAGAATTTTCTTCTAATGACTCTTAAATCCAAAGGGAACCAAGGACTGTGTTCAAGGTACCAATCCTGCAAGTAGGGTGAAAGCGGAGAAGACATGACTTAAACGTATGAACGAACATACGAACGAATTAACTCTAATGCAGACGCATTTTATTTTATTTTATGTCAGACTTACTCGGATGCGAATTCTGAGACGTGGGTTGAAATAAAATTGTTTCCAGGACCATTCAACACTGATCCACTCAGTTCCGTTACATTGCTATTGAATTGAAATAATGTATAGGAGAGGCCGTCTCCATTGACAATACCTAGTTTATGTTTAGATTGTATATGTAAAGTATTTCTGTCGATTTTGATGTACATATTAGATATACCTTCCACCGCTTCAAGATACGAAAGCTCAGTTTTAATGCATTTCAATGTATAAAAAAGGGCATACTATCAACAAGCCTCTCGGGTTGTAGCAATGATACATGATATTGCTGGTGAAATGTATCGCATCACACGTGAACGTTTTCATGTCAATATTATGATAAACAGATATCTGTAAGCTTGAGGCACAAATTGTATTATATGGAAATCATTGTCCACGGGGAATAAAATCCAAGTTATAAATCAAGAACAGTGTATTTCACAAATTAACAATATCATTCATTCTGCAAAAATAGACATGATATATGATGACAGAAATCATAGATAATTAATGGTGACGATCTTAAAATGAAATGTTAATAAATTCGATTATACTGATATTGCGTTCATAACAAACATGAGGCAACATTAAATTGCATGATTGTATTAATGATATCATAGACACAATTTCTGGATTTGAAGATAAATTCCGTAACACAGAGACTAGAATCAAGATGATTCGATTGACTTGCATTTTGGGTTTTTTGCACAATTCGTTGCGTTTGATTTGGAGATGAAATCTAATGTTCAAAATCTCTTGTTGTTTAAGGAACCTTGACCTGACCAGAGACAATGCATTGATTCGATACATAGTCAATAACATTTGGAATAATATTGTACCGTAACTTTGATTTATTTATACATGTACATCGCACAACTGTCTTCTTTTGCGAGTGCATCCTTCCGCGGTTTGTATATATATAAAAAATAGTGCATCTATATGTTTTTTGTTACTTATTTTATTTATATATTTGGGGGTGGGGGTGGAGGTGTTGTGTTGCATTGCGATTTTATCTTGTTTAAAGTATTACATCTATGCCAGAGTATATCTGCTTTCGACTTGTCGGTGGAATATATTGACTTTTGAATTTTCTTTTCGACTTGTCAGATCTTCATATCTTGTTAGAAATGTTATGTTGACTTGTTGGAAACTCGTATAAAATGGTGTTAGATAATTATATCGATCGATTTATCACATGTTATATTGACCTGGCAGATAGGTGACGTATTTCAAAAAGCAATAATAAAAAAACCTACAAAACAAAACAAAAAATAAAAACAAACAAAAATATCATTATTCTACGGGATAGATAATTACAAACATTTTTCACCACGGACAAATTAGAGAAAGATGTGATATGATATACAAGTGCTTGCAATATTAATGAATAATGGCCAATAAATTATAGGCATTAACATAAATTAAAATGAAATTTAAAAGAAAAATAAATATGTAACAAACCATATTATACATTTCATGTAAATCCGTTGACTCTGATTCGTTGAGAAACATTTGATAAATAATTCTGTCGCCCTATGAATGGCAAATCTACGCTCTCCAGTGTGATAGAACGTAGCAACGGTCAATATTACTTGACAACTGGTGACAGTACCAAATATGTTGATTGTGCGATATTTATGCACGTACGATTCACCATCAAAGGCATCCGATTTTGCGTTTGAAGTATCTTTAATATTATAACATTCACTATACAAGTAATGTAATAACTATTCTCGAACTGATAATTTCCAACGTTACCTTCCCTTGTATACAATATTTATATATTACAGTGTGCTACGTGGAAGGTTAAGCGATGCTTACCAAGAATTACGTTCAAATACAGCTACAAATACACTAAGTGTTGTGAAATCCTTAGGTGTATATTTAAATTTTAGCAAGGTAAGTATGCAATGAAATCTGGAGAAATATTTAGCATACTATTAACAAACTCTTCAGATTTTTAAAGGGGTGTGTGTGTTTCTATTGTTAGAAAACTTGCCGTAGTTTGCCTCAATTTCGCCGCATAATAAATATATTTAAAAAAGAACAGTCTCATTTTTAACTTGATATGTAAAAATTTGAAAAGATTAAAATGTGAATGCATCAAAATTATAATGGGGAAAAAAGGAGGGGTCTTCGTTAATCCTGACAGGCAGAGAGTCTGTTAAAGACTCATGCTAATTTGTAACGTCAGAACGAGGCTTACAAAATACCGGTGTTTAATTCGATTCGTTGATTCAACACACCACCATTATAACGTAGTTTACTTTGGGAAATAAAAGTGAAAGTACAATTCCAGATGACGTCGATCGAGGTTTTTTTGTTGTAATGGCGATTCCCTCATTAGTGTGACTAATGAAGGATCAATTAATCAACATTATATCTTTCGGAATTAACTGTGTAATGTCGGAGAGAATCAAACCGAAACTAAATTAGCGCTCCCTAGCGGTAACAGTTATTTACAGAATTCTCTGCTCGTCTGAGGTCAATGGGATTCTCTTGTCCTTTTCTGTAACCAGAGAGAAGACTCAGACATGGATCGCCGCAAATATTGCATCAGATTGATGCATTTATTCACCGGGAGCGTGCAAGTGGATGAGGTCAATAGGCTTGAACCGAATTCCTGTATAATGTCTTTTTTAGAAGTAAGATTAATTTTCACCACAGATTTAGTATCATCAACATCTTAGCTTATCAGTGAAAATTAATTATGGTGGATATGTTATATCTTACATGCGTTTGATTTAGCCCTAAAGCCCGTGTTTCATATTCCCTGTGTAACGAATTTATCCCGCTGAAGACCTTCAGAAAATGTGTTCGAATTTCAGTAGCATCTTTGATAGATATTATTTAATAATCGAACTGAATTTCATGTATCTGAGTGTTCCTTCCCTTACTTCTGTGTATGCGAGGAAGCTTACCAGTTTACTATCGGAAGGTCGGTGGTCTCTTCTTGGGTACATTGTTTGTTTGTTTGTTTGTTTATAGCCGACTGAGCTATTTTTCAGCTATCCGGCGGCTGTCACCATTACCGGTGACAGGGCTGCAAATTTAGGCCTATGCTCGGCACTCGGGGCCTTTGAGCAGGGAGGGATCTTTATCGTGCCACACCTACTGCGACACGGGACCTCGGTTTATATGGTCTCATCCGAAAGACCGGCACCCACGTCCCACAGTGGGATTCGAACCCCCGACTCAAGGATCATCAGATCTTTGAGGCCGACGCTCTAACCACTGCGCCACGCGGGCGGCTTGGGTACATTGTATCTTGGTTCTCTCCTCCACCTACAAAAACTGGACGCCACCAGATAACTGAGAAAGTGAGTGTGACCAACAAAAAACAAAAAACAAAAACAAAACAAACAAACAAACAATAAAAAAAAACCAAAAAAACTTCTGTGCGATACACTGGGCTTCAATTAAGCTATTGTATTTTAGATAGAGTCAAGGCCCATCTCCAGCCAATGCTATATGAATTAGATTAGACACCATCAATTGTGATAAATTAGGTCTAGGTAATTAAATATTTAGAAACAATGTATCGCACCTTAATGCAAAGGTTACAATAACTATACATTTACTAACCAAAGGTATCGAATACTTTCCAGAAATGAATACACTAAGTATAAAATGTAATTGGGGAGTCATAATTAGTCTCGCTGGAACATTATACATCGTCTCTGTGTTTACTTTTCGACAAAAAATTCAACTTGATAATATAAGAGCTTATATATATATATATATATATATATATATATATATATATATATATATATATATATGAGAGAGAGAGAGAGAGAGAGAGGAAAACTATTAGGCCAAGAAATATATAACACAACAATTTTTCAAGAAAAAACTTTGCAGACATTCAAAAAGCACAATCAATTATGTAGCACATAAAAACACGGAAATTAAAAACCAAATTGTTTATCAACATTAAATGATGAATATTTTATTGAAAACACTAAAATAAAACGCCGAACTGTTCATCAATATTTCAGTTGTTTTCATGTTACTCGTGATAATTTTTTTCTATAAAGATATGGTACATCTTAAGTTCTTTTTGCGCTACGGCGATGTTGCTTGTTATTATTATCAAACGGTGAATACAGGTGTTGTTGCGATGTTCCTCGTAATTATTATCAAACGGTGACTGTATGTTTTGTTGTGGTGTTGTTAGTTTATTGATATTACCCGTTGAATATGTGTAGTGTTGCGGTACTGTTCCTCTATTAATATCACATTATGAATATGCATATGAGTTGTTGCGATTCTACTAATCTATTATCATCAAATGATGGATATGTGTTGTTACTCGTTTTTCGCGATGCTGGTAATTTACTCAAACGGTGAAAATGTTGCGGTGCTGTTTTATAAATATTAAAAGGTGAATACATACATATTGTGTTGCTTTGATGTTGCTCGTTTATTATTATCAAACGGTGAATATGTGTGTTGCTGCGGTGTGCTTTATTATTAATTATTAAACAGTGGGGTTATGTATTGTTGCGATGCTGCTCGTGGTTTTATTATCCCAGTGAACTTGAAATAAAAGACACCACAGTCTTCAACAGCTGCTAGTTACATAGATATTTTATTGAACAAAAATATCAGTGGCCTACTAACAACAAACGAGGTGGCTTCAGCTTCCCCATCATCAACCTCCCATATTTATGTAGCAATGTTGCATTATCACTTGCACATGGTGTTTATTGTTCTCAATGATTGCTACGCAAGAGCTTGTTCTGCATATGATCAGTTTTTAAATCGAGTCGGGTTACTGACAAATAAGTTTATCATACAGACGTTTCAACAGTCTCGTTTAAAGTCAGCATTTTGCAAATTATATGGTCGTTATAACGATCTAGTTTTCCAGTACACCTGTCATTCAAATGCTGTCCGACTGTTTCCATACAAATTGTTAGATCATTATTTACACACTTATTTTGTCTACGGATTGTTAAGTATGACTAATCAAGATATAAAGTGCCCTACTCTGAAATGTACATTCCTTGTTTGAGTTACGAGGTTGATCACGTTATCTTCCCGTTTCTATTACATGGAAAATAGCAAGATCAACAGCTGCATTTTTGTCAGCTGGAAGGATAGGGAAATTCTGGTGTGACGTCACTATGAAAATGCCATCACTATTCTGCAAAGGAAATAGGTGGACGTCTGAAATTTGGAAGTATATACACTATTCAAGGATAGACAATTACCGTAAGATGAATAGGTATCTATCATTGGGGATGTTTTCAACGATAAAAAGGGTCAAAATTCAGTATTTGTTCCTACATCTCTCTCTCTCTCTCTCTCTCTCTCTCTCTCATAACATTTTTCCTCCATTGCAATTAATTAAAAGATTCATGTCTATCTTCAGTGCACAACATCCTTAGATTAATTAAATCGATTGTGATTGTGACGTCAGATATTAGGATACCTGATGAGAATGAATCATCTTACTTCACTGGAAAACTCATAACAGTCTGATGTTCCAAAAATACAACGAAAGAAAACATACAAGGCTGGAATCAGCATTCATAGCAAACACTTTCAAATTATTTTTTTTTGCTAGATTGAAGAATACCCCCCCCCCCCTCTCTCTCTCTCTCTCTGAAAAAGCATGGTCGGAGTTTTTATTGCAAGGGAAGAAAAAAGTTATATCTGGACCGAGAGAAATCAAGATTTATCATGCAAATTTCTACATTAAGGCGCTTATGTTTTCATGATAAAGAGTATGGAAATATTATGATTATTATGTCCCTTGACAACACTACAAATTCACATTATTTGTTTCTGGTTTGATCTTCAATTCTTCTGGTGAATTCTATTAATGTTGATATTGATAAAGTTGTTCTAGAAGTTAACTTACTAAAATGTAACAAAATATGACAAAGTTTGGTGGAAAATGAGCAACCGTCTCAGCGATCAATGAACCGATTTTCAAATTGACTCCATGTTTTTAACACTTGCATGAACCAGCCCTAAAAACGAATATATCGTCAAAGTGGTATGGTATCTGTATACAAAAAAGCAGAATTCATTAAAGCAAACAGATTCTCTTGCTGAAACGCAAAAGACTATGGGTAGTATGTAGAAAAACCTGTCTATAGTAATCCCCAAAGTTAACTTAGATATAATAAATAGTGTATACGTTGTATATTGATCAGTTCGGTTGTAGGTAACAAGGGCGACGGAGGATTGAGTGTGTGCGTGGAGGGGGATGAGAAGGAGGCAGTCGGAACAAATGCCCCTCCATATTTGAAGAGGGACCACAACCGTGTGTGTGTCCTCTCTTTTCGAATGATATCAGATTCATTAAAAGGCTTGTTTGTTATCATCTGTTTTTCTGGAAGTTTGTATCCCCCTTCATCTTATTCAACTGTATCTCGCTTGTAAATCAACAACTAACATTCAAATATTTGCTGATTATTAGATATACCTTAGTGAGCATTGCAAACATTAACACATGGGTAAATAAAATTTGAATATTTGAAGTTCAAATCCTGTCAATGTCACTTTAAGATTACGGTTTGGGTTTTCTCTTTCACTGACTTTTTAATGTATCCGGGTTTTTACACAAGTACGTAGGCAAATGCGAAATTAATTAAGAGTTGATGAATTTCGTTTGGCTATGCACTGTAAGTAGTACGTGTACGTATGGATGATGCTAAATAATTATTTTCATACTGTGTCATTGAACCTCTATTCTATACTTTGCCCTTCCCTGCAGCTTTCACATATTGATAATACCTCATGTAAAGAAGGTACACATTACTTGCTAGATTAAAGGTAATTATAATTTGAGTAATTTGGTGGAATATCCAACTAATCAATTGATTTCATCTCTCTCTCTCTCTCTCTCTCTCTCTCTCTCTCTCTCTCTCTCTCTCTCTCTCTCTCTCTCTCTCTCTCTCTCTTGCTTCCTTCCAAATATAAAAGAAAAGATCTCCAGCCCCGACACTACATGTTTATGAAATATCTAAATTGATAATCATTTTCGTTCATTTGCATATTGTCAAAATAATGAAATAATTATTGATATGGGGATAGTTTATTTTTCAGATGTTTTAGGAACATCTGACAGTACTCTCCATAGGTACGACACAATGCATCCATAGTTTGAAAAGGCATGGTGGTGTCAAATTCACTATGGCGATTGGATCTTGCCATAAAGTCGCTGCTCTTGTAATGTAGAATTTTAATGCTTAAAATAGAAAATTTCCGTCTATACTGTCTGTTTGTGATATGAAATCTGACCGTTGGAAATACATCGGTATTGACAGCAAATTGTCTTTGGAGTTGATCTTTCTCTTTGAATGTCAAAACGAATTTTTTTAAGGAACCGAGCTAGAAATTCATTGATATGATAAAATGAGAACTCCTATCTGCTACAAATTGAAACCACAGACATGCAATAATCTTGTACACACACACACACACACACACACACACACACACACACACACACACACACACACACACACACACATATATATATATATATATATATATATATATATATATATGATTCACAATATGACTACCCTCTTCTTTCTCTTCCCATCCACACAGTTTTGTTTCGTCACAAAATCTCGGAGTTTGGGTGACAGAGAACATTTTTTTTTTTTGTGGATAAGGGGTATACATCTAAGTAAGATTATGAGAGGCAAATGAAAAATCATATTTCTCTTTTATGTAAAATGTATTTCAAATTGGTGTAGTTAATGAAGTAGGATCCTAAAATTACATGTCACCTGCTGGTTGGTGCACAGAACATGTTCTAAGCAGGTACCCCTTCTTGTTTTGATTTTGTCTCATTTGAGCTGATATCCGCAGCAATCATACCCATTCAGGAGATTCAGACATTGTGCAAATATTCTGAGTACCTTTCTTAAATTTTTTCTTTCATCTGGGGCTTCACCTTGCCCCTCAGTCACACACCTTCCCCTCAGTTACACACGTTTTCCTTGGCGACACACCTCCCCTCAGCGATATAACTTTCCTTCAGCTACACTCCTTCCCCTCAGCTACACACATTTTCCTCAGCTGCACACCTCCCTTTCAGCTACACACACCTTCCTCCTCAGGTACCCATCTTCTCCCTCAGCTACACATCCTCCCCCTTAGCTTAACACCTTGCCCCTCAGGTATACATCTTCTCCACAGTTACACCCCCTCAGCTACACACCATTTGCTGGATACATCAGGTTCACAATTTTCTCCTCAGCTACACACTTTTCTCTCAGCTACATATCTTCCCCTTAGTTACATATATCCCCCTCTGCTACACACCTTTTTTCCAACCCATCAGCTACACACCTTCCCCCTAAGCTACACACTTCCCTCTCAGCTATACACCTTCCCTTCAGTTATACACCTTCACCCTCAGCTACACACCTTCCCTTAGCTACACACCTTCCCCTCAACTACACACAATCCCCTCAGTTACATATCTTCCCCTCAGTTACACATACACCCTCAACTACACATCATTTGTGGACCCATCACCTACACACCTTCCCCTCATCAAAATACCTTTCTCCTCAGATCCATACCTTCCCCTCAGTTACACACATTACCCTCAGCTACACACATTCCCCTCAGTTACATACCTTCCCTTGAGCTACACACCTTTCCGTGAGGTAAACACTCCTCTCAGCTACACACATTCCCTTCGGATACACACCTTGATAGACCCCCCCCAGTTACACACCTTTCCACTCAGCTACACACTTTGTGCTGGGCGTTTCAGCTATACACCTTCCCCTTCAGTTACACATCTTCCCCCTCAGCTACACACCTTTTGCTGGACCCTGTTGTTTTTAATATGAATTTCTTCAGCAACTGAACATGAGTCCGACTCTTAGTTCTCATTTGCACTCATCTATATTCTATGAATATGGTGGTACCCTCTCTCTCTCTCTCTCTCAATAACAGCAATGTACTTAGTTGTTAATACTAAATTGTAAAATCACTGATAAAATATGCTTCCTTTTTACAAAGATTTATGGACCAGACTTTCCGCCATAAAAATGAAATGCTTGTACAAACGAGCACCTGCCAGTTTTCTACGTATTTTCTTCTGACCGGTATATTATTTGTTTGCTATTTATAACTGCTCTGTAGTCCTATACCATTGTTTATGATTTGGGTGAATAAACTGAACTGAACGTCTGAATCGAACACGTGATTGAGTAACATAAAACCCTTCCTAGATTCATAAAGAAATATCAGAGAGACATTCAGACTAAAAGTCTCTTTTGATGAATCGTACGCATTGTCTTTCGAGGTCATAAGCTAAAACATGATACGCTAATTCAATATAGCAATAACTTTGACAAAATGCATCTCCAATATAGGTTTTGAAGGTTTGCGATACCCCGAAATCAATTAGTCTATTTAAGTTCAGAGAAATGCAGAGTAACGAGAGGACTACTTCTTTGAAGAGGCAACTGCTTTATGCAGTGGCAGAAAATTATTTCTCTTTATTTTATCTTTATTGCAGTTGGTCGTTGGTGTTTCACTAGTACAAACTGATATGTGTACAGGTTTCACGTAGATTGATATTTTTAAAATTATAATCTTTACCTTAGTTTTTACTTGCGCATTACCTTAGTTTTTTATCTTTACCTTAGCTTTTACTTATCTATTACCTTATTTTTTTTATCTTTACCTTAGCTTTTACTTATCTATTACCTTAGTTTTTTATCTTTACCTTAGCTTTTACTTATCTATTACCTTATTTTTTTATCTTTACCTAAATGCACTTGAACGTTACCGTATTTTTGTTTTATTTCTATCTTAGTTTTTACATTAATATTATTTAAATTTTTTTTCTTTATCTTTACCTTATTATTTTTTTACTTGAACATTACCTTAGGTCTTTTTAGATATACCTTAGGTTTACTTGAACATTACCTTACTTTTAGTCGGATATAACTTCAGTTTTTCTCGTTCTATTAGTTGTTCTTTAACACCACCTTATTCTTTTAATTATTTCTAGGACATCATCTTCGTTTTTCTTGAACTCTACTTTGGAAATTTATTTTATCATTACCGTAGCGTTTTTATTATTATTATTATTATTATATAATATTACCTTAGCTTTTTTGTTGAATATTGTCTTAGTTTCCTAGAACATTTATTTTTCCTAGAAATTACCCGAGATTTTCTTGATCATTACAATTCTTAGTCTTTACCTTCACACACACACACACACACACACACACACACACACACACACACACACACACACAAACACACACACACACACACATATATATATATATATATATATATATATATATATATATATATATATATAGAAGCACTAGGAAACCAACAACACTAGAAATCCTAAAGTGTCGGATCTAACGAGTAGATACTTAGTCACGAAATCGAATATAAAAAGCACTAAGGATGACTAAACGACACGAACAATCAAAATTGTCAAATTTTCGGGACACCCAGTCCCTTCTTCAGGACAAACTACAGATATATTACATTAAGAAAACATAAAAGAAAAAATAGCACTAAATCTAAAACTACAAATAAAACGAAACTAAACTTTCAAAAAACTACATTTTGGAGTTGATTAGAGAACAGTTTAATGATAAGGTTTATATGTCCGGTCAGTCATACTCAGTACACCCGACTGACCGGACATATAAACCTTATCATTAAACTGTTCTCTAATCAACTCCAAAATGTAGTTTTTTGAAAGTTTAGTTTCGTTTTATTTGTAGTTTTAGATTTAGTGCTATTTTTTCTTTTATGTTTTCTTAATGTAATATATCTGTAGTTTGTCCTGAAGAAGGGACTGGGTGTCCCGAAAATTTGACAATTTTGATTGTTCGTGTCGTTTAGTCATCCTTAGTGCTTTATATATATATATATATATATATATATATATATATATATATATATATATATATGAATGTATATTTCCAATGTCAAATATTCTTATATCTTATATACAATACAATAAAAGAAGATGAATAAAATATATTCCCCGTGAAACACATGAGAACAATAGTCGTTATATGAGAGAAAGAAGCCTTTATATTTTGTATGCTTTCTAACCCGGGGAGAAATATACGATTTGTGCCTGGATAGACTGCAGTCAAGTGGCAATTTTCCTTCAACTTTCCAAATCGAATGTAGATTATTTTCTTATTCACAATCGGAACATTTCCAAGTTAAAGTAAATGATGGTTTATTGCGAAATTATTTTAAAACTCCTCTCAATTTACAGAATGGTTTTGAATTTGATATCTTTTATAGCAGAGTTGGGAAATAAAAAAAAAACTTAATCCTCCAACCTACAATATGGGGATAATGGAGATTCTGCAATTTAGTAGGATAAGATTTCCAAAGTGGAGAGCATGAACGAGTTTTTCCCGATATGGTAGACTCTCGGGGATCCAGGTTAGAATAAAACCAAAGTATCCATTGCTTGTCTAAGATGCGACTACATGAGGCGGTCCTTCGGATGAGAATGCAAAAACATAGGTTCCATGTCACATCGGGTATAGCACGATAAATATCTCTCTGTGCTCAAAGGTCGTAAGCGCGAGCGGCCTAAATTTTGCAGCCCTTCAGCGACAATGGTGACATCTCCGTATGAGTGAACAATTCTCAAGCGGGGCATTAAACAATGTATAACCAACCCGTTATGTTAAGAAAGTTTTCTTCTATATCTTGATACATTTTTGCCGTGGCCCCAGAATCGTGAAAAATCTTAATCTTAAGTAAAAATCTAAATATTGCAATGGAATGCTTCAGAAGTCAATCATTCCAAAGTCGTGTATAAATTAGATCAACAGCAAATTGAACATAATTTCAACCAATGAAATAAATTAGAATTTTTACATCATGCATTTTCTACCAATCACAATGGAGAGGAAGTGCATTGTCCGAAGACTGTAAAATACTTCAGCTATATACATCGTCTTCCTTAGAAGACGATACCAACAAAACAACTCCTTACGTGAAAAAGAATTGCCGATGAAAGATTTAGCTTTGTCATGCACGTAAAAAAAGCTTCTCTTTAATTATATGAAACACTATAAAGCATATTTATCGCTAATATTAAATTCTAATATTCTCTTTAAATTATTGAACTGGCTACACAAAATAAAACGTCAAATCAGAAAATTTTCCAATAGTTGAATACGTATAAGATTTTGTAAAAATAAACAATTAACTGCCCATTTGAACTCTATCGAGTTTATATCGCGTTGTTCTTTAATTAATCATGACACCGATAACCTTGAAGTCATAAAACCGTCAACGATTGTTTGAAAAATTAATCGTTCAGGAAAAAAATCAACTCTCAGATTTCATGATCGTAAACAACAGCTCGTTGCGTTTGAAATATCAAGGGTAAGACTAAAAGGTGAATGACCTTCACAAGAGACCTTTCCTGATAACACATACCAATAACAAAGAGGATAGTTCTGGTAACGAGCCAATTTGTTGCCGGCCAGCATGACCTTATAGATAAGAGAGAGAGAGAGAGAGAGAGAGAGAGAGAGAGAGAGAGAGAGAGATGTGCAAAAAGTATTTTTCAATCACCTTCTCCTTTATGCTGCTGTCATTATCGGAGTTTTAGGAGCTTCATATCTCCTCCCTTCTCGTCTTTTATCTTCCGCCACTTTCTTCACCTCTCTCTGCATTCCTTCCCTCTTTTAAATCACGTGAAGACACTTCTACCCGTATCGCTGTGCAAGTATTTGCTTGTAACGTGAATGTATTCTACCTGTAAAGAGTGGAGAACGGGGTTTGAATTAGGACGTTCATCAGCGGTGATTGGTTAACTAGTGTGAACTGAAGCGCGAAAGTGATTACTGAAAAAAGAGATCATTTTTTATAATACGTTTACATTTCCCCACATTGCTAGGATTTTTAATTAAAAACATTTAAGGAAGTAATTATAATTAGCGTTTGATTTATTTAATGAATAATTCTGAAGAAAATATATTCCAATGTATTCCGTAACAACAAAATGGGAAGAGAACAACCAAACGTATTGTGACGTCATTCCCAGGGCGCCATATAGGGGAATCAAACGGTAAGTCTAACTTAATTTATATGATGCATGTATAGAGAATGTCGGTAGTCAAATGAACCAATTAAATTGCGTGTTACATGCAAAATTAAAATTATTTACGTTTAAAATAAATTTTGAATTGTTAAGTTTGACATTTCACCCTCGGATGACGGCTTGAGCAATAATCTGGAAATGCTGGCACAACGAATCAGCCAATGAGAGACTCGCACTGGTTTTAAGTATAGTGTCTGCGTCACGTATTTATATTCGTAATAATACTAACGAGACAAGAACAGATAATAATACATCTATAGTTACTAATAAATTGTGAGAGAAAAAGTGCTGAACTTAGTTAGAAGTACATGGCGATGTGTGTGTGTGTGTGTGTGTGTGTGTGTGTGTGTGTGTGTGTGTGTGTGAGAGAGAGAGAGAGAGAGAGAGAGAGAGAGAGAGAGAGAAGTAAAATAATTTGTCTAATTATCAGTTTGTCAGCAAATAGGCTTCATTCGTATATGTTATTACTAGGAGGTTCGTTAACTGAACAATTATTTCCTCCGTTATCGTTGAAAGTATTGAATATTTGGTCAAAAATCTCTATCGAATGTACAGCAGTTTATTTCGATCTTATCGTATGCTAGATATGAAGCTCTCACGCACCAATGAGATAGCCAAGAAAGATGTTTCTCATTAATACAAATCTGTACTAAATATCAAATCAAGACAAAGTTTGATCTATACATAACAGTGCCAATGCTAATTCCACTACATCAGATATATACAGAACCTAACAATGGCGTGTATATCAGCAATGCATTCAAAGTACTTTGAAAATCGAGATAAAGCATCGCCTTGTTCAAGTGCATTCTGCATCAATTAACAATAAATATTGACTATTTAACCGAATTTGATCCTGACTAATAGACAAGTATTTCATAAAAACCAAGCATTGATCAAAGGTTGCCAGCATTACTGTTGTTTTGATTCATAATAATTCAAAATAGAATCCTACTACAGCCAGGTGCACCATCGTGCTATCGAACCTTCGCCGTCCTTAGTATGTGTGTTTTCGCATGCGTGAACGACTAAATGCGCATGTGTCTATGAGAGAAAGTTTGAATGAAGAAACGGCTCAAATGTTTCAATGCATTATTTTTTTTCAATATGCATTTTACATATGTCCGTGATAAAAAAAAAATCAAAACAGGCATATAACAATCTAATTAAAATCAGATCTTCTCTAATCGTTACACTGGAGAAGGATCTGACAGCATTGTGTTTGAGGTCATGTTATTGACCCCAGTCTCATGAATAATTCAATACATCTTCGACAAATAATAGCAGCTTAACAAAGAATCAAACACCAATCATAAATCGTTTTACTAAAGCGTATTGAGAATGTCAAATGTCCATCGAAAAATTAAGAAGAAGAAGAAAATTGTCTTTCGTCGACTACATTTCTTTGTTTGTTTTACCTTTGCAACACAAGTACAAAATTACAGCAATGTCCTCAACTTTATATGACAAGCATGCCGCTGCATCACTGGCCATATTTGACATTCAATATCTTAATAAAGAATGACTGAATACGCGTGTAATTTTGTACCCAAGCAATGGGAATCGTGCCCGTCTCGGTCAACCGGAAATGGGATATACTAGATACTAATTGACTCGCCCTCGAACCATCGCGTCATCGACATCGCATCACCGTACTACTGAATCGTACCATCATGTCATCGCGGCGATAATACGATGGAGCGCCTGGCTGTAATAGAATTCCATTTTCACCTGTACGTAATCATTAAAAAGCTACATAATTTGATATTCATAACAAAGAGAAATGAAACAATTTGAAATAAACTAAAGAGAGGACGTGCTATATTGTTTGATGAGTACAGTCTACACTATGTTATTTATAGTTTTCAAACACCCAGTGTACTATTGTAAATTTTCATTCATAGACGAAAGGGGGGGGGGGGGGTTGCAAAAGTGTCCTCTTGATTTTGAATGCTGTTTGATAAGAGTATAAAATATATGATCTCATTACGTTCTTAAATGATATGTGTTTTAACATTTATCAAAGAAAGAATGATATCTTCTTTCGTATTTGGTCCTGTTCAAAACATTTATAAAAATGTGAACAAAGTTTTTATCTTCTAATAAAATGGTAAAGCAAAACGAACCTGCCATTACACATCAACCATAACGTCATGTAGATGCATTTTTGGTATGTCTTTGCTATGTAACAAGAAAATGAAGCAATTTCAATGTCCATTGGGCACCCAGGTTAGAATAGGTCATCAGTACCTCCATGCTTGTTGTAAGAGCCAACTAAATAGGGTAGTCCTTCGGATGAGATCACAAGACTTATTGTTAAAAGGTCAGATGATTATGTCGACTTGTCAGACAGTGATGTCGACTTGTCAGACAGTGATGTAGACTTGTCAGACAGTGATGTTGACTTGTCAGACAGTGGTGTTGACTTGTCAGAAATGAAGACGTAAGTAAATGCCAGCAAACAAAATTACATTGTACAGTGTACCATTACAATGAAAAGGAATTACATTTGTACTATTAGAATTAAAAGATAATTGAAAAATACGAACGAGGATATTTTTTCCCCGAAAAGGCGACAATATCATCTGAATATCTTTCAGACGTTTTCTGTTTTCTTTTGTATTCAGTAGATTTCCCCCCATAGCAAATTGTCTTTCTCATCAAAACGAAATAATCCGTCTAACGCGCATTTTGGTGACCGAGCATAGCGAGAAAAATGAACTAAAACGTCAGCACGTTATAAATCAGCGAATATACATATATTTAATTACCCTGACCGATCAAGACAAGCATATTCTCTTATTGTTATTATGCATAACGACAAGCTCTTGATTTCCTTGTCTACGACTTACGTTGTCATGGCAACAGATGATGTTCATCACTGTTTTCTTTCAAGTCTGCAGTTGTTAGCGATTTCTGAATAGATTTTCAAAGTGTTCACGCTTTCAATGAACAACGATTTCTAAGTACATTTCAGTGTTTACGTTTGCAATGGACAGTGATTTCTAAATGGGTTCCGAAGTATTTACGTTCGCAGTGGACAGTGGTTTGTTGAGTGTGTATTTCGATTTACTTATCTAATCTTCCATTAGTAAAATTTTCTATTACACGTTCGTTTCTCATAGACCTTCAGGTCAATGTCACAACACCCATTCACCCATTGACGATTGAGGAATTGTAACAACACCAAGCGATATTCTTCACGATAAATTAAAGACTAGACTTTTTGTATCCTAGATAACTGCTTCGTCAACAAAATTGGGAAAAGGAAATATTCATATCTAGTGATCAGTCAAAAAAACATCACTCTGACGCTGCGCACAAGTATTCTGAAGTTGGTATTAAAAGATTTTGGAGTTCCTCATTGACAATATATTGGAATTCTCATGGGTACAAATTGTGCTTCTTTGTTAGCTGACCTATTCTTATGAGGAAAAAATATTCCAAAGATTCTACATGAGAAGCAAAAATCAACTCGACATCCTGAATATCTACGACGTTTTATCTGTTAACAAGAAACATTTTACTTCCCAAGTCGCTTGATTATATCCCAGTGAATTCGAAATAAAAACAGCACAGAATCTTCCAAATCTGCTTTATATCTAGATAGCGTATTGATTATAGATGTTAACGTCATACTAACTATTGCTGATTTTATTTTCAAGAGACACTTTTGACATATTCTATGCCTACGAAATTGGCGACTAGAACGCATTTAAGTTTTGGTCTATCCGTATAACGGTCGCGATAGCTTAGTTGTAGGGTGTTTGGTCCGTAACCGGCAGGTCGTGAGCCCCGTTCGTGCCATGGTCGCGTGAAACATATGACATAAACATAGTTAGTGGTTGCTCCTTCGCCAAACGCTCGAAATTTGTGAGAAACACGGTCTTTTAGATATGACCTTAACAACAGAGGTACCGTGTCGAGGTAGGTGTTGGCACGTTAAATAATAATTACTGCTACGACCCTGTGCGCTAAACATAGGTTTAAATTTGTGGTACGCCACCTACAATTCTCAACGGGACGTAAAACAATCAATCAACCGTCTCTTTATCTCTCTGCTTGTCCGCAAAAATCTTTAACCTTGACCATAACTTTGAATGTGAGGTGACAGGGATTTCACACATTTCACATGTTTAATCCTTTTGACAAGGATTTTCTTAAGGAACAAAAATATAAAACATAAACGGTACCAATTTAGATGCACCAGATGCGCATTTCGTCAAACAATGTCAAATAATGTCTCTTCAGTGATGCTCAAGTCAGAAATGTTGGAAATGCGAAATAAGAATAAACGTGGAAGAGCTGATAGAAACCAAAAAATACCAAAGACTGGAGCCAAGTCAGCTAAGGATTAGAGCTATGCATGAGGGAGATAATCCTTTATTTTGAAATTAATATCTTAAAGTTATCACAGCAATGTTTTATCCGTATTCCATGCTAATACTGAAATACTTAGCAACTGAGCTGGTGAAATCCCTCTGGGGCTAACAGTCCATCAGCATAGACATCGGCCCAGTGGTTATAATATAAACCACAAACGGTACCAATTTTGATGTACGAGATGCGCATTTCGAGAAATAATGTCTCTTCAGTGAATTAATTTGTTGTTATACGGGAACTAATGCGTTTCATATTTTATTATGTTGTTATATACTCTGCAAAAAAAGAAACGCATAATGGATTTTTTAAGATTTTAGTAGATGCATTTTGGATTATGATTTTACAATAAAAAATGTAGATATTCACTAAAATTGTTTCAATTGAAAAAAATTACAGTCCAAACCTTAGATATTGGTGAAAAAAAAGTCAGATCATCACAGTTAAGAACACTTCCTGTCACGTTTAAGTTAGTACCGTGTATGACCACCTCGAGCTGCCAACACAGTTCTGCATCTCCTTGGCATAGAGTCAATCAATGTTCTTACGTTATTGCGTGGAATTGTTCGCCATTCCTGTTGTAACATTTGACGGAGCTGATCGAGGGTCTGAGGCGGAAGTTGGCGCAGGCGCACACGTTTATCCAGTTGGTCCCATAAGTGTTCAATCGGATTCAAATCCGGTGATTTGGAACGCCATGGTAGCACATTAATGCTGTTCTGCTGAAGGTAGTCAATTGTTAAGCGGGCTGTGTGAGGCCTAGCATTGTCATGTTGGAATAACTCCCTCTGTCGGTCAATTACGCGCATAAGGTGAGGTTGGAGAATTTCGTCTCTGTACCTTTGAGCCGTTAAATTGCCCGGGACATGTACCAGTTCTGTTTTACGGTCATTAGAGATCGCCGCCCACATCATGACGCTACCTCCACCGAAGCTATCCACTTCTTGGACACACGAGGAAGAGAAACGTTCATTCCTGCGCCGGTATACACGGATTCTTCCATCACGTTTCTGTAGCAGAAAACGGGACTCATCGCTGAACCAGATTCTACGCCAGTTGCGGAATGTCCAGCCCCTCAATCTGTTGCACCATCGGACTCTTTCTCGTCTGTGTAACGGTGTCAAAACTGCTCCAAAATACGGTCTTCTGGGTCTAATGCCATATTGTCGAAGTCGGTTGCGGACTGTCTGCGAGCTGATTCTTCTCAATCCAGGTATTCCGACTGCAGTAGCTGTTGCAGCAACGGTTCGATTCCGTAGATGAAAGACCCGGATGTAGCGATCTTGTCCAGGAGTCGTAATGCGAGGTCGCCCACTCCTCGGTCGGTCATTATTAGAGCCAGTCTGCTGGAATCTGTTCCACAGCCGAGAAATTGTGCTCTGATTTACGTTTTCAGTTCGTGCAATCTCACTTTGGGATACTCCGGCCTGGAGACGGTCAATGACGATATTTCGAGTAGCAGGGTCCAACCTTGGCATGGCAGCATTTTAGCGTTATGATGAATTCAAGCTTCAAACTTCGTCCTTTTATACGCTTTAATGTAGTGGTTGAATTAAGCACAAAGTTCTCGTAAAAAACGTAAGCCAAATTCCATGGCGATAGAGGTGATGTGCAATTTTAGAGAGTCGCCGAGCTAATTTGGCAGAGAGCCAAATCAAATGAACAGACCTTTAAAGTTTCATACTTACCTGTAAAAAATCAATTACTCAATTGACCATTTCAGTTTACCTGGTAAAATACATAATTTGCATTTTTAAAATTTCAAAAGGGCTATGCGTTTCTTTTTTTGCAGAGTATAGTTGGAAACCTATTGATATAATATAAAAAACAAACTCATATGAAGATATGTCCCTTAAGTCTATATGAAATTGTACGATGTCAAACAATATTAGATTCAATGTATAACCTGACTCCGGTAAAAATAATTCACTGTGTCGAATTTCGACCTCCAATAAGAATGTTGGGAATCATTCAAATATGTGAAAAATATGTGAAACGTGCCGAAATGTCCACGTCGTTTTCTGTTTCTGCTTTATGGATGAGGAGGTTGTAAATTTATTTAAAACACTTTTCTCACATAAAAGAATAAATGACATATTACCATGTTTTAAGTATACATTTACATTACATTTTCTCTTATTGTATTTTACCACTAATTCTCATCCTGTGGGGCACTGGGTTAGACCCCTTGCTTTTCATAAGAGGCGAATAAATAGGTCGATCCTTCGATTGAGACCGCAAAACCGAGGCCACGTGTCACAGCAGGTGTGGCACGATAAAGATCCCTCCCTGCTCATAGGCCATAAGTATCAATTTTGCAGTTCTTCATCGGCAATGGTGACGTCCCCATACGAGTGAAAAATTCTAGAGCGGAAAGTTAAACAATATACAACACTAACCAATCACTAATACTCCATTAGATAAGAAATATCATGATAGTATTACATACATCTGACATTCATCAAGATCACTGTTGATCTTTTCAGAGAACTGGATTATTGGAATCTCTGTAGTAAATCAGGATTTAGGAAGCTTTGTACCATATCATGTGGGTCGTAATTTCATTTGTGAAGCTTACTGTCATAAACGATTATAGTAAAATAAAGCATCAGTTACTCCAACGAAACGTGAATGTGTGCAATGTGAAATATACGACTGTTTATCAAATACCAAGGACTCATTTATTTCAGTTCATTAAAATTGTGGCTTACGGAAGAGTTTATACAATTTTCATATTACTTGTTTAGAGTGAATACTTTGTACAGTTCAAAGTTTCACGTTTGGTTTTATATAATGCATCACTTTTGTGAAATTTGTTACGACCTGTTTCTCTTGGCGATCCGGGTTAGAATACGTCCTCAGTACCCCTTGCTTGTCGTAAGGGACGACTAAATGGGACGGTCCATCACGGATCGAATAAGACCGCAAAAACCGAGGCCTGTGTCATAGCAGGTTTGGTATGATAAAGATCCCTCCTTGTTCAAAGAGTGTAAGCACCTAGCATAGATCTAAATTTTGCAGCCTTTCGCCAGCAGTGCTGACATCTCTTTTTAAGCGAGAAATTCTCAAAAGGAACGTTAAACAACATATAATCAATACAATCTCTCCGTTACTCGGCATTTAGAATTCAGAATCAGGCGTCTTTTGGATATGATCTTAAAAATGGAAGTCCAGTGTCGTGGCAGGAATTGGCACGTTAAAGAACCCTCACTGCTACGACCGTAAGCGCTAAGCATACCTCTAAATGTGTGGTATTTATGGTTGGAGCGTCTCGATATGAGTTAAAAATTCTCGAAGGGACATAAAACAAACAAATAATCCATTTAGCCAGTTAAATAATGATCTTTATCTGAAATATATATATATATATATATATATATATATATATATATATATATACGAGGGACACTTTTTAAGTTCGGAGAGTAAGCCTATAACTTTTTAACAAGATTATGAAGTTGCACGATTTTTTACACAGAACTTGCGTAATCATTCCTCTCTCGAACGGTATCACGGTATGCGGCACTAGGTCCACGTGCGCGCTGCCCTGGCTATTTTCAACACGTGGTTTTATACACTATAGTAAAATATAGCGTTCAATATGGATGGAAAAATCTCTGAAAAGAGGGTATATTGTAAGATTAAAGCACACCTCGGGTTTCCGTCAACGGAAATTCATGCTGATTTGCGAACGAGTTATGGGATGGTGCTTTAAAATATGCCACAGTTTGCAAGTGGTTACGTCATTTTAATGATGGTCGGGAGTCAATTGAAAATGACCCTCGAGTGGGTAGGCCGGTTTCCGTTTTGACGGAAAAGAACTTTGCTACTGTGAAAACGTTAATTGAGGAAAACACACGTTATACCGTGCAAGAGATAGAAGAATTAAATGGCATTCATTCGTCAAGTGTTTTGAAGATCTTACGTAAACGACTTGGGCTACGTAAGATCTGCACGCGCTGGGTGTCCCATTTTCTCACTGAAGAGCAGAAACAAAGTCGGGTTAGACTTGCATCGCAAGTTATAAAAAATATGATAAATATGACCCACGTCGTTTGGAAGATATAGTTACAGGTGATGAAACCTGGATCTATCATTTTGAACCCGATTCTAAGGCTAAAAATAAGGTTTGGGTTTCATCTGAGGGCGACAGACCTGTCATTGCGCGCCGTTGCAAAACATCAAATCGCATGTTGTATGCGATATTCTTTGATTCGAAATGTCCAACCCTTCACATTCCAGTCCCAAAAGGTAGTTCTGTCCCTGGAAAGTTTTACAGAGAAAGTGTGTCTTACTCAACTTGTTGATTTCTATCAGAAACGCAGACTGCGCACCGGTGTCCGCGGCATCAAATTACTCCATGATAACGCACCGGCCCATAAATCCGCTATGGTACAGGAATATCTGAAAGAATCTGGGCTCGATGTCTTAGATCATCCCTCATACAGCCCTGACCTGCCCCCTGTGACTTTTGGTTGTTCCCAAGACTAAAGGAAATGCTGGCAGGGTACCGTTTTGAAGCCCGTTGTCGTATAGGCAGTGCGGTCTACCAGTGTCTGCAACATAAACCCAAAGAGGAGTACCGGGCGGCGTTCCGGAAATGGGTAGATCGGTGTAAAATGTGTGTTGAGGCAGACGGGGCATATTTCGAAGGTCTCGGATAAATAAAATTTTGATATTTCAAGCGGTTTTCAAAAGTCCGCCCTACTCTACGAACTTGAAAAGTGTCCCTCATATATATATATATATATATATATATATATATAGATATATATATATATAATGGTGAATCCTCGGTACCGTGATATATAGTAAGAAAAAAGTTATTATGATAACAACGTCACAACAGAGACGTTAATTTGTATATTTATTCATTGATATCACCGTCCCAATAGAGACGTTAATTTGTATATTTATTCATTGATATCACCGTCCCAATAGAGACGTTAATTTGTATATTTATTCATTGATATCACCGTCCCAATAGAGACGTTAATTTGTATATTTATTCATTGTTATATACTACGGAAGAGCCATCGGGTGAAAGCGCTATAGTGTTTATAAATGTGTTTGACGTGATCCAATCTAACTTTTTTCTTACTATATATATATATATATATATATATATATATATATATATATATATATAGGCCTTTCACAGGTTGATATCTTGTAAGATATTGGTATATCTATGGTGAGATATTTTCCCATGACAATTCCACCAAAAGTGACACACACACACACACACACACACACACACACACACACACACAGATATATATATATATATATATATATATATATATATATATATATATATTCTTCGTCTTATTAGTTGCTGTAAATTCAATCACTGATCGTAGTAAGATTTTAAGGTTCATCATTATTTAGTTATACAAAGCGCGCCGATGTATGTGAGAAAGTTTGCCAGTTTACTTTCGGAAGGTCGGTTGTCTGTTCCCGGGTACATTGTATCTGGGTTCTCTCCTCCACCAATAAAAAACGGGACGCCACCAGATAACTGAAAAATTGTTGAGTGTGGCGCAAAACAATAAACAATCAATCAATCAAAGTTATACAAAGTAAGTAAAGAGATAACATCTATACAATGCTATGTTCATTTAAATCTACAGTGTCCTGTATGCATGTTCCTTTTTCCCCTAATTATAATACAGAGATTCATACTTTGAAACTTCTTTGAACTGAATAACCATGTGCATTTCATATTCTATATTCTATATATTTGGTGTTCTATCAACAACTGAGAGAAACAGATTATTATTTTTATCCATCCCTTTCTATTCAATACTGTGGGAACCTTTAAATTCGAGGAGGTTAATTTTCTTCGATGATCGAGATTTTTTACAATTTCGAAACGTTGAGTGTCATTTCTTGGATGTGGGTTTTGTATAGTGACATACGACACACGTACAGCCTGTATATTTCATGATGTGAAATTCGTGGGAAGGGGGTGCAACTAATGCCACAAAATTCAGCCCCATCCAAATATAATGATTTAAAGTAAATAATTTTCGTCTCCCGATCCAGGATGGAGGAGATAAGATTTTCCTGGCAAGCAATAAGATGAACCAAAATGAATACCGCTGTATGTTTGAATAATTAGCGCCTCCTAATCTAATATCATTCATAGACACGACATGGCAATACCATCTAAAGTAAACTTCGGATTTGTTTAATCATATTTCACAATCTATTGTGTAATCATCGGCAACATTTGGACGAGAAAAATTCCACCACTCACATTAATTGATAACGTTGTGACATAACCATTAGCAAATTTATCATCTAACTGAATTTTAAAAATTGTGATTTTTTTTTTTTTTTTTGTGTGTGTAATTGGCAATAACACAATCACTCCCTCATAAGTTGAAATTGATACATTAGAAAATGAGTTAGACTTTGCAGTAACGCACTGACAATGGTGCAATTTACAGCAAATAAACTACAGTTGGCGACTCCATCAGTGTTCATCAAACCAGAAATGATATTGAAAATCATCAATAGATCTCGAGACCTCCCCACTGGCTATATGACACAAGTTGGTTTGAGCTCATTTCCAAGATCCCGGATGTAAAAAAACTGCCGATCAAATACTCCATTGTCTACAATTTACACGGAATAATCAAGGGTTCTAAAAAGGAAATAGTGATAATTAATCAATACTTATCATAGATGAATGAGAAGAAAGCACTTTTCAGAGATGGGATATTTGTGGAAGCACAGATATAAATTTGTCCTACCCCTAGGCACAAGAGTAATATTAGATATCCAAACAAACACCTTTAGTCTCAAAATACCGCTTACAAAGAAACCATTTTTATGTCAACTTATTCTCGTCTCTGACGAACTTGAAAAATGATGTGTCTGCAAACATTAATGGATTTTGTGTTAATACATACAGAGAAATATCTATTCATTATAGAGTACAACTCGGACACCATTTCAGCCTCAGAATAATATCAAATATTTCAAAATGCCGTTCACACATGAAAATTGTGTTTAGCAATGGAATCGATTATTTACCGTTCAAGTCCTCATCATTTCATACTCAGGCGGTAAGACGAAATTTTAACGATACTAATCATCCATTAGCGTACTTGTGATTGCATCATAATATTCCCAAATATGACATTTATTGCGCAGAATTTCTGAGATTGAAGAAATGGTCTCTAATATTTGAGCGCAAGATTAAATTATTTTTCAATCAAGGCATCTGTCATCTGTTGTTATAAGGTTATCTTGTTATAATTTTAAGATCAATGACACTATCACATACTCTCTATAGCGTTTCATTCTTGATAGTCACATTTGATTATGTCACAAGTCATTTAAAATAGAAAGTGATTAAACGAAGTATCTTCGGAACGCTTTCGAACTTTTTTTCAAATGTTATTTAATTGAATACATGTATATTATTTGCAATACACAAAAAGCATTATAAGATAGCTTAAAACAAACAATTTGGAATCGTGCATATGGAATTATGCAAACCAAAGGCTTTATACTGGGAAAGGCAGCCCAAATAGCGTTTGTTTTGTTTGTTTATTTGTTTATAGCCGCCTGAGCAATTTTTCAGCTATCCGGCGGCTGTCACCATTACCGGTGACAGGGCTGCAAATTTAGGCCTATGCTCGGCACTCAGGGCCTTTGAGCAGGGAGGGATCTTTATCGTGCCACACCTACTGCGACACGGGACCTCGGTTTATACGGTCTCATCCGAAAGACCGGCACCCACGTCCCACAGTGAATCAAGGTATTGTGAAACGAAAATTTATTATCACAACGCAGTGACCCAAGGGATCAATTACCCGAAACAAGGATTAATTACGCGAAACAAAGGATTGATTACGCAAAACAAAGGAATGATTAAGCGAAACGAAATATTAATTACGCGAAACAAAGGACTAATTACATAAAACAAATATTTGATGTAACCAAAATCATAACAGTGTGAAATTAATATGCGTCATATTGCAAAAGAATACTGATAGCATAATGATACAAAACAAAGGTTTAATGAAGAAAGATTCAATAATACAATAAAATGAATAAAGAAAAACAAGGCAAAATAACGCAAGACAAAGCGCGAATAAAGTAAAATAAGGCATAATAACGCAAGACAAAGCGCGAATAAAGTAAAATAAGGCATAATAACGCAAGACAAAAGGCAACTAAAGTCAAACAAGGCATTAAAACGCAAGACAAAGTGCGAATAAAGTAAAATAAGGAATAATAACGCAAGACAAAACGCGAATAAAGTAAAATAAGGCATAATAACGCAAGACAAAGCGCGAATAAAGTAAAACGAAGCATAATGACGCAAGACAAAGCGCGAATAAAGTAAAATAAGGCATAATAACGCAAGAGAAAGCGCGAATAAAGTAAAATAAGGCATAATAACGCAAGACAGAGCGCGAATAAAGTAAAATAAGGCATAATGACGCAAGAGAAAGCGCGAATAAAGTAAAATAAGGCATAATAACGCAAGACAAAGCGCGAATAAAATAAAATAAGGCATAATAACGCAAGACAAAACGCGAATAAAGTAAAATAAGGCATAATAACGCAAGAGAAAGCGCGAATAATGTAAAACGAGGCATAGTAACGCAAGACAAAGCGCGAATAAAGTAAAATAAGGCATAATAACGAAACAGAAAGCGCGAATAAAGTAAAATAAGGCATAATAATGCAAGGCAAAACGCGAATAAAGTAAAATAAGGCATAATAACGCAAGACAAAGCGCGAATAAAGTAAAACAAGGCATAATAACGCAAGACAAAACGCGAATAAAGTAAAACAAGGCATAACAACGCAAGACAAAGCACGAATAAAGTAAAATAAGGCATAATAACGCAAGACAAAGCGCGAATAAAGTAAAATAAGGCATAATAACGCAAGACAAAGCGCGAATAAAGTAAAATAAGGCATAATAACGCAAGACAAAGCGCGAATAAAGTAAAACAAGGCATAATAACGCAAGACAAAACGCGAATAAAGTAAAACAAGGCATAACAACGCAAGACAAAGCACGAATAAAGTAAAATAAGGCATAATAACGCAAGACAAAGCGCGAATAAAGTAAAATAAGGCATAATAACGCAAGACAAAGCGCGAATAAAGTAAAATAAGGCATAATAACGCAAGACAAAGCGCGAATAAAGTAAAATAAGGCATAATAACGCAAGACAAAGCGCGAATAAAGTAAAATAAGGCATAATGACGCAAGACAAAGCGCGAATAAAGTAAAATAAGGCATAATAACGCAAGACAAAGCGCGAATAAAGTAAAATAAGGCATAATAACGCAAGGCAAAACGCGAATAAAGTAAAATAAGGCATAATGACGCAAGGCAAACCGCGAATAACGTAAAACAAGGCATAATAACGCAAGACAAAGCGCGAATAAAGTAAAATAAGGCATAATAACGCAAGACAAAGCGCGAATAAAGTAAAATAAGGCATAATAACGCAAGGCAAAGCGCGAATAAAGTAAAATAAGGCATAATAACGGAAGACAAAACGCGAATAAAGTAAAATAAGGCATAATAACGCAAGGCAAAACGCGAATAAAGTAAAATAAGGCATAATGACGCAAGGCAAAACGCGAATAAAGTAAAATAAGGCATAATGACGCAAGACAAAGCGCGAATAAAGTAAAATAAGGCATAATAACGCAAGGCTAAGCGCGAATAAAGTAAAACAAGGCATAGTAACGCAAGACAAAGCGCGAATAAAGTAAAATAAGGCATAATGACGCAAGGCAAACCGCGAATAAAGTCAAACAAGGCATAATAACGCAAGACAAAGCGCGAATAAAGTAAAACAAGGCATAATAACGCAAGGCAAAGCGCGAATAAAGTAAAATAAGGCATAATAACGCAAGGGAAAGCGCGAATAAAGTAAAACAAGGCATAATAACGCAAGACAAAGCGCGAATAAAGTAAAATAAGGCATAATAACGCAAGACAAAGCGCGAATAAAGTAAAATAAGGCATAATAACGCAAGGCAAAACGCGAATAAAGTAAAATAAGGCATAATGACGCAAGGCAAACCGCGAATAAAGTAAAACAAGGCATAATAACGCAAGACAAAGCGCGAATAAAGTAAAATAAGGCATAATAACGCAAGGCTAAGCGCGAATAAAGTAAAACAAGGCATAGTAACGCAAGACAAAGCGCGAATAAAGTAAAACAAGGCATAATAACGCAAGACAAAGCGCGAATAAAGTAAAATAAGGCATAATAACGCAAGGCTAAGCGCGAATAAAGTAAAACAAGGCATAGTAACGCAAGACAAAGCGCGAATAAAGTAAAATAAGGCATAATAACGCAAGACAGAGCGCGAATAAAGTAAAATAAGGCATAATGACGCAAGACAAAGCGCGAATAAAGTAAAATAAGGCATAATGACGCAAGACAAAGCGCGAATAAAGTAAAATAAGGCATAATAACGCAAGAGAAAGCGCGAATAAAGTAAAATAAGGCATAATAACGCAAGACAAAGCGCGAATAAAGTAAAATAAGGCATAATAACGCAAGACAAAGCGCGAATAAAATAAAATAAGGCATAATAACGCAAGACAAAACGCGAATAAAGTAAAATAAGGCATAATAACGCAAGACAAAGCGCGAATAAAGTAAAATAAGGCATAATAACGCAAGAGAAAGCGCGAATAATGTAAAACGAGGCATAGTAACGCAAGACAAAGCGCGAATAAAGTAAAATAAGGCATAATAACGAAACAGAAAGCGCGAATAAAGTAAAATAAGGCATAATAATGCAAGGCAAAACGCGAATAAAGTAAAATAAGGCATAATAACGCAAGACAAAGCGCGAATAAAGTAAAACAAGGCATAATAACGCAAGACAAAACGCGAATAAAGTAAAACAAGGCATAATAACGCAAGACAAAGCACGAATAAAGTAAAATAAGGCATAATAACGCAAGACAAAGCGCGAATAAAGTAAAATAAGGCATAATAACGCAAGACAAAGCGCGAATAAAGTAAAATAAGGCATAATAACGCAAGACAAAGCGCGAATAAAGTAAAATAAGGCATAATAACGCAAGACAAAGCGCGAATAAAGTAAAATAAGGCATAATAACGCAAGACAAAGCGCGAATAAAGTAAAATAAGGCATAATAACGCAAGACAAAGCGCGAATAAAGTAAAATAAGGCATAATAACGCAAGAGAAAGCGCGAATAATGTAAAACGAGGCATAATAACGCAAGACAAAAGGCAACTAAAGTCAAACAAGGCATTAAAACGCAAGACAAAGCGCGAATAAAGTAAAACGAGGCATAATGACGCAAGACAAAGCGCGAATAAAGTAAAATAAGGCATAATAACGCAAGACAAAGCGCGAATAAAGTAAAATAAGGCATAATAACGCAAGACAAAGCGCGAATAAAGTAAAATAAGGCATAATAACGCAAGAGAAAGCGCGAATAATGTAAAACGAGGCATAATAACGCAAGACAAAGCGCGAATAAAGTAAAATAAGGCATAATAACGCAAGACAAAGCGCGAATAAAGTAAAATAAGGCATAATAACGCAAGAGAAAGCGCGAATAAAGTAAAATAAGGCATAATAACGCAAGACAAAGCGCGAATATAGTAAAATAAGGCATAATAACGCAAGACAAAGCGCGAATAAAGTAAAATAAGGCATAATAACGCAAGACAAAGCGCGAATAAAGTAAAATAAGGCATAACAAGGCAAGGCTAAGCGCGAATAAAGTAAAATAAGGCATAATAACGCAAGGGAAAGCGCGAATAAAGTAAAACAAGGCATAATAACGCAAGACAAAGCGCGAATAAAGTAAAATAAGGCATAATAACGCAAGACAAAACGCGAATAAAGTAAAATAAGACATAATAACGCAAGACAAAGCGCGAATAAAGTAAAATAAGGCATAATAACGCAAGACAAAGCGCGAATAAAGTAAAACAAGGCATAATAACGCAAGACAAAGCGCGAATAAAGTAAAATAAGGCATAATAACGCAAGACAAAGCGCGAATAAAGTAAAATAAGGCATAATGACGCAAGACAAAGCGCGAATAAAGTAAAATAAGGCATAATAACGCAAGACAAAGCGCGAATAAAGTAAAATAAGGCATAATAACGCAAGGCAAAACGCGAATAAAGTAAAATAAGGCATAATGACGCAAGGCAAACCGCGAATAACGTAAAACAAGGCATAATAACGCAAGACAAAGCGCGAATAAAGTAAAATAAGGCTTAATAACGCAAGACAAAGCGCGAATAAAGTAAAATAAGGCATAATAACGCAAGGCAAAGCGCGAATAAAGTAAAATAAGGCATAATAACGCAAGAGAAAGCGCGAATAAAGTAAAATAAGGCATAATAACGCAAGACAGAGCGCGAATAAAGTAAAATAAGGCATAATGACGCAAGAGAAAGCGCGAATAAAGTAAAATAAGGCATAATAACGCAAGACAAAGCGCGAATAAAATAAAATAAGGCATAATAACGCAAGACAAAACGCGAATAAAGTAAAATAAGGCATAATGACGCAAGACAAAGCGCGAATAAAGTAAAATAAGGCATAATAACGCAAGAGAAAGCGCGAATAATGTAAAACGAGGCATAGTAACGCAAGACAAAGCGCGAATAAAGTAAAATAAGGCATAATAACGAAACAGAAAGCGCGAATAAAGTAAAATAAGGCATAATAATGCAAGGCAAAACGCGAATAAAGTAAAATAAGGCATAATAACGCAAGACAAAGCGCGAATAAAGTAAAACAAGGCATAATAACGCAAGACAAAACGCGAATAAAGTAAAACAAGGCATAACAACGCAAGACAAAGCACGAATAAAGTAAAATAAGGCATAATAACGCAAGACAAAGCGCGAATAAAGTAAAATAAGGCATAATAACGCAAGACAAAGCGCGAATAAAGTAAAATAAGGCATAATAACGCAAGACAAAGCGCGAATAAAGTAAAATAAGGCATAATAACGCAAGACAAAGCGCGAATAAAGTAAAATAAGGCATAATAACGCAAGACAAAGCGCGAATAAAGTAAAATAAGGCATAATAACGCAAGACAAAGCGCGAATAAAGTAAAATAAGGCATAATAACGCAAGAGAAAGCGCGAATAATGTAAAACGAGGCATAATAACGCAAGACAAAAGGCAACTAAAGTCAAACAAGGCATTAAAACGCAAGACAAAGCGCGAATAAAGTAAAATAAGGCATAATAACGCAAGACAAAGCGCGAATAAAGTAAAATAAGGCATAATAAGGCAAGGCTAAGCGCGAATAAAGTAAAATAAGGCATAATAACGCAAGGGAAAGCGCGAATAAAGTAAAACAAGGCATAATAACGCAAGACAAAGCGCGAATAAAGTAAAATAAGGCATAATAACGCAAGACAAAACGCGAATAAAGTAAAATAAGACATAATAACGCAAGACAAAGCGCGAATAAAGTAAAATAAGGCATAATAACGCAAGACAAAGCGCGAATAAAGTAAAACAAGGCATAATAACGCAAGACAAAGCGCGAATAAAGTAAAATAAGGCATAATAACGCAAGACAAAGCGCGAATAAAGTAAAATAAGGCATAATGACGCAAGACAAAGCGCGAATAAAGTAAAATAAGGCATAATAACGCAAGACAAAACGCGAATAAAGTAAAATAAGGCATAATAACGCAAGGCAAAACGCGAATAAAGTAAAATAAGGCATAATGACGCAAGGCAAACCGCGAATAACGTAAAACAAGGCATAATAACGCAAGACAAAGCGCGAATAAAGTAAAATAAGGCATAATAACGCAAGACAAAGCGCGAATAAAGTAAAATAAGGCATAATAACGCAAGGCAAAGCGCGAATAAAGTAAAATAAGGCATAATAACGGAAGACAAAACGCGAATAAAGTAAAATAAGGCATAATAACGCAAGGCAAAACGCGAATAAAGTAAAATAAGGCATAATGACGCAAGGCAAAACGCGAATAAAGTAAAATAAGGCATAATGACGCAAGACAAAGCGCGAATAAAGTAAAATAAGGCATAATAACGCAAGGCTAAGCGCGAATAAAGTAAAACAAGGCATAGTAACGCAAGACAAAGCGCGAATAAAGTAAAATAAGGCATAATGACGCAAGGCAAACCGCGAATAAAGTCAAACAAGGCATAATAACGCAAGACAAAGCGCGAATAAAGTAAAACAAGGCATAATAACGCAAGGCAAAGCGCGAATAAAGTAAAATAAGGCATAATAACGCAAGGGAAAGCGCGAATAAAGTAAAACAAGGCATAATAACGCAAGACAAAGCGCGAATAAAGTAAAATAAGGCATAATAACGCAAGACAAAGCGCGAATAAAGTAAAATAAGGCATAATAACGCAAGGCAAAACGCGAATAAAGTAAAATAAGGCATAATGACGCAAGGCAAAGCGCGAATAAAGTAAAACAAGGCATAATAACGCAAGACAAAGCGCGAATAAAGTAAAATAAGGCATAATAACGCAAGGCTAAGCGCGAATAAAGTAAAACAAGGCATAGTAACGCAAGACAAAGCGCGAATAAAGTAAAACAAGGCATAATAACGCAAGACAAAGCGCGAATAAAGTAAAATAAGGCATAATAACGCAAGGCTAAGCGCGAATAAAGTAAAACAAGGCATAGTAACGCAAGACAAAGCGCGAATAAAGTAAAATAAGGCATAATAACGCAAGACAGAGCGCGAATAAAGTAAAATAAGGCATAATGACGCAAGACAAAGCGCGAATAAAGTAAAATAAGGCATAATGACGCAAGACAAAGCGCGAATAAAGTAAAATAAGGCATAATAACGCAAGAGAAAGCGCGAATAAAGTAAAATAAGGCAAAATAACGCAAGACAAAGCGCGAATAAAGTAAAATAAGGCATAATAACGCAAGACAAAGCGCGAATAAAATAAAATAAGGCATAATAACGCAAGACAAAACGCGAATAAAGTAAAATAAGGCATAATAACGCAATACAAAGCGCGAATAAAGTAAAATAAGGCATAATAACGCAAGAGAAAGCGCGAATAATGTAAAACGAGGCATAGTAACGCAAGACAAAGCGCGAATAAAGTAAAATAAGGCATAATAACGAAACAGAAAGCGCGAATAAAGTAAAATAAGGCATAATAATGCAAGGCAAAACGCGAATAAAGTAAAATAAGGCATAATAACGCAAGACAAAGCGCGAATAAAGTAAAACAAGGCATCATAACGCAAGACAAAACGCGAATAAAGTAAAACAAGGCATAATAACGCAAGACAAAGCACGAATAAAGTAAAATAAGGCATAATAACGCAAGACAAAGCGCGAATAAAGTAAAATAAGGCATAATAACGCAAGACAAAGCGCGAATAAAGTAAAATAAGGCATAATAACGCAAGACAAAGCGCGAATAAAGTAAAATAAGGCATAATAACGCAAGACAAAGCGCGAATAAAGTAAAATAAGGCATAATAACGCAAGACAAAGCGCGAATAAAGTAAAATAAGGCATAATAACGCAAGACAAAGCGCGAATAAAGTAAAATAAGGCATAATAACGCAAGAGAAAGCGCGAATAATGTAAAACGAGGCATAATGACGCAAGACAAAAGGCAACTAAAGTCAAACAAGGCATTAAAACGCAAGACAAAGCGCGAATAAAGTAAAACGAGGCATAATGACGCAAGACAAAGCGCGAATAAAGTAAAATAAGGCATAATAACGCAAGACAAAGCGCGAATAAAGTAAAATAAGGCATAATAACGCAAGACAAAGCGCGAATAAAGTAAAATAAGGCATAATAACGCAAGAGAAAGCGCGAATAATGTAAAACGAGGCATAATAACGCAAGACAAAGCGCGAATAAAGTAAAATCAGGCATAATAACGCAAGACAAAGCGCGAATAAAGTAAAATAAGGCATAATAACGCAAGAGAAAGCGCGAATAAAGTAAAATAAGGCATAATAACGCAAGACAAAGCGCGAATAAAGTAAAATAAGGCATAATGACGCAAGACAAAGCGCGAATAAAGTAAAATAAGGCATAATAACGCAAGACAAAGCGCGAATAAAGTAAAATAAGGCATAATAAGGCAAGGCTAAGCGCGAATAAAGTAAAATAAGGCATAATAACGCAAGGGAAAGCGCGAATAAAGTAAAACAAGGCATAATAACGCAAGACAAAGCGCGAATAAAGTAAAATAAGGCATAATAACGCAAGACAAAACGCGAATAAAGTAAAATAAGACATAATAACGCAAGACAAAGCGCGAATAAAGTAAAATAAGGCATAATAACGCAAGAGAAAGCGCGAATAAAGTAAAACAAGGCATAATAACGCAAGACAAAGCGCGAATAAAGTAAAATAAGGCATAATAACGCAAGACAAAGCGCGAATAAAGTAAAATAAGGCATAATGACGCAAGACAAAGCGCGAATAAAGTAAAATAAGGCATAATAACGCAAGACAAAGCGCGAATAAAGTAAAATAAGGCATAATAACGCAAGGCAAAACGCGAATAAAGTAAAATAAGGCATAATGACGCAAGGCAAACCGCGAATAACGTAAAACAAGGCATAATAACGCAAGACAAAGCGCGAATAAAGTAAAATAAGGCTTAATAACGCAAGACAAAGCGCGAATAAAGTAAAATAAGGCATAATAACGCAAGGCAAAGCGCGAATAAAGTAAAATAAGGCATAATAACGGAAGACAAAACGCGAATAAAGTAAAATAAGGCATAATAACGCAAGGCAAAACGCGAATAAAGTAAAATAAGGCATAATGACGCAAGGCAAAGCGCGAATAAAGTAAAATAAGGCATAATAACGGAAGACAAAACGCGAATAAAGTAAAATAAGGCATAATGACGCAAGACAAAGCGCGAATAAAGTAAAATAAGGCATAATAACGCAAGGCTAAGCGCGAATAAAGTAAAACAAGGCATAGTAACGCAAGACAAAGCGCGAATAAAGTAAAATAAGGCATAATAACGCAAGACAAAGCGCGAATAAAGTAAAATAAGGCATAATAACGCAAGGCAAAACGCGAATAAAGTAAAATAAGGCATAATGACGCAAGGCAAACCGCGAATAAAGTAAAACAAGGCATAATAACGCAAGACAAAGCGCGAATAAAGTAAAATAAGGCATAATAACGCAAGGCTAAGCGCGAATAAAGTAAAACAAGGCATAGTAACGCAAGACAAAGCGCGAATAAAGTAAAACAAGGCATAATAACGCAAGACAAAGCGCGAATAAAGTAAAATAAGGCAGAATAACGCAAGGCTAAGCGCGAATAAAGTAAAACAAGGCATAGTAACGCAAGACAAAGCGCGAATAAAGTAAAACAAGGCATAATGACGCAAGACAAAGCGCGAATAAAGTAAAATAAGGCATAATAACGCAAGACAAAGCGCGAATAAAGTAAAATAAGGCATAATAACGCAAGACAAAGCGCGAATAAAGTAAAATAAGGCATAATGACGCAAGACAAAGCGCGAATAAAGTAAAATAAGGCATAATAACGGAAGACAAAACGCGAATAAAGTAAAATAAGGCATAATAACGCAAGGCTAAGCGCGAATAAAGTAAAACGAGGCATAATAACGGAAGACAAAGCGCGAATAAAGTAAAATAAGGCAGAATAACGCAAGGCTAAGCGCGAATAAAGTAAAACGAGGCATAATAACGGAAGACAAAGCGCGAATAAAGTAAAACAAGGCATAATAACGCAAGACAAAGCGCGAATAAAGTAAAATAAGGCATAATAACGCAAGACAAAGCGCGAATAAAGTAAAATAAGGCATAATAACGCAAGGCTAAGCGCGAATAAAGTAAAACGAGGCATAATAACGGAAGATAAAGGACAAATAAAATAAAACGAGGCATAATAACGCAAGATAAAATAAAATAAAATAAAATAAATAAAATTTAAAAAAATGAAATAAAATAAAATTAAAAAAACCAAGAAGGTTTTGCTATTGTACCTGCGCACGAGTCTCTTACATATATCTCTTAAAACATTTTTTTTATTCATAGTATTCAATTTTACATATATTTACCTATTGTACTGACTTTTTTCTTAATACAACTACAGATTCTCTTTTTGGATTAGGGGGCCTCCGTGGCCGAGTGGTTAGAGCATCGGGCTCAAAATCACAAAGCCTCTCACCTCTGTCGGCGCATGTTCGAATCTCGGCCGCGGCGTTATGTGAGCAAGTTTGTCAGTTTACTTGCGGAAGGTCGGTGGTCTCTTCCCAGGTACATTGTATCTGGGTTCTCTCCTCCACCAACAAAAACTGAACGCCACCAGATAACTGAAAAATTGTTGAGTGTGGCGGAAAGCAATAAATAATCAATCAATCAATCAATCTTTTTGGATTAAAGTCGGTTCCTTGCCCATTTTTGCATTTAAAAATGAGGAGGAGTGCAGGATCAGCCTTTAAAGGAATGTTTTATAATTATTTATTTTCTATTATTATTTTATTTCATTTGTTTGTTTATGTATTTATTTATTTACTTTTTTTTTGTTGTTGTTGCTGTTGTTGTTGTTTTTGCTATGCTTTGATTTTTGTAGTTATTATTTTTCTATTCTTGTGAAATGTACATCTACATTTTATGTCATAATTTATGACATATTACGGAGTATAAAACGGCTATTAATGAAATAGTGTTTGAAAATGCAAGAGGACATGAAGTGGACGCTTCACGAAAAGTATGCAGCGGCGTGGGGACTTGCGGTTCATACCCTCAGGCAATTTCAAAAAGGAAATTTATTTAGTATATTTACATTCTACATTCATTTTTATATGAATTCCCAGCCGTTAAAGAAGATATACTATATTTATCAAGATTCTAGGCACATTGTTTACAATTGGCGTGCATTCGTGAGGAAATAACTATCATTACAATTTGTAAAGATATCAAAGGAGCATGGGAAACACAGAGATAACAGCCCCGATCCAAGATTTATTATTAATATTTTGCATTAGATGCACCATTTTTGATATGAATGGGATCTGCGGAGAATTACCTTTTCAACTTGACAGTATCACAGCTTTCATTCGCATTATACGCTTTATACTACAGCTTTGAATCACGTTATTACGCATTTGAATCGCGTTATTTCACACATAAATTGTGTTATTATACATTATTACGGCTTCTAATTTGCGTATTGACATCTTTGATTCGCTATTACGCGTTTAAATATTTCCCAGTCTTTGCAATAATCACAGCAGGCTACACATGAATAGACAAGTCCCTGTATCATTGATATCTTCGGTTTATTTAGTGTGCCACCAACTTAGTTACAAAAAGAAAAAAACCCCACTAAATCCAATTCATTCATGTGATTCAGCAGTAATTTTTACCAGTAAAACATTAACTAATATGACAGTGCTCTAAACGAAAGTATATCTCTGTAATAGAACTTAATAATCACAATCAGGAATACGGTCACGGATTATTTATCAGAATTCACATCAGGGATGATAAACCCAGCGAAAGGTCATCGCTGACCAACTGAAGTATAGAGCTGGTCCTAAATCTAATAATACCATGTAATTCACTGCTACAATCACAGAAATGACAATAGCAATATACTTAATGTGAAAATAAAAGCAAGATTTAGTGCTGAACACGTCATAATGTGGTGAATCTGTTCTTCTTCAGAAACACTCAACAAGAGAAAAATGATTACGGAAAACCCACCCTTTCATAGATGCCAGTCCAAACTGCAGCACTTCTAAGTCAATCCATGATCGCTTTTTTGATAATGACTATTGAATATGACTGAACTGATTCAGATATCGTTATTTTTATGACGTCATAGTATGATTGATAAATCTTGCTGACCAGATTTGTTGATTTTGTTGGAAAATGGGTCAATATTGTTTCGTCGTTAATGGTAAAGATGAAGGGCATGATAGTAACCTTCACAAGAATTTAAAGGATAATACTTAAACCCTTACAAGAGACTCGGGAGTTTCATCTGGGTAATTCATCTCTCTTTAAATTGATCTGACGCCTGTGCTGAAATGAGTAATGGATACGAGATGAAAATACATTGAATATGATATGGAAGATAGAAAAAGTTTTTTTCTGAAATTTTGATACATTTTCATCTTTTGTTTTAAATTTCTTACAAACCTATGGTTTATATATGTTTGAAATAATATGCTATGATATGAGATGTAATTTGTAGTTATCTATTTTGTCATACAGCAACATTACGCGAAGATTCATTCAGCATATCTGACGTATAGATTCCTCGTGCACTTCAGATGTTTTGCCTTTTTCGAATTTGAGATAATATGTTTTGCAATGTTGTTGAATTAAAATACCCTGTATCTAAATTGTATTTTGGAACGCCAGTCATTATCTGAAAATGATCGCAAAATACAGAGGGGTAATGGAGAATTGAAGTACATCAATGATCAAAAAGTGTTTAACATTTACAGGTTAAGATAAACTTAGCAAATGATCGTTACTTTTGTTATGAAATGCGGTTGTCGACATTTTCTCAAGTTTTTAAAAGTGCAATTATGAACTTTTTCCGATGGATTCTCTTGGGCGCTTTCAACAATTGCATTCATTTTTCTGTATCCTTCAAGATCACGTGTATTGCTATACTGATAAAAAAATGAAACGCATAGTAGTGATTTTTCGTTGAATCTTTTAAAACAACCTCCACATACATTTTTGCTGAACTAAAATAAATTTCCTCACTACCTAATCACTCCTTGTTACATAATGTAAGGACAAAAACAAAAAACAAAACAAACAAAAAATAAAACACACACACACACACACACACACACACACACACACACACACACACACACAAAGAAAAAAACGAAACAAAAAACAAAAAACAAAAAAAAAAAGCCGGGTGTTCATAAAATCCCCAGACTATCGCTGTAACTCTCGATAGGTGCAAGTTCCTAACACACGTGATTCAGGCACTAGTAATTTAACAAATGTACAGGTTCTTGATATTTGATTGCGGTGTCTTGAAATAGAAAAATGCCTCGTCTGGGTTATGTTCACCGTAACAACACAATTGCACGACTGGAAGCGGGTGTGTCACAATTTGCAGGTTCTAGAGATTTCAATGTTGCACAAAGCACCTAACCTCGCCTTTTTAGCAGATATCAACAGTATCGTTCAACAACTGATCATCAAAGAGCAGATAAACCATGCGTGACGTCAGCACAGGATCGTTTCATTTGATTGCGTCATCTTCGTCAACGATTAACAACCGCGTCATCTACAGCATCTACCATTCCTGTGATTCGCAGAATATTTTATCAGACTGTTCGCAGTCGACTACGAAGATGTCCAGACGTGTTCGTGGCTTTATTCTGACCCTAAAACATCACCGGGTATGACTTATATGATCTCAGAATCACACACTATGGTGGACAGTTTGATTCTGCGATGAATCTCGATTTTTAATGCAGAGGTCGTATGATAAACTTTACATTTCCGCATTTCCGCATTTCCTAGGGACATAAATAGTGGATTAGTTATTAGTTATTGCAATCCGCGTCGAAAAGAGTTTACAGGCCCCAATTTGAAAGTATTGGCAAAATTACATCCAGGAGGCTGACAGGTTTGGATTGATTGATTGATTGTATACTGTTTAACGTCCCTCTTGGGAATTTTTCACTCATATGGAGACATCACCATTGCCGGTGAAGGGCTGGAAAATTTAGGCGGAATTTTACTGCGAAAATTTTATTTACTTACAAGAATTCTTCACATTTAATTATTCTTAGGTATTCATAAGCAGTTTTTAGAACTTTTGTATAATTTATTTCAAGACAGACGTGGTTAATTCATTTATTTATCCCAAATGTTTCAATCCTGCTGTTTTGACGTCTGCTATAAGCACTTCCGGTATTACACATAACTAAAGTAATTTCTAATTTTGCCCACGACTAAAACATGTACGTTCACGTAACAAATTTCGTATAACTAAAGTTCATAACGATAAAATGTACTTGTAATTAGCTCTAAAATGTACATGTAATTATCGATTGAATGTACATGGTTTTAAGATCACGTACAGTGTAAACAACCGGTACGGTGTTTAACCAGTGTCTGGTCACGTGACACACAATAACTAATCCACTATTTATATCCCTAGGAAATGCGAAATATATAATACGCAGTCCGCGTCGAGAAGAAGAAAAAACTGATTTAACAGAATCTTCCAGTCCTCTTCTCGTAAAAACCAGTCCTAGCACCTTAGGAAGCATTAGCTTATCAAAATACCCCGAGCTGATAGGGAGGTGTGAGTAGTTTTACTAGGAGAGTAGAAAACATTTTATTGTCTTATGTATGCGAAACTAAACTGATTTGTGGGAGATGGTCAGATATTATCAGCTGTGTAGGTCACATCCTCTTATACAGCTTTGTATGCTAATGAAGAAATGAATAGAGAAACTAACTAAACTACACTTCATAAGCATCGATTGAGCAATATCGGCGTTTAATGAGGGATCTCTGCGAAATTAAGTACTTCGACATCTTGAATACAAGACTGCGATACTTCAGTTCTCAGACAAGAATAATGAGGGGAAATCTTGGAAGTCAATCAATATGTCGACATATAATGACCATTCTGGCATTTAAATAAAGCATTTATTTAATGTCCTTCACTCTGTTTTATCTATGCCTCCGTCAATGAGCACAGTTCTGAAAATCTTTACACGATGCATTGATTTGAATGAGATGGACATCATATACGAAGGGTATTTACAAGCGTACGACGGCTTGGGTTTAGTGTACAACTACGTTGTATAGATAATGAGGTAGAACTTTCTTTGAACATTTCTTGATTAAAATCTTTATCCATGTAACGCTTCCAGTTTTTAATTCCTATTCCTCTCATCTGGATTATGTCTTAAAATTGCTGCCGATTTTTTTTTTTTTTTTTTTTTTTGTTAACTGATTTAACAAGGGCAGATATATGTCGGTCCGCTTACGTTTTTAAATATAATTTTGCAAGTGTCTTTCATACCTCTGGCTTTCTCTCGAGCGATCCAGCTGCCTCAATCCCCTCGTTCAGGTTTTGAAAAGTTCTTGAGAATCTGGCATGTATGCAACTTTGTTATTTTTTCTTATCTCCAGTTAAAATGAATAACAGATTTGTAAGATCACTGCTTTTCACACTTCCTTTTTGAACTATTGGCATGATTCATGTTACAACTAACACTAATCGGTTTCTATGAACCTGCTTTCTTACCACACATCTTTGATTAACCCATGCGATGTTCTATATAGCAGATACAAAAACCCAATATCCTCATATGATCACATATTTGTTTTCAAAATATACATCTCCAATGTTTTTGCATTTGATATCTTTACCAATTGCAATGATACCCATTTCCTCGTGAATGTGATACAGATGTGAACAATGTGCGCATGAAGCTTGATAAATATAGTACATGTACCTCTATTTGAACAGCTGGGAATTCCTACAGAAATGAAAGTAGAATGTAAATTTAAAACATAACTTTCGCGCTTCATAAGGCGTGCTGACACGACGCGTCACAGTGTGTACCCTCACGTAATTTACTTTCTTAAATATCTCCCCAATTGTGAAACTCTGGATATGAAACCATGATTTTACTGCATCACCTCAAACAATGTTCATTTTTTTCATATCCATCTTTGATGCGACTGCTGATGATGATGATGAGAACTAAACGCTCAACGATATTTTTGGAAGAGGCTTTTTTTGGAATAGTACAGGTTACTTTTGCACTAAAAATATTTTTGCAAACCCCAATTACCATTAATTGGGAACTTGTATTTATATTTACAGTTAATACCAAAATCCCATGAAGATCCGGGTTAGAATAGGTCCTCAGTACACACTTGCTTGTAGTCCTTACTTGTCGTAAGAGGCCATTAAATGAGGCGGACCTTTGGATGAGAACCAAGGCCCTGTGTCACAGCAGGTGTAACATGAATGATAAAGATCCCTCCCGGCTCAAAGGCCTTAAGCGCCGAGCACAGGCCTAAATTATGTAGCAGTTCACCAGAAATGGTGACGTCTCCATATGAGTGAAAGATTGTTTAGCGGGACGAGCGGGACGTTAAACAATATACAATAAAGCGATTATTTCTTCATAAATCATATATAAGTTATAGGAGCGTGTTTCAGACAAGCGGTAAAAAAGACGCATTCCCTGTACTGTTTTGTGTGGGACGAGAACACATCTCAATTAAATCAAAAGTACATGAAATAAAAAAGCGATCAGGGAAGTTTGAATGGACTCACGTCACCTAATGCTGGCTGGGTTTTACCGACTCTGTCCGTAATTATCTTAATAATGTAGGCTACACAGACAAAAATAAATGTATAACATTGCTAAGTGATTATCTGAAGATGAGGAAACTCCGATCAGCGCAGAACATTTACTGGTAAAGTCGTCTACCGTGTCAGTCTGTTTTAAAAGTTCTTACTCCGTGATAATTACCACCATTAAAGTAATGTAACCATTTAATTCTTTATAAATCATGACCAGGTCTAAAACACATGTACAAATCTACATCATTTTGATATGTGTAAAACACACACACACACACACACACACACACACACACACACACACACACACATATATATATATATATATATATATATATATATATATAATATATATATATATATATATATATATATATATATGGAAAACTAAGATAACGTTGATATCAATCTCACTGTATATCCTATATAGAATACAAAATGAAGAGTTGGGTAATCAGGGAGTTATGGACATGCCATACCAGGTGCTTAGATTGTTTGTTTGTTTTACGTCCCGTCGAGAATTTATCACTCATATTGAGACGTCACCAGCTGTAGGTGAAGTACCACAAATTTAGACCTATGCTTAGCGCTCAGGGCCGTAGCAGTGAGGGTTCTTTAACGTGCCAACGCCTACCGTGACACGGGACCTCCGTCCTTAAGGTCATATCCGAAAGACCCGTGATTCTCACTTCTAAATGCCGAGCGTTTGGCGAAGGAGCAATCACTACCTATTTTTCGTCTTAGGTTTGACGCGGCCATGGCACGAGCGGGGCTCGAACTCACGACCTCCCGGTTACGAAGCGAACGCTCTAACCACTGAGCTACCGCGACCGGTTCAGGTGCTTAGAAGGAGTAAGCATCCCCTATTGACCGGCCACACTTACCATGTGCCCTATATCTTGATGATTGAATGGCAGTAATCCGTAGCCTGCATCAGTTTTTAAATAATGGTCTTACAGTTTGATATGAAACATGCCAGACAGTTTTCGACCCAGTGATAACCAGTGGTATGTGAAATGCTGACGTCATACTAGAGTGCCGAATGCCCTGTAACATTAACTTACTTGTCAGTTTCTTACCTAAAAACAGTCATTATTTGCAGAACTTGCTCTCGTGTATCAAATGAGCTGAGAGACATAAAATCATATGCATGTGATAATGGGATATTGCTACATAAATATGGAAAATTGACGATGGGGAATCTGAAAAAGTTGAGATATTAGTTTACTATTGACATCTATGTTGAATAAGATATCGAAACCTGAAGCAGAAATGGAACACCGTGGTTCTTTTATCTCCATTGGGACATGTGGTTCAAAATGAGAATTGTTAATAGATAAAACATCGTCGTAAATATATCTAAATGTCGAGTGAAGACCACATCAAGAGATTTATTTCTTGCCATGTAGTAGTTTTTGAATAAATTCTGCCTTATAAGACAAGCACAATAGAGCACAATTTTTTCCCATGACAATTCCAACAAAAGTCACACACACACACACACACACACACACACACACACACACACACACACACACACACTAATTCTTTTTTAACTTTTTATTAAAACAAAATTATTTGAAGAAAAAAATTGAATAAAATGTGTAACGTTAAATTTCACGTTGTCTCTTAAAAGAATAAGTGAAGAGTACGGATAGTGTTCAATCTCATAAATCCTATGAAGAATCAATACCAAATTAAGACAAGGACAAGCACGGACCTCTGGACATACCAGAGAAGACATCAGGTGTCTAAAGGAGTGTTAACCTGTTACACCTCGCCGTGAGCCCTGTATCTCAATCTGGTAAACGAAGTAATCAGCAATTTAAAAAAAAAATCAGCTATATCAACTTTTGAAAGTTTCATTTTTAATTCCTATGTGATGGAAAATTAATTCATAAATTTAATGATACGATTGTGAGATTTTCAACAATCGGATATGTCAAAAATTGCATGTAGAGCAGACATTTGCACCAAAAGTAATCATCCGGAGTCAATTTCCTTACTGTGACAGTGTATTAATTTTCTTCCAGCAAAATGGTTCACCATATGCATAGAAGCACGAAACAACCTCGTTATCAGTGAACTGATAATACGCAATTAAAATAGCCCATAGGAAGCTGTCTAAATGTACCGTGAATACTCTTACATGTAATTTCAGTATTCATGTTTTCAAAGACAAATACGCACTTGTTAAGTTGGTTGGTTGTATATTGTTTTTTACGTCCCATTCTAGAATTTTTCGAGACGCCCTGGGCCGTAGTAGGGAGGGTTCTTTAACATGCTGACGCCTACCGCGACACGGACCCTCCGTTTTTAAGGTCATATTAGAAAGACTTGTGATTCTCACTCCTTAATGCCGACCGTTTGGAGCAGTCTCTGCCTATGCTAACGTCTTAGGTTTGAGCGAGTCTTGAAACTCACAACTTCCTGGTTACGAAGCAAACGCTCTAAAACCGAGCGGTCGCGACCATCAAACCCTCATATATTGAATACCAATCGAGGAGTTCACACCACCGCTGCAGCTGTCTTCGAAAAATATTGAAGTTACAAAGAAATTTATCTCCTAAAATATTGAAGTTACAAGGAAATTTATCTCCCAAAATATTGAAGTTACATTGATTGATTGATTGATTATTTATTGCTTTCCGCCACACTCAACAATTTTTCAGTTATCTGGTGGCGTCCAGTTTTTGTTGGTGGAGGAGAGAACCCAGATACAATGTACCTGGGAAGAGACCACCGACCTTCCGCAAGTAAACTGGCAAACTTGCTCACATAACGCCGCGGCCGAGATTCGAACGCGCGCCGACAGAGGTGAGAGGCTTTGTGATTTTGAGCGCAGTGCTCTAACCACTCGGCCACGGAGGTATTGAAGTTACAAGGAAATTTATCTCCTAAAATATTGAAGTTATGGAAAACAAACCTTATGTGTAAATATCATGAAGTTACACAGAGAAAAAATAATCTGTAAAACTATCGAAATTATACACATTACAAAATTATCTGTTGAAAAAAAAAGTTAGATAGAATAGATTGGTTGATTATTTATTGCTTTCCACCACACTCAACAATTTTTCAGTCATCTGGTGGCGTCCAGTTTTTGTTGGTGGAGGAGAGACCCAGATACAATTTGCCTGGGAAGAGACCACCGACCTTCCGCAAGTAAACTGGCAAACTTGCTCACATAACGCCGCGGCCGAGATTCGAACACGCGCCGACAGAGGTGAGAGGCTTTGTGATTTTGAGCCCGATGCTCTAACCACTCGGCCATGGAGGCCCCTAGATAGAATAGAAATCATTTATTAAAACGTTAAAGTTACAAAGAATAAAATAAAAGTTACATAAACAAAAACGAAAAAAAAAAAAAAAAAAAGGAGGATATATTGTTTTTAAATATTGAAGTTACACAGAACTTATCTTTTAGATTATTGAATTTACGCAAAATAAAATTTAAGTGTAAATGGCTTGACGTTTTTCAGATAACAAAAATTAGCTGTTGAAATCTTGAAGTTATAAAGAACAATAATTATCTGTAAAGTTATTGAAATCATATCTGTTGAAATTTGAAGTTAGATAGAATACAAAACTTTATTATTAAAACATTAAAATGTAAAAAGAACGAATCAAAAGTTACATAAGCAAAAAAAAAATATAATTAAATAAATATGTTTGAAAATATATATATAGGGAGTTCGCAATACAAAAAATCAGTTCAAAATAAAATATTACACGGAATGGATTGATTGATCAAATATTGTTTAACGTCCCGCTCGAGAATTTTTCACTCATATGCAGACGTACACGGTAAATGATACGTGATGATAAAGATAATTTATAAAAATCATGGCTTTTGAACTGTTTTTTTTTTATTTTCATTGAAAAAGATATGTTTATATTATGTAACTAAGATTAAAATAATGAAAACTACTCACTCTTGTAATTCCTATAGAAAATGCACATAAGAGAGATGGGCAAACACGGATCCCGGACATCCCAGTAGTGGGATAAGGTGCCTGAGAGGAGTAAGCATCCCCTGTCGACCTGTAGCACCCGCCCTGACTCCTATATCTTGATCAGGTAAATAGAGTAATCCGCAATCAGGATTAGTGTGCCAAGGACGCCTAACAGTAGGTATGAAACATGTCAGACAGCATTTGACCTAATGGAAGGTTTTACTTACAAACTAGATCATTATAACGACTATAGAGTTTGCGAAATACTGACTTTAGATGAGACTGTGCAAACCACTGTAACATCAACTTGTTTGTCAGTAACCTGCCTCCATTTAAAAACTGATCATATGTAGAACAAGTTCTTGGATATCGAATCAGTTGAAAGATATAAACACCATATGCAGGTGATAATGGGGTAATGCTACATAGCTAAGGGAAGTTTGCGGTCAGCATCTACTTTCAATAAAATATCTAAGTATGAAGCAGATGTGGAAGACTGTGGTATCTTTTATTTCAAGTTAACTGGTATATATGGAATCGACATATGAATGAAAATGATCCTTGTTAATAGATAAAACGTCGTCGATATCTCTAAATGTCGAATTGAAGGCCACAGAGAGATTTTTTTTCTTTTCATGTAGAATTATTTTGAATAAATTCTGCTTCATAAGAATATAAAAACAGGTCAGAAGGATACGAATAGACAGATAGATAGATAGATAATAGGTCAGCTAACAAAGGAGCACAATGTATGTATCTGCTCACAATGGGTGTTCAATATACATTCAGTGATGATCATCATGTTAGCGATCACTTTTTGTCCATTTTATACCTAACTGGATCGCTGAATATTTTATGACGGACTATATAGAAGGTGTCTCTTAAAGTACTAGTCATCAAAATATTTCATACTATGACTCGATTTCCATATAGGACGAGCATTTCCCTGGTTACAGTTTGGTGGGCTCTTTGCGGGTTCATAATTTCGTGACCCTACGATTTGATATTTTAAATATAATCTACCTACCTTACCTGTACGTATAGTGAACTAATTTACCTTCCAATGAGGGCCCGGGTTATAAAAGTTTCTCAATACCCCTTGTTTGTCGTGAGAGGCGACTAAATGGGGCGGTCTTTCAGATGAGACAGCAAAAGACCGAGGTAATTTGTCACAGCAAATGTGACACGAGACCCCTTCCTGCTCATATGCCACAAGTGGCAAGCATAAGCCTAACTTTGCAGCGTCTCCATAAGAGTGAGATTCTCGAGCGATACTTTAAACAACTAATCAACAAATACACCTGTCCGTGTATTTCACTAATCTACCTATGTATATAGCTACCTCTATGTGACCTATCCGTACTTGTAGTTCTACCTGTGTGTGTAGTCCACCTAACCTATTGATACTTGTAGTCCTTCTAGCCTACCTGGCAACAATGTTCCACGGAGCGTCCATTTGTTATTGATATTAATGAGATAAAATTGTTCACTGAAAACTACGTTTAAGGAGGGTAAGCAATAAATATTGAAGAGAGGTTATTTTGCAACGTTTTTTAATCACCCAGAATTGTCGTGTTCCGGAAAAGCACTCAATTTGAGAGACCAGAACCATGTGTGAAACATCTCATTCACTATTTAATTGTTTTCCCACAGAAAAATTGAATCACGTGAGTGACTGCGTAATTCATAGTTACATCAAGCACTGCCTTCTACTCTGTTCCTTTTAAACTGTGTTCGTTGTAATCCCTAGTTAATACGCCATATTATATAATTAGTATAAGCACATGTAGAAATTGGTACGTTTTACGCTAATCGTTATTCATTCCAATGCAATTGTCTTTATCAGATCGCTTTCGCATGTCAACTCTATGATAATCAGAAAATATACAGCCCATTTATTTCACGACAAGACCTGATTATTTTATTAGTAACCAAACATTGAATGCCAGATCATTAATTCCATGCATTTCAATGTATAAGAGGCATGCATTTCGAGGTGTAAAAAAATGCAATTAGAGGTGTAACAACCATGCTTTTCGAGGTATAAGAAATATGCAACTAGCATGAATGTTGATGTGTACAACCAGGTATTTCGAGGTGTAACAACCAGGTATTTCGAGGTGTAACAACCATGCATTTCGAGGTGTATGTAACATACACTTTGAAGTGTAACAACTATTCACTTTGAGGTACAAGAAATATGCATTTCGAGTTGCAACTAATATGAATTCGAGGTGTAACAACCGTGCATTTCGAGAAGTAATAAACAAGCATTTCGTGGTGTAAGGAACTTTCATTTCAAGGTTTAAGAATTCTGTATTTCGAGATGTATGAACCATGTATTTCCAGGTGTAAAAACATGCATTTCGAGCTGTAAGAAACGTGTGATTTGGGATGTAAGATGTATTTCGAGGTGTAAGACCCTGCATTTTGAGTTGTACCCTGCATTTCGAGGTGTATTCTAACAATTAATGATACCCAAACGTTTAAGAATGACAAATGTAATTCAACTAGAGAATGTCACTTACCACTAAAATAAGGTCACACTAGAAGTAAGGAAGCTTCAGATAGCTTGGTTACTGCTCGTATCGTAGCTAGCCTTACGGAGGAATAAAACCGCAAAGAAATGCGATATGGATGAAAAGTGGACGATGGACACATCTGCTTACGACATGTTCAATACCTGAAATACCCAGATAAACATTCGAATTTAAAAGCAGTATAAAAATATTGTCGATAAATATACTTTCATTCATGTTTTAAAATGAAGTCAGTTATTATGATGATGTAGTATACCTTCTTAAACAGGTGTGCCGGTAAATTGTATTGGACTCTCCTTTGCATACAAATAGACGAACACACCAACGTATGAACATGTCAGTGTACGTTCACAACTACACATGAACAGAACCATGTACGAACATGTCAGTGAATGAACATATTGATATATAAACACAACAATGCATGAACATGACAGTGTTTGCAAACACTAATATATGAACAACACTGTAATGATTGATTGATTATGTGTTTGTTTTACGTTCCGGCGAGAATTTTCACTTCAGTTGTATGTGAAGTGATACAAAGTTAGACCCATGCGTAGCGCTCATGGACGTAACAGTGAGAGTTCTTTAACGTGTCATCGCCTGTCGCGACGCGGGACCTCCATTTTTAAGGTCATATCTTAAAAACACGTGATTCTCACTTCGAAATGCCGAGCGTTTGACGAAAAAGCAATCACTATTTATGCTTAAGTCTTAGGTTTGAAACCCCGAGGGGATCTGGGTTGTTAGAATAGATCCTCACTACCCCTTGCTTGTCGTAATAGGTGATTAGATGGGTGGTCCTTCGGATGAGACCGCAAAAACCGAGGTACCGTGTCACAGCAGGTTTGGCACGTAAAAGATCCCTCCCTACTCAAGGGCCATAAGCACCGAGCATATGCCTAACTTTGCAGCCCTTCACCGGCAATTGTGACGTCTCCATATGAGTGAAAGATCCTCGAGCTGGACGTTAAACAATATTTAATCAATCAATCAATCTTAGGTTTGACACGGCCATGGCATACGCGAACGCTTAACCGGTCAATACTGTATGAATACACATGATAGATGAATATAAGAAGATCCCAATGTATGAACATATTTCCATGGGTATCCAGGTTAGAATAGGTTCTCAGTACGTAAGATGCGACTAAATGGATCCATCTATTGAATAAGACCGCAAAATATTGAGGCCAAGTGTCACATCAGGTGTGGCACGATTGAGATCCTTCCCTGCTGAGAGGCCATAAGCGCCGAGAATAGGCCTAGAGTGTACAGGCTTTCACCGGCATTTTCATATAAGTGAAAAATTCTTGAGAGTTGCGCTAAGCAATATACAACTAACCAACCAATTGTCAATATGTGAATAACACTCTAATGTATGGACACACCTATGCGCATGTATGAATACCAGTGTATTAATTTACCAATATATAAACACGCCAGTGTTTGAACACACATGTCCAGTATACATTGATTGATTTTATATCGTGTAACGTCCCGCTCGAGAATTTTCACTCATATGGAGACGTCACCATTGACGGTGAAGGGCTGCAAATTGTAGGCCTATGCTCAGCACTTATGGCAATTGAGCAGGGAGTGATCTTTAACGTGCCACACCTGCTGTGATACGGGGCTCGGTTTTTTTGCGGTCTCATTCAAACGATAGATCCATTTAGTCTCATCCAAAGGACCGCCCCATTTAGTAGCCTCTTACGACAAGCAAGGGGTACTGAGGATCTATTCTAATAACCTGGATCACCACAAGATTCCAGTATATATGAACATACCAGTATATGATCAGACCAATATTTGAACAACACATAAATGTATGAACACACCAATGGATGGATATATCAATATATGAATAAAAATTAAGAAATAAGATATCATTTTTGAGTGTTATTGGGATATGATGGGCGATGGGCGTTAAAGTAGATTTGATCACGTAGCAACTCCATGTCATATCCTAATAACACTCAAAAAAGAGGATATCTTAGTTCTTATTTTTATATTTGTTTCGATTTGTGTTGTTCTTATCAAGCTTCCATATTTATGTAGGCAGACGATCGTACAACACAATATATAATTCGTTAAAGTTTGATCGAATAAATAATTGGGAACAATATCTAGGAGAATATAAAACATGTATATGTATGTTGGAAGGAATAAAAGAGATGAAACAAGTGTTAAATAAAGATAATTTAAAGCGTTAAGTAAACTCAATTGAAAACAAAAGTGGAGTAAACTACATCCGGTCAGTCGGTGGTGGAGAAACGTTGAGAGTAGCTTGCATTACTTAGATGTAAACGCAATTGCTGAACACAGATTTGGACAGAAATTCAGAAGATCTAATAGAAATGACAGAAGATAAATGGATTAAGTTGACGTTAAGCTCTTTGTCAGATTTTGGAAGGGAACAACGGAATGTTCATCGTTAGGACTCGTGGTTGTAGCATTATACCGACAGATTTAGACAAAGTGCATTTGTAGGAACACACCAGTGTATCAAGACCTCAATTGTCGCGTAAGCATCACCCTAGATGCGAGATGTAATTGCATTGGACAGTCACTGATTAAACAAGAAAGCAACTTGACGCAAGCGTCAAAGGTATCAGACTGCAGAAGATATTATGAATAAATCATTCATTTTTTTTTTTAAATTATTATTATTTCTTTTTATCAGATCGGACTATACCTAAGATATGCATTTTGTGAATCACTGCATAATGTAGAGTTTAAAATTGTGAAGTCATACTTTAATTAAGATGTCTTTTAGTCATCAAAATTAGTAGAGACAATTTTACGCAGAGGGTAAATGAATTTACAAGGCATATGACTCGACTCCGCTTATCACCTCAAGACCACTTACATATATTACTAGTTGTGTGAATCCTGTACACCTTTTTTATATTTCATGAGCGAATAGTGATAAAAATGAAATATATTGAACCCGTAAAAAACGCAGTACAAATTGACAACAGTAATTAAATTTTATATACACTTGATTTTTCTATTTAGAGTTTATACAAATCAAAGTTAACAATAACTTCAATACACAATTAAATACTTACATAACAGTAATTATAGGACAAAATTATTTTAAAATGTTTTTACATTAATCCCGCAGAAACGCATGCACATGTGAAAATATATCATATCAGGACAGACCGCGCTCTTCCAAGGCCTGCAATAATACATATTTTACTGGGTTTGAGTAAAAGCTTGAATGTTGACTCCGCTATTTCCGAAAATGAAGTATTTGTTCATCTGTAACCTGCAGAGGAAATTAATAGTCACCATCCATTAAAGATGCGGGGTTTAGTGGATTTTGTCCTGAATCCAAGAGAAGCATATTTTGAGACGGTTGGTGTGCTTTCTAACCATTGTTACTTTGTATGCTCTGTGGGGATACACACCACAATTTTAATTATCTAACCTCCTGATGACAAGATTATAATTTTCTTCTTCACCGACATCTTAGTGTTTGCATATGATACTGTTCTGACCGAGATTTTAAAAAACAAAACCCTTAACATATTTATCTACATTATATTTTCATACAGACAAATCTGAAATGTTCCATGAGGTGTTGACCGATTTCCCCCTATTTTCCCCTAGTATAATATTATATGATATCAAAAGAAAATATGATGCACGTATGCAATCCTTAATGAATGAGGCAAATACTTACTCCGAAAACTGTGTCATTGAAAATTCTGCTTGCAAGAACGCACTTTAAAATCGGCACTATTTCTTAGGTTACTGGAATTCAGTGCTCATTTGTTTTGTCACGTGTTATTTCTTACTTTAATGTTTGCTGATGAACAGGTCTGTGATGAATACAAATAGATATCTACTAATGAAACACTTTACATTTCGTTAACCTGATCTTTAAGCAGAATAATATATACTCAACAGATCGATAAGATAAGATACCAGTAGTGCTGGCGAGATACATTTACGAATACAACGCTGTGTCTTCTGGACAGGAAGTATGGATAGTTATGAAAAATAAATGATGGGTATTGTACAGAATGTGTAAAATGCAGCACATGAAATGAATACAGCGACGTGTCGGCTGTAATGGCAGAGCGCAAGTCACGTTCTCGCATACTTTGACGTGCTTTCTCGAATAAATCCTTGCAAAGTGGCACATACGGATACATTCTACTCACTAAAAACATTTGATTTCTGTTGTTGTTAAGATAAAAAGACAGTTTTGATCATTTCTCTCTTAGTATGTTATTGTATACTATAAACAACGGCTAGGTTATAGACAGTTTGATAGTTTAATAGCTTTTTGAAAAAAATTGTATTTGACACCGCACTGCATATACTGTATTGTTTAAAGAAAATGATTTTCGAGGATTTATTATATATATATATATATATATATATATATATATATATTGTATTTCCTATCTTTCCTGAAATCGTGTATTGTCCGAGTTTCACAGATATGCCCTTAATAGTGATTCTTATTATGAAATTCTAATGCGTTTTACTCTGTCAATTTTAAAGACGGTATTTATTAAATCGACGACAAAGGGCTGCAGCTGTTAATCAAGACTCATTTAGTGTTTCTTTAACACAATGTGGTAAGTTTTTGACCAGTTATGAATAATGATAAAAAATTCGTAGATTTGATTATTTCACTTAATTATACCTAATTTATCCAATACCTAATCATAATCATACGTTATCATACCTAATTTCACGTAACTTATTAACACCTGATATCTATTTAGTTTCAATTTGTATTTTGGACAGAATTCGGCCGAAATAGTGTATTCCGAACTGTATTTTTCTCTTCTGTAATGTTTGACATTTCAAATAAACGCGTGCATTATTTTCAGCTTAGATTACTTGTCAGTTGACATTCGCAGTGATTAATACAACAATAGGAAACCGTAGAGTAAAATCTTCCAAAACCTTCTTTAAAATAACAAAATTATAACTTTATGAAATCATTAAGAAAACGTCCTTATTCAATGTAGATCCAAATTATGTGCTTGGAAGCCCGGATGTTTGTACGCAAACTGACAATATCAAACTAACTTCCTTTGTGTGGTCATTAATAGTATTGGATACCGTTAAGGACGAAACCGCGATACCGGATAGCGGGCGTGCCGAAAGTGAGGATATGGAGAAATTCTTACCACTTTATTCATGAGCTTGATGTCAGGTGATCTTATAATTATGAATATTCATTAAGCTCGTTAACACAACATTTGAACTACGAAAACAAAATCCCCCAACACTTAACCAAGTAATTGCTCAGGGGATCCCGCTCGGTTAGTCAATGTTTACCCCCTCCCCCCCTCAACTTTACTTCTCCCCACACAAATTCAACATCATACCTCATCCTATGATTCCACTCACACCCAGCAATTTTATCTCAAGTATAAATGTTTTCTGTTGATGACCACTGACCACTGCTATAGATCGACCACTGACCACTGCTATAGATCGACCACTGACCACTGCTATAGATCAATGTTTTGAAGATGTTTTAATGATGCATCATGATGTCAGTGCAAGTGTCAAGCATAACAAACCTGACATTTCTATTTATAAAATGTGTTCTGTGTACATCACTGCATTGTCTTCCATTCATGATTTCCCCTATGCCGAAGTGCTACAAATACCGAAAATGATAATTTTGATTCAAAAACGAACTTTCCTTAAAAATAATTCAGTGAATTTGTCAGCAGATTCCGGAAAACCACTTCTCAATTTTACGTTTCCGATTCTGGGATTAGAGATCCTTGTTTCATTTTCGCTGCATTTCTAAGTGTACAAGTGAACTTTCAAAAATTCTTGAAATGTTTATAATGAATTGTATGGACTCCTCGCTTCAAAATTTTAATAATAATTGGAACTCTAAATATTATTCCAGTTTCATTGAAAGCTGGTTCTTTGTAAAGATACAAACATTGAGAATGGGATATGATTCTCGAAACGTGATTTTATGCAAAGGTTAGTACACCCATTGTGATTTAAGATATTTTTCTTTATTAATTTCTGTATGAAATGGCCGATAGTTAGAATCAAATGTGGTGGCAGGCAAATTAGCTTAATGGTTGGAAAATCTTCATATGGAAATAGTTTTTTTCAGACATCGGGAATATCAATCTTGTTGATTTTCTGTCTTTCCTGAATAGTTTCAAAAACTGAGAAAAAAAAACCAACATGTTTCAAAATCAGTTTTGAGACAATGAGTTTGCATTTTGCTTTGTACCGAATTGATCATGATGTCGCCATCTTGGTAAATATATTTGAAAGTCCAAATCCCAATCTCGATCTGTAAAATGTCTACAAAAATACAATATGATTGATTGATATATATATATATTGTTTAACGTCCCGCTCGAGAGTCCTTCACTCGTATGGAGACGCCACCACTGGCGGTGAAGGGCCGCAAAATCTAGGCCTATGCTCGGCGCTTACGGCCATTGAGCAGGGAGGGATCTTTATCGTGCCACACCTGCTGTGACACGGGGCCTCGGTTTTTGGCGTCTCATCCGAAGGATCGCCCCATTTAGTAGCCTCCCACGACAAGCAAGGGGTACTGGGGACCTATTCTAACCCGGATCCCCAAGGGGCTACAGCATGAATATATATATATATATATATATATATATATATATATATATATATATAATAGGACTGATGATGGGTATATATGTTTCCAATCGGCCCTTTATTAAGAATGGTTAGCAGAACAGCCGGACCGCCTCTTTTCGACATGTCTGCGATATGATTTTTTAAATGATACTTTGATGTATGTTCAATAAATAACTAAATATGCATAGTATGTATAGATTAAATTACACTTTTGGAGTTTTTAAACTTTTAATTAGAAACAGAATTTAAATACAAATAACAGCTAGTTACAATCAGGGGAACAAAAATGAAATAACAATATATGTTTGTAATTCACTGCGGATTATATTTTCTCTCTCTTCTTAGCTGAAAAATACTAAGGAGTTTTCGAACAGTTTTCGGGTAGGATGTTTTTCTTCAATTGAGAGAGTTTGCTTCTTTTGTTTCTAGAATTCATCGAATTTCGTTTGCAATCGCATATGGTATAAAAGTTTGGTTTTTGTTTTTCGAATGTCACGTCTGCATTTTAGAACCGTCTGACTAGGTGTAAAGGTGATTATTATAATTATTCTAAAACTATTATGAAGTTAACATGTCCCCCCCCCCCTACACCCACTCCTACCAGTGTAGTTTATAGTATATGACATAAATGTTTTCAAGGTTTTTTTTTCGCCGATCCTGATTCTTCAATCGAGCATTATTTGATTTTATATTCAATAATTCATAACAAGTGTCGTTTTAAAAATCAGTAATGGAATCAAAATTTACTGACGATTTTCATGGGTTTTTTTACGAACAAGTTTCACATTTACCAAATCATCATAAAGCTTCAATTGGTTTGTTTACAGTAAAATTGCACGTACATTTTGTATGGAGACATTAACAGAATAACATACAGGGCTCACGGTGGGTGAGGCCGATTGACAGGGGATGCTTACTCCTCCAAAGCACCTGATTCCACCTCTGATGTGTCCAGGGTTCCGTGTTTGTCCTATTCTTAATTTGGTATTATACAGAGGATAAATAGCAGAGATTGATCGCTGTACGTTATTTTCACTTTCTTCATTGATCACAATGACTGAAAAATTGCCAACTCGGCGTAAAACCCCAATCAATCAATCAATCATTGATCACTGTCCGCTGTCTTCACTTCCAATGCCCAATGTGAATGATCTTTGGAAAGCCAGACTGAAGATGTATATTTAGTCTAAGATCCTTACCGCTGATCTGGTTTGTTTAATTATGAATGATTCATATTATTTATGAATGTTAAAAAGTTCATAGTTTTATTTAATTATGTATTTATTTATTTTTTTAAACTTTGATTTTCCCGATATCAAGAGTACTCGTTTATGAAATAAAAACTAGAATAATTTCCTGTTGATTTATGTTTATAAACTATTGTGTAATAACAATGATATACATTGATAACAAATTACACAGATGGTTAATTTCATTGCAGTGGTAATATACAATTCATGAAAATAGGCGTCAATTTCAATTTAGCGGTAAAATTCAGCATATCAATTATTCTTGAATGATCATACCTGCTTCAAGTGTGATTCTGACGATGAATACCCGTCACCTGTGCGGTTCTTAGTCTCATGCAGAGGTCAAAATTTAAGGCACTTCACCTAAAACTCGTGACAGCTCCGCCTGAATGAAAAATTCTCAAATTGGGCGTAACACGACATATAAAGAAATAAAAAAAAAAATTAATCAAATTGATTGATGATATATATCCGAGAAAATCTTCCATAGAAAGTAATTATTTATAGAGATTTCATGATGCATGTACACTTATTGATGACGAGATGATAACGAATGGATTCAGAACATTCGTATTCAGTAAGAATTCACTAACACTGTTATGATAAAAAACTGAAATGCTGGTTACTGGTTGACCATCGTTATGCTGAATCAATGATGAAGTTTTTGTGCGAAAGCTTCCGCTGAAAGTGTTGTTGAATGGGCAAGTTATGCTTATCGAAGGCAGTCATGGAGAGGATCGCCATATTTGACCCACATTTGCAAAATAAAAAAACCCAGAATGACAAGAATCAGATATTACGTGAAAGAAGTGAAGTTTCGAGACAAATTGAAGGGATTGTCAATGACCAATTATAGCCGAATAATTCAGATATTTTGGTTAACTGTAATAATCTTGACGACATCAGACGGGAGCCTAGCTTTGGTATTGGAAATCAAACACACATTGACAGCAATACAATAAGGATCCACATTTATAGCAAACCGGTCATGATGCTTCATTTCAAACGTTATTAAGTGTGTCTGAGGAAGTGTTATACGCATGCGTTAATCTTGTCTTTGCTACAACATGACAGAGGGCATCGCCATAGAAAGAGAGATTAATGATAAAGTTACATCTTTAAATAGTCTGATGCAGAATGACTTGAAGTGGAATCAATGGCAGTGCATATCTTACATTTTCCTTGAATTACGTCGATCTTTTGAATCTGAGCTTTATCTCGTAGTCATATTTCTAAAAATAGAATGACACATATCCTTCTCACCATTTTTTTTCTCTTCGTATATTCCCTTCCTATGGTATCGCGGATTTTTATTGTATCGCGGTATTTTCCTTTTCTTGCCAGTACCCACAAACACACCACCTAGTGGATGAATATTTTTTACTGTAAATACAGTGTTACATTGCACATCGCATGCCATTTTCTCCTGCAATGTCACGTCAGTCTGTAGTAAGTTCCAGTGCACTAGAAGTATTCGAACTCACGACCTCCCGGTTAGGAAGCAAACGCTCTAGCATTTAGCTACTGCAACTGGTAAATACGCAGTAATCTGTATTGAAGCCGAAGGAAGGAATGATTTTTGAACACATTTAAATGCAAAATTAAAATTATATGTCATAATATCTATTTCTTTTTTGAAATTAATTTACGTAGATCAGAAAGAAGACAAGGTTGCAGTATGACCGTTCCAACCAAGCGATCCTGAATCTTTACACTTTAAGCTCTTTCTAAATGACACCGCATAGTCTTTGGCTATTTACATACAACTGTAATTACTGCTGGAAATACCCTTGGAAATCATGTAACACCACATCAGACCCAATACCCACGAATTTCTGAAACCATGTTTAGAGTGCGTTTTGCCAATTATTACTGAAATTATCACCAAATCTTTTATGGAATCGAACGTGCGATTTGATTTCAAGAAAGCTATAGTACGTTCATTGATTAAGCGCCAAGGACTTGACAAGAATGAATTAGAAAATTAAAGACCATATCAAGCTTACTTTTTATATATAAAATATTGGGGGGGGGATAGTGGCAGCTTATGAGCCTCATGATCAGGTGCAATCTGCCTACCGCAATTGTCACTCCACAGAAACGACTCTATTACGGGTTCACCAGGATATTACCCCTGCATTGGACAGGAATTGTGTTGCACTTGTGATGCTTGATCTTTCAATCGCATTCGACGTCATAGACCATACTATTCTGATCAGGCGTATGGAATATGGTTTTGGTATCACGGAATCGACTCTGGATAAAGTCTCATCTCTCTGGTCGAAGGCAACAAATTGTTATGGGATTTACATTGTTCAAAGAGGTCCTACGCCACTTTGGTGTTCCACACGGTTCTGTATTAGGACCTCGTCTATACTGTATTGGAGAAATTTGTCGGAGGCAAAACATGTGTTAGCATTGCTACGCTTCGGCTTTATGATTAGGAGTGTCGTCTGCATAGCCATGATAACACATGGTATGCCACTCATCAGGATGATTGATTGATTGTATATTGTTTAACGTCCCGCTCGAGACGTTTTCACTCATATGGAGACGTCACCAATGCCGTTGGAGGACTGCAAAATTTAGGCCTATGCTCGTCACTTATGGCCTTTGAGCAGGGAGGGATCTTTTACGTGCCACACCTGCTGTGACACGGAACTTCGGTTTTTGCGGTCCCTTCCGAAGTACCGCCCCATTTAGTCGCCTCATACGACAAACAAAGGGAACTGAGGGCTTATTTTAACCCGGTTCCTCAAGGGACACTGGGACGAAGATGAAATCACTAAACAAGAGACTGATTCAAATACTCGTAACCATGCTGATAACGACGTCAGTCATGCTACCACTCCAGGAACCAGCAAATTTCCATACTTTCAGAAAACGAGTGGTAAGAAGACACTCGTGATCTTGACAGTATTTCAATTCAAGAGAATTGTGTTTGTCATGACTGGCAGCCACAAGGTCTCTAAACCTGCACAAGTGTTGTGATTTTCAAATGTAGAAAATGTTATTTTTATGCACATTGGTCGCACGCATTGTTCTGTACGCCAGTAAAAGTGTTTAGGAGAGAAAATGTATGTAGGTGCCCCTACCGTGAAAAAATTAAAATCAATGATTGTTAAAAGTATGCCAATTGAAATTATTAAACTGCTGAAGATTCAGTATCGTAGTACTTGTTTAATATTTATCCTTAGCTTTCATCAATGTTTAATCAAATGTCGAAAGTTGTTCTGTATTTGTTAATCGTTAATTTTTCCGAAATTTGTCGTAGACAAAAATGAAGAAAATATGTTAGTTGAATTACATCAATAAATTTTGGCAACATTGTGATACTGCTAGGCTACCGGAGACTACTGCGAATCCGATGTAACGGTACGTACTCGCTGATGAAGGTAAATAGCGATGCAACTATCCATGAACTATTACATTAACAAGCTCATAAAAATCAAATACCATTGAAAGAATTATGGACATATATTATAATTGGCAATGATATTTGTTCCTGAGATATAGTTCAATTTAGGTAGACTTTTTCGACAAAATGTATTAAGTACCGCGTTACCATAGGAACCCAGGCTAATACACGTTTCTCATTTCTGCGTAAGTACGGCTCTGTCCGCCATTAATAAGAATACGAGGACAGAAGAACTAGACAATGGAAAACAGCATAGACATTTGTGACATTTCGTCTTCCATGGACTACTTAGAGCTGGTCGACAGCTATTGTCATTGTGGCTATGATGAGGTTATTATGAAACATAAGATGCCTAGCTGACGCTCAGATAGTAATGACCAAATGCATCTTGAGTTGAATAATGAAACTTTAATGCATGTCGTGGATCGTGGACGTATACCGGCGCTTATGCAAAACGTTTAGGTGACCTATAAAAGAATTGGAGTGTTCTAGACATTGCAATGTGTCGCGGTATCTGCAGATTATGTCGTGTGTCACGTGACTTCATGACCACACAGACGGATGGACAGGCGTTAGGTAAGCCGGAGTAATGCGTCATGATCGTCAGTTGACATGAAAAAGACAAATACGTATAAAGCGTATAAAGAAGGATATCATTACATTAGAATAGAAACAACATTCTTTTTCATACCGAAATTTTGAACTTTCTTTTAACGGCGCTGGCTAACAAACAAACATTTCCCTCCAAAACTGATGAAAATGAAAACTAAATTGATGTCTTTGTAAGTAAAATGAATACAAGTTACCGTGTGTAATGTTTTTCCCATGAATTCCCCAATTAAGTTCAAAATAGTAGGGGGAATTTTATAGAGTTACATGTTTTTAGGGAAGAGTAATATATTTCATCTTTTGAACATCAAAAGAAAATTATTTTACAAATCCCTTCTTTTTTTTAATGAATTTATTAGAACTAAACCAAATCAAACAACAACTATATGTCAAGTTTGACATCCATTTTTTGTTGTTTATTATTTTGTTTTCTTTGTTTTGTTTTTGTTTCTTCTTAAGGGGGGGGGGGGGGGGGTTATTTTTTTTTTACATGTTGTATGGATCGAGTATGTAAAGTTATATTAGCAAATTAGCAGATGTTTTCAGGAAATAAGGTTATGAATTGAAGTGTTTCATATAATAATGCAGAGGCATCCTTCCAAATGAAACAGATCGTTCAATGACGCCCGTATTTGTTTATTTTGATATTATCAATAGGACGTCGACATCTATGTTTCAACTGGTTTTTATCACTAATAAAATCATAATTCGACGTTCACTTACGATCAACCTTACAGCAGACGTAAACTATCTCGAAATTCGAAATAACGAAAACAATTAGCTATAAAGTATAAATAGTAAAGCTCACATGTTTTGAGTATTTGATTCTTCTAGCTCCTAGCATTTATTTTGGTATGCTCCGGGGATGGATTAAATTTGCTGCCTTGGGGATGAAAAATATGTTATGAGAAGTGAAATTCATCATTCTATCAACACTTTGTATTTACAGTCATTACATCTTTTCTCTTATATTTCTTTTGAAATTGGCATTGCTTTCATCATAGAAAATGAATACATGTTTGTTGTAAAATAGTTCGACTCGGTTTTTAGTACCATGCGTAATTATTTTGAAATATATATGGAGCGTCGTAAAAGTCAAAGGGTGCATTGGCTGTTCGGTTTAAAGTAACGAAATGGTGAACGGATGGATAATAGGTTATGCGAGTTATGATTTTTTTTCTGCAATGCTAGCTATCTCCATCACTCGATAAAACAGAATAGAAAGACGTTTTATTGTTTGAATGACAATGTTTCACAGTCTGGTAATAACCACATGGTCTTAGTCTAGAAATATGTAAAGCAAAACTTCTCTACACCATTAATAGCAGTATCTTTCAGTTTTTGTCAATTATCAATTATAATTTAGTTATATACCCCCTTGCCAATACATAAAGAAATAATTTTGATACTTGGACTATTAGACTATTTAGTACTTATAAAGCTAACACACACACACACACACACACACACACACACACACACACACACACACACCTACCTATATATATATATATATATATATATATATATATATATATATATATATAATAAAAAAAAATATATATATAATAAAAATATTACAAAGCCGATTGAGTACATATTCAATCGGCTTTGTAATATTTTTATTATACTACTACTTGTGTAGATTATATATATATATATCAGAACTTCTCTTCTAAAGCTAGAGTACTAAGGTGAATTTACCGATTCACGTGTAAATTTAAGATATCCGTGCGTAATTGAAATAAATGGTTTCTCTTTTCATGTGGTCGGTAATTTTGAGTCATTTTGTTTCGGTTAATGTTGTAAGAAAGCAGGGAAAGGAAATTTACAATTACTTCAAACGATAACTAAAACTGTCCCATAATTATTTACTGACGTCACCGGACGATGAACCAGACGATTCTCTACATGCTTGACTGGTTGTTTAGCCACGTGCTACCGTAGTTGAATTCATGTAGCTGATGTGGTCAGTATTTAGACCAATTGCAGGTTTGTGCTGAGTTTATTTGTGCATTATCTTTGTGTATCCTTTTTGTGAGTTTTGCGATGTTTTAGTCCATCCTATGCTGACCCCAATAAAACAAAATCGGAAACTTACGTCCTAGAGTCTACTTAATTGTTTTGTCCTCCATGAAACCCAGACGTGGAGCCGACTCAGATGTATGTGCATGCTGAAGCCATATTCACCTACTTGGTGTTAGGGTGGTCAGAGTGGGGCATATAAAAGTTTCTGGGCTCATTTCACTCTGAGGAACACCCGATACGCTGAATGGAAATGTCCGGACTTCCCATATTCTTCGGTGGATCTACTGAATCATAATCCATCGCTTAGGATTCTTTACTTCGTGAACTTTATTATCAATTATCGGTTGCTTAGTCATCTCGTGTCTTCTTGTCAAGAACTTTTTTTTTATTTCGTATTTTTTGTACATATAGTTACTGTATTTCCCTTGATTGGCATTTAAATAGGTCATCTCTTGGTTAATGGAGTTTGATATAATCTACAGAAAGTACCAAAAAAAAAAAGAAGAACCAAGGTCAGGTTGTTACATAAATGATCGAAAATTTTTAACAAATGCAATGAATTTCAGATTAAAATCTAATTTTTTGCAGATAATAGCAGGGAAGAGGATTCTTTGTTTTTCATAGCAACATTCTTTACACTCAATTGGTCCTTCGGATGTGACCGCAAAAACCGAGGCCCCATGTCACAGTAGGTGTGGGACGATAAAGATCCCTCCCTGCTCAAAGGCCGTAAGCATAGGCCAAAATTTTGCAGCCTTTCACCGGCAAAGGTGACCTCTCCATATGAGTGAAAAATCCTCAAGCAGGACGTAAAATAGTATACAATCAATCAATCGTACAAATATTCATCAGTCCACGTGATATTGAATTTAATGAGAGTTTAGAGAATTCTGTATGAATACGAAACATTCATTTGATCTAATGTCCTTTTTTCATTAGTGGCAAGTAAATTAAGGCAATTAGTAAAAGCTCATGAGTGTTATCAGTATCGCCCTCAACAATTACAAATTATCTGAGTACGATTATCACTGATCAATATTTCAAACCTTTGTAAGATTTTGGCAATAATTGAAGCATTCCAGAAAGTGACGAAAAGCATGCGGAAACAAGGTGATATATATTTTTTGATATACATTTAATTCTGTTTTATTTTTAACACGCAATTAATTAGTTTAATCTGAAAAAAATACCCCAACCTGGTAAGGACACGTCCCCTTGACAACCCAAGACTACACTATTTTCACTATATTTTTTTTCCTTCTTAACTTAACATCGCAGAACTGTAAAGTTACTCGCCTACTAAGAAATAGAAAGTCGACGGAATGATAAATATAATACTTCAGTTTTGTTGGACAAATGTTATTCCCGATGTCAAACAAGTCGTACACCCTGGGAAACTTTAGTATAATGTCTCTACAAAATTTAGATAATAGCAGAAAGATATTAAATGTATTATAATATTCGAAATAATATAAAGTATATAAAGTTTTAGCAAATTTTGCTCAATATCGTTTTTAAGTACATTTTTCACTTGTGGAAAAAATTTTGATTTCACTCTCAAAGCATAAGATACATCACATTTTACCATATGACGTCACGTCACACTGACCTTTGATTGGTGGCAATTTACTTACATTGTAAGTTTTGATGTAATTTAAAACTTCCATAAAATAAAAAAAAAACTCGCAAATTATTGCATGTTCTGGTGTTCGAAGACTTGTTTTATATAATGTCGGTAGGAACATTTCCCAGTGCTTTCTGTCGTAGCGACTAAATCAAAGTCAATATTTAAGATATAGCAAAATATAAATTGGATCTACATGCGTAGTCTACAGATATACTCTATATGAATACTTCTTTCAAAGTTCACCTTTAATAAATCCGTTTATTTGGCATTTGTTAAATGAAATTCATGTGCAGCGCACGTGATTTTATTTGTCATTTTTGTTCAATTCTTTATAAAGAAGACTCGTAATTTTGTCTTTCTGCATTAAATTCTAAGGAATAAAACTAATTAATACTTTCCTATATTATGCGATATATATTACCTAACTTGCATTCGGAAAATTTACGTCCTTTATAAAGTGTTTCGCGGATCATGTTTTAGTGTAAACTTATATAACAGAGGTAGACATTCCAAAATCAAATAAAACTGCAACTAACAACTCAACTCTATGACAAACGGGATGACTTCAGCTTCTCCATCGTTAACTTCCCATACTTATGTAGCAGTATTTCACGAGTACCTGCTTACGGTGTTTATGTCTCTCAAATGATTCGATATACGAAAACATGTTCTGTGTATGATTGATTGATTATGTATTGTTTAACGTCCCGCTCGATAGTCCTTCACTCACATGGAGACGTCACCATTGCCGGTGAAGGGCTGCAAAATCTGGGCCTATGCTCGGCGCTTATGGCCTTTGAAGAGGGAAGGATCTTTAACGTGCCACACCTGCTGTAACACGGGGCCTGGGTTTTTGCGGTCTCATCCGAAGCACCGCCCCATTTAGTCGCCTCTTACGACAAGCTAGGGGTGCTGAGGATCTATTCTAACAACCCGGATCTCCACGGGATTGTTCTGCGTATGATACATTTTTAAATCGAGGCAGGCTACGGACATATTAGTTGATTGATTGGTATTTGTGTTGTTTTCCGCCACACTCAACAATTTTTCAGTTATTTGGTGGCGTCCAGTTTTATAATGGTGGAGGAGAGATCCTAGATACAATGTACCCGGGAAGAGACCACCGACCTTCCGTATGTAAACTGGCAAACATTCTCACATATATCGGCGCGAGCGAGATTCGAACCCGCGCTGACTAGAGGTGAGATGCCTTGTGTATATTAGTTGATGTTACAGGGTTTTCAGCATTATCGTTTAAGATTAGCATTTTGTTATTCTATGGCCGTCTTATTAATCTAATTTCTTAATACAACCTGCGATTGAGTTGGATGCTGTCTGATATGCTTCATACCAATAGTTAGGTCTTTATTTACACACTGATTCTGACTGCGGTGTATCCTGTTTACCTGATCAAGATATTAGGCTCACAGCGGGCGTGACTGGTCAACAGGAGATTCTTAGGGATCCATACTTGCCCTGCTCTTTATGATCACTGTTTGTTAAATATGATGCATCACGTTGTTATAAACACGGCTGTAAATATAAGTTTACTTGACTTTGATAGTCCGTACTGTTGATCAATCGAAAAATAGAAATATTTGGGGCATCAACTCGTTCAATTTCTTGGTTTTACGTCAATGTCCCAAGCACTTCTTACACTTCCCTGTTTCGCATCAAAATTACCGAAAACGCCACCTGTTTTTTTTTATTTTTATGATTCGTTGAACGTATTCAGTTACAGCAAATTTAGACCAATTGTTTCAAATAAAAATAAGAAATGCTTAGAAACATTTTCTGTAGCGCTGCACGAGTTGGGGCGTATTGCAATTGTAAATTACGGAAACAGATATATAATCATAGTTTTATGATATTAGGGATATGTTTACGTTTCCAAATTTTGTAATCAGTAGATCATCATTATTTCAAAGTTTCATTGGATATACAATTTACATAGAGGTTAATTATGAAATGACTTTGTGCCCATTCCTGTCAGGTATGTCGCTGTGACTATTCATGTCAATTTTGTTTGTCTCTTTATCCATTCATGTCAAGTTCATATATTGCTGTGTCTATTCATGTCAATTGTGTTTTATCTGCATCTATTCATGTCTCCGTGTCTATTCATGTCAAGTTTGGCTGTCTATGTGTCTACTGATGTCAAGTTTATCTGTCTTTGTGTCTATTCTTTTCAAGTTTGTTTGTCTCTGTGTATATCCATGTCAAGTTTGTTTGTCTCTGTGTATATTCATGTCAAGTTTGTTTGTCTCTGTGTATATTCATGTCAAATTTGTTTGTCTCTGTGTATATTCATGTCAAGTTTGTTTGTCTCTGCGTATATTCATTTTGAGTTTGTTGGTAGTGTATCTACTCGTGTCAAGATCGTTTGGCCACATCAATTTAATCAGTTTGAAAATTAGTTCAAATGTTGAAAAAAAAAGACATTTTGGAAAAAGCTATTAATTGTATTCACTATAATTAAGGAAAACCATTGTATCTTGGCAATTTACGCTGTTATTCACGTGATCTAGCGGTTTCCTCCTATGTGTTTATGACCGGACAGAATGTCTGAATACCGACCAAAAACGTTTTTATGCTGAAAGCTTCTGAATCTCGTATTACGGAATAAGATGTTTGAGAGACATTGCATGATTTATAAATACAAACAACACTCCCTCACGACACACACATCATTCGGATCACTCTGAATGTTAGGTCTATCTTAAGACTTGCTTATAAATCGCAATGGCCGTGCGATCTCCCCAGACGATTCAAGCCAAATGCATGTTTACCCGTGTTTCTTTGCACAATATCGTGTAGGGAATAATTTCAAAAATAAATTGACATCCAATTCGGCCATTATCTATCAGCCCTCAGACCTAAAACATATCCTCAAATTTCGTCACATTGGCGAAAATAAAATTAGGTATATATTTGAATTTGCAAATGATAAGGTGCTAAGAACATTGTGGTGCTATCAATATATAACATTTTATCTAAGTTATTTGTTATTTAACATCAGTGACGATGGTCATTCTTTCTTTCAATTATCACTCAGGAAAACTTCCGGAATTGTCGCCCCAGCTATAAGATATTTTGTGAATTATTATATGGTTAATCCATAATAATTTATATCTGTTTATTTTGGGAATTCTCTCATGTTTTTGAAATGTGTATCATTTCCTACAACTTGCTTGTTTTTGTTCTACGTCCCATCGAGAATTTTTCACTCATATTGATACGTCACCAACTGTAGGTGAAGTACTACAAATTTAGATGTATGCTTAGCGCTGTAACAGTGAGGGTTCTTTAACATGCCAACGCCTGAAACGACACGGGACCTCCGTTTCTACTTCATATCCGAAAGACCCGTGATTCTCACTTCTAACTACCGAGTGTCTGGCGAAAGAACAATCACTGCTGATGTTTATGTCTTAGGTTTGACGTGGCCATGGCACAAGTGGGTGTCGAACTCACAACCTTCCGGTTACAAAGCGAACGCTCTAACCACTGAGCTACCACTGAAATCCTTTCATACAGTTTTGCATTAAATAAATAAATAAACTATACGCTGTAATAGTGATGATTTGTTTTTTCTTTCTATAACATTTTTTTGTGAAAAACATGGCGAAATAGCAGTGCCTTTAGATTTTTTTATAGATTGGGGTTTTTTTATGGGGGGGGGGATTTTTTTCCTGACATATGTAGCATATTTAAATACGTAAATGCATGGATATATATTCTTAAGTACGTGAATACACATATATATAAATATATACATGTATGTCCATGTATGTACGATTTTGTAGATTTATATATTGTGACGTACTGTTTCATCTCTTGTTACTTCAATGCACAGAGTATCCAGTGTTCCGGTATCACTTGTAAAATACAGTTCATTCCAGGAAAAGCAGGGGTGATTCAACAGCGGGTATCATGGTTTGGACTGAATAGTCCATTTCGTCTTCTTAATCAGTAATATGTACAGTCATTAATCAGTAATATGTACAGTCATTAATCAGTGATATGTACGGTTGTTAATTAGTGATATGTACAGTCAATAATCAATATGTACGGTTGTTAATTAGTGATATGTACAGTCATTAATCAGTGATATGTACGGTCTTTAATTAGTAATATGTAGAGTTGTTTATGAATGATTTGTACAGTCATTAACCATTGAGTTGAACAGTCATTAATCAGTGATATATAGAGTCATTAATCAGTGATATGTACAGTCATTAATCAGTGATTTGTACTGTTGTTAATTAGTGATATGTACAGTCATAATCAGTGATTTGTACTGTTGTTAATTAGTGATATGTACAGTCATTAATCAGTGATATGTACGGTTGTTAATTAGTGATATGTACAGTCATTAATCAGTGATATGTACGGTTGTTAATTAGCAATATGTACAGTCAATAATCAATATGTACGGTTGTTAATTAGTGATATGTACAGTCATTAATCAGTGATATGTACAGTCATTAATCAGTGATATGTACAGTTATTAATCAGTGATATGTACAGTTGTTAATTAGCGTTGTTATGCTATACTATAACAGGTTTGAATCGATGAACTGTTACTTACGTCATCAAAACCACCTAGCTAAAATTGATGAAGTCATATTAAGTAAATCACAATTTATCTTTTGATTTAAATATATGATATAGAGATAATTTCTTTTAAATTCCAAATACCAAACAGATATCAAAAGTCTTGCTACCACCGGAATAGCCCTCACTGTAAGGACTTCGTTGTAGAATATACAAGTATCTATATTTATGAACAAGGGACCGATATATTCCAGTGGTGGGTTATTGTACAATGAAATATTTTCTATATGAAATTATCCTCTTTACTGCATACGCAAAAGTCTGTAAAGACCTAGCTAATTTATATAACAAAGTATGAAATCTACTCGTTTTAGTTCATTGTACGTTTTCCATTCGAACAGAGGCGTCACCAGCTCTAGATGAAGTGCTACAAATCCAGAACTATTGATAGTGATAGAGGGGTCTTAGCAGTGAGGGTTCTCTAATGTGTTAGCTCCTATCGTACTACGGTAGCTTTGTTTTTTAAAAGATTTCATTCAAAGGAACCGTGACTCTCACTTCTGAATGCCGAGCGGTATGTCGAAAGAATAGCCACTACCTATGAAAGATGTCTTATGTTTGACGTGCCCAAGGTACACGCGGGGTTTGAACACGTAATCACCCGTTCAATAAATAAACTGTGGTTAAAACTCACGTTTTCATAATTACCAAAGTTTGTTTCACAAGTCAGTTTTTTATCAGTATAGTAGGACTCATTGCAACGTGATTAAAATTTTTAGAAGGTTCTGTAAAAATATAAAGAATCTGTGTAATTTCAAAACCACTCATTTCTATGTTCGTTTTTGTCATTTTACGAGCCACACGCTACACGCCAATTTTTACATCAATAATAAAAACTTGTGCATACATGTCTGGCTTTATTTCACTCCACAAAAATGACAGATAAACAACATTCAAATGTAATGGTAGGATAAACCTTTCCTGGATTTCCATCGGTCGAAAATTGAAATGTTCTGAAAGATACATGCAGCTATCAAATTCTCGTTAAGGAACCAAGAATGCAGAAGTGAATGTTCGTAAATACTGTACCGTCAAGATGGAAGAAGCATTAAATCGTATGATATATTGTGTTAGACGTTAAAACAAGGTATTGCTAGATGTAAATATGCCCTGAAACATTAGGATAAGTTATAATGTAATAATATCATACAATGTTCCATAAACAGAGAAAAATCACATCTGATCAAGATATAGGCCTCACGACGGGTGTGACCAGTCGACAAAGGGTGCTTGCTCCTCCTAGGCACCTGATCCCACCTCTGATATAACCAGGGATCGGTGTTTGCCCAACTATCTAATTTGTATTCCAATTAGGATTTATTAGATTAATCACTACTGTCGCCTTTTCATATTACACAAATAAGTATAACAGGGAAATGGTTTCAGACAAAGGTAAATCAAGGTCAGTTTGCAAAGGTCAAGGTCACTCATAACACATACCTCATATACGACAAAAATAACCTCATGTCAACGAGAGGGCCTCCGTGGCCGAGTTGGTAGAGCACGCTCAAAATCACAAGGCCTCTCTAGTCAGCGAGTTCGATTCTCGGTCGCGCCAAAAAAATGTAAGAAAGTTTGCCAGTTTAGTGTCGGGAGGTCGGTGGTCTCTTCCCGGGTACATTGTATCTGGGATCTCTCCTCCACTTTTAAAAAAAATGAACGCCACCAGATAACTGAAAAATTGTTGAGTGTGGTGGAAAACAACACAAATATCCAATCAATCAACTAATATGTCCGTAGCCTGCCTCGAATGTGGCGGAAAACAACAAGCAAACAAGACAAATAAAAATCATCTCAACGATATCTGAACAGCTGGATCTTTTGGACCAAGGTCTCTCGTCACTATGGAAAGGTCAGATGCTCAAAACATAACTTATATGGGGGAAAAGCTCCTTATTTCAGTCATTTTGAAAACAGATATTGATGATATATCACACAAATAGTAATAGACAAGTGGCTGTCAGAGAAAGATCACTCAATGCCACACCTTAGATATGAAAAAAAATATTCATTTTAACAATATTTGAACAGTTATTGTGCGAGTCATTCGTCATAGTTCATTGGTTAGATGCAGTTCGGGGAGCATCAATCATATTTATTGATATTCTTGTTCAGTTGACTAGCATTCACATACGGGGCATTTAGGCTTTTTCAACACACATATAACATAACGGAATTAATCGGTGACTGCTAAATAAATTTAAGTATCATGTGACTTTAAGCTGTTACAGGCTGTGATGTTAAAACACAAAATATTTCAGTATCAACTTAATTTTCCGTATAAGGGCTCTGGATAGAAGTGTTACATTTAGTGTCTGACGTGTTGCTTCATACTAGTTAGAATGTACGGGCATTACTGGCCCATACACCCCTAAATTTCTCGGCTGTTGCCTCCAAGCACCACACCCCGGTAACCCGCTTCAGCTGGCAGGCTAAACCACATGGGGTGGTGAGTTACATTGCACTATTTGACGGCAACGTGGCGACAGGCAATTGATAACAGGGCGGAAGGGTCCGATGATCGACTTAGCGGCTAATTGTATACATGGCCGAAGGCGTACCACATCATAATCGTGGACCACGGCTTGAGATTATTGGCTTGGGAGAGGAGACGGGCGCCGCCAACCTTTAGCAAGTCCTCTGAAAGATGAGGAGGAAGAATCAATTTACCAAGCCGGATCGGATCGGTCGGAACCCGAAACAACAAGGACCACACAGCCCATTGACTCAAGTCAGGGTTGGAGCGATGTGTGGGTTACTGGAGTGAGAAATATCACCAAACTATCCATGTAATGAACAATAATCGGAGTGTGGAATATTCTTACCATTATGCCTGTGTTAAACTCCATAAACTGACTCACGAATTGAAGCTCAACCGCTAGGGTGTCATTGTTAAAGCAGATCGACTAGCTTAAGCAAAAGGACAATAGATGACGGACATAAGATCTGGTTCTGTGGGGAGGAAATGAAACGAGTATGCAGTGACCTAAATTGTACAGAAAACATTGCAGTCAGAGTCATCAGCTGTACACCAAGTAGACTTAGTACCATCTGATTTTTTGTCAAATCCCACAACCTTACAATCATCCAGGTTTATTTTCCAACGACAGACCATGAAAACATGGAATTGGAGGGGTTTTCTGAATAGATTGACTCTATCATAGCAACAGCCTTAAAGAAAAAAGATGATGATAGTTCAAGGATACTGGAATGCCAAGGTTGGTCCAGATGCATGCCAGAATTGGGCTGAAAACAACTGGAAAGTTCAGCATTGGCGAAACCTATGACAGAGACCTCAGATTGTTGGAATTTTCCAGCATCCATCACCTTGCCCTTGCCAATACCCTCGACTCGCATTCGCTGTCCAGAACTGCAACCTGACACTCACCAAATGGATAAATCCGCAACCAGATAGACTTCACCCTGGCCTTATAATGTATCCAGTATATTAATAAAACCAACACAAGGACGTTCCCAAGAGCTGATATCAGCAGCGATTAGGATCTTTGTTGCCAATTTTACTAGCATTGTCCTATAAATCCCAACATTCGCTTCAACCTAGAAAAGCTAACGAACCCCGAAATCGCGGGTGTGCTCCAGGCTTTAGTAGGCGGGACGTTGGCAGTCCTCAACTTAGTGGACACCGACGTTGACAGGTGCTAACAATATTCTAGAGGTGCTAACTACAACAGCTGAACAAATTGTGGGGAAGAAGTGAAATGATCCACACGTGTGCGACAAATGAGGACCTGGATCTTTGTGACAAGTGTCGAGAACTGATAGGAAGAAAATACTGTAATGAAAAACCAAGACGAAGTATCAACAAGTGCACAAAGAAGTCTGGATGAAGATGAAGGCAGCCAAAGAAAAAAATGCGAAGAAACTGAGAAAGGCATGGCAGAGGGTAACAGCAGAGAAGACTCTAATATCCTTAAAATCTGTCACTAATACTAACCAGCCAAGATCAACTGTCATCGATTATAACGATGACACGCTACTGACGACCTGAAGAGGTGGACAGAATACTGTGACGGCTTCTGCTACTCAGCCAGCTCAATCCAGACTCATGCATATTGCAGAAGAACCCACGATTTACAGATAATAAGGACAATTCCAAAATATTGAAGGAAGAGGCAACAATACGGAGTCTGAAGCAAGAGCTATCCCCAGTAGTAAATAATGTCACATCTGAACGTTTGAAATACGGATGGAAAAAGACCACAGAAACACTAATAATGTTATTTCTGAATATCTGGACAGATAAGAAGCGGTCAATTGGACACAATCACTGGCGATTCCTTTAACCAAGAAAGGCAACCTGAAACAATATCAAAACTACAGGACTAAACTAGTAAATCTGATTAGCCTCCAATACAAAGTCATATTCCGCATCATCTTCATCTGATTGAAGTCCAAGATTGAAAGCAACCGGTCGAGGTAGCTCAGTGGTTAGAGCGTTAGCTTCGTAACCGGGAGGTCGTGAGTTCGAGCCCCGCTCGTGCCATGGCCGCGTCAAACCTAAGACGGAAAATAGGTAGTGATTGCTCCTTCGCCAAACGCTCGGCATTTAGAAGTGAGAATCACGGGTCTTTCGGATATGACCTTAAAAACGGAGGTCCCGTGTTACGGTAGGCGTTGGCACGTTAAAGAACTCTCACTGCTACGGCCCTGAGCGCTAAGCATAGGTCTAAATTTGTGGCACTTCACGTACAGCTGGTGACGTCTCAATATGAGTGAAAAATTCTCGACGGGACGTAAAACAAACAAACAATCAATCAATCAACCAACACTGAAAGCTACTGTCAGAAGAACAGGAGAGCTTTAGGAAAAGGGTAGAGAGAGGTCAAAGGTCATGGTCAAGAACACAATTAACATCAGTGCTAATATAAGATATAAACGATATATAGAAAAATGAGAAAAAAAGGTACATGCAAAAATGAGGAGAAATTTACATATAGAAATGAGGACGAAAAGTACAAGTAAAAATGAGGACGAAAATACATATAGAAGTGAAGAGGAAAAAGCACATAGGGAAATAAGGAGAAAGAGGCACATGTAAAAATGAGGAGAGAATGATACATGTAGAAATGAGGGGTAAGGTACATAGATAAATGAGGAGAAAAAGTACATAGAGAAATGAGGAAGGAAAAGTACATAGAGAAATGAGGAAGGAAAAGTACATAGAGAAATGAGGAAGGAAAGGTACACAGAGAAATGAGGAGAAAAAGGTAAATATAAAAATGAGAAGAAAAGGGTACATACAAAAATAATGAGAAAAAGGGACATGTAAAGATGAGGAGAAAAAAGTACATGTAGAAATGAAGAGAAAAAGTACATAGAGAAATGAAGAGAAAAAGTACATAGAGAAATAAGGAGAAAGATGCACATGTAGAAATGAGGAGAAAACAGGTTTGTAAAGATGAGGAGAAAAGGGAAAATACAGAAAGAGTATCATCTACGCAAACAACAAAATATATAAATCATACAATACTGAAAAAAAAGATACAGACTGCGAGTAACACGCCGGTCCTGCTTCACGAACTGTCGCATAATTATCCATGTTACATTCATCTAAAATAACCTTACTGAAGTATAATACGTTTCGTATTGATTTCAGAAAATCAACAATGAATTATTGATAAGCATTTACTTGACTTCGTTCTGCAAATAGTTACCTCTATGAAACTTTGTGATAATCTTATTATTGTATTGTCCAAGTTTTTCTTAAGTCTATAGGGATACATTGTAAGTAAAATGTACTACCATCCAAAGCGCCGTAGCTGAGATAGATATTATAATCTACCCACGGTTACATTAATATAGTTCCGTTTGATTTTAAGTATTAAGTGTTTGTAAATCGTCAGAGATTTCTTTATGCTTGGTTGTTGATTTCTGCTCTTGGACTCGATGCACAGCGTACAGCCGCTCTGGCTGAATCGATCGCCCCGCGCGCTGTAGTCCTGACGTGAATCGGTGATTTTAATTCACTTCCTCTTAGCACTACACGGTGTAACGGCTGATGTTTAAGTGAATGCGACAATTTAAAAAACGCAGGCAGTAACGAAAGAAAAAAAAAACCTGTGCACATCCTGGATCCTGGTTTATCTTCTCCTTACCTGTGGACAATTCCAAACTATTTTTTTTTACAAATTGCGAACAATATTTTAAACCTGGAGAGTTCGTTAATTAGCTGCACAACCTGATGACTTTGAAAGATATGACTATTAAATGATGTGATTAAACAAGCGCTGAATTATTGCATCTACATTGATAAAAATATGAAGACTGGGGGAGGATTCCAGTGTATATATATATTTGTTTCAATTTACTCCGGATAGTTTTGCTATTTGTAATAAGAACTATGTGCCTACAAATTCTGTAACATGAATGCTATTTCTCATTGAAGATTTTCCTTTTCAATACGAACTTCACCTGAACTTGACAAAAGGGAACTGCCAAATTTCAATTTACCTGATAAAGGAGCATTAATTTGGATTTAATAACATCCAGTCTAAGGTAAAACATCTTTGATTTTTCAAAGTTTTATGTGCATATTTTAAAAAAAAAATCCTTTAGATTTTATACAGGGGGTTTTGAGATATTTCGAAGTCCATCAGCGATATTTGTATTTTGTGTTTCTCTGCAAGTAAATAAATGATATTCTGATATTTTCGTGCACAGTAATCAAATGGAATTGGGAGAGAAACGTTTGAAACAAAATATTTTTCCAGTGGAAGTAAATATCACATCCTTCAGGGTGATACTATATACTAAAAAGAACTTTTTGAACTTGTTAATTTCCAATTAATTTCATCGTGCTGAAATTCTCTTGTTACAATTTTCCGAAAAAAATCTCGCTAAGAGAGAAATACAATTGGATTGTGTGTGTGTGTGTGTGTGTGTGTGTGTGTGTGTGTGTGTGTGTGTGTGTGTGTGTGAAATGTGACATTCGCTCAATAAAACAAACAGTGAATGTAGCTGAGGGTAACAGTGAAAATTGTCATCTCTCTAAATCCATTGCTTGCGCCTCTGTTGTCAATGATCTTCTCTCGGGGTGAACATTTCTAACGTTACCTTCGATAGCATGCACTATTTATACATTATTTCCTTGCAAGTACAGTCTATCGTTCGTCTACCACGATGCATTAAAACAGTTTTAATACCAATATAATGCCAATACTTCTAATAAATAGGTGTAAAACTCTTAACTTGTATATAAAATAGAGGCGAAAACTGTTTATGCCCATTAAGAGCAGCAAGGGGTCTTTGATATTTATGTTGAATATCGAAACCTGATAATCTTTATCATGTTTCTAAGAGACGGGATTTCCAAAATTATCGATCCTTGAAATTTGTGGATGATAATCCATGTTATTACTATCAAAATGGGAAAGAGCAGAATGTTTTTGTAAATGTTTTAATAAACGGTGAAGCTATTTTCTATTGAAAATATGTGCTAAAAACGGTTGTGGTAGGTGGTCAAAAACCTCTCTCTCTCTCTCTCTCTCTCTCTCTCTCTCTCTCTCTCTCTCGTTTTAGGCTGATTTATGTATGAACCTGGAAAATAATTCTGAAAAAACGTAAAATGATTTGTTATATTTCCTTTTATCAAATTGAAGAAAGAGTTATTGATCATATCATCGTAACAAGACCATTAAACAATTTAAAAAGGTATATATTGGTAATAAATTTTGGTCGCTCAGTTTGATTTCTTTCAAATTGCAATCACGGACATAGTAAAACGGCATATATAAGTGACGTCATATGTCTTACAGCCTAGCGATATGAGAGATATATCACTAGAGGGCGGGAAATTGTAGAGTAATGCGCTGGCAGTGCCCATGAAAAAAAAAAACTTTGGAAGCTGAACATTTTATAGTTTTTGTTGCGGTTTGTTTGTTTGTTGTTTTTTGTTTGTTTGTTTGTCTTTTTTTTTGTTTGTTTGTTTGTTTGTTTCCTTGGTGTATACATTTCGTGTCTAAAGTTGAAGATCACTTCCTGAATAGTATCATAAAATTATCTAAATGAATTCGTTGAGAATTAAAACTTACAAGACCTGATTTCGTATGCTCTAATAAACGAAAGATAAGTTAGTTAATGGTCTATTTTACTTAATGAAGAAAAGTATTTTAACACTTTTTATAATTAAGGTATGTGTGTTATCTAAATTCCATTAAGATAGAGTATACTGAGCGGGTGACCCCCCATGCTGTTAAATTAAAGATAATGAAACAACATGGCTTGTTCTAATGAACGTGTAACTTGCATAAGATATAGGCTTCAGACAAATCTTCACTAACATTCACCATCGACTTATCCACCATCGACCTTCTGATGTTCCATTATAGCTACTTAAAGTGCTTTTAAACGCACCTCGTGATGATGAAACTTGCATGTATATCATCGCATGCTAATTTTATACACACACACCCCCCCTCCCCAATCACCCTGGTCACTTTATCATCGGCACACTAAGTGGTCAAGGGTTGATGTTGACCATTGTGGATGAAATAACCGTAGATTTTTTTTTATTTGAAATTACAATGTAACTGTCATTTTGTCATAGAAACTCAGATGAGATTTGCGTATCATTTACATTTTTCGTATCTATTAAATTCATTAGGTTCATCGATATCAATTAGAAATTATTATTTCCGAAATGAAAAAAATCATCCTCGGTGACATTGAATAATTTAACATTTCAATTAATCTGCAAAATCGTAATAGCGCTGTTTTTGTTTTTATGATATATATATATATATATATATATATATATATATATATATATATATATATAAATGTTTTTATTGAGAAACTATAATTTATATTGCAGACAATATTTTATACTGCTAAATGGCAATACATATAAGTACAATTAACCTATCCATGATTACATATAATGTGTATTTCAAACCGTTAATATATTCATCAGCTAACATTTACAAAATTAAACAGCTTAAGATATAACGACCGCTGTTTACAAATCTCTAGATATAATTTACACAAGATGTGTCGTATTTTCAAAGAATTTACCAGATATCTTTCTGAATAAGTTGCTTTAGTTGATGTGAGCTCTTTATCCACAGACTTTTCAACATCAGAACATTTAATCTTTTTTTTTTTTTTTCATTATAGTTTGAATTTAGATAAACTATTGTTAAATTTCAGTAAATAAGTTCATGCATTGTTTGTAGCAGTTGCCACGTGATTTGGTTTACCGTAAACGTATTTTTACCTGCGGTATTCATTTCCGCTATGTCCGTGGTAGCGTAAAATCCGCGGAATTTCATATCATGTACACTATTTTCAAGTAAGCCATATGCATACCCGAGTACCAGACCAAAAATGATAATCCGCGAAATTATGACACCGTGGAATTAAATACTTCTACAGTATTTATAGAAAGCACCTGGTTTCTGAAATAAACATCGTGACTTAATTTTTAATGTTTAAGTTTGAACCTTAAAATTGTGTTCGTCGATGCTCCCTTTTCAAACGATCTTTAAGCCAAAACAGATAAACTGCACGAAACAAAGTAGTTTTGAACATGTAACACCGATAAAGATTTCCGTCAGCATCGTGGTGATTTTTTTTTCCGCGGCGGTTGCATTTTAGTGTGTTTAGCTAAACTATCGTTACTTATAGCCAAACTTCCCTCGACGTAACTGACTCAAGATTCAGTAGATGGCAATTAAGCAACTCCAAAATTCACTCCACATTCTTAAGTGTATCGGTCAGAACGCATTGACCTGTACGATAAATGGCACCACAAACTGATTAAAATACAATGCTTCTCAAACAAATATTTATCGCTTGTGCAATTTTTGATTGAGTATTTTGCTGTGAGTAGTTGATGAAAACTTCGTATTCCCATACTGCACCTTCAGAGACGGTGAAATACCAAGCAAATATTTACCCTTGGAGTAATTGTAAGTGAGCGTTTAATCTTTCTGTTATGCCAGCGACCCAAATACTTTTTGTATTGAAATCCTATAAATATACACATGCGGTTTCGATCGTGTGTTCCATTAGCGTGTCACGTTTCACATTTCAAATCTAAATCTTGTAACAAAAATCACAATACTAGAACTTGGACACGAGAAATTCTAATTAATCATGCAAACAGATATTAGAAGTCGAATCCCATTTTGTAAAAGATAAATGAGTTCATTCATAATAAGCGTCAAGTTTAGTGCATGCACCAGGATCTGTTCTGCACAGTAGAAAACGATTCAAAAGGTCGAACATGACAATACTATCAGTGCACAACTGGTCGTGTGGGGGCGACCGAGGGCAAACCTACCCTAGATAGCCTTGTGCTGATTGTGATTACCGATGGCATCTATCTGTGGTTATTACATAATGTACTAGAAAATGATGCTAACTAAGGTGTACTCTGAAACGTGCACTTTAGTGTTAGGTTTTAGGTGGGAAAACGCAGGTAGATTTCATCAGCTCTTCTAGTGCTTTTAGGTGGGAATTCAGCAGAGTTTTTAGTGTTTAAGGCGGTTATACGCACGTAGATTTCATCAGTACTTTTAGTGTCAGTTTTAGGTGGGAATACGCATGCAGATTTCATCAGCAGTTGTAGTGTAGAATAAGACTGGTTAATGTTAAGATGGACACACACGTGTAGATTTTAGTTCCTGGGTTTAATTCCGATTGTCTTTTGATTGAAAAAATACAAATGACAATGGTGCAAAATATAAATATTTGTAACATAGATTTAAATGGGTTCTTCCTCTGTTTTTTTTAATTTACTGATTTAACATACCCGCCATATTAATTGACCCTTCTTTGTACACTAAATGCGTTGTCTTGCAGTTGCGCGATGAGTGATCTGAACATTTTTCTTTTCGTAGTTATTGCTTTCAGTGTACACTTCTCGTGAAGGGATAGATATTGCAAACCCTCCCAGGCACAGATTGGAACTACTTTCAGACTAGTGTTTGCTCTATAGCGTTTCAAGAATGTGTAGTCTTAAGTCTTCTCATAACCAAAGGAGAGAAAGAGCGAGAAAGGGAAAGAAAAAAATGCTGTTCATCTAAAAGATAACGTTTGATGTTTTTTCCCTTCTATTTCGACAATTAATCACATATTTCACTAATTGACTCCTCACTCTTAGTCTTTTTTATGAAACATCGTGATCAGCTATATGACATGACAAAACCCCATCACAAATGTCGCAATACTTTATTCCCAATGGAACTCATTACACGAGCCATCGCAAATTGCTTCGAATTCACTTGCTTGGTTCGGAATAATATCCTAAGATAAATATGTCATTCCTTCCTTTCATTGATTATTTCTTATAAATTAATGCGTCAAACGAAGGGAATTGGTCTAAAAGCAAAACATATATATATATATATATATATATATATATATATTGTGTGTGTAAATGAGAGAGAGAGAGAGAGAGAGAGAGAGAGAGAGAGAGAGAGAGATGAACTAACTTGCAAATATTTGCATGAAATATATTCTTACAAATGATTCCATTTTTTTTTCAGTAGTAAAAGAACGGTCTTGAGAGTAGGAAAGAAATTAATAATTTTCAGATAAAGAGTTCTGATATCAATTGATTTCGATACAATGTTTTTGGGTTTTTGTTTTTGTTTTTTTTTTTTTTTTTTGAAACGTTCAACATGCCTCTTTGTACATGTGTAATGAATGCATGCCCTGAAATCAGGTGGAAGGGACGCTTGTTCATATTTATTTGTTTGCTTTTATAGTTCCTGGAATCAGGTAATTAAGAAGGGGAGTGTACATGTTAGTTTTATTTTTTTTTAAAGCCTCATTCGTAATTTGTGAACTTCTGTAGAGACCTCACCTGCTTGACGTGAAGTGCCACATTTTGACCTCTGCAAGGCCCTCAAGGCCAGTCTAGTGAGGGTTCTTTAACGTGCCAACGCCTGTAGTGACACCAGGCCAATAATGTCATATCCGGAAGACCCGTAACTTTCATTTCTAATGTCTGACGCTTGGCAATCAAACATTCATCAATGATGTTAAATGCCTAAGGTTTAATGCGGTTCCGGGATTGAGAATGGACCTTCAGATTGTGACGTGAGTGCCTTATCCACTACATTTCCCAGGTTATCTAGTAATTGCGATGTGTATATAGTGGCGGATCTAGAGGAGGTGTTTTGTCACACATACATGTAAAAATACTAGCGCATCTTAAAGTCGAAAGTTTGAACAAGATTTCCGTTTTGCTGCCTGTCTACCAATAAATATGTTTATTTCAAACCATTAAAATATAGAGCAAATGCCACACTGCAGAGAAATGATTAAGAAATTATACTAGAAATATGATGGGATTTTTTCTAGTATCATTAAAACTGGGAATAAGGATTTAAACCCTGCATGCAGCACACGCGCACTTGATCGGGTAAATATGTATTTTAAATAAGTGTCTGTGTTCCAGTTTTAGGTATTTTGAGTTATAAGAATATTCATTTTTTTTTGTTCTTTTGCTAGTGATTTCCACATCCATATTTCCTGTAGTTTCCATTTCTTTCTTTTCCCCTTAAATCAAGACCCTCGGGACGAAGGGGTCCAAATTATCGTTTTAAGTATTGAACCCCAATCAAAGGTCAATATTTATGACACTACACCTACAGCTAGAATGAAAAATTCTTAGCTGGAACGTTAAATCACAACAAACAATCAAATCTTGATAAAATAGAAAGAAAAAAACCCCACTATCTTCCTAAGAAGGTTGCACGTACTCTTCCTGTATATAATTTGTTCCTACCATGGCATGAAGACGACAATGCACGGGGGTCCTGAATGTGTACAAACACAGACCAAATATGTCAAAGGTTAAATATACAAAAAATCTTCAGAGAGCGTAGTCAGTTTTTTCTTTTTCTTTTGGATCAACTATGTTTCTAAATAATAAGCGTAAAAATTTAAATCATAATCAAAACTGAAAGATGCAATCCACCAATAAATACAGGACAGAGCAATATCTATTAATGTGGACCAATGTATACAAAATATTATTAATAGGGACTAACATGTACAGGGCAATATTATTGGTGTAGATTAATATGTACAGGGCAATATTATTAGTATGGTCTACTGTGTACAGGGCAATATCATTGTGAGCCAATGTGTACTGGTCAATATTATTGGTATGGACAAATGTGTACCTAATCTTAAGGTCAATATTATTAGTGAGAACTCATCTCCACAGAGTAATATTATAAGTGTGGACTGATTTATACAGAGAGATACTGATATTGTGGGTTATCCTGTAGTTCAATATCTACATTTGGCAGCAAGAAACCATTATATATAATAGAAATATTATATCGATGCTCCTGAAATCCATGTAGCACTATAAACATATAACTCCTCTCTCTCTCTCTCTCTCTCTCTCTCTCTCTCTCTCTCTCTCTCTCTCTCTCTCTCTCATCAGTATCATTTAATGAATTTTGTATGACATCCGAAATATTGAATTGCCTTTGATTATTTTATATGATAATGTCATAGCGAATAGACTCAAACTCCTTATAGAAAGAGTCTAAACAGTTTACTTCTGCATATGCCCATTTCCAGCCTCATTTATATACAGATAGCATGTAGATGTCGAGAAAAAAAACTGTCTGTAGTTGTAATTATATATATATATATATATATATATATATATATATATATATATATATATATAAATATATATATAATTGGAAGCTAGATAGACCAATCTACATAAGAAATGAAGCTAATAACAAACGGCGCTTTACGGTTATGTAAGGGTTGGAAGTGAGTTATTCTTCAGTTCACGGTTTATGATCAATCCAAACTTAACTCCACATCGTACCCTTTCAACACAACCATTCCTTCTAACAGCACGGTCTCTTGATATAACTTCATCAAAAATTTCAGATTCAATCAAATCATGTTTATTGCACGAACTTTAGATTTGTAATGTCATGCTAAATCGTGGCGTCACGATGTTTTACATGTAAACCCAAATTTGGAAATAAGTATTCTTTAATAATTAATAAATCGCGTTATGAATAAAGTTGAATTAAATGTATTTTGATGAAATGTCAGCACTTAGCGGATTTAGTGGGGACAACCCCCCCCCCCCCCCTTTCGCCACAAATGCACATAATAATGTACGTAAATCTCTAAATTTGGCACCAAAATTTAACTAATACTTGACTTTCACATGTGCCCCCCCTTTTTTGGGGAAACTCTAGATCCGCCACTGAATATTTACATGGTATTGAAAACATACAACTGCAAGTGTTATTATCTGTAGAAAAAATAAACGACATATTTCTTTTAATAATACTTGCATGTCTGACATATCACGACACACGTGTACATATAATACAATACGTGCACGTTCCACACCACATGTGCACGCTCCACACCACATGTGCATGCTCAACACCACAAGTGCACAGTCAACAAAATCAAAAGTTTAACTTTGTTCTGTCACGTGAAAATTAGAATTCTTTTATTAGTACCGGAATAGTGGGAATCATCTGTTAGTACATAAAAAAAAGATATTCGGATATAATCCACAATCAGACAAAAAATGAGAAGAAAAAAAATGATGACAAGAACCCGATTGATTGTTTAAAGAACGTGTCCAAGTTCCGTTCCTTGTCTACCTCTTCTTCTCTTCTGGAACTTAGAACAGAAATGTATGCACGTCAAACAACGCACGAGGACAAATAGTACAAAGAAAAAGACTGGAATATTCTTTCTAGAATTTACCGATACAACGGCAATGTCATTTGTTATCATTACAAATGTACAGATATCAAAGGCGAAAACATTGGAAATGTAAATGTGATAGACTATATTCTACTTTGAAATTCATCCCGTTGTTATTACTCTGTGTGTCTACTTATACCAGATCAACAAAGTCGTATTTCTTTCCTACGTTACTAGAACAAGTTATTATCATGAACATCCTTGAGAATGTAGGTCTGCTGAACTAAATGTCAAAACCTCGCATCTCGTCAAAAGCCTTCAATTATTTATTGTTACTTATAGCCCGGATGTTAGAGTTGCTTTTGTTTTATAGACGATGTTCGATTTTGTTGGAGAAGTACTGTCCCATTTCAGAGTTCTCTTGGAATTGATCTCAGCAGATTTACAGGGGATTTGGAAAACAAACGCTGAGAGAATTTTGTTTTCGGTAACGAGCAGTTATTTTTAGCTACATCGATTGTTGTTACACTAACCCGTCTCTTCTATTGTCTCCAGAAAAGATCCATTCTATTGACCGATTTATTACAAAAGACAGGGGTATATCTGTACCAGGAACTCACATTCCGGTCCCCGAAGTTTGAACTTAGTCTGCGGTAGCCATCATAGATGAAGTTGATTTTATTCTCTTTTTTATTATTTTTATTTTTTATTTATTTACTTATTTATTTTTTATTTGATCTTTGACGTTGCATTTAAAGGGAATTATAAACACCTCTTAAAAAGCAACGATTGCACAAAACATACTATTAAACTGATTCAATAAGTGAAAAAAAATTTAGATGAAGGAAATATCATAAATTCCTTGCGCCTTGAATAGAACTTAAAAAAACTTCGTATATAATAAAATGTGATAGCATGCACATGTGGATATATATATATATATCACTGATAGGTGTATGTAACTGTTATGTGTGTATCATTGGTACGTGTAAATCAATGATACGTGTAAATCAATGATACGTGTAAATCAATGATACGTGTATATCATTGATACGTGTATGTCATTGATACGTGTATATCATCGAGATGTGTATACAATTGATATGTGTATATCACTGGTACGTGTATATCATTGATACTTGTGTATCTTTGGCACGTGTATGTCGTTGGCACGTGTATATCATTGACACGTGTGTATCACTGGCAGATATATGTCATTAATGGTATGTGTATATCATTGATATATATATATATATATATATATATATATATATATATATATATATATATGTGTGTGTGTGTGTGTGTGTGTGTGTGTGTGTGTGTGTGTGTGTGTGTTTCATTGGCACGCATATATCTATCTGATTCCTGTATATCACTGATATGTGTACTGGCACGTTTGTATCATTGATATTTGTATATTATTGGCATGTGTATATCATAGATACACGTTTATTACTGACACGTATACCATTGATACGTAGATATCATTGATATGAGTATATCAGTGAAACGTGCATATCATTGATATGTGTGTATAATCACAATTCTGCAAAAATTGATTCCGTGTAACTTTTTAAGGAATGTTTAATTTCCATGCTTACCTCCTCTAGCCTACTGTAGTGCGATGACTGATGGTAAAGGAATATATATGTCTTCTATAATATTTAGTAGAGGTCAATTCAGTTCAAAACCAGGAATACCTGTATCAGACTAAATGCTTGGTCTCTATCAATAACAGGTAAATATCGTTTTCGCCGGAGACCGTGGGTCTTTATAGTTAAGAAAATTGATTAAATTCCTCTATACAGCTTATCGCTTACATGTACCATTGCGTACCATCTTTTGAACTAAAAAAAAAACTAATTGACCTCCAGGTTTGAGAATTGATTATACATATATCCTTCACGAATGCAATAGCTGACATTTGCCTAGCTTGCCCTTTAAAGGAGATAGTTTCATTGGTGTCGATGGCCTAGGATAACTCAAAACTCAATGTCACTCAAACCTCCTGTAGGTGTCTGACTAGACAAAAAATAATAATAATAAATAGAAGAATTTTAAGGCTTTCCATGATATGCATCAAGATTCCAATGTGTATGAAAAACACAATGTCCCTGGAAAATTTGACATTAACTTTTATCACTACGTCCTTGACCTTTCAGTTTATCATGTATAAAATTTTCTAAGTTGTGTGTGAAAAAGAAAGCACAGAGTTACAACTAACCCTCGATCCAGGGAATATTGCTGGTCAGACAGAATACCGCCTAAATCCACTGGGTTTATTGTACCATTTGGATGTAAGATTCTTAGATGTGTACTATATACATATATTATCAGGCTAGAAGTTGAAAAGCAGTAAAAACTCAATTTTTCAGGATAGAAAAAACAGCAAAATATTTAATGAAGCAAACTCAACCAGTTTGTATTGTGCTATGTTAATGAGGGTCAAAGAAACGTTTGCCTGTCTTAATCTTAAAATCGGAATTAAGAATAAAAGAAAAACACTACACAGTGTATATTATACATGTAGCATGTAGTTTTAAACATGGCATCTCTCTCTCTCTCTCTCTCTCTCTCTCTCTCTCTCTCATGACAAAACAAGATTGATTGATTGTTTGTTTGTTTGTTTTCCGCCACACTCAACAATTTTTCACTTATCTAGTGGTGTCCAGTTTTTGTAGGTGGAAGAGAGAGCCCAGATGAAATGTATCCGGGAAGAGACCACCGACCTTCCGAAAGTAAACTGGCAACCTTTCTCACATATATCGGCGCGAGCGAGATTCGAAACCGCGCCAACTAGAGGTGAGAGACCTTGTGATTTTGAGCGCAATGCTTTAACCACTCGGCCACGGAGGCCCCTTACAAAACAAGACAACGAACAGTGATCAATTCTATACGTCCTATAAAAAATATAGACTTGCGAATAGGCATACACGGACCCTGGACACACCAGGGGTGGGATCAGGTGTCTAGGAGGAATAAGCATCCCCTGTTGACCGGTCCAATATCTGATCAAATTAGTATGTAAAGAACGACCTAGCAGTTGGTATGAAACACGTCACACAGTATATAACCTAACAGCAGATTACATTTGTAAATTAGATCTATAACGACCATGGAATTTTCGAAACGCTGACATTTAAGGAGACTGCTGAAACCCCCATTAACATCACCTTATTTGACAGTAGCCTATCTCGGTTTACAAATTGCTTATATGCAGAATATTTTTTTCATATATCGAATCAACTGACAAACAACATAATTATGAAGGTGATAATGAAATATTTCTACTCAATTTTCATAAAATTAAGTTGTTAGTTTGCCATTAACATCAGTGGTCAATAAAATATCCAAATATAAAGCAGATACAAAATACTCTGGGTTCTTTATTTCGAGTTCACTGGTATTTTCATGTACATGTATATACTAATATTGTATTAAATTGATAGTTCATGATATCTTTATTTGTAACTTTTATAATTCAAAACTTTGTATGCATTGTATTTACAACTGTTTGTGATTGTTCTTGATAAGTAAGATTATCATATATTTTCTTGTAAAATTAAGCAATTGCAAATGGTAGCATGGTGAGAAAAGTATTTCTACAATTTCTGCCTTTTCGAGATACTAAATATAAATGTACTGTAGAGTTTAAGTGCATTTCCCAAAATTTGCGGCATGTAAGTATAACATAGCTAGTGTGTTAACAATATATACCGACACACGCACCTGGGGCACCGTACCCTACTATCCACGTACTTCTCTCTTGCGGAATCTAATCGTTGTACAACAACAAAGATGTTTTAGTGGATCCGGTATCTATTCAACATGAACCCATTTCTATCGAAGTCACGCGATACAGACTCTTACAAAACAGCAGAAATTAAGGCTCTATGTTCTGATTTTTAGCTGATTAAATTCGCTTGATATTGAAGCGAGCCTGGAATTATTGACAGACACTTTGATGTCGTTACCTTTTTGGTCTATTTATAAAATTCAATTAAATTGATATTATTACATGTTTTCCTCTGTTTCATTAAAAATCCTTTAATGACTAAACGTAATCTAAATCTATTAGGTCATAGAAATAGGCTTATCAGATAGGCCACTTATTGTAGAGTGCAAAGAAATTGAATTCACGTGAGATTCGCGTAACTTTGTGAATTTCATTTACATATTGCATGTATTTCTTGAAATTTTCATTTGCTTTTTTGAAACACAAACTGAATGGGAGAATTATCAATTTAATGAATCACAAGTTCACACGAACTCTTAGAATATCATTATGATGAACAAACAAAGCGATTGTGAATTATTCAGGTTTGTTGTTCTGTACTGTAATAGGAGAGTCTATGGTCGATAAAAAAAAAATCCCAGAAAGTTCAATTTAAAAATTCAGGTGGAGATAGCACATGGAAAAAAAAGTTTCTTATGATCACAATCACAGCAGAGTATAAGTACACTCGGGCCTCCTTTTTCGTAACAAGACATCGAAGGATAAAATGTTGTATTAACTGACGTTATTCCGAGAAGAAGGTGTAATAACTGATTTAACTGCTCATTTAACGCAACATACGATGATTTATTAATCCTATTACGGAGTCCCTCTCTTGGGTTCGGTTCTTTAATTATTCAGACAACCCAATTTGTCTCTGGAATCCTGTATGAGCATGCATTAGTATTTTTAAAATATTATTTGAACTGTAGAATACTGTAAAATCGTTTTTGTATGCATGTGAAGTTAATATTAATATGTGCGGGGGTGGTGTGGGGGAGTTTGTGTGTGTGTGTGTTTGTGTGTGTGTGTGGTGGTTCCCGTTGAATGGTGAAATTATTATTTATACCCGAAAATAATTTTTGTGTTTGGCTAATGACAAATGAATGAAGATATAGTTCGTTGGGGAAATAAAAGTACTGATAGAAATGCACCATGTCTACCACCACTTTAGTATGCATATTCCAATTTAACGGTTAGCTACATGTTCACAAAAAGGGTTCTCTTTGACTAGTATTTGAAATAAAACATGAACGGGCACGTGGTAAAAATCGAAAATATCAGTGAACATAGCTAAGCGTTAAATTTATCTCCATTGCCTTTCATCAAACCTGAAACGGAAACATGATTTTATATGCTATGAAGATCAAGATGAACCAGAACACACACATGTAGTGAATGTAAATGGGTCATTGACTTAATATAGGTCTGTAAATTAATAAAATGTGCTCACTGTCGCAATTCACGTGGTTATTCAAATGTTGGCAGGTCTCGACTGACGAAGGAAACTAGTGCATGCATAACCAAGTTTTCAGGTTTTAATGATATATATTTATAACAGCTGCAGCACAGACACAACATATCTATTTATTGAATGTTTTTGAAAACAATAACACAAAAGTATTATCCGTTTGTTTGTTTTGTTGTTGTTGTTTGATAGCACCTGTTGGATACGATGATAATATAATTGTACTCTATCGAACTGATATCTGAAATCATCGATTTTTATTTATGTTAATATTATTATTATCATCATTATTGTACCATCGAGCAACAATGAAAGATCATGATTTAATACAATCGAATTAATTACAGAACATTAGTACAGATAGGGCACAAAACGAAAACATCAACTGAAGAGCTCCACTTAGTTTTCCCCAGATGTTTGAAAATCCGGCAAAACTCGGCATAAGTGAAGGAGAAAAATGTTAAACTCTGCAAATCGTATCTGTTGGACGGAAACAAGAAGAGCGTTGTGTTTGAAAAAAATGTAGTCATTGAGAAAACACCCAACTTATATCAAGGATGAAAATAATATTGACGTTTATCTAATAAAGAGTCTGCCTGGCATCCAAATAAATAGAGAAATATAAGAATTATAGTCCGATTCAAATCAGTCGATTCTCTGAGATTGTGTCAGATAGATATTATAGACCGACTTAAATAGGTCCATTCTTCTAAATTATGTCGATTCTTTGAAATTTTGTCAGATAGGTATTATATGTACATCATATTATGTAATATATTCAAGTATTTTGTAGGGCAATAAATATATATTATGTCTAATAAGATGACTACCTAAGTTTTGGAACTTCAATCGCTAACTTATTCTGGGAATTTAAGCAGAATCATTCAATTCTTCAAATTCATTACATCTTAAAAATGCACACTATCTTCTTCATCAAAATTTGCCACTACTTGACATGAAAACTGGTATCTGTGATAAGATATTATTTTTTTTTAAATTTCTGTTTCAACTGATATTAAAAACTGGAAAAGAAACGTAAGTCAAAAATCTATACCTAGTTTTATCTGTATAGGTTTATTGGTTTTTTTGATATCTTCAAACATTCTATTTACTTTCTGTACCCATATATATATATATATATATATATATATATATATATATATATATATTGATATATCATTTCTCAGTATCCGGTAATTAAAAAACCTGTTACAATGTTTTCTTTTTTTTATATCAACGTGACATAAATATTTCTAATTTATCAAAAAGAAAATAGTTAAATTAGTTAAATTACAAAATATAGATATAAGGAATAGATATTTAAACAATAAGATATCTTTCTTTGTTATTTTCTCAGGTGATGAAAGTAGCAATCATTGCAGAATTTTTTTTTAACATGCATTAGCGGGTTTTGCATTTTTTTCTGCAGTGAATGGTACACTGTATTTTCATCACTGGTAAAATAACAAAGAAATACATTCTATTGTTTTTATTTACATTTTTAAGTATTTTTCAAAAAATATAAAATAGGTATCATATCACTGACCCATTCGTTACTATAAATAGAACAGCCAATACACCCTTTGATCTTGACAATACTCCATAATTCATATGGTGGTAATAATACTAGTAAAAATGATGATAATAAAAATAATAATCAAAAAACAAAAAAAGAAAAGAAAAAAAAAAAGAAAGAAATATAAGAGAAAAAAAATTCAGTGTATAATTGACTGAACCCAAATTTCCTCTCTCTCTCTCTCTCTCTCTCTCTCTCTCTCTCTCTCTCTCTCTATATATATATATATATATATATATATATATGTATTGTAAATTGTAAAGGCTAGTTTTTTTATTTATTTTTCGAATCACCGCATTCAAACGGAACCAGGTGTCTGCATTGCTGCATAACTCAATATCAATACGTTTTCTACCATTGGCAACGTTTGAATTGGGGGGAAATGTGTTAAAAATAAAATGATAATACCGACGTTTTCATTGCAAAAATAGGGTTACCAATGTTTCAATTGTTCTAGATTCTTAGGGGGAAATGTATTAAAAATAAAATATTTCCATTCCTATACAGACCCAGCATTTATTGTGTCTTGCAGTTATATTTCCTCCTGGCCACGATGTTGGTTATATGAGATTTCGTCTTCCTGTTTGGTTATTAAATAAATAATCCATTATGATTACAAGGCATGTGGTTAACGATAATGTCATCAATTAGAGAAAGATGGAGCAGTTTAGCTGCGGCCAGCACAGGCTGTTGACCTGGCCAGACATTGATATAAATGATGATATGATTAGTTATTGGCTCTCAAGAATGTAAATATCAACACGGAACTCACCAATTGCAGGATGGGGAAATATATCTACATTCTTCATTTCTTTTATTCTCCATATTCCTACTCAATTTTCTTCAGCATCAATTGGATCTGTACTGTATGTCGTTTTTTTTTGTAATGTTTTGGGACTCCACAAAACGTTTATTTATGCATGTAACGGATGGTACTCGTGTTTCTTGGAATATTCTCTCTGTATATTTAATACTATTTACTCTACATCCCCTCCTTTCTTAATCTTTTTTTTTTTTTTTTGTGACTTACACATCACATATATTTCATTTGTCTGTTTTCGTTCTGTTTTGTAGAGGCGGCAACTAAAGTATCTGAGAGAACATGGAAATCACTAGCGAGCAAAGCGAGATAATATAAAGTGTTCGTATACAGCAGCCAGCCACACTATTCTGCTGCTGAGAGAGCGACGTACCACTCCGCCGATCCAATAAATGATCTATCGTTCTCAAATATTGTTTTACTGACGGCATCCCTGTGAGTTTTCTGATGAGTCCGCATATTAAGGGTAATTGACAGCGTCACACTCTACCGTGCATATTTTATGTTTGAACTCCCCTGAGGCTTTTCCGAAGAGAGCCGATTAACACTAACGTCGAGAGCTTCCGAAGAGAGACGATTAACACTAAAATCGGAAACCAAGCTTGATCGACTTTTATTAAATCGACAGAGCATGAGCGCTAAGCAGCAAAATGCAACGAGGGACGAAGCGGGTAAGATGGATATCATTTCATTTAATCTTGGGGAAAAAATGATCGCGGATTTGGATATCAACAGTAGCCAGGTGATATATTCCTCCATGTCTGGAGTGCGAAGTAGTGGTAATATAACTCTCGGTCCTGAAATAATGACATTTAATCCTAACAATGAGAGCATCGCTGGTTATCAATACGAACCAAAGTATGAACTGGTTGTAATGATTTTAATATGTATTCTTATTGGCTCAGTGATTGTGTCTATTGTCATAGGCAATGTGTTTGTAATATCGGCTATTATTTTGGAAAAAAGTCTACAAGGAGTGTCGAATTATCTAATATTGTCGCTCGCAGTGACGGATCTCATGGTGGCAGTTCTCGTGATGCCGCTGTCGTTAATTGACGAAATCAGTTTACACTGGTATCTAGGACCGTCCGTATGCGACATGTGGATTTCGTTTGATGTTCTGTGTTGCACGGCTTCTATTCTTCACTTGGTCGCCATTTCTTTGGACAGATACTGGGCAGTGTCCAACATAGACTACATCCGACGACGATGCACAAAACAGATATTGTGTATGATTGTGGTGGTATGGGTCGTGGCTATAGCCATCTCAATTGCGCCCATGTTTGGATGGAAAGATCCCGGAAGCAACCCGGAAGAAAGTGGCTTTTGTAAGATCAGTCAAGATAAAGCCTATACTATCTTCTCCACCGTTGGGGCATTTTATTGTCCTCTAATCCTTATGGTTGTGTTAAACATGAAAATTTATAGGGCTGCACGTTCTCGCATTCGAAAGAAGCATATCAATGGGTTACACAAACCTATCCATGTGTATCAAAGACCTTCCATAACTGCTGCTGACGCTACGACACGTCATAATAGTTCCGGAAGTGACATCAGTCAAGATGGTTACACAGTGTACAACGGTGTCAACCAGAACGATGACCCAGTGTTCAATGAATCTGAACAGGACAATACCACGGAAGGAAACACCAGATTTCTAGTGGTCCCTTCAAATGTTTACGTGTTAAATAAACAACTGAATCCTCCCAAAAGTACCAATAACAATAATAACAAACGAAGTACTTACTATGATAAGGAAAGACTTCGCAAAGCGAAAATTGAAATGAAGAGGGAAAGGAAAGCAGCCCGTGTGTTGGGTATCATCACAGGAGCTTTTATCGTCTGCTGGCTTCCGTTCTTTCTGCTAGCACTTATCTCGCCATTTTGTCCTTCTTGTGACTTTCATCCTGCGATGGCCAGCGTGTGTCTGTGGTTAGGATATCTGAACAGTTTGTTGAATCCTATCATTTACACAATTTTCAATCCATCTTTTAGAAATGCATTCCGGAAATTAATCTTTAAGAAGTATAGGCGGAGGCGTTGATGAAGTTGTGGATTTTGTTTATATTTAATTGACCCATTTGTTGTACAGCTTAATTTGTACATTGATGCTGGTTGAGGACTTGGGGTCCAGGATCCTTTCTTTTCACGGTGATTAAGACGTACGTAGAATAATCAGTCCTTGTTATCTACAAACAAATTAATCCAAATTCACAATGACATATATCATTCTAAACAAAAACAAAAACACAAGGTACGAATGTCTATTTTGTTTTTATTATGAAGTTAAAAATGAATTGAACCGGATACACCAAAATCACCACCTTCTGCCGTGGTTTTATATACAAACAGTCTAGTTAAAGTACTTGTTTTTATTACATGTAGTTTAAATTCTATGTCATGTTGGAAGGTCAGTTGCGTATCAGTGTTTTATCGAGAATTATAAACAATGAGAAATCAAAGGTTTATAACGAACAAAATATTTGTTGTTAATTTATATGTCTCAATGTTATTTAAATTTGCTTATTTTCTGAATGCAAATTTTGGGTTTCCACAAGGATATGGATTTTATATCGTCTTTCAAATATCATAGTTTTACAGATGAATATGATGTATGTGTTAATTAAAATATTCTATTTCATATTCGACATATGTAAACATTACTAATTTTTCTGTGATATATGTGTATGATAATTATGATGTATCTCCTTGATGACAGCTCAAGATCTTCCCACAACATGTTTATGCTATTAATTATTTAAATAAAAATGAAACCAAGCACAGAAAATATAATTTATCATGCCTATCATACTATGTACTTGAAATATATTTTTAAAAAATATTTTTGACGATATTTTATTGATAGAAAAATTTAATGGCAATTGCAGTTTTGTAGATATTCTGGAATTGAATTAATGTATCTTTATTAAAGTAGTAATTTCGATAAACGCGCGGGTCTCTAAAGAAGAACAAACTGTCTAGCGGCGAATCGTTGTTCATGACTAAAACACTATCACAGATTTCATATACAGCAGTCTTCTGTTCTTTCTAAGCAAATTAAAATCACTAGTCTATATTTATTATTTCTTTCAAACAAAACCATCCATTATCGCCAAGTATGTTCTGCAAAGAAGGTATCTTTTAATTAGATGACAGCCTACGCGGATCTGAACAGGAGTGATCATTGCTTCATATCAAAAAAACAGACATTGAAGATAATTCCATGGAATTTTATGAAATTTTAAATTCGAAGAAAAAATAGTACGTTTATATATATATATATATATATATATATATATATATATATATATGTATATATACACGAGCAAAATAAGTTAAAGTTAAAAATCAATTCAGAGATAAAGAGAAGGATATAAAGAGAGATAGAAAGAGGGAATGAAACAGCATGTTTTCTCTGTTTGTTGGTCCCTAAACAGAGAAGTGTGTTTGTTTCATCCTATTGGCGCACTGTAAATCGATGTGCATGTGTAAGGCTATGCTTGATTCTTGGACTACTAATTATTAAATCCTTGTTCATGTTGGTGTATATTTCTGTTATCAATGGTCTATGAATTGTTCAATAAAAGTTATCAAACATCTGTTTCATCTCTGAAGCTCTTTTGGTTGTATATGTGTATATTTTAGCGGTAATTAATTGGTTTAAATTGCACTTCGTTATGACTTGCTCTGTTGTCTCCTTAAAAAGTCAATGGTATTGATGCTGCATACATAATTAAGACGAATTAGGGAATTTTGTTGGAGGTCAAGTTTCGAGCAGTTGAAATAAATGCATTGCCCATTGTAACGTTAATTTCCGCTAATGATTATGACGTTACAGATCGACGCGTCTAACATGGCAAGCTGAGCACGAACTGTAACAGTTTCGTTTCCAGTGCAAATTTTAAGCTTTAAACAAATCACACTTTCTTCCATGAAAGAGATTCTGTTCAATATACTTTCAAATTCTTTAATTTGTATGATTATTTGGTGTACATCACAAGATGAAACTGTGCCATTTCGACAACTGAAGGTGATGGATAGTTACTGAATGGTGACTGAATGGTTACTGAAAGGTGACTGAATGGAAGAGCTGTGTCATTTAGTCACCTTTCCAGACCTTTCAATGAACTCTCAGTAGACAGAATGACACAATTTTTATCCTGTGATAACATGGATTTTGCTAAAACATAGGGAGGTGTTTATTTTTTCTTCTTTAGAAAATGATTCCATGTACAGAGCAAACATATTGACAATTTGTTTAACTCACATGTACTGGAAAGGTAAATGTGTGGTTAAAAAAGTTTCGCCAAACGTTTCTACAAGAAACAAAAATATGCCAGAACATCAGAATAGCAGGAAAATGTATCTTTTGGATGTTTTAGCCAAACTGAGAATAATAATTGAATTCTGAGTTTGGTACAAAATATCCTTGATTTTGAAGTGATATCATGGCCTCATATGATTCCTAATAACAGACGTACTGAGCTGTTACACTATGGAATGAAATAAAGACGGAATCAACAAACCAAATCGCACGAACGACAGGAACTCTACAATATGGCGTAAACCCGCAGTGTCAGAGCATACTTTTCAACCAATCCGGAAGTTGTTTTTGAAATAATGAATACTATCTTTCCTATCGTAGATGAAGACTCTGACATGAAAAAAAAAATCTTATCATCAAAAGTAAAGGACAAAGTCTTCTTATATAAATCCATTCTCACCAGAACTTGTTTAACCAGTAACACTGGAACCTTCCATCTTCAAGAAATGCAACAAGATAATACGCGCTATAGATACGTGCCCGTACATGCATATAACTCCAGGGTCTGAATTCTTTAAACACGAAAGTAAATTTACAGTGAAAACGTTAGTGATGATGTTTCTTAGTTCAAACCCTTTTTATGTGATTTTCTGTATGTTATTGTAACAGGGTGAGGTGATAAATATTGTTGGGGGGTCCAGTCATCCGGTATTCCCCTCTCTTAATATCAAATTACCCCCCTCCCCCACATCTCAGCACCCATTGCCATCAATAAGTGAGATGATTGTGGGCCAACATGGTTTGGTGAATGTTCGGCCAATATTGAGAGATCAGTCATTTTGTACAGCTGTCAACAATCTGCAGAGGTGTCAATGAGGCAGATTAGTGCTGTGGAATTGGTAGGCAGTGAAAGATTTGTAGTAGAGCAGCCGTGTCTAAGAGGCAGGCTATAGTGGTGCGTAAGTGACAGGCAGTGGAGTTTGTGGTAGAATAATGGTGCGTACGTGGTAAGCAATGGATGGTTGTGGTAGAGTAGTGGTGTGTAAGTGGTAAACACTGGATGGTTGTGGTATAGGAGTGGTGTGTAAGTGGACATCAGTGGTGGTCTGTTATATAGTAGCAGTATGTAAGTGGTAGGCAGTGGAGATTTATGGTAGAATAGTGGTGCGTATGTGGTAAATAGTGGATGCTTGTGGTACATTATTGGTGTGTGCGTGGTAGGAAGTGGAGGTTGTGGTACAATAGCATGTAAGTGATAGGTATTGGAGGTTTGCAGTAAAGTAGTGGTGTGTTGTGGTAGACAGTGGAGGTTTGTGTAGAGTAGTGGCGTGTCAGTGGAGATTTGTGGTAGAGTAGTGGTGCGTTGTGCTAGGGTAGTGTTGCGTTGTGGTAGGGTAGTGTTGCGTTGTGCTAGGGTTGTGTTGCGTTGTGGTAGGGTAGTGTTGCGTTGTGGTAGAGTAGTGTTGCGTTGTGGTAGGGTAGTGTTGCGTTGTGGTAAATAGTGGAAGTTTGTGGTAGAGTAGTGGTGCGTTGTGCTAGGGTAGTGTTGCGTTTTGGTAGATAGTGGAGGTTTGTGGTAGAGTAGTGGTGCGTTGTGCTAGGGTAGTGTTGCGTTGTGGTAGATAGTGGAGATTTGTGGTAGAGTAGTGGTGCGTTGTGCTAGGGTAGTGTTGCGTTGTGGTAGATAGTGGAGGTTTGTGGTAGAGTAGTGGTGCGTTGTGGTGGACAGTGAAGATTTGTGGTACAATAGTGGTTTGTCAGTGAGGTTTTTGGTAGAGTAGTGTTGTGTCAGTGGAGATTTGTGGTAGAGTAGTAGTGTGACAGTGAAGGTTTGTGGTAGAGTAATGGTTTGTCAGTGGAGATTTGTGGTAGAGTAGTGATGTGTCAGTGAAGATTTGTGATATATTAGTGGTTTGTCAGTGGAGGTTTGTGGTAGAGTACTGGTTTGTTTGTGGAGGTTGAGTAGTGATGTGACAGTGCAGGTTAGTGGTAAAGTAGTGGCGTGTCAGTGGAGGTTTGTGCTAGGGTAGTGGTGCGTTGTGGTAGATAGTGGAGGTTTGTGTAGAGTAGTGGCGTGTTAGTGAAGGTTTGTGGTAGAGTAGTGGTGCGTTAGCAGAAGGCAGTGGAAGTTTGTTGTAGGCAGGTGTAGATGTTAAGTGGACCCTGAATGATTTCGGGGTTAGAAGTGATGGACGGAGAGCACTGGGGTAGGTGTTTGTCACCAGGGTCACTAGAGGACACCGTGGATAGCGTTAATTGCCAGTGTGATATAATTTATCAGGTAATTATGAGTGTTCCTTTTGGCTTGATATTAACATTCTATGAATAAACTCTATTCGCTTGCGAGACATTTTTGCGAGGATCGTCAAAATTTCTTGCCGCAAACGTGTCTCGTATTTATTTGATATGTCTTGGTCGTGATAACTATTCGCCACAAACCAGTTTATCACTGGTAAAACCCGAAATAACGTAGTCGCAAATGCATATTATTTTGATAGTATATGAGGAATAAATAACTCTGGATGCTGATTCTTCCACAGGTACCGGAAGTGTGGATATCGTCTATAGATCTTACAGTGATTAACCCCCTCCCCAGTGATTTCCCAGCCGATTATCTACATAAGGCGTTCTGAGTAAGCAGTTTCTACTTTTCAGATGCCCGCATTTGAAATACTGAATAAATATATGTGAAAGTTTGCACCAAAATAATATAAACTAGGGGCTACTCACTTCGTGATTGATTCCTGGGGTATGAATAACTTTATTGAAGGAATTTCTGTGAATTTCTGTGAATCTCTCGTCAGAATAATGCATTTTTACTTCCATGTTTTATCCAAATAACATTTTGTGATTGATGATTGGACTGTAACTACGAGGGTGATGTTGACCTATCAGTGCACCGTCTCAGACTAAAAGCTTCCCTCTGACCTTTTGAGGGGGATGTATCATTTACCAGTAGATTATAATTAAATTCTCACTGGTCATGGTGGCTGGATATATTTCTGTGTGTACGAGGTTCCTGATCCACTGGCCTAGAAATAATTATTTTTATTCACTTGGACTATCAGCTTAAATTTCTACAGGTCAATTGATAACTTTTACTGTCCCTTCGGACCAGTGGATATAAAGACGGCTGGGCCAAATTTCATATAAAAATAAAAAGAGCCTTTACCTTGTTTATTTTAACTAGCATCAATAGCAGGTTTAATAATTTTTTTTTTATTTTTATCCATGGTTTTCACTTAAACTTAGAAAAAAGTTGACATCATCTTCACCTCTTTTTTTGTCATTTATGAAAGTATAATGTCACCAGATGGTGAAAACGTCACGAATTAGACAGATCATTTTAAGAAACTTGTTGAAGACGCAGATATACAAACTCAGAACTCCTCCTGTGGTTCGTGAAGTCCAGAGCAATCACCCGAAGACTGCTGATTTGTATGCCCAGCTTAAAACAACTCGTGTTTAGAAATATTAAGGAATTTATGAACATTGTTTTATGTCATAGTACAACTTAACAATAGTGGAATCAAGAAATTATTCTGCATGACATCAAAACCGGGATGTAAACACATCTAAAATTTACGAGCCCGTTTAGAAATTCTGAAAAGTATTTAAATTTAATGAAAAGTAAATTATATGGCGATCATGATCTTCCTCCGTTTTATCTTTGGGGATAACAGCCGGTAATGTTATTGTCTTTAAATTACAATACACCGTAAAACAGAACAAAGACTAGCCCAGTGTTGTACGTATTTTGCATCCGTGCAGCCTATGGTATATATTATTCTTTTGATCCCGCTATCGAGTGAAATTTTTGCATACCTAAAGTAATAAATAATAAAATGATTTTCAAAACTGAATACTTGTTTAGCTTAATGGATTTTAGTTAACAATATAAAAGTTGCCATGTGTATTTATAGGTAAAAGACTTGTGATGGATTTAAATCGTTTAATGACTCTGGCTGAATATTTTGGTAATAATCAGGAAAATAAAGTCTCTTCTTTCCTTTACTTAGTATTTAGAGCAATTAGACGTTTTACAATTGCAGAGATATTGTCTTAATTCCAGAATATTGGGTATTTCTGTCTGAACATTACGAGATCTGCATACTGTTATCGTACACATTCTCACTATGTTCTGTAACTCAGTAAAACGTCAAAAGAGGGTTTCAAAAAGTGCAACACTTACGTGTACTGTAATGGGAGGTTGTTTTTAGGTTTTTATATGACTACTCCGTGAACTTCTGGGAATGAACATAACTCCCCAAAATAATTTTTAATTTTGGATATACTTGAGGGTATAAACTGTGACACACGTCACGTGCACGTCGACATTATTTATGAAACGCTATACTAGCGCGTCATGAAAAGTACACCAGCGGGCAACGTCGTAGCTCCTACCTGAGTTTTTTTTGTTTTTTTGTTTTTTTGTTTTTTTTAATGAAATATATTTCTTATATTTGCATTCTACTTTTATTCCTATAAGAATTCCCAGCGGTTAAAATAGACGAACAATGTTTATCAGCACTCATACACGCATTATTCACAACTGCAGCGCGTTGAGAAAATGACTATCATAACAATTTGTAAAGAAAGGAATGATAAAATAAATGGAATTGTAAATATACTGTATGTAAACGAAGACGAATGAAACAATATTAATGGAATCAGAATGCTGCTGAAGATTTTTCATCATCTTCCAACTGGACATAAAATGCCCTTATAGAATATTCACTATCATGAAGCACCACTCTATGTTTTACATGTGAATCACCCAGTGTACGGTGCATCTCCCCAACAACCAAAAAAAAAAAAAAATAATAAATGATATCAAAAATATGATAAAATACTGGTTATACTGGGATTCCAATGTTTTGGATTGAGATGAGGGTTGTGTGTTCATCCAAAAAAAAAAAAAAGACTATCAAGTAAAAGTTGAAGATTACCTGTAAGGAAGGTACTAAATCAATGTATGCAGATTATAAGAACAGGTATATCTGTACAAGAATATTATAGACATAGATTCAAATTAAGACATAACATAACTCCGCGACACATTGCGTGTTATACATAAATCAAAAGAAAACTGATTTAGCTTTTTATTTAATATGACGTTGATGTATAAGACTTATAAAGGAGGAAATTGTTTTAGCTTGTACATCTGATGCCTTTCCATCTCCTCTTTTTAGATCGCTATAAAAGATCATTGCTTAAAATTCTAAGTGGGCGGATCATAGGATTTCACTTTACTGACATTTTCACCCGTTTGGATTACTTTGTATGATAAAGAGACCTCTGTCACCGGAAATATAAACTCAATACATCTCATTCTATATAGGAGAGAACCCTTCAGTTTCAAATTCAATGTTTTTGATAAAAATTACATTAATTTCGAATATTTTATGTCATAATTTCACATCAACATTATAAATCCAGTCTGTTGGTGTTTCTTTTCTTTTTTTTTTTTTTTTGTTTCCTATTTGCGATTTATGGGAAGAATTGCTGCCAGAGGTAATTCGCATAGTTTTGGATGGTTCTTAAAAGAAGAACCATCGAGACTCCAGTCTTTCTCCTGTGAAGTATGCGTGACCTGCCCCCTCCCACACACAATCAGTTAATCATATTTCAACACATTTTATTCAAGAAATTCAGAGGAACAAGTCCGCTTAAGAGCTTTCAACAGTTGATGAGATTCCATGAATCAGAGATAGTAATTTACACGGCCGATTGTAGAGACGTAGCTCTAATAACACGTCCTCTTTGTCTACACTTGCAGGATTTATAACCTACTTAGGGCAGTGTTAAATTGGTATCAACTGTGCGGTTTTAAAAACTAGGACTAAAGTATCCGGACTTAGTTCACCCTAAAGTCCCAAAATGAACCGGGCATATTCAGTACATGTAACGTGTACTTAATATAACTGAAAGTATCATCTTAAAACAATGTTGACTAAAATAGCTATCTGATTAAAATCTTTGATCCGCTCCGGTATGATGTCGATACACAAAGCGACGTAACATTACAGGAGAGGATCAAAGATTTGATTTTAATGAGATTGACTAACAGAACCCATTAGGAAATACAGGCAGTGACTTGTACTTTATAAAACAGAACCCTGGAAATATTGAAGGGCAAACAACTATGCTAACAATCGTAAGTGCGTGATTTAATTGAGTGAATTTAAGAATTATCGGGGACAAAATAATTTTACTACACATTTCTAAAAAAGATATCTAAACCGTTTTCTATATCGTAGGGGAATTATTTAATTACTGGCATATGTCTCTATGGGAATACTTAAATGGTGTAATAAATCTTTGTTTTATCACGGAATAAGCGAAAGGTTCATTGTTTTTTACCAGTCACTGTTTCCTTTTCAGAATTCTTATAATCGGTTATTCCTTTTGGCCTACTTCTAACGAAGCATATCCATAATTCACATCAGGAAAGAAAACCATCACGCATATATTTTTCTGTGAAAAAGCTTTTTGCAAGTGACAAAGTGTCCCACAAAATGATTGATTGATTGAGAAAACGTACAAGCAGAGAGAGAGAGAGAGAGAGAGAGAGAGAGAGAGAGAGAGAGAGAGAGAGAGAGAGAGTTGAACCAAATTTATATGCGCCGTAAAACTCTGGGTGCATCGACAAGCTTCCCAAACTTTATTCTTATATAATCCAATTTTAGAATTATTCACAGACATATATGATAACAATCTCCAGGAGCAGTGCTTCTTCAATATCTCATATTTGCAGTTGTTTTGGCGGTAAAAAATAAAAAAAAATGTGATAGATTCAGAATTTGAATTACTTACTGGAATCGGACATATGACTAATAAACGGTTGCATACCACAGTGTTTCTATAAATAAATAGCAAATATGACATACTTCTCCGACACCCCCCCCCCCTCCTAAAAAATAAGATGATTAAACACAAATACACACAAAATATAACATACATCTGTCTGTATTTTTGATTTATTTTCGATATTAGGTATAAAATGAAAGAAATAAAACTGTCAAAATAACAGATGTATGATATATAGCAGTTTGTATATACCTCTACACACACAGTGTGTCTGTATACCCTTATACACGCAGTGTGACTATATACCCCAATACACAGAGCGTGTCTGTATATACCCCTATACACGCAGTGTGTCTATATATACCTCTATACACACAGTGTGTCTGTATATACCCCTATACACGCAGTGTGTCCGTATATACCCCTATACAGGCAGTGTGTCTGTATATACCCCTATACACGCAGTGTGTCTGTATATACCCTTATACACGCAGTGTGACTATATACCCCTATACACACAGTGTGTCTATATATACCCCTATACACGCAGTGTGTCTGTATATACCCCTATACACACAGTGTGTCTTTATATACCCCTATACACACAGTGTGTCTGTATATACCCCAATACACACAGTGTGTCTATATATACCCCTATACACGCAGTGTGTCTATATATACCCCTATACACACAGTGTGTCTATATATACCCCTATACACGCAGTGTGTCTATATATACCCCTATACACACAGTGTGTCTATATATACCCCTATACACACAGTGTGTCTGTATATACCCCTATACACGCAGTGTGTCTGTATATACCCCAATACACACAGTGTGTCTATATATACCCCTATACACGCTGTGTGTCTATATATATCCCTATACACACAGTGTGTCCGTATATACCCCTATACACGCAGTGTGTCTGTATATACCACAATACACGCAGTGTGTCTATATATACCCCTATACACACAGTGTGTCTGTATATACCCCAATACACACAGTGTGTCTATATATACCCCTATACACGCAGTGTGTCTATATATACCCCTATACACACAGTGTGTCTATATATACCCCTATACACACAGTGTGTCTGTATATACCCCTATACACGCAGTGTGTCTGTATATACCCCAATACACACAGTGTGTCTATATATACCCCTATACACGCAGTGTGTCCGTATATACCCCTATACAGGCAGTGTTTTTCGCATATACCCCTATACACGCAGTGTGTCGGTATATATCCCTATACACACAGTGTGTCCGTATATACCCCTATACACGCAGTGTGTCTGTATATACCACAATACACGCAGTGTGTCTATATATACCACAATACACGCAGTGTGTCTGTATATACTCCAATACACACAGTGTTTCTGTATACCCTATACACGCAATGTGTCTATATCTACCCCTATACACACAGTGTGTCTGTATATACCCCTATACACATAGTGTGTGTGTGTGTATATACCCTAAAACACACAGTGTGTTTCTATATGCTCCTATACACGCAGTGTGACTATATACCACTATACACGCAGTGTATCGGTATATACCACTATACACGCAGTGTATCGGTATATACCACTATACACGTAGTGTGTCCGTATATATTCCTATACAAGCAGTGTATCGTATTCCCCTATGCACGCAGTGTGTCTGTATGTCCCTATACACACGGTGTCTGTGCATATCCTATACACGTAGTGTGTTGGTATATACCCCTACACACAGTGTGTAAGTAATCCCTTCCTATAACAAGGAAGAAGATAGGCAATCACTGCTATTGACCCAGAATGGAGCGATCAAAAAGCTACTATGATTAACGTAGAGGATTTTACCATCCCCTTTCCCTATCGCCACATTATCGAAACGGCAATAAATTCGTATTTACACTCAACATTTGCTTTAATCATCTTTACACTTGGGAAATCTAGAAAACCAGCCCCGACGCTTGTAATCCAGTCTCTAACTAGCTCCATACACTAGATGACGAAATGGCCCAATTGTTGTGCAGTAGCTGAAATTTTATGAAATGTTGGAGACAAATTCTTGTCTCGTGGACGAAAGTGGAAACCAATTCCGTTACACTTGTATAGAAAATAAACAAACTTTGATGGAAATTGATTAACAGAAGCATACTAACCTTTAGATCGAAGAACAATTTCAGAATTTTCGAAGTGAATGTAAAGTATCTATTGGATCAGGGGAATGTTCAACGAGTAAGGAGGATGGAGTGCCGCCAAAAGGAGGAGGTTTATGTAAATATCGTGACTGCATTATTTTTTTCAATCTTTAATCACCCAATCTCTATGGTATTTGGATAATAATCATAAATCAAATCCCAATACGAATTCACCTACCAATCAAAGAAGTTCCAAATGATGGCAATTCCTTTTGTTGTTTGAATAACAAAGTACAAGGTAGGGTATGGGCCCCAAGAGGTCTATATTGTCATTTAAGTTTCAAAATAAACTTAAAACCGTGAAGCCTAGGAAAAACTCGTTTCAAAATTATACCGTTGTGAGAATATTGTGACGATCTAATGATGAAAACCAGAAGATTGTCATTTTCTCGTGCAATTGTAGGGATTGAAAAACTTATTATTATTTTTATTATTGAAATGATACATGAAATACATTTTACTCTGGAAAAGACTGATCTTACGTTTGGCTATGTATCATTTTTGGGAGTTGAACTTAGTTAAACTTCTCAGGTCATCGGACATAGCGCGCATGGACTTTCGAGTGAGCCGCATCACATCTTCACTTATTATTTTTTTTATATGTATAATAAACATAATAGAAAATTTGCACTAAAACATATGATCCTATATTCAAAACTCAATTCATAATACAGACCCATTTGTTTCGTTGAATGTAAACAGCATCAGTATGACATTAAAAAAAATCTGAATAAGATAAGCAATTGGCTTTATAAAACAGGCATCACTAATTTCTAGGACGAGTTCATCGCTGATTAGAGGGGTTGAAAGTTAACACATACCACATATCACGTCCAAGCCTTTGCATACAGTAAATAATTAAATATATAAATCTATTGAACCAATGTTAACTACGCAAATTTAGTGAAAATGAATCAAAATGAAAGAAAAAAAAATAAGGACATTAAGCGGAATTATTTTGATATGTAATTTTTTTAAATGTTCGAAAAAGTCCCACTCCTAGGGATTCATTTTTACATTAATTACTGTAAATTCCTAAAGATACACGACGAATTTGTTATGGCGTAATTTCGGGAGAAACATCACTCTCGAAATAAAAGTATTCGCTTTTATTTTCATATTGCTAAAATACACGTAAAGACTCTTGATCAACAGAGCACTCGCGAATTTAAGTTCTCACGATTTGACGTGTACGAGTCATTTCGCGTTATTTATTATCACACAACTATAAATAAACGCATATTTTAGTTACTTTCAATTTCACGTTTCTGTACAAGGAAGTGATTTTCAGCCTCTATGCATCGTCTGAAAATGGCCTTGAGCGGAAGAAATAAGATCTAAAGATAGACACTTCAGAGTGATAGCTAAAATTTACATTGAAATTTCAATCTTAGGATTTAAATTTTTAGGTATGTCATTATATAACAATATCAAATGAAACAGGAGTAAATATGATAGGCTTCAAGAACGTTTGTAGTGAAAGTTTTGTATGTATGTCAGCACACGCTGACCTCACACGACATACACAATTTGCATTGTTATTAACCTGTGCTACGAGTTCATATCGTTTTTCCGAACATGCGTTACAACCCGAAAATAGTATTGTTGTGTGATAAATTAGATTAAGACTCTGTCATATATGTCCAAGATTTTTTTAAAAGTATATTTACAGTACTTTCTTTCTTTTGGATATGGATTTATTGTACAGAGGTATGTAACAGTCGAATCGCGCAGCAACAAGACTGTCATTTCCCTCTGTACAATAAATTCCATACATCCGCAAATGTCAAGTCATGAATATTATGACAACATTATGACGTCATAAGTGTGAAATTGTCAAAAGTTATATAGGAACAAAAATCGCTGCATTCGACATGGAGATCGGTGACACAGACTTTTTAGAGTTATCTCAAATGTATGATATTGCATAATCAAAAAGCGCAGCTGAGGGATTGGGTATAATGATTGATTGTTTGATTGTTTTACGTTCCGTCGAGAATTTTTCACTTATATTGAGACGTCACCGGCTGTAGGTGAAGTACCATAAATTTAGACCTAGGCTTAGCGCCCAGGGCCGTAGCAGTGAGGGTTCTTTAACGTGCTAACGCCTACCGTGACACGGGACCTAAGTTTTTAAGTAAATGCCGAGCGTTTAGCGAAGGAGCAATCACTACCTATTTTTCGTCTTTGGATTGGCGCGGCCATGGCACGAGCGGGGCTCGAACTCACGACCTCCCGGTTACGAAGCGAACGCTCTAACCACTGAGCTACCGCGGCCGGTATTGGGTATAATGATTATTTTTGCAAACTTTCGTTACTTATAACACGGGTTTTTGTAGTTGAGAATCATTACATGCATTTATGTTGATGCATGTTAATTGAACACACCAATTATGCTTAATTTCTTTAGTTGTTGCATTTCTTACGTTTTCACCATCGAATAAATGTTTTTTAAAATGTTGCTTTTCTATGTTCATAGTTTGGAAGTTGTAGTGCAGCTAAACTCCGCCCCTAAAAGTTATTGTGTGTTGGAATTCTGCCAAATGTTTTCTATCCGATTTACAATATGGCTAAGATTAAAGGAAAAAGTACATTACCTTGACACAAGCCGAATAAATGAAATAACAGAGAAACAATTGACCACCATCGATTGGTTGCTGTGTACACTTTTTTTTCTTCTGCCGATTACATTTAAGGATACATTTACTTCAACATACAGACGATTGAATAAACAATATTCAACACGACATAAAGTTAGTATATATATTTTTAAAAAGCTGTTCATGATCACTGGTTTTAAGGTATAATCGTCAAACTGTTTACGGCCTAATTTTTATACACTCTGAATCTCGTAGACACTATGCCTAACGTTGTTATAGATAATTTTTCGAAAATATGCTCTTTAAAATGGACAATTAGTATGCCAGTGATTAAAAGAATCTCTCTTTTTCAAAGTGAAGTCACTAATTGTTTGTGAATAAAAGTGTCTCTAAGGTACTAGTACAGTACAACACAAACACGCTTCGTAACGTAGTGCAGTAGGCTGTGAGTCATAGCCAACCGTCTCCGTGCAGAGAGTTTGACAACTGTGACGTCACTTACAAATCATATGACGCCCTGAAATTTCAGTACATCGTCTAGGTGCAAAACTACATTCGTCTAACAGCTACCGTACCTTTCAATGTATGTCTGCATTCACTTTCAGCATACATGATTTGTTTATTTAAGGAATTACTTTAATTCTGGCGCATATTATACGAGTATAACCTGGTTTGCGTCAGTTAACGCTTTATAGTCCGCAAATGGGCAACATCGGTTCAATCTCCGGTAAGCCTAAAACTTACAATAAAACAGATAGGGGACCGTGTAAAAAATTAATTATTTGGAAATTTCTGCCCAGTATCTCAAGAGAAGACTTATTATTGTGGTTTTCCCTGACTAGTACATAACTCATAACTATCACTATTATTACATACATTTCTAAATTTAAAGCTGATTCAGTTAATTTATTGTCATACGTGGAAATTTACTTTTATGAAAAATTAAGAAAATGTATATACATAATTTAGAAATATTAGAAACTTTGGAAAACGGAAGTGTTTTATTTTCAAAGTAATATGTATCACATACTGCACGTATTGTCCATCTCCTAACACCTTTTATGATTGTAGTGACGTATATATAGCAGCGTTGCGAAAAGGGAAATATTGATTTCATTCGGAACTCTCAATATTCAAAACGAGTAAATCCGAAACATCCCGAAAGAGATGTCAGTTCTTTGGTTATACATTAACAACAATTTTATCAATGACACTGCATATTTACACATGGAAACAGAATATTGATAAACTAGGAGTTTCGTTCGAAAATTATCAAGAATTCAGGTTCTTCAAAAGAATTTGTTTTTGTTACTGTTGTTTTATGCCCCTTTTCAAGAGATTTTCCCCGCATACTGAGGCATCACCAGCTGTAGGTGAAGTGCCACAAGTATAGACCTATGCTTAGCGCTCAAGGCTGTAAAGGTGAGGGTTCATTATTGCATCAAACACCTTAAGTGTCACGGGACCTCTTCTTCATCCTCTAGCAATTCATTGCCATAGGCGATAGTGACGGGGTACTTTAATGTCGGTGAGAATGTGTGTTAATGTGGGGAACATTCAGCTTGTAGACATTCCACAGGTTTTTTTTTCTTAATTAAGTTTGATACTTACATGTAGCAGTGGTGTCAAAATAGAAATATTCCTGTTAATTTTGGGTTCCAAAGGTCAAGGTCACTAACTACATGACTTCATAATAAAAAAAGGTTTGTGGACACTTTAGAGGTCACATTGTGGTTGTTCAATTGATTTAACACTTCACATATAGCTTAGTTGTTTATAGAGGAAGAACCCTATTGATTTTGGGGTCAAAAGGTCAAGGCCATGTCAAGACTTCATTTTAAAAAGTTTGTAGACACTCATTGCGAGGGGATATACTCAAAGTTCTTTGTATTTGCATTTTATTATTTATTGATCTATTTAATAAATTCATTTATTTTGAATGAACAAGTTAATAGTGTCTGGAAAAAAAAATGCAAAATGAAAGTATACAACAGATAGAGTTTCACTTAATACTAATACACATTTGAGGGTGAATTTCATCTATTTATCTTCACTCTCGGTAACCTTTCCATTAGAATTAGAACACACAGCCGTGGATTTTAAGTAGAATTTGTCATTCTGCACTTCGCTTTTAGCAATCAGTTTTACATAGATGTAGGCGGGTTAAATAACTGGTATTTCCTTCTGATAAACATTTTCATTAAAGTTAAGACACAGAGCTGTCAAATATATTTCAAGGGAAAAAAAATAAATACAGAAAGTCATTTTTTATAACCTTCAGCTCCAGTGTCTCGCCACCTATCATCCCCTGGTTTAGCATATGGAATGAAAAATTCAGCGTTGGCGACATTCGTTGGATATCAATTTATTCGGGTGCATTAATATATAAGTAAAACCATGCTAAAACACTGTCGAAATAAATATATAAGTAAAATTGATGGCATGTGCACTTGGTAAGAAATATTCTGACGCCAAAGCATTTATAGCATCAATATATAACAGAGTGCATGCTGGAGTTCTTAATGCTAAATTTTGGTTCACGGAAGTCATCAATAAAAAGTGATTTAGAGTATATGCGATGGAGAAGGGGGAAAACTGAATGAATTCTCATAAGGCGACCAGTAACATATTGTTTTTGCAATGCTGGGACTTTGTAATTACACGGAATTTCGTAATCCTCCATATACAATCAAAGCGTGAAAATTGATTTCTGATATCTTAAAGGCATTTATAACAGGCGTCAAAACATCTCGCCTTTAAACTTCTAATAATAAGATTATATCCACATGGGATAACGGTTTCGGTATGGGTGAAAATTATATACACTTCCACATCGTTTCAGATAACCTGCACTATTAAAACCAAGAATAACTTCTGGAAGGACCTTGAAGTGGTAAGAACTTTCTTGATAAAATCAATCGCACATTAAATTACTAACACTCATTACAGATTTTCTTTAATGTCGTATACGTGTTGTTTTATGAGCTTTTTCCCATGAAACTCTTTTATTTGTCTTGAGGAGTACGTACACGTCGTATCTTCTAAGAAATATCCGTGTAAAATCTAAATCAATTTCGAAAATTATTTCCGGTTTACTTTTTTAGAAAATATATTTTAAACAGTCTTTTCTTCTTCTTTTTTCTAAAAGAATGAATTGCATAACTAATATCCTTAGGTGTGTTAATCATCTACTACTGCTTAGACAATTATACCCTATATTAGTGATCAATAATTGCTAAATGATTAGATAAATAGAATGAAAACAGCTGCGAAATTGCCAAGACGTGAGCACATAGTTTGAAATCAATTTCATCGTTACTGATTTTACGTTCTGAAATACATTGCTGGGTGATTATTATCATAGAGCATCTACTGTAAAGAATCAACTTTCTATGAGAAATTAGACATCAAACTATACAACAATATATTTAACGAAACATCGAATAAACCACAATGTAACCAGACACACAAAATATACCACCGCAATGTATTTAACCAGTCACACTAAATATACCACCGCAATGTATTTAACCAGACACACAAAATATACCACCGCAATGTATTTAACCAGACACACAAAATATACCACCGCAATGTATTTAACCAGTCACACAAAATATACCACCGCAATGTATTTAACCAGTCACACAAAATATACCACCGCAATGTATTTAACCAGACACACAAATTATACCACCGCAATGTATTCAACCAGTCACACAAAATATACCACCGCAATGTATTTAACCAGACACACAAATTATACCACCGCAATGTATTCAACCAGTCACACTAAATATACCACCGCAATGTATTTAACCAGACACACAAATTATACCACCGCAATGTATTCAACCAGTCACACAAAATATACCACCGCAATGTATTTAACCAGACACACAAATTATACCACCGCAATGTATTCAACCATTCACACAAAATATACCACCGCAATGTATTTAACCAGACACACAAAATATACCACCGCAATGTATTTAACCAGTCACACTAAATATCTCAATGTAACCATACAAATCAAATAAACCCCCGCAATGTATTTAACCAGTCACACTAAATATCTCAATGTAACCATACAAATCAAATAAACCAAAGCAATACATTTAACCAGTCACACTAAATGAATAATATAACAATATAACCAGATAAACCAAATTGAAAACAAAACAATGTAACAGACAAATCAAATAAAACACAGCAATATAACAGACAAATCAAATAAAACACAGCAATATAACAGACAAACCAAATAAAACACAGCAATATAACAGACAAACCAAATAAAACACAGTAACAGACAAACCTAATAAAACACAGCAATATAACAGACAAACCAAATAAAACACTGCAATATAACAGACAAACCAAATAAAACACAGCAATATAACAGACAAACCAAATAAAACACAGCAATATAACAGACAAACCAAATAAAACACAGCAATATAACATACAAACCAAATAAAACACAGCAATATAACAGACAAATCAAATAAAACACAGCAATATAACAGACAAATCAAATAAAACACAGCAATATAACAGACAAACCAAATAAAACACAGCAATATAACAGACAAATCAAATAAAACACAGCAATATAACAGACAAATCAAATAAAACACAGCAATATAACAGACAAACCAAATAAAACACAGCAATATAACAGACAAATCAAATAAAACACAGCAATATAACAGACAAATCAAATAAAACACAGTAACAGACAAACCTAATAAAACACAGCAATATAACAGACAAATCAAATAAAACACAGCAATATAACAGACAAATCAAATAAAACACAGCAATATAACAGACAAACCTAATAAAACACAGCAATATAAAAGACAAACCAAATAAAACACAGCAATATAACAGACAAATCAAATAAAACACAGTAACAGACAAACCTAATAAAACACAGCAATATAACAGACAAACCAAATAAAACACAGCAATATAACAGACAAATCAAATAAAACACAGCAATATAACAGACAAACCAAATAAAACACAGCAATATAACAGACAAATCAAATAAAACACAGCAATATAACAGACAAATCAAATAAAACACAGTAACAGACAAACCTAATAAAACACAACAATATAACAGACAAATCAAATAAAACACAGTAATATAACAGACAAATCAAATAAAACACAGCAATATAACAGACAAACCAAATAAAACACAGCAATATAACAGACAAACCAAATAAAACACAGCAATATAACAGACAAACCAAATAAAACACAGTAACAGACAAACCTAATAAAACACAACAATATAACAGACAAATCAAATAAAACACAGCAATATAACAGACAAACCAAATAAAACACAGTAACAGACAAACCAAATAAAACACAGCAATATAACAGACAAACCAAATAAAACACAGTAACATACAAACCTAATAAAACACAACAATATAACAGACAAATCAAATAAAACACAGCAATATAACAGACAAACCAAATAAAACACAGCAATATAACAGACAAACCAAATAAAACACAGCAATATAACACACAAATCAAATAAAACACAGCAATATAACAGACAAACCAAATAAAACACAGCAATATAACAGACAAACCAAATAAAACACAGCAATATAACAGACAAACCTAATAAAACACAACAATATAACAGACAAATCAAATAAAACACAGCAATATAACAGACAAACCAAATAAAACACAGTAACAGACAAACCAAATAAAACACAGCAATATAACAGACAAACCAAATAAAACACAGTAACATACAAACCTAATAAAACACAACAATATAACAGACAAATCAAATAAAACACAGCAATATAACAGACAAACCAAATAAAACACAGCAATATAACAGACAAACCAAATAAAACACAGCAATATAACAGAGAAATCAAATAAAACACAGCAATATAACAGACAAACCAAATAAAACACAGCAATATAACAGACAAACCAAATAAAACACAGCAATATAACAGACAAATCAAATGAAACACAGCAATATAACAGACAAACCAAATAAAACACAGCAATATAACAGACAAACCAAATAAAATACAACATTATCACCAGACAGATCACGTAAGCACAGAAATATATCCAGACAAGCCAAATAAAACACAGCAATATAGTATTCAACCAGACACACCGAATAAAACGAAATATAACTTGACAGACGAAATAAAGTACCATATATATATACCAGACACATTCAATTAAACTAATTATATCCAGACAAACCAAATAATACACAGGGATATAATTAACGAGACATACGGAATAAATCACAATGTAACCATACGAACCAAATAAAACACAGCATCATATTTCACACTAAAATAAACAACATAACAGACAAACCAAATACAACACAACAATATAACAGACACAAAAAGCAATGTAACCAAACACACCATATAAAACACAATAATAACACACACACACACACACACACACACACACACACACACACACACACACACACCAAATAAACACAATAATATAACAGACACACCAAATAAAACACAACAATGTATCCAGACACAAAAACAATGTAACCAAACACACCAAATAAAACACAACAATATATCCAGACACAAAAATAATGTAACCAAACACACCAAATAAAACACAACGATATCACCTGATAAACCAAATAAAACACAGCGATATATTTAACCATTTACACCGAATAAATCACAGTATAATTAGACAAACCTAATACAACACATCAATATAACTATACGCAACAACATATTTAACCAGACACACCGCATAAGTCACAATATACCATATTAAAGGGTAGGATAACCAACAGTATTCAATCCCGTAAGTCCCATAGAACTTAGAAATCGGAGAGATGCGCAAACACGGACCACTGAACATACCAGAGGTGGGATCAGGTGCCTAAGAGGAGTAAGCACCCCCTGTCGACCGGTCACAACCGCCATGAGCCCTACATCCTGATCAGGTAAACGGAGTAATCCGCAGTCAGAATCAGTGTGCCAAAAACGGCCTAACAATTGGTATGAAACACGTCAGATAGCACTTAACCTAATCGGAAGTTGTACTGGTAAACTAGATCGTCATAACGACCATAAAATATGCGAAATCCTGCCTTAAGACGACAATGTACAAACCCTGTAGCATCAACTTCTTTGTCATGTATCTCGCCTATAAGTCAGATGTTTGGGAGTTAAAATCTATGTCCGAAAACACAGCAGAATAATTAACCACATAACACAGTAAAATAATCAACCAGAACGCCCACTAAAACGCGATGTTTTTAGATCCAGACATTATAAACGTGGAGTGGCAGTGTAATGAAGATAATTTATCAATGTAATTTGTAGAGTTTAGGTCACCTTGCCCTTGTTGAGTTATTGAGTTGAATCTAGGTCATCTCGTATAGTTTAGGCCATTTTATTAAATCTAGGTCATCTTGAAGTGTTTAGGCCACTTTGCAAAATTTAAGACATCTTGTAGAGTTAAGGTTATTTTGTTAAATCTAAGTAATCTTGTAGAGTTTAGGTCATTTTGTTAATTTTAGGTCATCGATAATTCAGACCATTTTGTTAATTAAATCTAGTTCATGTTATAGAGCATAGATCATTTTTAGAATCTATATCATCTTTTAGAGTTAGGTCATTTTATTGCATCAGGTTACCTTGTAGAGTTTATGTCATTTTGTTAAATTAGGATATCTGTTAGAGATTTTGTCATTTTGGAAAATATATGTTATCTTGTAAAGGTTAGTCATTTTGTTAAATCTAGGTCAATGTTTCTAAGCCATCTTGTAGAATTCAGATCAAATTGTTAGCTATTGGTCTTCGTGTAGACTTTAAAGTTATTTTGATGAATCATGGTTATTTTCTAGAAGTTTGGTCTTTGTGTTGAATACAGGTCATCCTCTAGAATTTAGATCATTTTGTAGGTCATCTTGTAGAGTTAAGGTCATTGTGTTAAATTTAGGTCATCTTGTAGGGTTTGCATGTATAGATCAGGCCAATTAAAATAGATATGTAATCAATATCAGTCACGGGTATTATTTTGAAGGATAATTCGAAATAATCAGCCAATAACCATGCAATGAAACATCTTCACACAAGTAACTCAGTCTTAGATATCAATGACTTCTGTCAAGTTGTACAGAATATAAGATCAATGTTATTCTGATTTTGTTAAAATCTTTATCTCATTCACATCAAAGGTTGCATGTGTACAGTTTGCATTTGCAATTAAAACTATACTTCAATCAGCATACGTAGACACCGTTAGACATTTTCCTCCTCTTCTTTTGTCAGCAGGGAATTGATGAAAATCTCTTAATGGAGACGCGAAACTACAAGAGGATCATCCAACTAAATGTTAAAGGTCAGAATTGGTTAGACTAACTAAAAACCTGCTAACAATGATTTCCCTATCGTGCATTCCAATAGATTTGGTTCATTTAACAAATTATGATGGAGAGTGACATAGATACAATTCGATTAACAGAAGCCATCATCGTCCAAAATCCCTCCGGGACTTTTCTAGACGTCGTTCCCCAGATTTCTACTGGACTAAATTGACTTATCAATAGAAGGAGCTCAATTACATTATGTGGATTAGTATCGGGTACAAATCAAGAAAGACTGGTTCATTGCAACAAGTTAAAAGCAAATATATTTAAGGAGAAGCATGTAATATCTGTAATATGTGATTCATTCTAAACGAGCCAACCCACTTTTTAAGACAATTAGTGGGTGTACGTTTGTTTGTTTGCGTTTTGATTTTACGTCTCATTCGAGAATTTTCCTCTCATAAAATGGCATCAGCTTTAGGCGCTACAATCCTATGCGTGTGGAAACAATCGAAGGAATAAGGGTTATTATATCATTTAATACTATTTAAAAAAACTCGTAACGTTTTCGTTTGTTTGTTTGTTTTACGTCCCGTCGAGAATTTTTTCACTCATATTGAGACGTCACCAGCTGTAGGTGAAGTATCACAAATTTAGACCTATGCTTAGCGCTCAGGGCCGTAGCAGTGAGGGTTCTTTAGCGTGCCAACGCCTACCGTGACACGGGACCTCCGTTTTTAAGGGCATATCCGAAAGACCCGTGATTCTCACTTCTAAATGCCGAGCGTTTGGCGAAGGAGCAATCACTACCTATTTTTCGTCTTAGGTTTGACGCGGCCATGCCACGAGCGGGGCCCGAACTCACGACCTCCCGGTTACGAAGCGAACGCTCTACCCACTGAGCTACCGCGACCGGTCAACATCTAGTATAGGGCTATTGGCGAAAGAACAGTCATTGCTAGTGTTTAAACCTCTAGTCGGCGAGGGTTAGAATCTCGCTCGCGCCGATATATACTCTGCAAAAAAAGAAAGGCATAGCCCTTTTGAAATTTTAAAAATGCAAATTATGTATTTTACCAGGTAAACTGAAATGGTCAATTGAGTAATTGATTTTTTACAGGTAAGTATGAAACTTTAAAGGTCTGTTCATTTGATTTGGCTCTCTGCCAAATTAGCTCGGCGACTCTCTAAAATTGCACATCACCTCTATCGCCATGGAATTTGGCTTACGTTTTTCACGAGAACTTTGTGCTTAATTCAACCACTACATTAAAGCGTATAAAAGGACGAAGTTTGAAGCTTGAATTCATCATAACGTTAAAATGCTGCCATGCCAAGGTTGGACCCTGCTACTCGAAATATCGTCATTGGCCGTCTCCAGGCCGGAGTATCCCAAAGTGAGATTGCACGAACTGAAAACGTAAATCAGAGCAAATTTCTCGGCTGTGGAACAGATTCCAGCAGACTGGCTCTACTAATGACCGACCGAGGAGTGGGCGACCTCGCATTACGACTCCTGGACAAGATCGCTACATCCGGGTCTTTCATCTACGGAATCGAACCGTTGCTGCAACAGCTAGTGCAGTCGCAATACCTGGATTGAGAAGAATCAGCTCGCAGACAGTCCGCAACCGACTTCGACAATATGGCATTAGACCCAGAAGACCGTATTTTGGAGCAGTTTTGACACCGTTACACAGACGAGAAAGAGTCCGATGGTGCAACAGATTGAGGGGTTGGACATTCCGCAACTGGCGTAGAATCTGGTTCAGCGATGAGTCCCGTTTTCTGCTACAGAAACGTGATGGAAGAATCCGTGTATACCGGCGCAGGAATGAACGTTTCTCTTCCTCGTGTGTCCAAGAAGTGGATAGCTTCGGTGGAGGTAGCGTCATGATGTGGGCGGCGATCTCTAATGACCGTAAAACAGAACTGGTACATGTCCCGGGCAATTTAACGGCTCAAAGGTACAGAGACGAAATTCTCCAACCTCACCTTATGCGCGTAGTTGACCGACAGAGGGAGTTATTCCAACATGACAATGCTAGGCCTCACACAGCCCGCTTAACAATTGACTACCTTCAGCAGAACAACATTAATGTGCTACCATGGCCTTCCAAATCACCGGATTTGAATCCGATTGAACACTTATGGGACCAACTGGATAAACGTGTGCGCCTGCGCCAACCTCCGCCTCAGACCCTCGATCAGCTCCGTCAAACGTTACAACAGGAATGGCGAACAATTCCACGCAATAACGTAAGAACATTGATTGACTCTATGCCAAGGAGATGCAGAACTGTGTTGGCAGCTCGAGGTGGTCATACACGGTACTAACTTAAACGTGACAGGAAGTGTTCTTAACTGTGATGATCTGACTTTTTTTCCACCAATATCTAAGGTTTGGACTGTAATTTTTTTCAATTGAAACAATTCTAGTGAATATCTACATTTTTTATTGTAAAATCATAATCCAAAATACATCTACTAAAATCTTAAAAAATCCATTATGCGTTTCTTTTTTTGCAGAGTATATGTGAGAAAGCTTGCCAGTTACTTTTGGAAGGTCGGTGGTCTCTTCCATAGTACATTGTATCCGGGTTCTCTCCTCCACCAATAAAAACTGGACGCCACCAGATAACTGAAAAATTGTTGAGTGTGGCGGAAAAGAACAAACAACAACAACAAAACAAATGGTGTTTAATATCTCATGTCGCGGTAGCTTAGTGTTATAGCGTTCCTTTCGTAACCGGTAGACCGTGAGTTCGATCCCCGCTGGTGCCATGACGGCATCAAACCTAAGATGTTAACATAGGTAATGATTGCTCCTTCGCCAAACATTTAGAAGTGAAAATCATGGGTCTTTTTGATATGGCCTAAAAAAATGAGGTCCCGTGTTGGGTGAAGTGAATGCACGTTACAGAACCCTCACTGCTACGGCCCTGAACGATAAGCATACATCTAAATTTGTGATACTTCTCCTACAGTTGATGACGTCTCAATATGAGTGAAAAATTATCGACGGGACGTAAAACAAACAAGTATTCAATCAATTATAGGTTTGAATTGAGAATCGAACCCCGGACCTCATGAGAAGTGATCGCCCCTACTACTAGGCTGGCTTTCACGACCAGACAACGTAAAAAATCATTGTAATTTATGTCGCTATTTATCCTTCGCCAATACCCTGTAATAATTCACAGAAAATCTCCATTTTTTTTTTTACATATATGAATATTGAAATACACATATGGATGTAACTTTGCAAACTGCAAGAGCGCAACCTTGTGGAGCGTTACTGGTATTCTCTAAACCAGTTGTGATCCTTTAACATTTTGGGACAACATAGAGAAGAAAAGATATCTATGTTAGTTTTTTCATCAGTAAATTATCCTCTACATGGTGTTCACATGAACTTAGAACTATTTTAAATTATGCAAATCATGTTAATTTTTCTTGCATTTGAAAAGCTATAAATTTAACAATAATTCTAACAATAATTGATTGATTATTTATTGCTTTCCGCCACACTTAACAATTTTTCAGTTTTTGTTGGTGGAGAAGAGAACCCAGATACAATATACCTGGGAAGAGACCACTGACCTTCCGCAAGTAAACTGGCAAACTCGCTTACATAACGCCGCGGCCGAGATTCGAACACGCGCCGACAGAGGTCAGACGCCTTGTGATTTTGAGCCCGATGCTCTAACCACTCGGCCACGGAGGCCCCTCTAACAATAATTCTTTAGTGTGTTAAATTCAAATCTAACTGCTACCAATTTGTGTATAAGATATCATATATATTTATTTTGCTACCAGAATAGTCTGAACCTGACGATACACAGTATACGTAAATTCCTGACATGCCCTGCTTGGCGAATAATAATACTTCAAATTTCATAATTAAACTTATTCACGAAACATGATCACCTAATGAGTTAAGGACCCCACGGAGGTGATCCGTCATACAGAATTTACAACACTCCTTTCTACTAATTCGGATCATCGGAAGTCATCGGGAGTCTTCTAAATGTGGAACAAAGGTGCATTGTACATATTTTTTTCCCACACCTTATTTAAAAATAACTGGGATTTGAACTCCTCTAAAGCATTGCGTTATACTTAATTAACTTCTTTGTATCTGTTAACTGTACTTTTCACTTTCATTTTTGCAGCCTTTAATTGCAAACTTCCGCCAGAGTTCGTTTGCACTTCCAAGCAGGCATTATGGGATAGGGGATTCCCGTGAACTACTTTTTTATAAAAATGGCGTTGGGGTCATTAGAAAGAAATGAAATTATATTTTTGACATAGCCAGTTGGTAATAGGTGCACAGCGTGTCTTGCCTCTATGAAGGCACGAAGTCCAGCTACTTTATCAAACTTTAATTCATAACTGATTCTCAGTCTCGTGTTATGTTTAAATTTTTGTGTTTCCTTGAAATGAAAGTGGAAAGTTATATATTCATAATAGTTATTTCAATTTTTTTAATTGAACTTTTCTTTCTGTTTTCTATATACTCTAATTTTGTACTTTGCAAGTTCAGTTCATTGATGAAACTTTATGCTTTTTACCAAATGAAACCTCTGATGATAAGTTCACACTTACTGCACTATAATTAAGCCGCGTTGAAATCGCTGACATACATTTTTCTGAATTGGTATGTGTTATGCGGTATTGGGCAGTATCTTTGTGTGCGGAGACGAAGAGAAGAATGGATAGTATGCCTTTAACTGTACCTTTCATTTTCATATCCATTAAGTGTACTTTTCACTTTCATTTTTAGTATTACTAACTTTCATTTTCCTCTTTATCTCTTTACTTTGCCCTACTTCTTCAGAATGCATGTAATTCTGTTCTTTCGTTGAAGGGGACTTAGCAAAATTCATCACAGAGGAGAGATCAGTGAAGACCAAAGAAGGGTTGACTTATTGTTTTACGTCCCGTCGAGGATTTTTCACTTCTACTGAAACGTACCACAAATTTAGACCTATGTTTGCTTTGAAAGAAAAACATACATATATATGTATACTTGTGATATATTAGATTTTGCCAATAAACTCCGAAACGGGAGTACCTTAAGCACGTAGGAAGTAAGGTCCGTGATCTATGTGATTAGTGAATATTGGGAAATTAAGGAGTACTACATTATAACAATGGCTGACTTCCTTGAATCTTGAATGGGAATATAAATAGCAGCAATACATGTTGTATGTTAAATTCCTTTTTAAATTTAATCGCCCAGTTGGGCAGCACGGTCGGTTAGCTTGTCGACTGCTGATCTGTAGATCGTGGGTTCGAGTCTAGCAGGGGTTTTAATTTTGTTTTAGCCGAGCATGAGACTAAAATTTGCATACATTCCTTTAATGAATTCTTACCCTCAAACGTAAATTTTAAAACTTATTTCTTATATTCTATTTTCATTTCTGTTTGAATTCCCAACCGCTAAAATAGTCCAATATTATTATACGCACATTGTTCACATTCACGAGAAAATTGCTATCGTTTCAATTGGGAAAGATATCGAAGGAAAAAACATTGAAAATGTAAAGGTATAAGAATGGCCTGTGATAAGGTTTGTATTGTCTTTAAGAAATATCTAACAGGCTTTCCATTTGAAAGGTTTCACAGAAAACAAAGCTGATCTGGTCTTTATCATGTTGAACGAATAGAATAATTGTGATTGGTACAGTTCATGCACGGATCTAAAAAGAAGGGGGAGTGGACCCCATCCCTGGAATTTGCAAAGTATATGCGATTTATAATATATATATATATATATATATATACTCTGCAAAAAAAGAAACGCATAATGGATTTTTTAAGATTTTAGTAGATGTATTTTGGATTATGATTTTACAATAAAAAATGTAGATATTCACTAGAATTGTTTCAATGGAAAAAAATTACAGTCCAAACCTTAGATATTGGTGAAAAAAAAGTCAGATCATCACAGTTAAGAACACTTCCTGTCACGTTTAAGTTAGTACCGTGTATGACCACCTCGAGCTGCCAACACAGTTCTACATCTCCTTGGCATAGAGTCAATCAATGTTCTTACGTTATTGCGTGGAATTGTTCGCCATTCCTGTTGTAACATTTGACGGAGCTGATCGAGGGTCTGAGGCGGAGGTTGGCGCAGGCGCACACGTTTATCCAGTTGGTCCCATAAGTGTTCAATCGGATTCAAATCCGGTGATTTGGAAGGCCATGGTAGCACATTAATGTTGTTCTGCTGAAGGTAGTCAATTGTTAAGCGGGCTGTGTGAGGCCTAGCATTGTCATGTTGGAATAACTCCCTCTGTCGGTCAATTACGCGCATAAGGTGAGGTTGGAGAATTTCGTCTCTGTACCTTTGAGCCGTTAAGTTGCCAGGGACATGTACCAGTTCTGTTTTACGGTCATTAGAGATCGCCGCCCACATCATGACGCTACCTCAACCGAAGCTATCCACTTCTTGGACACACGAGGAAGAGAAACGTTCATTCCTGCGCCGGTATACACGGATTCTTCCATCACGTTTCTGTAGCAGAAAACGGGACTCATCCCTGAACCAGATTCTACGCCAGTTGCGGAATGTCCAGCCCCTCAATCTGGTGCACCATCGGACTCTTTCTCGTCTGTGTAACGGTGTCAAAACTGCTCCAAAATACGGTCTTCTGGGTCTAATGCCATATTGTCGAAGTCGGTTGCGGACTGTCTGCGAGCTGATTCTTCTCAATCCAGGTATTCCGACTGCAGTAGCTGTTGCAGCAACGGTTCGATTCCGTAGATGAAAGACCCGGATGTAGCGATCTTGTCCAGGAGTGGTAATGCGAGGTCGCCCACTCCTCGGTCGGTCATTAGTAGAGCCAGTCTGCTGGAATCTGTTCCACAGCCGAGAAATTGTGCTCTGATTTACGTTTTCAGTTCGTGCAATCTCACTTTGGGATACTCCGGCCTGGAGACGGCCAATGACGATATTTCGAGTAGCAGGGTCCAACCTTGGCATGGCAGCATTTTAACGTTATGATGAATTCAAGCTTCAAACTTCGTCCTTTTATACGCTTTAATGTAGTGGTTGAATTAAGCACAAAGTTCTCGTGAAAAACGTAAGACAAATTCCATGGCGATAGAGGTGATGTGCAATTTTAGAGAGTCGCCGAGCTAATTTGGCAGAGAGCCAAATCAAATGAACAGACCTTTAAAGTTTCATACTTACCTGTAAAAAATCAATTACTCAATTGACCATTTCAGTTTACCTGGTAAAATACATAATTTGCATTTTTAAAATTTCAAAAGGGCTATGCGTTTCTTTTTTTGCAGAGTATATATATATATATATATATATATATATATATATATATATATATATATACAATTATGCGCTAAGCGTTCTCATACGAATATAAGTATTAAAACAATTTTGGGGTCCTTGAAGGTACATAAAGCATAATAGTAATTAAACAATAAAATATTTTCTTGTTTTAAATATCGCGTGATGAAGGTGAAAAGTATTGCAGAAAGCAGAAAATCGTAAACCGCGTTAGAAAAGACATTTCATTGTTTATATTTTTTAAAAAGTTATATTTTGAAGGAAAAAAACCCCACTAAAACCCATTCGTTACTTTAAATTTAAACGGAACAGCCAATACACTCTTTGACCTTGAAGGCGATCCCATATTTGGGAATGAAAAACTGGATCGAACTAGTTTGCAACAAACATGTTTTCGTTATCTATGATGAAAGCAAAGTCAATTTCAAAAGAAATATACGAGAAAAGATTCAATGAATGTAAATATTAAGAATACGAAAAACAAATTAGGAACATATGAAGCTTATTTGACATTGATTTGGTTGATATCCTTCTTTCATTTACAATTTGACTTGACGTTTAACTATAGGTTAGAATTTGACGTATTCTAAAATACCGGTATATTTCACCTTTCACTATCTGTACACTTTAGACTAACACTGTTATATGCGACTAGTGTCAAATAGTCATTTACCTTAATACAGTTCAGACTGTCTCTTATTCGTTCATAATTATAAAGTCACTGAAGAGAAATTTTACAATCATTTAACATTTAACCAAAGGTTATTTCAGTGGAGTATCTTTGGCTAAATAACATCTCATATCAGAAAACGCTCAATATACAAGTTGACAAGTTTAAACTTTACGTTCGACATCTTTCGTCTCCTGGGTATTTCAACTCCCTGCCCTCTTTTTTACTATTTTAATTATGATTGGTTCATAATGTTCAGACATTATAATTAAATTTTTTTATTTTTTTTATTTTTTTTTATTTTTTTTTTTTTTTGCAAAAAAGGTTTTAACATCACTCCCTTTCAAAAATAAAATCCTGGGTTCGCGCATGCAATTTCGAGTGTGTTAAATTAGGTACAAACCAGCCCTCTCTTTATTAGAATTGTGACTACTTTTGGAAACAAAGTTACGATCTAGTAATGGCAGGCTCTATATTTTAGGTAAATACACCGTAAAATTTATTGCAACGCTCAAGAGGAAGAAAATACATGAGCTTTCAAAGACGAAATATAAGTGTGTTCGTAATCATATTGAAAGTAAGCCAGAGAAAAAAAAAAACATCACTGCAAGACCGTACCCATCTGACCTACTTAACAAGGACTTCAATTTGTTTTCCAAATTCCAATACAATTTCTTAGCGAAGTGTGATAATTGATGGGAAATAAAGGATACAGAACTATTTATTCCGAATTATTAGTGAAGTGCACTGAAGGACGCTGAAATAGCCTCGGTACAGATATCGTTCACTATCGTGGCATGCTAAAAACATAGAACTAATACAATTAGTGAGGTAGTGAGGATGAGGAAAGGGGGTGGGCAGGGAGAGAGAAAGTAAAAAGGAGGGGAGGGGCAGAAAAAAAAGTAGGAAGAAAGGGGGGAAGGGCTAGAAGACAATATTTGTAATTCAGAATTCTCTCATTAACATGTCAGAAATTGAAGTAAGACCTGACACTCCGCGTTATTAATGTAGCCTTCTGTAAATAGGATACCAAGAGTGTATAGAAATAATAATCACTATGAAAATAAAGACATTATAACGTATTTTTGATAGTATAAGTCTCCCACCCTCTGCGGTCATCTCATTTATTATTATTATTATTATTATTATTGTGTTGTTGTTGTTTTTCCCGGTTTCAATCTAACAACTCGATCGCTGGCTTTTTCACGTCAAGTCGATAATTTTTCACGCTCATATTGAGTCGTCATCAGCTGTAGGTGAAATGCTACCAAAATTTGATCTACGAGTGGTGCTTAGGGTCGTAGCAATGAAGGTTCTTTGTCATGTCAACATTAATCTCTACACGGGATGTCGGTTTTAGGGTCACATCTGAAAGTCCCTCGACTATTACTTCTACATGTGTCGAGCATTTGGTGAAGGAGCAATCGTTACGTATATCTACGTGTATCTTTACGTCTTCGGTCGGAGGCAACTAACGCACGAACGGAACTTGAACCCATAACCTCCCGGTTACGAAGCGATCACTTTAAATAACAATGAGTCAGAGCAAACGGCATTTTTTTTAAAAATGTTTACTGTATGTAACAATGGTCACGAATAGTTTTTATTATTATTTTTATTTTATTTTATTTGTGTGTGTGTGTGTGTGTGTGTGTGTGTGTGTGTGTGTGTGTGTGTCACGTTGTATATAATTATAAATTTAATAAGTCAACGTCTCATTGTGAGTGAACAATATTCGAAGGGGCGTAAAACAAACAGTCATCCTTCTAAATCATGTAAACAGTGGTTATAATTTCAACGTCGTTGCACCTGTGATATTTTTGTGTAATATTTAAGAAATTTGTTTGTAATAATTATGAATTTTTTTTTGGGGGGGGGGGGGGTAATAATCAAGAAATGTCTTTCATTTTTTTTTTAAATGTATATGGTATCTTATTCGCAAGCCTCATCACACTGGCACAGTGAATGTCAGATTGATATATATAGAGCCCAATAAACCAGTGTGATGAGGCTCAAGGTATACCTTCAAAAACTGAAAGACATTTCTTATATTTACAGTTTAAATATTTTAATTGCATTTTAATTATAAACCCGTGTTTTACCTTTCGGCCAAGTGGATTCATACACAGTGATTAACCTCTTTTTTCACAAGTTGAAAGATATGCGATCATAGCTGCTCTTTATGTACACTCGTCTGTATGATAACTTGTCACAACAAATTAAAAGTATTGTGTATGTGAAATTCAAACAAACAGAACAATTATTTCCAATAATATATACTTTGCGCTTGTTCCAGATTTCCCGTGGTTGATATGCCGAAAGGTAGTTAATCCTTCAACATCTTCTATAAGTTTATCATCAGCATCATTATCATCATCATCGTCATAACCATCATCAACTTATCATCATCATCGTCATAACCATCATCAACTTATCATCATCATCGTCATAACCATCATCAACTTATCATCATCATCGTCATCATCAACTTATCATCATCAGCAACATCATCATCTTATTATCATCATCAACAGCAGCAGCATCATTAGCATCATCAGCGTCCTCGATATATCAGCATTGTCATCACCATCGTCATCTTCATCAATAGTCATATAATTGCAATTTCCACGTTAGTAAGGGTTGGTTCAGAACTGAATGTAGACTCTTTTCCAACTACTACTACTACTAATTCAGCTGTTTTTACTGGACGGTGTTTTCCTTTATGCCAGTAGAGCTACCGATTCTAATTTGTTCTCAATGTTTTTTTATCATCGATACACCGTCTAATGTTACCTCGCTGGGTCGACTATGATCAAATGATTTTACAAATCATGTTTGTCTAGCCGAAGACAATAAAGTTAAGTGATTCTGCATTCGCTAATAAATAAAAAAAACCTCCGCAAACATGGTTAATGTAGAGATGGCGCAATAGAGCAAAGCTTGAACCACGTCGGCATTAGCATCAGATTCAATGTTTCTGAGATCATTAAAGACTAAAAAAAATTATTTCTTCTGCTCTGTGATAAGCGCACGAAAGCAAAAATATAAAGGTATTTGCATAGCACTCAATAATTCTGTTACAGACATAAATCGCTGAATAATTGACCACAAAATTAACTTCATTTTTCTTGCATGCTCTCGTGATGCCTAATTAGAACCACAAGACGTGGTTACTACTAGAGGCACCGGAACAGGAATGACTCCGAATTACAGGCTAATTGAATTAGGTCATTTCATATCTTAATGGGTCCTAATGATTAACCTTTTTGCTAATTTGGTTAATTATCTTCCGCATTGTCAATCGGGGATTGCACGATTGCAACATACAGAATTTAATTAGCATATGGACCGTCAAATCCACCTTAACAAATAGTTTTACGGAAATCGTCTTGCCGCTCCGTTTCTCTCTCTCTCTCTCTCTCTCTCTCTCTCTCTCTCTCTCTCTCTCTCTCTCTCTTCCCCTGCAAGAAGAGATATTGTAGAGCGATAGCAATTATCAGAAAACGCCCTACACCATCAAACATTTTCATTACAAAATGTCATCTACTAAACAAAAAACTTGGATCATGGTGATTATAAACTGACATTGTTTATTAACATTTCTCTATATTATGTAATGGGAACTCATTGAAGTGTTTATATTGCATTTGTAAAGAACGGTGCAGTCCATTACTACAAGAATGTTTGTACGAGACGTGGAAGAATCTGAAGTAGAAATATCGTCAAACGAAAATTCGGCTGAATAAAAACTCAATAAGTCCTAACTTTTCGGGTTTTTTTCCCCAAATGCTACACATACCGTTCATAATTTGCATTGTGTCTATATGTATGAGTATACGATAATACTTTATCGAATATATTGATGAATTTATGAATGGATGGATGGAAAAAATTGCTTGCGATACTGAGAAGTGGTCTTTGTCATAGATGGTTTTGTTGAATTTGAATGTCTGAAATTTCTTGATATATCTAATCTAAACCCTTTTAGAACGCCACGACCCCTTCACGCCTCCAAGTTGAAAACAAGCTGAATTCCATTGTTTGGAATGCATGCTTACAGTTTTGCGGACCTTAAATGTTTGAAATACTTCATGAAATGAGATCGAGTAACTTGAAGCTGATTTGAAAAAAAGCTGGATATTAATGTTTGCATTCTTATGTAAGAAATAGCATATTATCGTACTAGAAACGAAAGCAGCTTACGATTTAGAAACTTGCTTAACAATGCTCCTGGTAAAGTCGCCAGAATTCACAGACATGATTTCTATTTACTGTTTCCGGTCAAGTCAGCGCCATCTAGTGATTTCTTTTCCCCAAACAGCCATTTCTCTCTTCTTATAAACTTGACGGTATTTAGTGACATTTCTCCCGAGCAGTGCTTTTGGTAAAGTCAGCGGCAAGTCTTCAAAATGTCACTCATCAAAATTTCTGTTTCATGGACAGAATAAGCTAAATTCGAAACTCGTATGAATCAGAAAGAATAAGTTAGATTAGAAGATTGTGAGATTATTTGAGGAGTTTTGTAAGAGAGTGGTATTTAGCGTGATATGAATTTACAGAATAATTATTGTACAGAAAGGATCTCTCTCTCTCTCTCTCTCTCTCTCTGTGTGTGTGTGTGTGTGTGTGTGTGTGTGTGTGTGTGTGTGTGTGTGTGTGATTTGTTGGTTAATTTGTTGAAAGAGAATAATCTTGATAACTTGCTCCAACTCATTGTAACTTTAGATTGGTAATTTTAGGAAGTGAGTTTGCCACCAACAAGATTTTTCAACATTTACATGATTTTGTCAGAAACAGAATATGGATACACACCGCTAGATGTCTCTTTTAGATAATTACAAGCAGCAATATCTGGAAGGAACTTCACTGTATGTCTTTGTTTTTTGAAAGACAGATGTCGCTGATCGCCACCGACTTTGCCAGAAGATGGAAAAATATTGCCAAATGCGACTTTTTTAACCAGAAGCAGAGTTAACGGGAAAAGCTGTTATAACGCCAAGTGTCAGAAGCATTTCAAGAAACACTATTCCTCGTTCGTTTATTTATTCCGGAATGGGCAATATACAAAATATTACAGACATAAATTTAAAACAAGACATCTTATAAAATAACTGCACGATACATTGATTATTTCTTATACATAAAGTGAAAAAGGAAAGTGTTCCTAGAAGTACAATAGGCGTATTTTGTCCATGCTTTTACCATGTATTACCACATGGAAGCCATATGCATGAAAGCCATAGGGCGTACTTCCAATGGGGGTCCTTTAAACCTTGTAGATTGACACACACACTATACTGTAGTAAATATAACAATGAAAAGATTAATTATTGAGAAAAAATAAAAGGCATTCAAAAACTTAAGAATAACAGTGCTCATTACTGACAAATTTCTTGAAGAAAAAAAAATACATGACATTGCAATGAGATCATTAATACAAAAAGTCACTGCTAATTTCTTAATTCTGCTGATTTTCCAAATTTACAGGCAGAAGAGATAACGAGTTGAAAATTTACTGAATACCAGTGACTTTGACAGCACATTCTGTACCCAGCCCATGGATCACCCTCTTGTCCCCTGTTAGTACTTTGTACTTTGAATCCGACTCAAACTTTGTGGCGTTTGACACGCTCTTATTTAGTGACATTTCGTTCATCAAGCGGTATTAGGAATGAAATTCACGGATCTTTACCTTTGCATATTAATATTTCCAACGCGTTTGGCTTTAATATCTTCAAAAATTGTAATGATAGACATTTCCTCATGAATGCGACGCAGAGGTGCACAATGTCCGTAAACCTTGATAAATATAAATATAGTATGTGTACTTTAAGAGATGGGGATTACGACAGAAGTGAAAGTTATATGTGAAAATAGAAGATATTTTTATATATTTGTATTTTCAAAATAAATTTCATTTTTGAAAATTCATGAGGGTATGAACGGCAACGCTTCACGCCGGTATACTTTTCATGAAAAGTTAGCAAGCTTCATGAAGTACGCTGGCCTAAAGCGTTGCAGTTCATTCTCTCGTATATTTTCAAAACTGAAATTTATTTTTAAAATACGAATCTTCAAGTGTGTCATGCATAGGTCAAAATTTGTGGCACTTTAAATTTGTAAAGCTATTAAAGGCAAACACATTGAAAATGTAAATATTTGTTTATTAAAAAGAATAATGTTTCAAAGAAAACAAGATGTGTCATTTTCAATGTTTCGTCATAAACGAAGAACAAGTACGGTACTTCCTATAAAATGATATTAGAAGAAGTCGGTTTAAACACTCCAATTCATGTCTTTAATGTGTTCTTTATAAACTTCAGATATATTGAATATATTTCATGCGAATGCAATAAAATTTTATAGCAGCCGCATGTTGTTCATGCATGTAAATTTGAGAATCGTTTACTTATAAATTTACTGCTTCGTTGATAAGATGTTTGTACATGTATTGCTCAATTCCAGCTTAAATCTCCTCTTAATCAGCTGAAGGTAACACTTGCAAGGCTATATAAATTCCTCATCGTAATATTCAACACAAAACCTTCCAGGAAATGAAGTATAAAAAGTTAAAAGCTACTAAATTAAACTTCGACATAAAACGATCAAGACGTGAAAACAGGTAGAAATCTCTTTTGAGGTTACATGGCCGTGTTATACACAGCACTGATCCTTCGGGGAAAAAAATCCTAATTTTAACGAAATGAAATGCTCAAACATTAAATCTTATCAATATATATATATATATATATATATATATATATATATATATATATATAAATCCTAATTTTAACGAAATGAAATGCTCAAACATTAAATCTTATCAATATATATATATATATATATATATATATATATATATATATATGTATATATGGGTGGGTAGGGGTGTGAAGAAAATTGTATTCAATACAGAAAAAGCCAAAACGTCGTTTCGAGTTTATGGAATGCATCAGAAAAAGAATTATTATGTAACAAATTCTTTCCGCTAGAATCATCCAGTACAAGGGGTCTCGTTTCGTCGGTAACGGGACTATCAAAGTGGCGGATCCAGAACATTTTCAGAAGGTTGACTTAAGGGGGAGGGGTTATGACTCGTTTTGTACCATTTCTGCGCTAGAGAAGAGAGACTGAAGACCCCAAAAATGACTTTATTTATATATATATATATATATATATATATATATATATATATATATATAAAGTTAAGGGGTGCAACCCTCTTATCTCCCCTCTAGATCTTCCACTGTATCGATCTGCAGGTATCAGATGCATAGTTGCACTAAATACTCCTAATGTATTGAATTCACACACCGGCACGTCAAGGACGTCAGATGCTACAAATTACCCCTATTTTCAACCATCTGCGTTTACCTGCTAACCCTCCTAAGAAAGCTTCCTTTCATCTTCCACTCCTAATCACACGATCTGCTACAAATACTTGGATATTATATTTTCGACATTATCATTTCAAGAAATATTTCTGTAATGTGAAAAAAAATAATAAACACCAGTTTAATTAGTGATTAAGAAATTCGTACTTCTGTGATCGGTCTTGTTTTACTCTCGTATGAGTCAATAACACAACCGTTCAATCAACAAATACAATGTTATTCATTTCTATGTTTTCTACAGCGTTTTGGGTTAAAGGGTACAAATATGAAACTTGAGAGAAAAGCAACCCTCCGGATATTCTGATAAATCGAAAATATAACCGTCAACAAGTTTATGAACAACTGAAGATTACGAACAGTGATATCGATCAGTCTTAAACATCCTATAAAGAACACAAAATTAAGAGAAGGGCGTATATATAAATATATATATATATATATATATATATATATGTGTGTGTGTGTGTGTGTGTGTGTGTGTGTGTGTTTGTGTGTGTGTGTGTGTGTGTGTCTGTGTGTGTGTGTGTGCGTGCGTGCGTGTGTGTGTGTGTGTGAAAATAGTATTAATATTATGTGTACAATGTATTAAGAATATCTAATATCGTATATTACAAGGAAAGTGTTAGCATGACATAATCTGGAATGCTCTAAGAGACCGCCGCTCGCTTATCCGGCATTGTATTATTATCACTATCTATTCATTTTAGTGGATTCCTTTAAAAAAGCGAGTGTCTACAGACTATTGTCACCGGTGACTGTCATCTGACAGGTAGGGACAGGAAATGAGTCATAAAGCATTTAATTCTAAAGAAAAATTTAATTTCTGATGTAGAAATGAAACAGTTGTAAGGCTGCAATGATGTTCGAAAGAACTTTACGAAAGCGAAAGACATCGAGTTCGTCTCTAGGAAACCTCGTATGAGATTTTTCTGAAAATATATAAGAATTTGATAAATCCTACATGCAGAAAATCTAGAGAAAAATTCAGAAGAATCCACGGTATTATATTGAAATGTACTATATGTCTTTCAATTAGGTTTCGAAAAATATACGTATTATTAAATTGTTGTTCCATTTATTGTATCTATATAAGAGAATACATTTTCGTGACATATGATAAAAACAAAAGGCAATTTATTTCAAAACTCCAACTGTACAACAAAACAAACGCTTAGGTCACTTTGTGCAAGGGGAAGCAACTTTTTTTAAAATGTCTATTTCTCAATCAAAATATCACTATAACCGTTCCTCGAAAATGTGAAAAACGTCACCCTGATGAAGGTATCAAGAAACAGCTGACTGTTTATCTGATGGTAATGAGCGGGGTTCTCAGGTTAAAGTCATTTAAACTGTGGAGATAATTAATTATCTCACGGAATGTTCGTATATGAAAAGAAAAGTTTTCTTATAAAATTAATTTTCTAAAGGTACTGTGCTCGACAAGCGCGAATGTGGGCAAATAAAAGCAATACATGATAACACCCTCATCCCTCCTCTTGGATATACCTTCTAACAAGACATAAGGGAAGTACAGATGCGTATTCTATTGTATGCAATCGTAACACTTTAATAGTATGTATGCACTTTTATATTTTCATAAAATAACAAATCGAAAACAAATTCTCACAAATAATAAGCAATCACTTCTTTTTCACACATTCGCACTATAATGTTATAATTAGATAATGTGTTATGATAAGATTTATAAAATGAATACTGAATGGTTTTATGTATGTTATCAAGAAATAAAATACCTCGTATTGTTTACAGCTATCAGCTGGCGCCACGTTAAATTTACCATTGTATCCTTACGCCAGCAGTCTGCTGAATCAAGAATAGGAGAAGTCGACTAGAATCTCCCACTCAACACAAAGGTGCAAAATCGTCTCACATCAATTGTAAGCCAACTACTTGCTTTAAGGCTAAATAAATGCTGAAAATTGTTGATCGAATTGTCAGACAATTTTATATTTTTTTTTCTTCGCATCAAATCCGTCCATTGAAATAACCCAAGTTATTAATCTAAGTTTGTATCTAAATTCGATCAGTCCATTGAAATGACTGCAATTGTAAGTTTGTATCTAAAGGAAATCCATCCGTGGACATGATTGGAATTCTCGAAATCTCACCCATCAATTGACATAAGTTTAATTCTAAATTGGAAGTTAATCCAAACAATAACAAATGTAAGTTTGTATCTAAAGGAAATCCGTCTATTCAAATGATTATTTCATTGACATTTTTTGTGAATTAAATATAAATTAATAGCAGTGACACAATAAAGGTTATTAGTATTGAGACAATACATTAACAATTCTTGATACTGGCACAATAACAGTTATCAATACTATCAAAATACTGACAAAATACAATTATCGATATTGAAACAATAACAGTTATTAATACTAACACAATAAGTTATTATTACTGAGATGATAATAGTTATTAGTAATGAGACAACAAAAGTTATTAATACTGACACAATAAGAGTTATTGCTGCTGAGACAATAACAGTTATTAATATTGACACTATAAGTTATTAATATTGATACAATAACAGTTATTAATACTAAGACAATAACAGTCATTAGTACTAACATAATAAGAATTATTAGTATTGAAACACAATAACAGTTATCAAGTTATTAATACGGACACAAAGAGAGTTATTAATACTGACAAATTAAGATTTAAATAAGAAAAATAAATACTTGTAACTCGATATACGTCCGTTCATGAATATAGACAACAGGGGTACTATACATGCTGACGCGTCACCCAGTATAAAAAGGTGTCCCTCTTTGGAGCCTATAAGGGACACAGGCGACAACAGAATGGTTGGTGTCCCTAGGATCATCATTCGGGATATTAAAAATTCGTCCGATGTGCAGTCGACATATACTCAGCTTTTGTACAGAAATGGAAATTCGTTTACTCAAATCAAGTGTCGCTAGGTTTCGTTAATAGATATTTTTATGATTCCTTTTCAGATCTCATGTGCTCCATATCCAAATGTTCTGTAAAAAACATTGTAAAACATGTGATATACTGATCACTAGTAATTCTTTTAATAGTAATCGCACAGGGGGGGTAGTTTCTGTACCAAAAAGTTTCACCTGTAAGTCTTGCAGCGTTGTCTACGCTATCGAGTGTAACCTCTGTGGGTTTTTATTTCTGGAAAACTAAAGGGTCAGTCAATAAAAGAATATCGGGTCACAGGTTTTCAAATTAATAATGGTGTAATCAACTTCTCTACAAACATTTTAATTCCCCAGACCATTTCATCTTGTCCATGAGGGTCAGGATTCCGAAAAAAAAAACCACTATACAAAACAATTTAACTTTAAGTACCCATTATAATGATATTTCTTAAGTATCCCTTATGATATTACTTCCGAATAAAGCTGCCACTTCCTTAAACGCAGATTTATTAACAAACGAATTGATGCCGTCAACATAGCAACATTCTTCGTCATAAAAAAAGTTCAGTCTTGTATTCCACGGTATTTCAAGTTCAAGTCTACACATTATATTTCCTACAAATATACTTCCACTATTGCATCCTAACTTGTTAACTACACACAAACTTTGCAGTGCCTAGATATAAAACATCTTATACTTAATCAATCTACGAGGGCGAGTCAAAATGTAACCAGCCTAACTTAATTCCAGTTGAGATCCACCTCTTCTTTTTCAATGTAATTTCCCATTAGTGTGGATGTAATTGCCCTTTTCTGTGATGCACTTTGACCAACAGTATTTAAGTGCCATCAGCCCAGAAATGAAAACGTCAGGGTCCTTTCCATTGATTCACTTCTCAACTGCCGTTACGACTTCTTCGTCAGACCGGAAATGACGTCCAAGGATATCCTTTTTCAAGTTTGGGAATAGGAAGAAGTCGCTAGGAGCTAGGTCGGACGAATAGGTAGGATGGTTGAGTCTTGAACTTCTTTGACCTCGGGGACCACGGCCCTACCCATTTTTGACCTAAAACGCTTCAACAAGGCTCTGGTTGCCATTTATTCATCGCTAAGGGATTTGGAGACCCAATGGGCTGTTAGCTTCAGCATACCTAAACTCTCATGTAAGATTGTTGAAACGCTATCACATGAAATGCCTAATGCCAAAGCAATTTCTTCCACCTGAATTCGCAATGACATTCTTCTGCGTTTGAATTCCTCTACCCAGAATTTAACCTGAGCATAAGATGTTGCAAAAGACCCATGAACATCGACTAAATCGCCGTGCCTCGTTTACCTTTTAAATTCAAGACCAAATTTTGTTTGTTTGTTTTACGTCCCGGCGAGAATTTTTCAGTCATATTGAGACGTCACCAGCTGTAGGTGAAATGTATAAGCGGAATATTAAAATCTCGTATCAAACATGTGAAAACAAAAATGCGTACTACTTATCCTTTTGTATTTAGTGGACTTGAATTGATGAAAGAGCTAGATAGGTTACAAGAGGAATATGGTTTGGTTACATCTGACAGGTTGTAACAACATTGTATTTGTTTGTAAGACTCGTTATTACAACTGTATTGTAAACGAATTTGGCATTAATTCCACATTCAGTAATCGCACTTATACTCCACCTACCCTTTCAAAACATGCAGTTCTTCAAAACAATGATTAGTTTTAAACACATTTCATATCCCTGTCAATGTCAGTGGAGTGGACGAATATGTGTTACCGCACCTGTACTGGATTCCCAAGTCGATAAAATCCCTTACTAACAAAAATAAATTGCTGGATCCAGTAAATGTTCTACCACGCACCTATATTGGATTACCAAGTCGATAAAACCCCTTACTAACAAACACACATTGCTGGATCCAGTAAATGTTCTACAACGCACCTATACTGGATTCCGAAGTCGATAAAATCCCTTACTAACAAACATAAATTGCTGGATCCCGTAAATGTTCTACCACGCACGTATACTTGCCCCTCACCAAAATATTACCTGTTGTGAAGGAGAAATGTTTGTTTGTTTGTTTTACGTCTCGTCGAGAATTTTTCACTCATATTGAGACGTCACCAGCTGTCTACCTATTTTTCGTCTTAGGTTTGACGCGGCTATGGCACGAGCGGGGCTCGAACTCACGACCTCCCGGTTACGAAGCGAACGCTCTAACCACTGAGCTACCGCGACCGGTCAAACGAGCTGTGCCACTATGTATGCCAGAAGTGGTAACTCAAATGTGGATTCTAAAACAAATCTAAAGAACGTTTAGTAAATTTGAATTCATAAAACATTTCTCAAATCAACAACATTAAAATGCATGACTTTACAACTCTTTACACGACCATACTTCACGATAAATTAAAGACTAGACTCTTCGACATTATAGACAGTTGCTTCTACAACAAATATGGTAAAACAAAATATATCTAGAGATCAGTCATCTTAAAAATATTTTGTTAAACACCACTTAAAAGTACTCTGAAGTTGATATTAAAAGGATGCTAAAGTGTTCATTGACAATATCCTGATAATCTTTGGTGGTCAGGTTTTCCAACAGTCTGTTGGAATTCCTAATTGTGTCCCTTTGTTAGCTGACCGTTTTCAAAAACATTCTTACAAGACAGACTTTATTGAAAAGCTCCTGCATGAAAAGAAAAAAAAATCTTGCTGTGGCCTTCAATTCGACATTTAGATACATCGACGACGTTTGATTTATTAAGATTGATCATTTTCAGTCAGATATCAATTCGATATATCCCAGTGAACTTGAAATAATAGACACAACTGTGTCTTACACATCTGCTTTGTACTTAGAAATTTTATTGAAAATAGATTCTGACCTCAAACTAACAACTCACCTTTATGACAAATAGGATTATTTCAATTTCTCCATCGTCAACTTTCCTTATTTATGTAGCAATATTCCACTGTCACCAGCATATGGTATTTATATCTCTCAACTGATTCAATACCCAAGAGCTTGTTCTGCACATGATCAGATTTTAAATTGAGGCAGGCTACTGACAAATAAGTTGATGTTAGAGGGGTTTCTACAGTCTTGTCTAAAGTCAGCATTTCGAGAATACTATGGTCGTTATAACGATCTAGTTTGCAGTACAACCTTCAATTAGGTAAACCGCTGTCTGGCGTGTTTCATACCAATTTTTAGGCTTTTCTTGGCACACTGATTCTGACTGCGGATTACACCGTTTACCTTATCAAGATATAGGTCTCATGGTGGGTGTGACCATTCGACAGGGGTGCTTACTCCTCCTAGGCACGTGGTTCGACCTCTGATATGTCCAGGGGTCTGTGTTTGCCCATCTTTCTGATTTGTATTTTCTATAGGACATTGAGTACTGTTATCTTAGCCTCATTATCAATACTGAGGCAATAAGAGTTATCAGTACTGACACAATAGTAATTATTAATACTGATAAAATAAGTTATTAATATAGAGACAGTAACAGTTATTGATACTGACAGAATAAGAGTTATTAATGCTGAAACAATGACAATTATTAGTACGAAGACAACAGTTATTAGGAGTTATAATTTCTGAAGCAGTAAAGTAACGAATGAAGGAAATATAGAATTTACTAAGAGAAATCTACTATATATTTGAGTGATTCTGTTTTCTAAGTTTCCGAAAGACAGCCATTGTTGTATCAGTTGCAAATGTTTTCTCTTAAACAAGCAAATCAAGTGGAAATGTAACCATTTGCATATTTTGAAAATATGTTGATACGCGTACGCTTTTAAACGGTCTCCAAATCTTTGTAAGCTGTCAACAATAATGGAAAATAACAAGAAGAACCTAGTGAAACGTACAGGAGTGGAAATCAGTCGTTTACAAAATCGTAAAACAAATCAGTTGCTTGGAACAATAAACGAAAAATTTTGAACATTTCGAATAAATCAAACAGAGATATACACAAAACCCAGTGTTCGCACTTCCCCTGCTGCGATGTCTAATTAATACTGTGCTAATGTGGTTCAATATATACGATTTCCTGATGGCAGTCAGTAAAGTATCTATATACTTTTAATCTAACTGAATTTTTTTTTTTTTTTTTTTTTTTTGCTTTATCGCCGAAATATTTCAAAGCATTGCAAAGATTAACATGCACTTAAGTCTCATGTTCATAACGTGAAGGGGGCAATGTCAGACAGTAAGCAATTCGGAGTAAAACTGGGTGATACAAACCCTATACTCTAAGTGATAACTAATTGTCTTCAATTACAAACACAAATTCAGAGTTCATATTAAACAAATACCATGGATTTGTGTGGTTCTCTTTCAACAAATGCATGTGTAAAGATGTTGTTTCACACATTGGGTGTGTTGATTTGTAACAAGCTTTAATATGAAACAAGAGACCATTAGACAAAACTTTAAACATAAATTTAGTGATGTACTTCACGAAGAAATCACGGGAAACAGGTTGCATAAACACAGAATATGAAAAAAGCAAAGTAGAAATAAAGCATGCCTCATTATTTATTTATTTTGGAAAAATAATGAAAAATATGAAAAGTAATAAAATACCTTTTGAAGCATTATGGTTATTGTTCGCATACAATGATTCAACAATGTTTATCGTAAAACTGTGTTGAAGTCGATATTGATCCGGACGTAAAGTTGAGATCTACAGATGGTGGAAGACTTGTCGATAAATACGAACTTTTAAACAACGACAGACCGAGATGTAACCTCTCCCCCTTATAGCGTACGTTAATGGTTTCAAAATTTGTCTGTGGCGAGGTAATCGTAGACAGTCAGGGTGGAAAATGATATTAATGATGGAAATATGTGGTCACAAATTATTCCATTGCCTGCATGTCATGTTCATGTGTCTGGAAATACATTTAATTATGAGTTGGCAGTGACAGAAATAAATGGAAAAGTTATATCATTGAATCGACGAAGACAATGAATGATGAATATTCAAACTGTTAAGTTTTGGTTGATGGTCCATTTAATGGTCATCTATTTTCACCCTAATGGATACTCATTTGTCTTTGTGACAGGTTCATATTGATTTCAAACGTGGAAAATATCTTTCAATATTATTTTATAATTTATTGTCATGAAGCATGATTTTTTAAACATGCACAGTAATGACGCAATAACGTTAAAAATGTATTATACCCCATTGTGATGCATAGAGAGATATACATACCAGATAAATCACAACCGAATATATATTCTGTAAACATATCCATTATAAATTACAAAAACATGTAGAAGATATTGGTAGAGAAAAACAGCCAATGCTGTACAATACCTTGGTACGTACACTATGTCAGAGAAAATCATTATTGTACATTTGTCTTTTAAAATATTTCACTTTAAAATTTACTGGTCGTGATCAACATGATCAATTTTAGGATTTAGAATGGGTTTCAATGTATCATTACAACATGGAAAAAGGAGGTCAAATATATAGAAATTTATTTACTAATTTTCGAATGCTGAAAGTAATGTCACCGGTACTTGGGAATCACCGTCTGAATATTAACTAGAGAGTGTTGATGATTTTTTTATATGTTTACGGTGTTACCGTTGGGTGGAGCGAGCTTAACCAGTGTACACCTTTATGTATAGATTTATCTATAACAGGCACATAGAATCAGAGAATTCCAAACTTATCCGGACGTGTACTGGCAGATATCTAATCATATTAACATCTAGTAACACGCCTTGAAAATAGTCATTTGATCCGCCTATTCATATAAAGAGTGCATTGTAACGTTATTGGGGGCGAAACCCGCTATAGAAAACTAATGAAAAAGTCAACCACGCCTATGGAACTCAACAATTTTGGTCAAAATGTCGTCGATTCAAATGCAAGCACGAGGATATGTATTTCGCCATATTGAATTTTGTCTACCCAAGTTCACGTCGTTCTGAGATGTTATATAAATCCATAAAAGCATGTAAACCATATAAGCACTCCTCGATTGTAATTTTACCAGGTCTCCTATCTGTATGTATGTAAATTTGCTTACACATCGACTTTAAATTAAAATATGACGCCACAATGCACTTTTTACATCTTTTTACATTAACTGCGTTATATTTTCCGCTTTCGATGAATGGGCGGATTAAACGTCTAAAGTCGTGGAATAAGATGTTTGACAGCTGTCCGCACATTCTAAGGTATCCATACTCACTGCTTCGCCCTCAAACATGGTCATGTCGTTAAACATAGTGTTCAGCTTTGCTGTTATCAACAACAAAACGGACGATGTGTCAAACAGCATCTACCCCAAACCATGTGTATTCAATATCACTGATTCTGAACTGAATTAAATTCAATAATACTGATTCTGAATACAATTAAGAAATATAGTTGTTACTGTTATCAGGGACATATAAAACAGAGAAAAGGAACTCCTACAGCTGCACGTTTACCGCTTAAAGTATGAAATGGTCCCACCTTTAAATTGTTAATTCCTATTCATTGGTTTGATGGATTGATGTTGATTTAAAGTCATGTCACTCCTATCGTAAATTGGAATCAAACAAAACAGGTTTTGAAATTATATGAAGATCAACAAATTTACTGTTAGCAAAAAAGTAGGCAAGCCGTAAACATTTCCTGAAATATCGCCGATTTTTTTTTTTCGACTTGGGTCATGTGTCGCCTTTTGAAACTTCACTTTTATCTTACTTTGAAATGAAACATTTTCAGAAAATATTGCATCTTGAATGTTTTAGTGAAAGGATTTCGAAGGTTTTAACATGGTATCTTTCATTGTTAAGTCGGTCTCTATAATTTAAATCACTGTGTGCATTTTTACCGAAAACGGGACAACGAGATAATACGAAACTTGCAAATTTTGCTATTCTATGTTATATATACAAGGGCGAGTCAATAAGTAACTAGCCTATCCCATTTCCGATTGACTGAGACAGTCTGGATTTTCATGCCTTGTTTCAATACATGTTTATAAATGGGTACAAAATTGCACGCGTACCGAGTCATTATTTGATAAGATATTGAATGTCAAACATGGATAGTGATGTTAAAGGCATGCTTTTCATCTAAAGTTGAGTACCGTGATGTAATTCGGTACTTTTATTTGAAAGGTAAAACAAGCAAGGAAAGTTAGTCAAACGATATTTATGGGTCTTTTGCACCATCTTATGCTCATGTTAAATTCCGGGTAGGGGGGTTCGTACGGAGTAAAATGGCTGTAGAAGATGAAGTCAGTCTGGACGCCCACTGGATGCCACTTACGAAAACATGTGTAACAAATTTCATGATCTGGTATTCTCTGATAGGTGAATTCAGGTGGAAGAAATAGCGCAGGCATATAGGCATTTCATATGATAACGTTTCAACAATCTTACATGTACGTTTAAGTATACGGAAGCTAACAGCCTGATGGGTTCCCAAATCCCTTAGTGATGAGAAAACAGCAACCAGAGTATCAGTACGCAGCGCAATGTTTAAGCGTGTTAGGTCAAAAGATTACTTTCATTTGCGTCTGATGACTGTAGATGAGACTTTGATTCGTTATTATGAGCCAGAGAATAAAGATCAGAGTCGTCAGTGGGTAGGGCCGGGGTCCCAGAGGCCACAGAAGTTCAAGACGCAACGATCTGCTGGTAAGGTGATGGCCACAGTACTAAGGGACGCAAAAGGCGTTATTATGTTGGACTTTTCGCAAGAGAAGTACAATAACTGGAGTGTACCATTCAAACTTGTTAGATCAGCAGAGAACCGCCATCCGTAAAAAAAAAAACAAAAAAAAAAAAACGCCAAGGTAAACTCTCTAAAGGTGTTTTGCTGCAAAGGAACAACACGAGAGTCCATGCTTGCAAAATTGCGGTGGATGCTGTAGTGCGAAACAGGTATGAATTAACACAACATCCTGCCTATTCCATTGACCTAGCACCTAGCGACTTCTTCCTATTCCCAAACTTGAAAAAGGATATCCGTGGACGTCATTTCCGGTCTGATGAAGAAGTCGTGACCTTTGCCATGTGATCAAATTAAGAAATGTCAATGCAACTTGCAATGCTATGAAAGTTGACGGAGACCTTTGAGTACTTAACATAATCCTGCCATAAACACCGAAGTGGCGCATAACAACATGGCGGCGCCCGTGTCGAAGTTGTGTACGCTCATAACCGGCATACTGGAGTTACTGCGTGTAACTTGATCTTTCATTAAAGGGACATGGTCTCGTTTTGATCTGGGATATTTCTAATTTTATTTTCCCCCATTTTTGTTAAGTTTACAATTCGTAAGTAAGGCAATTCGAATGGTCAGCAAAATTTGAAAGTTAGCTGTCGAGTTACAAGAGAGATACAGAGCTCACAATTCCTTGTTATATAAACAAGGCTCGTGTCATGTTTTTATTTACATTTAATAGGTTAAATATACTAGTAAAAGTTTCATTAAAAGCACTTCTTTTCTTTTCATTTGACATGTAAATTCGGAACACAATTAAACAGTTTCTAGTGTTTGTCACATCTCATTTTGTTTTAACCATGATACTTTCTGTTAAGCAATCTATATATAAACAAAATAATGGCACTATAAATGGACCCCTAAACCTACATGAAGTGGGACCCACTCCCCTGGGGGAAATGTCTGTATGTAGCAGTGCTTTCTCTAACGATAGTTCCGTCAACATTTTATTAGTAATCTAGATTTGAAATCTAAATAACTATGATATCGCAAACTCTATTCATGATTATTTGAATAGCAAATGAAACTAAGTCGTAGTATGTACTGTTTATATATATGTACAATGCATGAAAAATGGAGAGAGAGAGAGAGAGAGAGAGAGAGAAAGAGAGAGAGAGAGAGAGAGAGAGAGAGAGAAACTGGTGTATTCAAAATCCTTATACAATAGATGTTTTATTTGGAACTGTATGACCTCTGACTTTCGTGGTAGATGTAATCTAAATTACGGGTTAGACGCAGCAGTTGTTATATTGACCTTCAACTTTATTACTACCTATACAGTACACTATACAAACTTATCGTCCTATTAAAAGTTCGACTTAATTTACGTTTAATCGTTAAAAGCGTGGCTCTGTTTATCTCATTCTTTTTATCATTTGTAGAACAATTCCACTACTGCAAATGACGGAGGGGAAAAAAGAAGGAAAAAAAAAAGGAAAAAAAAAACTTCGATATTAAATTTCTTAAAACCTTTACGAATTGATAACCAAATTTTATAAAATTCTATAACTATGACGTCGTAAAATTTACCGATTTTTTTTTTCCGTTTTACTGTTACTAAATATTATCATTTAGAGGTGAATTCAGGGAAACATTGGGTGATTTTGCAAACCCAATTACTGCTGACCTTACGAGATAATCCAAGACGTCGCAATCATCGCATAGTTTAAGGTCTAAACTTAAGACTAATCTCGCCTTCACGTGATTGTCACCCGGCATGTGATATCTATATAATCACCATCCTTAGGCTTTCAAATAAATTCTATAGGAAAATAAATTGGAGATAACCATCTTTGAAAAGAAATCACAGGAGAAGACAAAATCCTTTAAGGGATTTTTGAAAATCCTTTCCGAAATTTTAATCTCAAATGCTAAAGTTTTCTCAAGGTAAATATATCTCACCTGTAAGGTGTGATTTACCTTCCGTGACGGTCTATTTGGTGACAACCTTGTTTCTTTTCTCTGGAGGAGCCATCGTCAAATTATACTATTCATTTGTGGAATGATGGAATGTTATTCTTTGAGAAAAAAACACAACATCGATTAAGCGCATGTCATTACGGAAATTACGAGGTAGATAAACAAAACGTGACGCTACTCGTATATAACCAATAAAGATACCTTTGTTTTAATTTTCAAAATATAAAAATATTATTTATATTATGATATTATGTTCTGCAAAACCAATCCTACTCTCAATTCTTCGGTAAACAGACAATTGATTACCATTTGATGGACAGGCGATGGGTAGGAAGCATTACAAAGGCACAACACATTTCCAATTTGAAATTCAAGCTGAATTTCTGAATATTATTGCTAAGAGAGAGAAGTAGCTTACAATGACGCGGAATTACTTATCACATTCCAGCGCAATATTTTACATTATTTTGCTACGACTAGAATAACGCTCCGTCACTGGATAAAACGCGCCACGTGATTGGACGGCAACACTACGTCCGGATCATCTTTTTAATTTTATATCTTCTTACATATATTCACATATAAAACATATTGGTCTTCGACAGATCGAAACACTTATTAAATTTGTTACTGACTATCTATAGAAATTTATCGGATTGTTACAGTCCTTAGAAGGCTCTGTGAATGCAGGATTTTTTTAAGCGGGGTAGGCTGGGGACTCAGAGGTTTTGATACTCTTTGGGTTACTTTTAGGGGGTATTCTAGCTATACTTTATACATAGTGAAATTAATATGTAACAACAAATATCTTTATACGTTTGTTGTTTGCACAATGTCATATCTTGTACTTTTGCCGTTGTTCTACATTTTTTCCAGTTTTGGTCAAAAAAGAAGGAGGGGCGCCCCCCCCCCCCCCTCACCTTTCTAAATCCGCCACTGCTACAATTTCTTCTAACTTTTCGAATTGTTAATATGCTCAAAAACTTTTTTCTGCCTTCCATTGATTTGTGGAATGTCAACTGATTTCTATCATCCGTATGTCAGTTGAGTGCATATGTATAACTATTTAAGAAATTCAGCGTTCAACGTAAGAAAAATGGGTTTAAGTGAGCTGTGCACAGAGTACCCTGAAATGGCGCTCATAACGATCAAGAGATTGCTTATTTCTTGCACGAATATTGTTTTCTTTAAAGTCAATCATCGCAGTTGATAACATCGTCTGGATTTTAACCCCCCTACCTCTAGGGAAAGATATTTTCCAACCAAAGCCTTTCATCTCATCCGAACTAAATGAAAATGTGGTGGCGGATCCATCACTACCAAGCATTCAGGTCTAAATGATGAATGCCTCCAAAAAAGAAATGGGACATGTATTTGAATATTCGGCACCGATTTCCTGTGTGAATTTTTAATTCAAAAACAATACATTCCTTAACGTGCGTCTGCCCGGACCATGAATAATCGGTTAACGAAAACAGAATTAAAGAGAAAAGACGTGATACAGGAGTTATACCCCTTGTGACGCACTGATAATTTTCCTGTGTCTGAGTTCGCAAGACGGGAAAAAAAAGTCTTATTGGTCTTTTGCTTCTAGCAAGCTCCAGTGCCCTGAGTTTATTTAAATGAATGATTTTGTAAAGCGTAGGAGTTGGGTTAATAGAGAGAGTGGTCATTTGATGACTTCGATCTCAACAGCTGTTTAATGCACAACCCAGCAACTCCCAACAATGACACGACACTCTTTTGATGAAAAACGCATACAGTTGAGAGATGTTTGAAAGTTTCAAAACCGACGCCTCTCTCTCTCTCTCTCTCTCTCTCTCTCTCTCTCTCTCTCTCGTGTTTATCCTACCCATATTATTATATACAATAGATTCGAAGTTCAACTCGTAATACACGTATTTTGAAATTTAACCTGAGCTTCACACTCCTGGAAATGAAAAAAAATCCTTAATTCCCCACAATGTCGTTGGCCACGATTACGGAGTACAAAGTACCTAACCTATCTATGACATAGTGACGTCCGGAGTACCTACCCTATCTATGACGTAGTGATGTCCGGAGTACCTACCCTATCTATGACGTAGTGACGTCCGGAGTACCTACCCTATCTATGACGTAGTGACGTCCGGAGTACCTACCCTATCTATGACGTAGTAAAGTTTTCTCAAAAGGCATAAGACAATGCTTGCCTCACTAATAACACTCTACATGGTCGGAAACCCACGTTTGATTACGCGTCGTTCCTCTCTCCAACACCAGTGTGGCCATTGATTCCTACTAGCTCGTTTTCATGAAAACAATTTTGATTGGTGGCTCATGGGAAACACTGAGTTATTTGTCCAATCAAAAAGACGCTTTTAGCGCCTCTTTAGTGTACGCACCATTTCATGGGCGCAGCCATATTGTTTTGATTGCGAAATTAAGGTAATGCTACCTTTAAAAGCAGACGAGTTCCTCTACTAAAACGATTAATTTGATTGGAGTTTAAAAATTTCACGAGACCGAGCTAGAAGGTATCAATGGCCCCACGGGTGATTGAGAGAGGAACGACGCGTAATCAAACGTGGGTTTCCGACGATGATGTTCTAGGGTTAATCGAATTTTATTTTTACTCTTGTTCCATCTTCTTTCTTATTAGTTGCCTCTGTTGAAATTTTCCCAGTATAAAACATTGTACTGTGAATGATTTCACCCAAATTCCTTTTCTCGATTCCCTTTATGGTTCTATACCTCCATAGCATATTAAGTGTTTATTTTTTTACTATACTAAGACTAACAGACAAAAAAAAGCTTCTATCAAAGAAAATTATTTCCAGTACAAAGGGTGTTTTAGAAAATCGTTCCCATGTTTTTGACACTAGTGGAAATATCAATCTAATTGAATTGATACGTCATCATTATTTCACAATTGAAAATATGATTAAGTATTTTACGAGCGATTATACACGCAATACTTCGTCATTCACATCAAACATGCGGTTAATATATCAGTAAATGGCAGATTGTAACAATCTAGATGGAAACTTGATGGCGCCAGTGAAATGGTGTAGACAGAAAAGTAGATTGAACATTTGTTATTAATTCTTATTTCCCCAATATATTTCAGGCATTTCCTCTAAAATGCAACGCATAAGGCACACAATATGATTACATGGCTATTATTCAGTGAAACTACACAGGCACATAGAATCGGAAAGAGGGGGGGGGGGGGTTGTCCTCCATTTTTTTTTTTTTTTTTTGACAGTGACTATCATTTCATATGTTTGTCCCTTGAGAATCCGGGTTACAATAAGTCCTCAGAACCCCTTGGTTGTCTAAAGAGGCAACTGAATGGAGAGCGCAAGATCCGAGGTCCTGTCCCCTGTCACAGTAGGTGTGTCATGATAAAGATCCATCCCTTCTCAGAGACCGTAAGCGCTAATCATAGGCCTAAAATTCGGCAGTCCTTCACCGCCAATGGTGAGGCCTCCATATGATTTATGTAATGCAAATAAAAGATATAATGGGTGTCGCCCCACTTTTTTATGACACTAGTATTGAATGAAACGAAAAAAAAAGAAGCTTGAAATGTTAACTATTTAGCTAAGTATTACAGTAAAAAGATCCCTCCCTATGTTCACTACAAATTACTTTAAGGAAATAAAGTTTGGTGGCGGCTTTTTTGTTTTTGTTTTTTGTTTGTTTTTATTGTTTTGTTTTGTTTTGTTTGTTTTTTTTGTTGTTTTTTTTTTGCTTTTTTTTTTTTTGGTTTTTGTTTGTTTTGTTGTTTTGTTTTGTTTGTTTGTTTTGTTTATTTATTTATTTATTTTTGTAATTTTTTTTTTTTTTTATTTTTTTTTTTTTTTTTTTTTGGGAGAAGGCAGTCACATCTTATATTGTAGCCACTTAGTCTTACGTTGGTTAACGCATGATCTGTAAATCGGAAGCTCGAACCCTGCCAACAATAGAAACGATACAGGACAGCCCCTTTTCCCTCCAAAACAAACTAAGAAACAAACCGCGTGAATTTGAATATCGCTTCAGACTGACGATCTACAGATCGCGAGTTAGAATCCTGTGCATCAAGCTTTCTACTAAAATTTTCAAGGACATTATCTCCAGTTTAAAATTATCATTGCACACATTTTCCAGATTTCCCAAGTTAATATCATCCCCAGTGTGGTATATAAATCAATAACACAAAGAAATATTTTTCTTTACAAAAAAAGAAATATTTTTTATTTTCAAAAAAAGAACAGTGCTGAAGTTTATATTTAATTGACGTTTTCCGGTGATAGCAGTGTGTTCAAAGTTTTGCTGCCAGGACGTCATGGCGGAACTCGACATAGCGTGAAAGTGTGGCGTAATTGACAGGTTACGATATTTGAATCGTGCTTGACATTTATAAGCAATTAGTCCTCTAATTAGTCCTCTCTGATGGGGATACCTCGGTCTATACCGGAAGAATATCCTTTTTCCAATCTTTGTCCCCAGACAAAAGCGCGCGCTCTCTCTCTATATAATAAGCGTTGCTCTACATACAAATGAATTTAGTTTGCGCTCCATCAGAGACTATATATCTACACGCCGTTCAGTCTCAGTTTAACCTAAACCTTCGCTCGGACAACGAAAATAACATGCATTTCACCCAGAATCTTCAGCTCGACCAGAGCGGTAGCTCTACCGGATTTGATCAAGAATTTACACCTGCTATTTAAAGAAATAGTTCTACCGGATCCCACCCAGAATCTTCCTCCATCTATTCGGACCGATATTCCTACCTGATCTCACCCAGAATCAATATCCTTTATCTGATGCAATATAGTTCTACCGGATTTCAGATCCCTGAGCGATGGTTTTACCGGATTTCACCCAGAATCTTCACCCTCTGTCGGGAGCATTATATCATTGGCTGGTGATGATGGTGGTGGTTAAAGTGTCCTTAAAATTGTTATTCGTTTGAGCTAATAAATGTGTGTGTGTGTGTGGGGGGGGGGGGGGGTTAAAGTGTCCTTAAAATCGCGATTCCTTTGAGTTAATAAATGGGGATGGGTGGGTGTGGCAGTTAAAAGAATTTGACTATATAGCAAGTAGTTTCTCTGCCCTCATTGTTCTGTCCACCACACTAAAATGTAATCCTCTGCACCGTTTAGCAATATAATACCTCGGACTACTCGGTATATACTGAATTTGCGCGATAAAAACAAGTTATAAGATGACGGTTGATATTATTTGGCATCTGGCAATAACTCATTAGAAAACATCCCCTCGTTTACTAATAGCAATTAATTTAGTCCGCGTGCTGATTTATCGTCATCTTGTGTTTTATCTCCAATCTCATTTGTCTCGTTAACATATTAACACGTAATCAATACCGCATCTATTATTTGGTTTTACTTTTCATATTTGCGTTACATATAACTATTCGTTAACGATATTGATGTCCTTAGTCCTAAAATAATTACATGATATTTGCATGACATATCTGAATTATTTAGTGTTTGTTTTCCGCATGTGTTAAAGTGACTGCGTTAAATATTTATGTCATGTCCTGTTTTTCCAAACACGCTGCTGCGGCGTTCAGTTTTAGTACCATTTTTTTTAGGTATCTCGGAAGTTGATCAAAGTAAGCGACTCTCTAAAATGCATCAATGTCTTGTGTCATATGATACATGACACATGTACTGTAATTGGTTTGAATGAAATATGTAATGGTATGTTTTGTTCCTTCATTATAGACGTCTCCATACGAGTGAAAAATTCTCGAGCGGGACGTCAAACAATATATAATCAATCAACCTTCTTTATAAATGCGGATTTATAAATAATGTTGTTTGTACACGATAACGCTTTTCGAAAATTGCTCCGGATTTTAGAAACCAAGCAGTGTGTCATGAATTTTTATTTAATTTTATTTATTCTATTTTTTTTTTTGAAAAATGATTTATTAATCTACCACTGAAATCTTCAAGAAGCACACCGTATCCGCCACACTCAACAATTTTTCGGTTATCTGGTGGCGTCCAGTTTTTGTAGGTGGAAGAAAGAACCTAGATACAATGTACCCTGGAAGAGACCACCGACCTTCCCAATGTAAACTGCCAAACTTTCTCACATATATCGGCGAGAGCGAGATTCGAACCCGCGCCGACAAGAGGTGAGAGGCCTTGTGATTGTGAGCGCAATACTTTAACCACTCGGTCCCTCTTATATATATATATATATATATATATATATATATATATATATATATATATATATAATACATTTTCAGCAGTGGTGTACTGAAATTTATCCTTTCAATAAAATTGATATTTTCAGTTTTCACAGAGGACCTGTAATTGTGTTTTTACTTGAATATTGAAATAAAATTTAATGACAAATTTAACGTCACCTGCTGTATGTAATGTAGATTTAAAAGTTTCTTCGCATCATGACAACAGGGGATGGTATGCAGTCGCAATAAGGGTTAAAAAATTATATAAAATTAAATATATTGAATTAAATTGATTTAAAAGTATATTATCCATAACCACAAAGATATATTACATACCAAACCAAGTCCCACGAGGATCCGGATTAGAACCCCTTACTTGTCCTAAAAGGCAAATAAAAGAGGGCAATCCTTCGGATGAGACTGCAGAAACCGAGGCCCCGTGTCACAGTAGCTGTAGCACGATAAAGACCCCCCCCCCCTCTTCATGCTCAAAGGCTGAAAGTGCCGTGCAAAGGCCCAAAATTTGCAGCCCTTTGCGTCTCCATATAAATGAAAAATTTTCGAGCGGAAAGTTAAAAAACAATATACAGCAAACCAGGTAAGGGTTCTAGTTTGTAAGCAATACAAGGTGTAACTGACGGTAAATAAATTGAAAAATAAAAGAACAAATATAATAATGTATTTGTGACATATATAATTTCATATAATCAGGATGAATCTGAAGCAATAAACCCGTCAAATTAGCAAAAAGAAAATGTCGATTCATGAATCACTGTCAGTCCGATAGTAATTCCTTCTCTTAATCACCGATGTGCACTGACTTCGGAAGTCGCCAGTTCGGAAAAACGCGAGAGGCACTGCGCACGTGTCACATTTGTAAACAATTCACATTGCCAACTTATAGCAAATGTATTAATAAAATTTCATTTGAGTGGTATATTTGCATATTTTAATTACTTTCTTGCACTCATAATACTTAAATTCATTCATGACACGTTGCAATATTTTAAAACAAACGAAATGTCTAGTTACTAACGTCAGTCTCCATCTTTGTATGACCTCTGTCTTAGTGCAACCCGATTATGTTCGACAATCATCGTTCTCATGTTCGTGTATACGATGCAATGGCGGTTTATACGAAACGCTCATTGTAGGTATGCTCTCAAACAATATTTCCTTGTTTATTTGGCTGAATTTTCCTTCAGATCTTGGGGATTTTATAAGTTATACCGACATGTGTCAACTGGTGCATAATTCTATTGTTGAAAAATACCAACAGTTACAGTTTGTATTGCTTTGATTTCCTTGCATGACCCCAAAATCAGATTGGGCATTTTGGGAGAAAAAATCTCAAGAGCAATAAGGGTGCAATTTTTCAACTCTTCATACAGTGTAAATTCAAAGATATTCACATCATGATCCCTGCACTTACAGTGGGGCTAGAATACGGATGACAAGTTTACATAGAAATAAAAAACTGCTGTAAAATGTTCCCTCCCGAAGGGCAAGGAGTCCGCGTTGAGTTAGTATCCGCCCTTACATTATGACGCCAAATGTTTTGACTGTAACGGATGAAAATCTCAAATGCTGTATATTTCATTTCTTGTGTAGTGTAGGTCAAATGATTCCTGGGGTTAAGTTAGGGTTAGAAGAGGGGTTCAAAATTTTATAATTTTTTTTTTAATTTTTTTTATCAGTTCGCATCATGGCCCTTGAATTTATGAGGAGCCCACAAGTGAGAATGCGGTATGACTGGGATTTGTCACTAGTGTAGTTTATAGGGCTCAGGTTCATTGTGACGCCATTAGCTCAGCTCAAGAGCAGACAGAAAAAAATGTATCTATCTCACTGTATCACAGCATAGCATCTATATAGGGTCAGACCCATCATTGCAAGTAATCTCCCCTGAAATAAATTAATGGATTTTTGAAGTAGGATTTGCTTTAAAAATCCATTATGAAATTAAACATCCAATAAGTAAAGCTGCCGAGACAATTTGTGTTGATCAGTTGAGTCCCAATCCAATCAAAACCATTGTCTGTGTTGCTGGGTTGCGAGCTTGAGTATAGAGTTGTTTATCAATTTACACGCCTGTTAAGGTATGATAAATTTTATCGATATCGTGTTTTAACAAAACATTGTTTGATTTTGATGATTTTAACAATAGTTTTATTCAATAGACATCGCATTTGCTTATAATCATGCAATATGTATTCCTAAAGTATTCAGTACAAAGATAGACAACTCTATCGATTCCAAAGACATTTTTGACAGATAATGGAAAGTATATTTCTTTAAATACTCAAGAAATAAACTTCAGTTTTGAAAATACAAGAGGGAATGAACTGAGACGTGTTCGTACAGAATAGTCGAAATAAAAACAGTGAATATAACTGAATAATTACGAGGTTTTCGCCCCTTATGTCAGTAATACCGATTGGTGAAATACTACATGTATTGATGGAAAGTTCATGATAACTAACATTCGATCTCGTAATTCCTTTAGAAAATACAAATCAGAGACATGGGCAAACACGGAGCCCTGGTCACACCAGAGGTGAGATCAGGTGTCTAGGAGGAGTAAACATCCCCTGTCTACCGTTCCCAATTTCAAGGCTTAAAAAATCCCCAATAACAATTTGCTTTGACATCGGGGCTCGTATTTTCTTGGTATGGCATAGATAGTTGATCAAGTTATCGGTACACGTTTGTAAAATACAAACAATCAATACTTAGTCCTTTAGAATATACATGTAGGTTATTCAGGATTAATTTTAATAAATGTCATTTGTTGATTCATATAGTATTCCCAATTTGTTCTTTTATAACGCGGATTATGAACTATAAACTAATCAAAGATTAAACAAAAATCATAAATCTAAAATCGTGAAACCAGATTTAACAACCAACAGTGACTATAAAAATTATGTGTATAACAACATTTCTGCCGGAAAAAAAATGTGAAAGGAGATTATTCAAGTTAGTATAACATCTACATTTAGTGCGCTTCCTATCCCACTGACACAATCTCCAATATTTTTATACCCCCGTAATTGAAAAGTTTTAAGTCTGTTCGTATTTTTTTCAGCAAAATTTTTAATCTTGGCCATAACCTTGGAATGGTTTGCGATGCGGCTTCCATATTTCTTGTATGTTCTCTTTTTTTTTTTGATACCAAATTATTTCACCTTATTTCACCTTGGAGTTTCATCTATTTTTGAAAAACATTGACCTTGGTAAAAACTTCTGAATGGGTAGTGGTGGAGCATTCATATATAACGTGTATTTTTGTGATAGTACATTTCTTCTGGTACCTAAATGTTTGACCTTGTGTCGTTTACCTTGGAGTTTGACCTTGGTTATAACTTTGCATTGTTAATGAAAGGTTTTTCAAAGTTCACATGTGGATTCAAATTTCGTTAGGTAACATTTTTTTTTTGTCCCATGACCTCGCGCTTTGACCATATTGCTAGCTACGTTTACCAAGTCAGTGAATACCCATCCTACCTCAAGCCTTGGCTGTATGAAAATGTGAAGATAACGAACAAAGATCAACATCATAACTCCTATAAAGAATACAAAATTAAGAATTGGGTAAACGCAGTCCGCTGGGCATACCAGAGGTTGGATCTGGTGTCCATAAGGAGTAAGCATCCCCTGTCGAGCGTTCACATTCACCGTGAGCCCTATATCTTGATGAGGTAAACAGAGTAATCCGTAGTCAAATTGTTAATGATGTATGAAACGGTTCAACAATTTGTAATAAATATGTCCTACAGCATTTGACCCTTTGACATGTTGTACTGGTAAATTAGATCGTTATAACGACCGAAGAATTTGCAAAATGCTAACTTTTAAACGAGACAGTAAAAATCCTTGTAACATAAACTTATTTGTCACCGAAACCCGCGATTTTATCAAATATCCATGAAATGGCAGAGCCATTGATTGACCAATCATTGTCACAATAACAAATTTCGATATTTCAATGGCTGCACCCATAGGTATAAAACAGACAAAAAAGCTTACAGAGCACTCTTTTAGAAACAAGTATACAACTAATTTATATAAATAAAATCCGCTTAATTATATTAACAAAGGCCACATGTATGCTATAAACTTATTTTCATTGGCTTATTAGGTCAGTTTCATTCCACGGATTATTCCACTACTAGCCTCGCTATGATCTCATTTCATCCAAAAATATCATGGGAGCTCCCCAGTTGGTTGATATATAAATGTAGATATTCATAGAGTCAAGGACTTTGTTAATCATACAACCACCCGTCCGGTTACGGCGTACCGTGAATGGAATAGGCGTGGTTTGCAACGATCTAATTTGACCTAATTTTGAAAGAAAACAAAACAACATTAACCTAGGCCGTAATATTGAATGGTTAGCGATAGGGCTTTCATATTTCACCTTTGTATTTCTTTTGAAAAGACCTTTCTTCTAGTACCAAAATGTTTTACCTCATGACCTTAACCTGGGTGTATATCTACTATTGGAAAAAAACCCACTTTGGTCCTAACTTTGAATGGTTAGGAGATGATTTTCACATTTCACACGTGTATCCCTTGCAATAAGATCTTTAAGTACCATACTTGCTTTGTTTTCACATGGGGACATCGCTGTTTCACAAACACATCTTGTGTCTGAGCTAAACTGTCTTTTATCTACTTATATAAAACAAGTAGAATGCGAAACAAAATTTCAAAATTATGAAATACAAGACACTCCACAAACTTAACTGGAAACAGAAAGACAATATCCTTTTTTAAAACATTTCTTTAATAGCGTGATGTTTGTATAATATTTGGTGAAAGACAAAAATATAAAGAATTATGTAATTATGTCAAAAACGCATCGATATATATATATATGCATCTATGTAAATACATTTCTATGTCGTACTATTGCACAGGTGTATATTCAAACAGTTTGCAAATCATTCAAATTATCATCAATTTCGTATTTTTAAAAAAAACAACAAAACAAAACATCAATCTGGAATATGATCGTTACCGATGGAGTATATATAAAGTCTTGCCTATACAAACATTTTAAATGGAAAAAAAAAATCGACAAATTCTGTTAGTATTATATAAATAACTAGTAGGGTAAAAAGTCACATGACGCCTACGTGTATAAATACAAAATCGTATAAACAATCCAAACGTAATGTATCAACTGTTAGCATGGTTAAGGGGGGATAATACACCAGAAAAAAAACGATGTGGATGAAAAGTGGAAGACGTGTACAACAATATTTTGATTGATTGATTGTTTGTTTTACGTCCCGTCGAGAATTTCACACTCATATTGAGACGTCACCAACTGTAGCTGAAGTACCACAATTTTAGACCTATGCTTAGCGCTCTGGGTCGTGGCAGTGAGGGTTCTTTAACGTGCCAACGCCTACGGTGACACGGGACCTCCGTTTATAAGGTCATATCCGAAAGACCCGTGATTCTCACTTCTAAATGCCGAGCATTTGGCGAAGAAGCAATCACTTCCTAGTTTTCGTCTTAGGTTTGACGCGGCCATGGCACGAGCGAACAATATTTTGAAATTGAAAATTTTCAAATTCATATTATTTTGTCAAAATATTCAGTTTTAATAGAAAGTAACCTTCAAAAAAATAATAATCATAAAAACAATAATAGAATAAAATAAAAAAATAAAAACATCCTTGACATGCATATGCGTTCCACAGATCAGCCGTCAACACATTAACCGACCCAGCTAGGCAATTAATTCAAAAGGAGTATATACGTATTGTTGATATTCATTTTTTCATTCATGTTTAAAAAGAAAGTCAGCCACTATGATGTTGCATATTTTTGGTACACCTCGGTAATAATAAACCGTACTATAAGATTTCTCTCATCTTGTCTAACACCGTACATTATATATATATATATATATATGTTGTCTTTCTATGCCCACCCAAACGACTCGAAAGGATCACTCTAATGTCATTTCCGTTAAATATTTATTTTTATGCATGTCAATTTCTACCTAAAATAATAATAAAAAAAATAATAGAGGAAAATGAAAACGCAGTTTCACATTCAAGTGAGCTGGGTAAAAAGGGAGAAAATGGTAATCTAAATTACATATTAAATACACACACCGACACCAGCCAATAAATCGACTAAAGTGACAGAATATAAAGGGTATATAACATTAAAAAAGAAGAAAATAAACACACACACACATACACACGCACACAATAATGTGTGCAATACGCAAGAGTATTGAAGTATAAACAACTCTAATAAAAATAAAATCATTCCACGTCTTCTATCAGTTATGCATGGATTAACATCCCATGTCTGTTCACTTACATTGCTCGATAAATTAAAAGAAAATTAAACAGTTGTAAGAAGGATATCCAAATTCCTGGAAGAATACACAGCCCTTTGATTTCTACTAACCTTTCAGAAAACAAACAATCAAACAAACAAAAAAACTCTCGTCTATGGAGCAGAAAATGCGAAGAATTTAGCAAAATTGAAACGAACCAAAATGTGTCAATTTCACAGGAATTCATGGTGCATATTCCACTAGTGGATACCAGAAGAAGTTGAAGGTGACCGTGATAGCGTTATTCATCTCTCTCATCAACATCTCCTCTATACTCTCCTCCTCCTCCAATTTCATCATGACAGCCAGTTCGCGGTTGGTACACTTGATATGTCTCAGTGACAACTTGGGGTTCCTGCTGCCTAAATCTTTACTAAGCGTCCCTGTGAACTCGACAGTGTCATCCATGTTCAAAGCTGACAGCGTCTCTTTAAAGCTGTGCCCTGCATCTAGCTCTACCGTCACGTGTCCACCCATTAACACGTGTACTTCAAACATGTACGTGTCAAGATTCCTCAAGTGACATTCGTGGCCAAGATTATCCATAACTCTACAAAGTTTGCGATCTGATTCCGTTTTATTCACATCTTCACAGTCACCAAACCTTTGTCCATATAAACAACGAATTTCATTCGCTATGAAAGCAGGAAATGCACTCAACAGCGGTTCCACGTTATTTGTTATAGACTTTATTTCGGTGCCTGCATATTTCCCAGTCCATGTAACTTTTTGTCCCTGCAGGTGTAAACATTTCAAACTTTTGCCAAGGTCATTCATTCCACAAAATTGAAGGTACTCATCGTACTTCATTTCAAACGGTTTTGAACTCGTCGCTGCAGGCATGCGAATGAAGATGAGGGGAAGTATTGCTAAAACGCCGAATATCACCATCATTATTATCTTCACATTTTTAATTTTATTATCTAACTTCTTTCCCAAAATGACTTTTGTCTGAGACATCAGCAAAGGAACCGCTGCAAACACCAATGTGATGAAGAGCTTTCCGAATATCTGTGTTTGTAGGAGACAATAGATTCCATACACAATAGATGCGAGGATTAGAAGCAGAGTGATGGGAACCAAGAAGGGGAGAAAAAAATATCCCAGGGAGGCCCTTATCAAACCCTTCCACGTGGAAAACGGAAAGAAACTTAACATAAGATTGAACCAAAAATAGCAGACCAGGTGTGGAACTAAAACTCTATAGATGCCTTTCCAGGACTTCTGTGCAGCCATTACAATGAAAATAAGAGGGATTAGCAGAAACGCAATGGATGGGATTCCAAAATGTATCTTAAACCCGGCACCACAAGGAAGAGTAAATATTGCGTCAGTAAATAGGTGTAATAGCTTGGTAATAAATGGGATTTTCGGAAAATGATGAAAGAAAGTTGGCAAGGCAGACAAAAAATTACATATCAGAGACAACAGTGTAATCAAATCGTAACTATCACTCAGGGCAGCAAAGCAGATGGCTGAGAGCACTCCACAGAGAACACAGATTTCTGAACAAGGGATGTAACTCTTGTTAGCTAGGGAGAAACTGACCACCAACAAAGGAAGTGCTCCAAAAAATACTAGATAAGGTGCCAAAGAATTCCATGAAAACTGAGACTTTGTCTTTTCCACATCAACTCCAACATTGTATGTCTTTAGAACATCAGCTAACTTGCTTGCCTCCACTAGTTTCCTCTTCTTATAAAACATCTGTATAGTAGTGACCCCCATGATGGCCAGGGTCAGGTAGAAGATAACTACTGGGACAATCTGGAAGATGAGGGCAACACTGATGAAGCTGTAGAGGAAGAAGACAGACAGGAGATAAATCTGATTGGTGGGGATCATCCTCATCACAAAGTCCAATCCTTCTTTGGAGATGTACTCTAATCCAGTTTCATACAAGGCTACAGCTGTCTCTTTAGGATACCTAGTGATCTGTTAAAATACAGTCTGAATGAATGTGACAAATATAAATATCTAAGGATTGAGAGTAATTTTTCCTCCTTTTATGAGATATCAGGTACGTTTGGGACAGTTTACGCATTATAAACTAGCATAAACTGTCCCAAAGTCCTTCATATTGCATAAACTGAAGAAAAATTAACTTCATACCCTACAATTTAATTTAGTAAATTGTATTTAATATTATTTAAATATATATTTCTGTAGAAGATATGAATTTCATATAACACAGACCAATATTGCCGTAGCAACAAAACGAAAACAGAACAGCCAAACGTATTGTGATGTCATTTCTAGCACGTCATATAGCGGGACTAAACGATAGTTTTGTTATAATGATTTCATTCAACCATACACTCAGCTGTCTTCGTAAATTTTCTGACGAACTGCTCGTCGAACCTTTAAGGAGACAGCCAAGCGTCTGGTTGAACGATGTAAAGAATTTTGAATATAAAGTCAAATGACTCAACCAAATTGTGTGTTACAAGTAAAATTATAATATCATCGCTGGACTTTTATGCACACTGCTCAGGACTTTAAATTCTTCGCACAGTATTTCATTGCTGTTCTGTATAAGAAAGTGTTTGCTTTACGTTTCCATCTTCAATGTTTTGAACTTATCTGCAGAACTATAGCTAGCAGGGAAAAAGAAAATGAAAAAAAACAAACAAAAAAACACAGACACACACACACACACACACACACACACAAAACCTGGGACAGACCAGAGACCTACAGAGCCATCCCTTACAGAAACCTTACCTTACAGTGCATCATCTGTGCATAATGCAGGTTTAGGATTTGTCAGTATCAAAATTTTGAGTTGGCACTTTAAAAGTAAGGTGTACTCCCACGGCACATACATGTAATACGCCCATCAGATATTTACTAATCATAAACAGATAAGTGTAGATGGGACAAAATCATGTCAAATTTGGTATACCAATTGATTTGTCAATATATCTCTTGACTAGTCCAAACTTAAATCACCACATTTTAAAACATATTTCACTTTATTACATTTATTTAGATTTCATTCATATGATATAAATCACACTGTACTTAACAATATTGGGTCTTACAAAGAAATGTCCCATAACTAAAGAAGTAACAAAATCATGTCCAAGGCTTTCTTACATTATACTCATTAATTAATCTTTAATTTGACAGATGCAATTTGGCTCTTATCAAAATAATCTTCGTATGTCCAGCTGAACTCCTTGAAACATCATAGCTAATATCATCATTCTCAAGAGACACACGGAATTCCTCTATCTGTTGTGTAATGTGCTTGTTAAGTCTTTCTAAATTTTGTAGTACAATGCTGCATATATTTTATCCTTATTGTTGGAAACAAAATATAACTTATATTAATTGTTATGTTATGTAAATGTTATGAAAACAAAATGTGTATAAATTCTTGTTGTAATCATTTTTAAATAGGGTTACTACATTAATCTCATATATATCATATACAGTGATTACCTTCCTTAAAAATAGTTTCCTTTAACACTTGTTTTTTTTATGACACATATGACCACATCATCTTAAATAAAGGTCACGGTCTTTTTAATGTATGCTACGATATAATTTCTACATAAAGACACATAAATTGACCAAGTCCAATGATTCTGGGCCAAAATATTATCTGGTTGTGAATCAGATAGAGTTTGGTGTATCTGGACATATTCTACCAAAGATACATCAGCTGACAGAGTTTGATGATTCTATGTCTCATTGTATCTAAATTATGAGTGGACACAAACAAGCTAATGGACAGACACAAACACTATGTCATATAATACGCCCCAACTTTCATGGGCGTATAAAAAAGGGATAAATGACCTAAATCGACCATTGCTAATGACCTTAATCCTTCCCTTAAAATCAACTTTACTGTTTACCTTTTGATACAAACTAGCATGTTTGTATTCAACTGAAATTTCACTGCTTTCCTCTGGTGAAAGAGTTATTTGCCCTTGGATCTTCTCTGACAGGATTTTCACAAATTCTGTTTCACTAATTGTATCACCAATCTTTTTTCCTGACAAATAAAATGATACATAATTCAATTTAAAATAACAAAATAACAACACCACAAAAAAAAAAAATAAATAAAAAATAAAAAAAACAAAAACAAAAAAAAAACATGAGACCCCAAGTATGCACATTTTATTCTCTGTATAGAAATCACTGTATTACCTGTGTGATTTTCATACTTCTCCATTTTATTCTCTGTATAGAAATCACTGTATTACCTGTGTGATTTTCATACTTCTCCATTTTATTCTCTGTATAGAAATCACTGTATTACCTGTGTGATTTTCATACTTCTCCATTTTATTCTCTGTATAGAAATCACTGTATTACCTGTGTGATTCTCATACTTCTCCATTTTATTCTCTGTATAGAAATCACTGTATTACCTGTGTGATTTTCATACTTCTCCATTTTATTCTCTGTATAGAAATCACTGTATTACCTGTGTGATTTTCATACTTCTCCATTTCTATACTCTGTACTAGACGAGAGACATCTCTATCATACACATTGGCTAATTTAGAATTCTTTTATAGGTCAGTAAGTTTTATCCCATCATAGCAAAACGCAATTTTCTATTTGAGTTCTAAAAGGGCAAAGTTTTCAATCATACAAACAGTTTGTCTGCTTGATTTCCAGTAATAAAGACGTTCTATAATATATTGCATTTTTAACATATGATCAACTAAGCTCTACACAAAGGATCTGAACCTCTCCGACGTATGGCCGAGGAACAGCGAGTGTCAACATCGTCACTGACTTCACATTTACTCCATTTAAACTTTTAAAGGTGTACATCTTGGAATTGTAACAAGCAAGAAAACTACTAATAATGCTTCTGTGGTGCAGGGAATCAATGATTCAAACAAATTACCTTTTCAATTGAATGGGCCAAGGTATTTTTGATTCTACATGGGATTGAAAAAAATCCATACCATACAGGAAAATTTTGTTTAGTTTTAACTAGTCCTAAAATTGACAATTTATGTCCCCTTTTGTCAAAGATGCTCCATACCAAATATGACAAAAATGGAATAGTAGTTATCAAGAAGTTAATAACGTTCAGTTGTTAATGCATGAAAAACAATGGGCACATACTATTAATAGCAATACATATAAGTCAGTTGAGTGACTCAGGTGACCAATGGCCAGAATGACACTTGTATAAATCACTTCCTTTTGTACTGATGAAGTTATAGATCTATTTATTTCACTTTTTTATAGTTAATGCATATTGCCACATCAAAGTTTCCAATTAAATGAGTATTGTGTGATGAAAATTGCTCATTTGTCGGAAAAGTTTGCATTGGATAAGGCACCATATGAAGGCTCTGATCCAATACCATCAACATATATACATGATCGGGGTGGACTGTGTAATTTTGAGAATATTTTACAGGGCCTGTTGACAATACCTAACATGCATCTACCTAGGTCTTTCACACTGCTCATTATGATCACACAAACAATTTATATGCTCGGTGTCCAGCAGCAAAGAAAATTTTCTAATGCATTTTCAATAAATAATGCCTTCAAAGCAGCTTATTACAAGTAAAATAGTTTTGAATAAAACATAAACCAACCAACAAAAATAAAAATATAGTCTCCCAAAACTCTTGACGGCACAGATAATGTCAACGTCAACATCAAAACACCTTCATATGTCATCACTTACATAAATTAAGAGCTGTACTAACATTACAACTACCCCCACCCCTTTGGGCTTGTTCAAAATGTGATATATATATATATATATATATATTATATGTGTTTGTGTGTGTGTTCTACCCTTTCTCCAACTGACCTTGGCCTTTGCGAATTGACCTTGTTTCTGGGTGGAAACACATCACCTGTTTTATATTTTTGTTTGTTTGTTTGTTGTTTTCCGCCACACTCAACAATGTTTCAGTTATCTGGTGGCGTCCGGTTTTTGTAGGTGGAGGAGAGAACCCAGATACAATGTAAACAGGGAGAAACCACCGACCTTCTGAAAGTAAACTGGCAAACTTTGTCACATATCGGCGCAGGTAAGAATCGAACCCATGCCAACTAGAGGTGAGAGGCCATGTGATTTTGAGCGCAATGCTCCAACCACTCCGCCACGGAGACCCCCCACCTGTTTTAAATGCAACCTTTGTGACACATTTTAAAAGTTTAAATGGCCTTGACAAATACTTCAACTAATATTTAATAGTGACATTGACCTATGGCAAACAACCTTGTTTCGCAGTAATGGCATACCATCTGGCCTTAGGCCAATTTCTCTCCACTACACAGTTAACATTCTGATATATAGTGGATCATACTAAAAGAAAAAGTTGATTCTTACATATTCCCCAAACAAAGTTGAAGGGAGTGGGAAGCATCATGGTTTCTGGTTGTGATCTCATATGATTGAAATTTAAGTTGGTTTGGTAGGTCTGAATAATTTCTTTCTTTACTATTTTTTGCTTATAAACACAACTTATCAACACAAAATATAATATCTATCATTTAATATTAATAACCATTTGTTTTATAATTCAAAGTAAATGATTTGTTTGTATCTTGTTCTATGTCCTGTTCTTAAAATTTTTTTCACTCATGTAGAGACATCATAAGTTTTAGTGAAGTGCCACAAATATTTCTTAAGCATCACACTTACAGTTGTAGCAGTGAGGGTACTGTATCATGTCATACCATACAGGACCTCTATTTAAGATTGTATCTCTAAAACACCTGTGACTTTCACTTCTGGGTGTTCCTGGGGAAAGAACATTCACTACATATATCAAATGTCTTTGTTTGAACATGGTACTGGGATTGAGTCCTTGCCTCCAGTTTGTGAAATGACTGCCCAAACCACAATGCTACTCTGACCAAGTGGACAAATGGCATATAGATTCTTTAATTCAATTGATGAGCAATTTTCATTCATATCAATCAAGAAATGAATACTTAGAATTCTACACTGTACAAAGTTAATAACAATTTTGTCAGGCACACAATTCCAAAAGACAACAATCAAACAATCTATGCAATATTTGTATTCATTTTTTTAGTTATGAATATCAAAATCAAATTTGAAAATAAATCTCAAAATGTAAATTAGACTGGACAATGGATATACAATGAAAATAGAATAAGATTTTCCATACACTTTGAAATTCTCCTGACAAAGAAGGTCTGCATCAACATTTTTTATTTATTTAATGTTTTAAACTGTTTCCTGCTATTTTAAAAGTTTAGGTAATTTATTCTGGCGAAAAAAAAAATTATTGCAGTAAACCTTTCTGGATTAGTGACATAACTGTAAAGTTTATTCTTACAAAATGTTTTGTAAACTATGCATCAGTTATCTTAATCATTGCATGCCACAGCTGCAATATGAAGGAAGAGGATCATATATTTCAGCTGTGGCTTGTGATCACGCAGTCATCTTACAACCAGGACACCCAACATGACATTGTGAAGATTCAACCGATAAACACTTCCTGTAAACGGGACTCAAAATCAGATGAGAAAATGAGTTAAAATCCTGTCACAAAATTTATCCCCAGGATATGTTTTATCATCTACACTGCACCTTAACATGTATCTAAAATCAACGAAGTATGTTTGTGAAACACTGTGAGCATGATGAGCATGGCTAACTTAAGTTGTAGCAAGTTTGATCATGACCATGATAATTGTTAGTTACTTTAATTAATCAATTGACTTTGACTTTGACCTTTAAGTTCATCCAGTATAAAGCATCTCTCTTGTAGTATATGACAAACTTTATTTTTTTAATTTTTGGGGGGCTTGGGGGGGGGGGGGGGGTGGGTGGGGGGGATTGGGGGGTAGTATGGGGTTGGTCCCACAAGAATAGTAAGAAATAAGTAAAATAAACATCAGATATAAAGCATACAAAAAATGAAATAATTGTGTAGTTTCGGTTTCCTGACCTACCCTATAAATGTACAGAAATATCATCTGCCAGAATTGCCTTCACTTTCAATAAATATTCATTAACAATTTACCTTAGCATTGAAAAACATTATTAGCTGGAATACATAGCTATAAAGAAGACTGAAGCATGCATTTATAATACTTTAAAGCACAAAAAAAGTATAATTAAAAAAGGGGACAAATTTGTTAAATGTCTATTACATTTTTTTCTGAAAATCCTCAAACAATTTCGGGACTCAGAAAGATTACCCAACATCATTGATGCAAACTCTTTGCTACCATTCTGCTTGCTATCACATAATATCAATCTTGATGTTGGGTCAGTTTAAGTACCCGTAACCATGCGTTCTGATTATTAAATTTATCCATTAAGCTTGAATCGTTATGATATTCTGTAGTACCTGCTGCTAGAAGCAGCTTCTCTTCTAGTTTGTCTCCTCCTGCTAGTTTTTTTACAGAGTTGATGTAATCCGCTCGGGACAGGACCTCCTGATGAGTTGAATTAATGGCATGAAACATGGTCTTTGCGGCTCTGCGAATCTTTTTTTCAACATCTGAGGTCTCGAGACACCAGTCTATGACTTCTCTGTTCGAGTCGTCTACACCTGAAATTAGTTTGTTCAACCTCTGAAAATCTTGACACATGTCCAATTATATTGTATCTGAATACTATCAAATATACACTATTACATGTGACACATTAGCTATTTTAACTTCACGAATAAATTGTAAATATTTTAATTTTGAATGCCAATGATTTTTTATGATCTATGTCTGTTTTCAAAACTGCATTTATTGGAATCATTTTTATTTCCATTTCAGGAAATATTGTTATATTACATGTCCACAACTGCCGAACTGTAGCGATATGGTATTTTTGTCTTTGACCATAACTGTTATGGTCAAAGACAAAAATATAAAACCATAATGCTACGATTCTGCAGCGAACATGTCCATTGCCGTTTACACAGAATAAATATCCATGTTTCCCAGTCAGATGAGCAGAAAGGACTCGAGCTGTCCTGAGTTTAAATACATGTCCAGTCATCCTGACTTCTTTTTCCCTGAGATCACTTGTGTGTTAGAAATATAATAAAATCTATATACAAGCTAGCTATAGACTGCCATTCTATCTATAAGGAACACAAAATGTCAAAATTTCTAACATTTTGATGATGCATACCTATTTTTAGTTTGACGATATTGCTTCAACAGTAATTATTTTGATAATGTACCTGTCTTAGTTTGGAGACATTGCTTTAGCAGCTCTTCGGCCCTGTCATTGCCCTGTTTGGAGGCCTCAATCAGCCAGGTCACAGCCAGTTTCCCATATTTCTGGCGCTCTTCCTCTGTCCCCAAGTCTGCTTTTTTCAGGTAATACTCCCCTAGTTTCACCTGACTCTCCTCCTCCCCGTCCGAAGCCAACTTCTCCCATTTCTGTATGTTTTCTGCAAAATTATTAGGGAAGGTGTGTTCAAACATTATTCATAATCCACTAATTGGAGATTTTCTATGATGTCACATGAAGATGTGAATCATTTGCACAGTAAGAACCCTCCAAAGCAATTATCACATGCATCTGTTTTGAACAGCTTCATGGTCGTCTAAAAAAAAATATTGGTATCATTGTGCTTATATCGCCATTTTGCTTTAAACAGATGCAAGGGATTAGTATCAACAAAATGTTTCTAAATCACACTGGGAAAAGGTTTCATGTTTCGAAACAATAGAAAAATGCAGATTAATAGTACTCAGCACAGAAACAACTATCAAATTATGGCTAATGTAGCTTGCTACTGGGCTTTTTTAAATCTGGGAGAAATTGATGGTATTTGCCATTAGGAAAGGTATTGTTTATTGGTACCAATTATATATGGGAAAAATAATGCTGCTTTAATATTACAGTATCCCGAAACAGAATACATCATAATATAAATGCAGCTCAGTGGGATAATGCTTGGAGTTTGTAGGTGAAACGAACTGCAAGACTGAAGATGTGGAACAACATCCCACCTGCTGTGAGGGCATCCACCTCATTGGATAGATTCCAGAACACCATGTGCATCATCGATATTTCGGGACTACTTCCAAAATATTACGCCACACAGTGTTTTAACTTCTAAAATTTTAATGCTGTAAATAGAACTTTTAGCTGTTCGTTCACCCTGGAGTATGAAACACTCAATCCCGAGTAAACTCCTTACCAGAAGAAGAACCCCTGTAACAGCAATTTGTTGGTCAGTAGCCTGCCTTCATCTAAACACTGATTACGTGCAGAACAATATGTAAGATATTGAATCAATTGAGAGACATAAACACTATATGCAAGTTATGATAGATACAAAAATAAATTGCATATAAAATGATCCAAATAAAAAAAACCAAAAAACAAATTGTTCTGTTCTGAATCAAAACCAAATAAAACAGAATCCTTCATTTAATTTGGAAGCATGCTTACCACCTTAACACTATCTAATCATCATCAGAGAGACTACACATTTTACCTGTGGGTGTATCAGAGAGACTACACGTTTAACCTGTGGGTGTGTCAGAGAGACTACACGTTTTACCTGTGGGTGTGTCAGAGAGACTACACGTTTTAATGTGGGTGTAGCCTCTATAAAATCAAAATCACTTATCATGACTGTGATTAGGTGTAGTCAATGAATGGTTGTGTCACTTCATCAGTAGAAAGTTTTGCTGATCATATAGCCAAGGTTTACTCTCTGAATCCAATAATGGCTCGTGGCGATGAACATGATGAATCAGTTCATGCATTCAACAATGCAATTCAATTTGGAGGGGGGGGGGTATAATAATAGGAAGTGGTTCAATGTCCATTACAACTCAGTAAAGATCCAACAGTTTCGAGGAGCATACCGTTTTAAAAGAATAATGTTGGGGCAGTCAGATGAGTTCGATTGCCGGTGGTCAGATAGTTCAGTTGGTAGAGCACCTGACTGGAGATTCAGGGGGTCCGGGTTCGAATCTCGGTCTGGTCCGTTCCATTTTCTCCCTTCCTGTTACAATAATAATAATGTGCATTGATGCAATCCGCGACTTCACCCCACTGAATACATTTACGCGACGCACAAGCTGGTAAGGAACATACTGCATTTATAGAATTACACACAATATTGTCCTGTAAAACACAATCCGACTCTATCGTACGTACCTGTCGTATCACCTTCCGCCATGTTATTTTTCTTTTCACGTTTTGAGATCACATGACCCACAGGTAACCATTTTAATCACGTGACATATTTATTTTGAGAGCGTGTATGATCACATGACTTCAGACTGAACTAGCAATCATAGTCTGGTCCCCGTCCCCGCCACTCATTGATCACTCATTATGTTTATGATCACTAAATGAGTGGCGGGGGCGGGGACCAGACTATATCAACCACTGCCCACAGGAATATTACATTGCGTTTTTGAACTGAACAATTTGAAATATGAAAATTGCTAAATAATAAGGTTTTAATGTGTTATACATTCTTTATATTCTTCTATATATTTTTTATATGATATATATTTTTTTTACAATCAGAGATGCGGAAAATTTCATGTTAGTTACATTAACGTAAGTTGCTGAACCTTCATTTCCAAGATCGGTTCTCATTTGCCACATTTTTTTTTTTAAGTTTTAAATCATATCATTTATACCTAGCTCCAAATTAAAGTTTGCAAGCAGTAATTCTACATTATATATATATATATATATATATATATATATATATATATATATATATATATATATAAGATTGTTTAGTTACATGGCATTTAATTCATAACATGAGAATGCATACATTTTTAAAAGCCCCTCCCACCTCCATCCATTCCCGTCAATAACATTGGTGGGTACTTTACAGTTTCTTGCATAGATTTTATCTAAGAGAACATAATTAATCATTCTTATATATTTTTGTTAATATGGAATCAGTACGACTACTAAATATATGTCTTTTTTTTCCATGGCCAGAATCACATAATCCTCCTCATCTATCATTTATTTGTCACTGACAGAAGTCACTAACTGATGAGAGAGAGAGAGAGAGAGAGAGAGAGAGAGAGAGAGAGAGAGAGAGAGAGAGAGAGAGAGTCTGTTGTCTCAGCACTTTATATATATGCACCTTCCTGTTACAAACAATATCTTTATGCGCCAGATTTAAAGTTAAATGTGTTTTGACTATTCTCCGAGTTGCTCATATCGTCGAAGAACTGGACACATTTAACGCTGTGCGACCATACCTGTAGTTTATAAACGCGAGTGTCTTATTATTACGCAATACTTGACGTTAACTTACTGGATCCAGCAAATTGTGTGCAAGATTCATAGGTAATAATAAATTTCTTCTGACAAGTTGGCCATCTCAAATTAATCATCGAGATGCATGCTGTGGTCCAGAAATCTTACTGTGGCCGGTTAAAACGCCTCCGTCCCTTCGGTCAGTCAGTCATTGCCTTCATCAGTTCAAGTAGGTAAGTATGTTTTAATTCCTGTCAAGAACTACGTATGCTGAAACCTTCTTAAAAATCATATTAATTATATCATGTAAATTGCTTGTGTTGTTGATTATTGTCATTGGGGGAGGTGTAATTATTTTTTACTACCAGTTTAATAAAAAGAAATCATATAGCCCCTTATATGATTTGAATTATTGCAAGGCGCTTTGTGGATAAGATTTAAATTTAAGTATATAAGAAAACAATGAAAATAGTTTACGTATAAAATCTATAAATAAGTAATTAGACATTTTAGAAATGAAGATTCAAGTTTTAAGCTATGCAGATTTCCTTACCTATTTTTTTTGTTTTATTAGGTGATTTCAATGTTTACATGCCCCTGAACAGAGTCGTAACTTCAAGTTAACGCTACAACGATTAAACCTCCATAACGCAATTCATGATCAAACTAACTTTTCAACAAATGTTGGTACATGCATAGATCTAATACTTAGTAACAATACAACTCTGATCTTAAATGCATTCATTAAATTCTTCCTCCTTTTTTGTAGCACGTATTCTACAATAGGTATAGAGGTTCAATTTACTGTTCATAAGCAATATACATATAAAAGGGAGGTGAGGGACTTCAAACTAGCAGATTACACAGGTCTAAATAACACATTACGCAACTGTAAGTGGGAAGAGGAGGTTTTCAATAATGGTAACATAGATGATGTATATTCTAAGTTCCTACAAGTTACAAATAAATGCATGAACCACCACACAAACATGTGCAACCTCTTAAATTATCAGGTAAAACATTATTTCATCCTCTTGATATGATAAAACAAATGCGCTTAACTCATTTTTGCCAATATCTCGACTATGCATGAAGAACCGAATATACCACTACACGGCCCAGGACCTCCTATGCATGATCCTCTTGAAGATTTCAATATAATTGAACAAGGAGTACTTGATCAGTTACTAATCTTGAACATAAACAAACCTCCGGGTCCTGATGGTATACCACCTAGAATCCTAATATCGGCGCCAGCGAGATTCGAACCCGCGCCGAATAGAGGTGAGAGGCCTTGTGATTTTGGGCGTGAGGCTCTAACCACTCGGCCACGGCGTGGAAATATACGGACTTTGTCAAATAATCGAAGAATCCACAAGAGAAACAAAAGACACTAGCACTCTCATTGACCATGTATATGTGTCCGAACGACGGAACTTTGTCAATCTGGCGTAATACACTGAGGTGTAAGTGACCATCGTCTAGTTTATGCTGACCATGGTAAAATGCAGTCTGGTACAAACTATATGAAAATATGAAATACCGCAGTTTCCGTAATTTGGATGAGGATCAATTCCATCGTGACCTTCATGATATCGACTGGAATCATATAAAAAAATTGAGTGATGTAAATGAAATGTAGTGTGAATTCAACTCTTAAATTCTTCAAAGCCATCGATACACATATACCTATCAAAGAAAGGCATATAAAATCACTGGAGATGAGACATTTAATCATAAATACAATATAGAAATTTTGAATATGTACACAAGTGTATTCTAGATTGTAAAATATTTTGATAGGCATTGAATACATGTACCTAATAGTGAATCTGATTGTACAAATTATAAATACATAGATATATGTGAGTATATATATATATATATATATATATATATATATATATATATATATATATATATTTATTTGTGTGTTTGTTTATGTATACATATCATATTAATATACTGTGTATACCTGACCCTATTCCTGTTGATTCGGTACCTGGCACCCTATCTTTTTGGGGGGGGGGGGGGGTATATACGTTTTGTCTTTGTAAATATGTTTGTCTTTCTTTTTCTCTTTCTTTGTTTGATCTCCTTTGCTCCCATTAATTACCCATTCATTTTTTTATTATTTTTATTTTTTTTTTGGTCTCTATCATGTTTCTTTTACTTTTCTTTTTCCTATCCAACTTTTTTGTTATTTTATTATGCGTATGAAGTTATCATAAACATAATATTATCACTGTACATTGAATCTTATATAATAGACCTTGTCTCATAAGGAGAAGGCTTATATAGGCACTGCCTGCTGCCTAATCCTTCTATGTTTAATATATTATAAAATAAGTTAAAATAATAAAAAAAAAAAAAAAAGATTCAAGTATGTAGTAAAATTATGTAGCGATATGCAGATATAGGAAACGAAAAATAAGTCTAAAAATCACGTTTAAAATGTTTCTAAAAAACTTGGAATAGTTCTGTGGTGACACATTAGTCAGGGGGTGTCAGGGCAAATCAAGGGTACCTGGTAGTCAGCGAAAAGTCAAGAGCGGTCAGTGTAAAGTCAGCAGCGGTCAAAGAAAAGCCTTGGGGTGATCAGGGGATTTTTTTCTGGAAGACTGGGGCGTGATTAGGCGTTTTGCTTGTTATTGGAATATCATGACGTTGTCAAGGGATTTTTTAAAAAATCGAACACAGTAGAAAATTAATGAGAAGACGTAATAATTCATGCGTATCGACTTCACCGGTATGCAAGGATCATCACTGTAGTTAATCGCCTCAGATATTCTATAAACTGGACAGTGCTTCCTTACATACATGTAACATCGTCGATTTGTTTGTTTCATTTTATTTTTCTTCTGAATGTTTGCATGGCAGTGAAAACTACGAAAGTAGTATCATGGTAAAAAAAAAAAAAATCCATTACTTCTTAATTGTGAGATGATTATCTCGTAATTATGTGAAAATATCTCCCTATTACGAGATAATTGTCTTGCAATTACGAGAATAGATCCCGTAAATTCAAAATAATTATATCGAAATTACCAGAAACGATCTGATAATTAAGAGAAAATATATGTACATAAAGCCGAGTTGCACAACTTATAAATAGTCTAGGAAACGTTTGATTTGGTAAACGGGAAATGTGCGATATGAATAATTTTATTGAAACGTTATTTGTCATTTTGGGATAATCTTTTAATACTCAATTTTTCAAAATAAAAAAAAAGATACTCATCGAGTTACTATTTCGTTTTATGCTGCTTAGGCATCAAACTGAAATAATCTTATTCAAAATATGACAATACATTCTGTCGTCCGGGACGGAACACTAAAGACCCATCATTTTCGTTGTGGGTTATAATTAATTTTACTTTTCGGCAAGCACATTTGAAAAACAATGAATGAAAGACACGAAGATAGCTTTATTATTATTGTTTTATGTTATTATATTTTCTCTTAATTACGACTTACCGGTCGCGGTAGTTCAGTGGTTAGAGCGTTCGCTTCGTAACCGGGAGGTCGTGAGTTCGAGCCCCGCTTGTTCCATGGCCGCGTCAAACCTAAGACAAAAAGTAGGTAGTGATTGCTCCTTTGCCAAACGCTCGGCATTTAGAAGTGAGAATCACGGGTCTTTCGAATATAACCTTAAGAACGGAGGTCCCGTGTCACGGTAGGCGTTGGCACGTTAACGAACCCTTACTGCTACGGACCTGAGCGCTAAGTATCTAAGTATAGGTCTAAATTTGTGGTACTTCACCTACAGCTGGTGACGTCTCAATATGAGTGAAAAATTCTCGACGGGACGTAAAACAAACAAACAAACAAATGTAATTACGACTTAATTTTCTCGTAATTATGACATATTTTCTCGTAATCTCGTAATTACGATATGTTTTCCTTGTAATTAGGGGACCTTTTCTCGTAAGTACTTTATCTTTATTTCGAAATAACGAGATTGGGGAATGTGATTTTTTATATGATATTAATAGGCTTTCGTAGAGAAAGCTGCATGCTGCTATAATATTTGATATAGAAAATATACAAAGGGGCGAATCCAAAAACGATTCAATAGAGGTGGTGTTTGCGGCCTAACTGTATACCTTTCCACCCAAACAGGTGGGGTTTGGATTAAATAGTTCAAAATGGCAAAGACTGACCCCCTTTTTTTTTTTTTTTTTTTTTTTTTATCTTTTTGGTTGTTGTTTTTTGTATGTTAGTTTTTTTATGTGTTTGTTTTGTTTTTTGTTGTTGTTCTTTTTTTTTTTTTTTCTTTTTTCTTTACTTTTTATTTTGTTGTTGTTGTTTTTGATGATTTTGTTTGTTTGTTTGGTTTTTTTTTGTTTTTTGTTTTTTGTTTTTTGTTTGTTTGTTTGTTTTTGGGCGAATCCAAAAAAGATTCAGTAGAGGTGGTATTTGCGGCCTGACCATTTTTTTTTTTTTTTTTTTTTTTTTTTTGCGCTTGTTTGTTTTGTTTTGTGTTTAATTTTTGTTTTATTATTTCTTTTTTTTTTCTTGGTTTTGTTTTTTAAAGTTCAACCAAAGCGGGACTGCAACTCCTTCCCATATGCCACTGGTATCAATAATTTGTCTGTATGTATTAATTAATATATTAAACCAGCACTTTTATTATATGGTACAGATTGATGTTACTTGCTTGACGTTTTCTTTTTTAGATAACGAAATAAGAAGTGAAATGAAATTGTATTTGACTGTTGCTCTGCTTGTGGCTGCCTGTTGCGTTGGTCTTGGACAGGGACAGCACGCCACATCTAGTAACAGAATCCGGGGACCAATCATGCCTAGTCGAGGGTCATTCCGGGCCGGTCTCTACAATAGCGGTAGCGTTTTAACTTTAGTAATAGTTTTTTATTATTATTATTTAAAAAGAGTAGATAATTTGTACTTTAAAGATTGTAATTTTTTTTAAAAGAGTAATCAGTAAATGCATTGCCTTATGATTCATGAGGGTTCTATGTCGTGACGTCATTATGCTGTATGGTCTTTATGTCGTGAGATTGGAATTATTTTGACTTCAGACAATTGACAGTGTTTCCAAATTTCCTCCGCAGTTGTAATTTTCTTTTTTTTTTATGAATATGACCAAAGACGTTTGCTAGGGTATTAAATCTTTACATGTACGTTATTATGATGAAAAACTTTTCAACATTTCCAGCATTGAATGTATTTGCATGTACAAAAATGCATTACGTAAAATTAAGGATCAAAAGTTTAAGGTGGTTCATTACACCAAAACCTAACTTGATGGCCCGTCAAAACACCTCATATAAAATAGTATTTCACCATCGACAGAGTGACACAAGCTCTCTATTATCTTTTATGGGAGTTTTGTGATTTTTCCGGAATAATAAAAAAGTATTTTGTTTGTAACTAAGAGATTCTAGAGTCCAATATTTGCTGTGATTTGATGTACGATATGAATGTCTAACATACGTGGATATACGTTCTGATTCTTTAAAACAAGAAATGTCTATGAAAATAATTATTTGTTAATATCTTTTTAATGTACTGTTAAAACCTATTTAAAACATGAAAACATCTCAATTAGGGGAAAAAAATATATCGGACAAATGTATTTTAAGAGCTTGTATACGAGAATACCTGCAAAATGTGATGGAAGCCACAGGCACTTGGGGCATGGATCATGATCATTCCACATACCCCCACCCCCACTTATCACTCTATATTTTCTGATCTGAAATAGACACACTATTTGTTTATACTTATATTGTGTAAATATGCATTAAAGATCAGCTAAATGTATAATTTGTCGTCTCTGTCACGTATTAGCAAAAATTACGTTAGGAGTGATTATAAGAAGAGAAGGCATGCAACTCTTAACTACACGTCGTCTGCCTCACCTGGTTCAAACTTCGCCTGATTTTTTCACTCACAGCAAGTTAAAACATTGATGTGCATATATCAGTACATTGGTTAGACATTGGTCTTTACTGTTATATATGTTTTCTGTTATATTTTTAAAACTTGCAAACATTTAATTAGGTCAATCAAATCACTCACAATCAGAGGCAATTTCGTTGCTGTGCATCAGCCGGCCCGGAAGTGCAGGAACGATACTGTTTCGAATGATGATAAATTAAAAACTAGACTTTTTGACACCATAGACATTTGCTTCGTGAACGAAAATGGTAAAGGAAATATTCATATTTAGTGATTGGTCATCCCAAAAATTATTTTGTCAAACGCCACCCTGACTTTACGCACAAGTACTCTGACGTTGATATTAAAAAGATGCTAGAGTTCCGCATTGACAATATTTTCGTAATCTTTGGTGATCAGGTCTTCCAACAGTCTGTAAGAAATCTCGTGGTACGAATTGTGCTCCTTTGATTGATTAAATATTGTTTAACGTCCCGCTCGAGAATCTTTCACTGATATGGCGACGTCACCATTGCACATTGTTAACACGTCACTATTCGGTATTTCCCAACTGATTCGATCCGCAAGTGTTTGTTCTGCATATGATCAGTTTTCAAACTGAGGTGGCTACTGACAAAGCAGTTGTTGTTACAGGGGTTTGTACAGTCTTGTATAAAGTCAGCATTTCGCAAATTTTATGGTCATTATAACGATCTAGTTTGCCAGTACACCTTACCATTAAGTCAAATGCTGTCGATGTTTTTCATACCCATCTTTAGACCGTTCTTGACACACTGATTCTGACTACGGATTGCTCCGTTTACCTGATCGGAATATAGGGCTGACGGCGGGTGTGTCCGTTCGACAGGGGATGCTTACTTCTCTGATTTGTATTTTCTCTAGGAATTACGAGATTGAATAGTATTAGTTATCTTGACCTTTTCATTAAGCACACGATGACACCCGAATCTTCCGATGGAGAAGAATTCTCGAATTTGCTTAGTTTTAACAAAAGCCCTTTGCGAGTTTTGTATGCTCTTTATTTTATTCTGATGGATGAATTTCGATGAATTCTTTCTTGGCGCAATATGATTTTCTTGTCATCTTTTTAAAAATGCCCCTTTTCAAGATTGAATATCGGGACCAAATTATCTCCAGAGGCGGATGCACGAATTGAAATTAGACCGGGGGAGGGGTACAGTTTGGGGTCGCCTTAAGGCCTTCAGTGGATCAAGGATGAAACACTGATTGGGACCCAGGGGCGAAGCCCTCGGATGACCCTGAATCTTGTATAAATTTTATAAGGCTTGAAATATGTAGACCTCATCTATATAAAATAGTCTGTAGAGATTCGTCTCCATCGTTGACGTTAAAATCGCCCAGGAAAAACCATAGATAATTTTTTTTTTTTTAAACTATGGATACCTGTGTCCGACCGCAAGTGTTAGTAACGTCTAAGGATGGGTATCGGACTTATTCATGATATTATTGATAACATTGTTAGTGTATATTATTTATATAACTATTCAAATTATCTGCTGCGTGCGTTCTGCTAGACTGACTTAGAATGACCTTATTCGTCACAAAAAGCCCTTTATATAGGCCTTCCTATGATCGCGCCTTGTAGAATAAAAGCAAGAAACATACATGTATAGAATATTCTGCCAGTGTCCATTCTGGCCAGTGGTTGCTGTCATGGTTTAGGAAGACAATTCATCGATCAAATATAGAGTTCCCTTGCACAGCTGCGGATGTTATGCAGCAAACGTAGGTATTGGGCATGCTCACATTCATATAAAAATATCATTTTATTGTAGAGCTAATGGAAAATCCATACATGATGGCGATCATGATGTCAAACAGTAAGTACATTCACATGCAGTCTAGATAGAGTTTTATTCTATGCGTGGTTGAGAGAGAGAGAGAGAGAGAGAGAGAGAGAGAGAGAGAGACTTCCTACTACTTTATATTTTTTTTCTAATGATATAAGTTACACTAAGGCAATTATGTAATGGACACTACAATTTTGAACGGTTTCTTAACATGCAGTAAAACACGGCTATAATGAACATATGTATAATGAAGTCCTGTATATTATGACGTGATTTTTATTTCCTTAGAAGAGGAAAATAACGAACATTTTATTGGATATAACAAAGTTAGACCGTAACGAACAAACTGTGTTTCAATGGACATTGAGGTTCGTTATAACCGTGACTTACTGTATTTCGTCCTTAGGTATTTCATTTTATCTGCATTGAAAAGGTATATGAATTGAGTGTTGTCGGCCACTATGCAACTATTTCAAAATAAATTACTGAAACTACAAAGTCTTGGTGTATAAAATATTATCATAATTAAATCATCTTTTTAGACATAGCATCATACATGCTAAAATCGTTTTAGTTTTCTCTTTATAATAATCATATAGTAATACTATTTTTGTCCTTTCTTGTAGTGATGGGGATGAAAGGAACACAGGCTTTCAATTTCAACCTGCCATTGATGTTCCTGTTGGGAGGAAGTGGGTTAGAAGTTATGCCCATGGATAATTTAATATCCATTTTCCTCATGCAATCACTCTTTAATAATCTGACGCCTGACGTGTCTCAGGGCTCCGCCCAGGGCATGCCTCAGACGCCCATTACCGATTTGTCATTTCTACTTCCGCAACTAAGCACCGGGAGTTCAGTAGGCGTGACCGGGAGTTCGGCGTCTTCCCCTGGTAGTGCAGTCTAATGACACTACAAAAATAAGTGAACACGAATAGCTCATCAGTATTTTATGGTCATTTATATGCATATATATTTCAATTATTTCCATGTACAGTTTATGATTGTATGTATATTGAATATAAATTTTAATATTTTGCCATACCTGTTACTAGTATTTATCCAAAATATTATTTCTATGTTTACAGGATAATTTGAATTTTGAGGTACGAATCTGACCTACAATTATATGTACATTTCACCGCGATTATCGATCAGACCGACACTGCCTGTTGTAGTATAACACCCCCTTTCCGCCGTATAACGTCCATCTAGTGAATTATTTCCCCGGAAAATCAGTTCTAGTTTAAGCACTATCCTCTCCAGATAATTGGTCTGAGGTTACATACTATCCGCAGATAAACGATCTCAGGTTTTTCTCCTGGGGAAAATCAATCCAGGTTCAAACTCACTGTGACTGTATAAAAACTATATGAGAGTTATATTCGCTACTTTCGATGGCTATCTGTTTGTGTATCCATTTGTACGACATCGTATATCTCTATCACCATGCTATTCAGATCAGTATGACGCTATCCAAAGGGCATTCATAATAAGCAAACTTTGGATCAGTAAGCAAGCTATCTTAATGAAATCTGGAAAAGGAGATGGGACATTTTAGCCCAGGGCGAATTTTCCTCAACGGGTTAATTAATATCGACTGTTTGCAAGGGGGGATTGTGTAGTAGGACACACTTTTTCGCCATGACAAAAAGTACCTTCTATCTAATTTGAATCTGTTTAGTTCTAATGGATATGCACGTAGTCACGTAGGAAAAAGGAGATGGACGTTTCATAGCAAATCTGTTGACGACCACAGCAAAAATTATAAAATTATGTCCACGCCCCCTCATTTAACACTGTCCTTCCTCGGTATAGAAGCATGTACCAAACCAACGTAAAATGAATAATATGTTGCGTGCAGGGAAAACTTTTTCGCCGCACAAATCCAACACCTCACATCACCTATCCTCTTAATGTCCACTGGCATATAAGGCCCTAATGACAATTCTTCATTCATTTCTGTCCTTGGCGATCACTCTAGTTTCACTCCAGCTTTCCCATCCTAGTTGACCTCTTTTTTCTGTTGTTCTTCGCCGAGTTGTTTACGGCCTTCCCACTTTTCTCTTCCCTCCTGGTTTCAAGGTCAGTGCTACTGCACAGGGCTTGGTATTAGCTATTCTAATCACGTGACCAATCAAATTCCATCTTTTTCTGTATACAATGTTACGTATTTCATCTGTTTTCGTTCTACTGTGAAGTTATTCATTTGTGGGATCCAGGTTGTTAGAATAGATCCTCAGCACCCCCTAGCTTGTCGTAAAAGGCGACTAACTGGGGCGGTCCTTCGGATGAGACCGCAAAAACCGAGGCCCCGTGTCACAGCAAGTGTGGCACGTTAAAGATCCCTCCCTGCTCAAAGCCATAAGCGCCGAGCAAAGGCCTAAATTTTGCAGCCCTTCACCGGCAATGGTGACGTCTCCATATGAGGGAAACATTCTCGAACGGGGCGTTAAACAATATATAATCAATCAACCATATTCATTTGCTATGTCCTCTAACCATTTAAGGAATTTTCCTAAAGCACACGTTCTAGAATGTGTCTGACGTTTCTGGTCACTCTTGATCATCTTCCATGTTTCACGTACAGAAATAAGCACAGAAATAACTAGCGTGTTGAACTGCCTTACTGTTGTTTTTGGGGAGAAAATGGACGAATAACATTTTTTCAGTCTTTAGAACTGTCCTTTGGCCTTCTTTAATCTGTTATGTCCTCATCACTTTTACTGTTATATGCCTCCTAGGTAGATGAAGCTTTCAACTTCTTCTAGATCTTCTCCTTGCATTTTTATTCTATGTATGTTCTGTGTGTTAAGGTGCATCACTTTTAATTTCCTTACTTTTACTTTCAGTCCTATCTGGGTGGGACTGCTTGATGTTGTAGATCTATTTGCTTTGAGGATATTAAAGGAAGGTCGTCTGCAAAATCTAAATCATCTACTTTGTTGTGAAATTCCATCGAATACCTGCACTAGTTTCGGGGGGGGGGGGGTGTATTCATGATCCAGTCTATTATTAAGGGCAATAGGAATCCAGATATGACGTAGTTCTGTTTGTCTTAACCTAAAACCATGTTGATTCTTAACCATTACTTAGTACTGCACATTCCATTTTCTCATAAAAGGCTCCAATCATCCATGTTAACTTTCCTGGTATTGCATATACTTTATTATCTTCCTCAAAATTTCTCTGTGGACCGAGTTGACAGCTTGTTCAAAGTTATCAATGGTGAATTCCATTCTACTGATTGTTCGACTGTGTTTTTCAATAGGAATAATTACTTTACTGTGCTTCTTCCACATCCATATCCTGCTTGCTCTTCTTTTATCTATTATCTACTCCATCTTTAATTCTATCAACTAGCACTTTCTGAAGTATTTTATTGGGTACTGATAATAGTTATGACTCAGTATTTTTCGCATATAGTTACGTCTCCCTCCTGTGGTATTTTGACAGTCAATCCTCTCCTCCAATATATGGATCTTCTTCGTTTGCTCATATTGTGTTAAAGACTCTCACAAAGTGATGAACATGTTATCTATATCTGCTTTCTATAACGCTATTGTCACGCCATCTGCTCCTCCTGGTTTTCCGTTTTGAGGTTTCTAAGTGTCCGTCTTATTTCTATCTATTTGATGCGCCCTTGCGTTTATGCCTATTTCTATATATATATCTTTATTCTTTCACCTGCTTTCTTCCAGGAATCCATAGATACCCATGACTTTTAACCTAATTCTTTACATCTATATCCCCCAAGTGATTCGATACGCAAGAGCTTGTTCTGCTTATGATCAGTTTTTAAATCGAGGTGGGCTACTGACAAAGAAGTTGATGTTACAGGGGTTTGTACAGTCTCGTCTAAAGTCAGCATTTCGCAAATTGTTTGGTCGTTATAACGATCTAGTTTGCCAGTACAACTTACCGCTAAGTAAAATACTGTCTGATGTGTTTTATATCAATTGTTAGGTCGTCCTTGGCACAATGATTCTGACTACGGATTGCTCCGTTTACCTGATCGGAATATAGGGCTCACGGTGGGTGTGACCGTTCGACTGGGGATGCTTACTCCTCCTAGGCACCTGATCCCACCTCTGGTATGACCAGGGTCCCGTGTTTGCCCATCTCTCTGATTTGTATTTTCTATAGTAATTACGAGATTGAATACTGTTAGTTATCTTAGCCTTTTCGTGTTATTGATGTTAACGTAGGACGTACATCTTCCTGATATAATCCACCTGTTCTTCTAGAATATAGTACATGTTTTCCACTCTCTAGTCTGAGACGTCCTGATACGGGTCATCTTACTTCACTTAAGCCTGGTACGTCTATATTATCCTTGTCCATTTCCTTATGGATATATATGCCTCTTTTCCAATCGGATTCCACTGGTATCATTCTTTTCTGTACATCTGAATTTCTCACAAGTGATAACAATAATCTCCTGATCTCGTGAGCTCTTGGGTTTCCGCAATCCTTGATTTTTAGGGTGTCAGTGATTAGCTTCATACCAACTACCCCCCCCCCCCCCCATTCTCTTTACCCTCTACCCCCACCCCTCACCCCACTTGGAGGACCAAGGCTTTTTTCTTTTTTTTTCTTTTTTGAACAATACTGAAAAATTAATAATCCAATTCTGGAATTAATTTTTAATTAAATATCATCAACATGAAATTATTAACAAAGTTGCACAATCTAAAAATTAATAAATCTGTTCTTTTTTTTTTTTTTTTAAATTTACCTCATTGTAAACAGCGTTGGTATAATCGCTAAAAGTGCCAGTCGGCCATGTCGTCACCTCAAGAACTAATTAATTGATTGATTATATATTGTTTTACGTCCCGCTCGAGAATTTTTCAATCATGTGGAGACGTCACCATTGCCAGTGAACGGCTGCAAAACTTAGGCCAATGCTCGACGCTTGTGGCCTTTGAGCAGGGAGATATTTTTAACGTGCCAGACCTGCTGCGACACGAAGCCTCATTTTTTGCGGTCTCATCCGAAGGACCGCCCCATTTAGTCGCCAAGCTAGGGGTGCTGAGGATCTATTCTGACAAGTCGGATCCTCACGGGGAAGAGCTATTGAAACTTGTACAATTACTGAATGAAGAATTGTTTAAGAATTTCGCATTTGAAGTGATTTATTTGGTAATACTAACCACATTAGAGGTACGATAGACTTCTCTAAGCATCGAATAAGGTGTATTTCAAGGTATCACACCGGTAATTGTCCAATCAAAATGAACGTAGTCAATTGTAGTTCAGTATATTTAAAAACATATTTTTTGCGTGATTTTTCTCATTTCCCCTTCTTCTTTTCTCTTATTTTTTTTTTCTTACCCCTGATTAGGAATTTTTGTGCAATTTGTAGAAATAATCAATTCTTTACAGTGGAACTATTTGGTATTGGTAGCTGAGGCTTCTTCCTGAGGAGCACTCGGTCTGTTTACAAACATGTGAAAAACACGTGGATTTGAGGGTAGTCTTGTTTGCGGGTAGTTTTTTTTTTGTTTTTTTTTTGTTTTGTTGTTTTGTTGTTTTGTTTTTTTTTGTTTTTTTTAGAAAATGTCGTGTAGAACGTCCTTTTTCTGGTGTCAGCAGACGAGAGAGATAGCATAGAACATTCCCGACTGCGTTATTTGGCATAAATTTTGTATACTAAGTTTTAATGATCCCCCCTAAAGTAATATATAGTGAAAATAATTGCCCATGTGATACCTTAAATTTTATCCACGACATGAATGAGCAACAAAGCTTTGTTTTTATTCTACACACGTTTCGGCTGAGATCCAGTGTCCATTGACTTATAACAAACTTCAGTGATTCGGTCTTTACAGTTAGAAGATGCCATTATAACTTCTCTAATGTTTTCCTTTAAAGGTTAAATAGTGTATATATATATATATATATATATATATATATATATATATATAATATCTTCTTAATGTGGTCTCTTCCCGGGTACATTGTATCAGGGTTCTCTCCTCCACTAAGAAAAACTGGACGCCACCAGATAACTGAACAATTGTTGAGAATGGCGGGAAAAAAAATCAATCAATCATTATTATAAGTGAGAAGGTTTGTCAGATTACTTTCGGAAGGTCGGTAGTCTCTTCCGGGGTATATTGTATCTGGGTTATCTTTTTCACCAATAAAAGACTGGACACCACCAGATAAATGAAAAAAATGGTGAGTACGGCGGAAAGCAATCAATCAATTAATCAATGTACGTAATGGTGATGCTGTAGATCAATCAATCTATCAATCAATGTACGTATTGGTAATGTTGTCAATCAATCAATCAATCAAAGTACGTAATGGCGATGCTGTCAATCAATCAATCCATCAATCAATGCACGTGATGGTGATGGTAATCCAGACTGTGGTGATGTTTTATTAACAGTACATGGATTTTGAAACCTGTGTTTTGATCTGTTTCTTGAATTTCTGTTTTTATTTTATTTTTTTATTTATGTATGTTTACCTTCAACGACTAATTCTTCCTCAGCAGCACAGGAAGTGAAAAAAAACGAACATTATCTTTGTGACATTTTGTCCGACACCTCGTTCAGTACTTTGATTCACACGTAAATATAGGAATATTCTTCGCTAGCTATAGGTGCATGGGAAGCTTGGCTACATAAGATGTGCTAAAATTAGAAAAAAATAGATAAATCAAATAAATACACAAAGTGTACGTTTTCATAAATGTTATTTTTAATTTTTATTTTTTTTTTTAAATTTAAGCTTGTATTGTTTATATATTTTTTTCTTTTTTTATGCTTATATATGGTATATGTATTCCTATTCAGCACTTTTTTAAAACTCTATTTACATTTGTAAAATAAAATTTCTTCCATCTCAGGCACTCGATGTTTTGGGAGGAAGATTTAGTACTAGTGACCTCCCTTTCGTCTTTCATTTATTTCTTTGCGAATCGTAAGTCTGACAAGTCGCTAAGCATTCGGAACCTTACTGACTTAATCATATTTACATAAGGTAAAATACCAACTTGTAATTGCTACGAATGATCAATAACGTCAGATGGGAATTCCTAAAACTGACAGCGGAACTTAAATGCACAAACACCGGCTGGCCGGCGTCATTTGATCGTTTGTTCTAGCGGTATCCACTCCGTAATCATTTCCGCATTTTAATCAAGCAAGGTAAGTGAAAACACTGGGTACACACCGATGACCTACTCAAGGGGGGCGTGTCCAGCTCTATGCAATTGCTATTTACTACATGAATGTGTGTGTTACACACAGTGTACTTTGTTATGATTGTGCATGCACGTACCAGTTTAGCGGAGGTGTAACAATTTGAATGCATTCATGCCCTGGTTGTAGAAAGTTGTCATAACTATCCACGCTATGAATCAATATCAATTGGTGTCAACAAGGATTGCATATTATATATATATATATATATATATATATATATATATATATATATTAAACATGTTTTATAAAATCTTTCTGCCAACTTTTTAAATTTCAGTTAGACAATATTGTTGACCTTTAAGAGAATGGGTTGATTAAAAGGCAGGGATGGTGTAACAGAGGCGGATTTAGACACCCAACCCCAATTTTGTGACCAAAATGAAAAAAAAAAGTAATAAGAACAACAAGAGTATAAGAGAAGACATTACACGTACAAACAAATGCTTACAGATAAACAAATAAATGATTTGTTGTTATTTATTGTTTTGTTATGGATAAAGTAGCTGAGAATAACCTTGAAGCCCCCAGAACTCAAGTCTATCTCTCCCCCTTTAACAAATCCCGGGTTCTCCAATGTGTATAACATTTGATTAGTGAATGTTATGATTGTTATAGCATATATGTATTTGAATTTATTTTCAAATCTATGTGCATGCAAATACTTGTAAGTCTAAAACTGTATAATTGCAATATTATTACTTTTCAAATATTTGGCCTTAATTTCGCTGATCAAGAAACTTGTCTTCATTGTATGGGTTCGCAGACATCTATATAATCTCATGACAGTGCTCCTATCTACCCAGCATTTATTCATTTATTTCACTCAAACCAGGACATTTATATACCAGGTATACAGATAAACAATATACAATAAATATTTTGTCAAGATATCATCAAAGATACAACTTATATATTGTAGATAGTGATATTAATAGCATGAAAGAAAATAAAGTTAAATATTAATTATCAGCAGAACAGACTCTGATTAATACCTGTATTATCCATTTGGAAACAATTTCTCAATGTTGTAGACTTAGTTAAAGATTTATACATCATATATCTTTGAATTTTATGATATTTGGATGAGTACAAAATTTACTGAGTAATACATTTTTACTGTTGTTATTAAAATAGGACATTCCAAAATACGGCAAAACTTGTCTCCAATACTCTAGTGACTCGGCTGCTTTGTTTTCTGTCTTCAGTAAACCATTCTCCAAAGGTGATTACAGTTCCTTTGTATTTAGAAAACGCAATTCTTTTGGAAGTTAAGGAAAATAATTCTAAAACCAAATATGTTTTGAAAATTTTGTAATTAATACAGTTTGAAGATTCTTCTTATTCTTCTTTTCTATCCCTGGATAAATTGATTGACAGATGTTTCTTTGACCTATAACTTCAACCAGTTCACACAATACATTGAATTAACTAGATATATAAATGACATATAATCCTTAGAAGGTCAAAATGTCTTAACTTAAGCCACAGGTGCAAGAATGACACTAAATTTATAAAATTAACAGTAAAAAATCTTTGAAAACTTGTTACTATGGGCCACTAATGATTTAGCCCATTAGAATACCATATTCTGACTTTGACAAAATTTATAGCAAGTATCATCCTGTTTCACCATGATAAATCATGCAACTTTTTTAAAGGGACATGAACACTATTTGAGCTGAAAATTTTAATTTTTATTTTTCCAGTTTTACTGTTTGCAATACTTAACAAAAGTATTTGTAATGATTAACAAAAATTTGAATGTCAGTTGTTGAGTTATTTGTACATGAGAGATACAGAGCTCGCAATTCTTTGTTATGTAAACTTAGCTCATGCATTAAGATTGCATAATAGAAAATATCATGTTTAAAATAAAATGAGATGTGACAAACACTAGAAGCTGTTTAAATGTGATCATAATAACTTGTAAATTGAAAACTCTGCCTTTAACAAAACTTGTACTAGTATATTTAACCTTGATGTAAACAAAAACATGACACAAGCCTTGTTTACGTAACACTGTAAGAATTGTGAACTCGACAACTGACATTCAGATTTTGGCTGACCATCAGAAATAAGTTAGTTAAACATATAAATGGAAAAATAAAATTCACTCAAATTGTGTCCCTGCCCCTTTGATACTGAATATTAATTTATAAAATTCTAAATAGTTATACTTTTCTTTATTATCAGTATTTTCATAATCCAACACCTCTGCATGCATACAGTAATATAGGTGTTGTGATAATCCTATCAAAGAAGTCTACCAGGCATCAAATTCAAATATCTAAATTTTCTAAAAACACCATGTTATGTTAGATTTGAAAGTTTAATCAAGTGAATATATGTTTTATATAATAAAGGTATGTACAGCCACATAAATAAATGACTCCCTAATACTGGAAATCATCATTTTTAAGAATTTGTCCTTCATATGTGAAAGCTCCTTTTGACATGCACCCCTGGGAGAAAATTAAAATCTTTGTTTTTGAAGGTATAGTGAAACATGTCTAATCTGACATTGAGAGACAAATGTTTTGTTGGAATATGCAGTGTGTTCGTATAAATAGTGTAATGAAAATATGAAATTGAGAATGAAAATAAGGGTCGGAATGCCCAGTGAAACGGATTACACAGGTGTTGGATAGGGCAGTTTTCACTGCATTAATTGTTGGTTTAGAATTATTTGTCCAAGAAGATATATTTAAGCATGCTGTACAGGAATTTCACTGATATTTTGACAAATGGGGAAAAAGAACTATTTGAGCAGATTCTCTACCACACTTTTAATTTAGATGCCACCCAAACGAAAAGCTGCAGGAGCAACAAAAGCAACTGCTGGAGGGAAGAAAGCAAAGACCAGCACTGCAGTAGAGGAGGATAAGCCAGCGACCACCCAGGATGTCATTGCTAAACTGAAAGCCAGCGAGAACAAGTCCGGAAATAAGAAACGCAAGGTTGATAGCTTTGTGCCTGTGGCAAGCAGTTATGAGGTGAGGTGGATTGAAGTTGATATAAAATTTTAACACGGAGTAAAAAGGCTATGTAGTAAAATGTGAGATAAAGTAAGAGGGTAGGGGAAAGAGAGAGAAGATGAATGGAAGGAAGAAGGATGGGGAGAAGATGAAAGGAAGATTGATTGATTGATTGTTTATTGCTTTCCGCCACACTTAACAATTTTTCAGTTATCTGGTGGCGTCCAGTTTTTGTTGGTAGAGGAGAGCACCCAGATACAATGCAGATACAATGTACCTGGGAAGAGACCACCGACCTTCCGCAAGTAAACTGGCAAACTTGCTCACATAACACCGCGGCCGAGATTCGAACACACGCTGACAGAGGTGAGAGGCCTTGTGACTTTGAGTCCGATGCTCTAACCACTCAGCCACGGAGGCCCCCCATGAAAGGAAGAGTGGTATAGGAGAAGATGAAAGAAAGAAGAAGGATGGGGGAGGTGATGAAAGGAAGATGAAGGATGGAGAGAAGATGAAGGGAAAAAGAAGGATGGGGAGAAGACGAAGGGAAGGAAGATGGTAGGGAGGATGAAAGCAGGAGGGAAATAAATTGAATTATGGAGGAAGGGTAGGGGCAGTGGAAAAAGAAGGTGAAAGAAAGAGGGTAAGAAGAAGAGGGAGAAGGTAAAAGGAACAAAGGTTGGTATGATGAGAGAAGATAATGGTGAAAAGGGTAAGGAAGTGAAAAGAAGGGAGAAAGGTTGTGAGGATGAGAGAAGAAGGTGCACAAAAGGAGGAGGAGTAGGAAGATAGGAGTGGAGAAAGTGAAAGGAAAGAGAAGGGGTAAGGAGGAGAAAGAAAAGGTGAAAGTAAGAGAAAGGGTAGGAAGAACAGAGAGAAGAAAAAAGAGCAGCAAGAAGGTAAAATAGATGAAGGGTAGGGAGGGTGGGAGAAAAAGGTGATAAAGAGAATGAAAATAGGGAGAAGGGACAGCAGTTGAAAGGAAGAAGGGCATGAACAAGGGAGGTAAGGTGGAAAAAGGAATTTGAAAATGAATACAGTGATTAATCTCATAATTTGTATAATGAATACAAAATTAAGAGTAAAGCAAACATCCCTGGATTCATCAGAGGTGGTATCAGATGTCTAGGAGGACTAAGCATCCCCTGCTGACTGATCACACTCAATGTGAAAGAAAGGGAAACATTAGGAGGATAGAGGTCAGATGAAAGGAAGAAACAAGGGTAGGTATGAGGGAAAGAAGGTGAAAGGAAAGAAAAAGAATGGGTAGGAGGGGACAAGGTGAAAAGAAGAAGGTTGGGGTGGAAGGAAAGAAGGTGAGTAGAAAGAATAAGGAGATGGAGACAAGGTGAAAGGAAGGACAAAGGGTAGAGGGAAGGAATGGGAAGGAAAGAATTAAGGAAGATGAAGAGAGGAAAGTGAAAGGAAGAGGAGTTTGGAGAAGGGAGAGGAGAAAGTGAAAGGAATAAGGGAAGGTAAGAGGGAGAGAAAGTGAAAAAAGGAAGAAGAGTAGTGAAGAGGGAGAGGAGATCAAAATAAATAAGAAGGGCAGAGAGAGCGAGAGATAGAGAGGGGAAAAGAAGATGAAAAACAGAAGGACAGATGGTCAAAGGAAGGAAGAAGTGTATGGAGAATAGAAAGGAGATGGAAGACAGAGGGGTAGGGGAGGGGAAATTGGAAGAAAGGAAGAGGGGTAAGTAGGAGGGAGAGGGAAGGAAAAGGGTTAGGGAGGAGGGAGAGAAATAGGCAAAAGGAAAGAAGAAGTTAAGGAGGAGGAAGAGAAAATTAGTGATAGGAAGAAAAGGGAGTTGGTAGTGGGTAGTAAAGTAGGGAGGATGGAGGTGGATAAGGGAGATAAATAGAAAAACTGCTTGTATGAAATCTTCAGAATAATCACACTTTAATATATACAGAAGGTATCTTAAATCACATGGAGGAAAGCAAAGGAAGGGCAGTGCATGAGCAAAAATAAATGCAGCATTATGCATCATCAATTTTATATGAATTTAGTGAAATTTTGATATTGCTTGTTCATTGTATTGATTGATTGTTTGTTTGTTTATAGCCGCCTGAGCAATTTTTCAGCTATCCGGCGGCTGTCACCATTACCGGTGACAGGGCTGCAAATTTAGGCCTATGCTCGGCACTCAGGGCCTTTGAGGAGGGAGGGATCTTTATCGTGCCACACCTACTGCGACACGGGACCTCGGTTTATACGGTCTCATCCGAAAGACCGGCATTGTATGTTAGCACAATATGATATCATGATTACTGTGATGGAATTTATATTTTTGATTTAATATTAATAGTTTTGTTCTTTGGTCACAATGGCAAATCAGGAGTTTTATTTATTGGCCATGGAAGCTAGCATTGTACAGTAATTAAGAAAAATCACATTTATCTCTATTTTTGTAGGTGTTTGAAGATTATGATTGCATGTTGAACCAGACAAATATTGGTCACAACAACAACAAATATTATGTCATCCAGGTTCTGAAAAAGATTGGTGCTCCCTCATTCTTCAGCTGGAACCGCTGGGGACGTGTAGTGAGTAAATGAATGTTCCCTTGCAAGAAATTGTCACAGTTAGCTTACATGCAATATTTGCTGATGTTTTTTCATTTTCGTTTTTTGGTAAAACGAGTGACCTGTAAATTTAACATAATACCCAATACAAGCAAACCTAAATACAAACTATAAATATATAAGGAATAGATGTCTAGTTTGTTTAATGGGTGAAATAACAACAATGGAAGCATGTCATTGGGGGTAATGTTAGCATAATACAAACTCTAGAGATAGAGTCTATAGATATCTATATAATGAATATCCATGAGTCATGGCAAAACTCTACTGTCAACTGCTGATATACCCCTCTTTTTCTTTCTTTTTCTTTCTCTCTTACCTCACCACCTGAATGAAAGCATGTTAAACATATCATAAGGTCAATGGATGATATAACAACTGTTGTTAAACTAAATATAGGTCATATTTTGGAAGTCTTTGGTATGTAGAATGCTGATGGCCAGGTGACGTGTATTGACCATAAACAAGGTCACCAATGAAAATACTATCAAATTAATTCTGTCTATATCAATAGTTTTGTTTTGGTTCAATGCTACAGACCCATGCCTGGTATTCAGAATACCTATGATTGCACAAGTATCTTGCATTTAAATGAAGGTCATTTGAAGAAGGTCAATGTTACTAGTAAAAAAAAAAAAGAAAATTCTTGTTTAAAACATACAGGTGGTTGGTTGGTTGGTTTGTTATGTGTTGCTTAGTGTCCCACTTGAGAGTCTTTCACTCATATGGAGATGTCACCATTGGCAGTGAAGGGCTGCAAACGTTAGGCTTATGCTCAGTGCTTACAGTCTTAGAGCTATTGTGCCACACCTGCTTTGACATGGGGCCTCAGTTTTTATGGTCTCATCTTAAAGACAATCCTATGTAGTCACCTCTTATGACAAGCAAATGGTAATGAGTGCCTTTTCTTACCTGAATCCCCGTGGGACAGAATATACAGCTGTGATGAATAGACCTTAGAATTTAACATTAGATAGTTCATATTAAGAGGCAGAATATCACTGTTCATATAAGTGATTTTAAGCCCTTAGTAATCCTGCACACTACACATACAGCTTCAATGATCATAAAATACTGAATTTTATATTTGGCAAATGGAGGTGTAATCATTATTTTTAGAAGCGCAAAAGAAATAATATATAAATAATTGTCAGAAAATATAATCATGAAATATACATGCTGTCCTATGTGGTTTATGAAATACTAAAGGCATGTAATATTATCCGCAATGAAGAAAAAAGAGAAATAAATGTTCAGCCTTATTTTCTGGGATGACAAGTCTTATTTTAGTTGCAAGTCTGGAAATAAGTATATGTGAATTAAAAATGATAAAACAATAAGTAGATTTCAATGAAATTGATAGGGGGAATCTGGAACCAATGCAATGAAGGGACCATTTGGATCTGTTGATGCAGCAATTAAGGATTTCACCAAGAAGTTTCAAGACAAGACCAGAAATAAGTGGGAGAATAGAGATAGTTTTAACCCAGTTACAGGGAAGTACACCATGATTGAAATGTCTCTAGAGGATGAGGACGAGACAGACGCCCCAGCACAAGTAAGAACTTAAGTGGTTTTTAGGAGGTTCCAGTAATTGTTTAGAGGCTCATGTATTTTAGTGGTTTTGGACAGTACAAGGCAATACATTATGTGGTTCATATATTTAAGGGGATTTCGGAGACTTAGTGTTGTCAGCAGGTTTCAGTAATTGTTTAGGTGCAGGTTTATTTTTGTCAGTGGTGTTGGGCAGCAGACTCCAGGAAATGTTTAAGTATGTGATGTCTTTACGTGATTTTGAATAGGTTTCAGCATATATTTCAATGATAAATATTTGTCAGCAGGTGTTAGTAGACATTTAAGAGGTTCATGTATGTACATTCCATTCTGACGGAGGATCGTGCAGTGAGGAATCTTTCAGCCCGTTGGGTATCACGACTTCTGACAGGCCATTAGAAGCACACCAGGCGCACTTTATTGCATGCTTATTTAAACATTTTAGAGGTAGATCCTGCAAACGTTCTTCAAACATGTGTTACTATGGATGAAACATGGGTCCATCATTTCATCCCTGAGGCTAAACAACAGTCTAATAAATGGAAACATCGTGGTTCATCCCCGCCAAAGAAGGCAGATTGTTCCATCAGTTAAAAGAGTTTTTGCCTCAGTTTTTGCTGGGATGCTAATGGTATTCTAATGGTAGATTATCAACAAAAGGAGCAAACAAAATCAATGGCACCTACTATATATCACTCCTGAGGCAGTTGCGGAAAAAATATTAAACTTAAGCAAACTCACGAAACTCACGAAAAGTGTTTGTACTACCAGGACATTACCCCCTGTTCACAAGTCCGTCATTACCATTGCTACCATTAATGACTGTGATTTTCAATTGATTGACTTTTATCTAAAACTGAAAATGGCCATTTCCGGCACCCACTCTTTCAGTCAGATGATGACGTCATACATAAAGTGGAGGACTTTCTGAACGGCCAGGAATCTACTTAAAAGTCGTATTGAGACCCTTAAACATAGCTGGCAAAAGTGTTTAGATACTGCAGGAATTATATCGAACATTAGTGTATTATGTTCACCAAAATTCAAACCCCTACAGATGAGGTTCTCAACATACCAATCAATCTTCAGATGCGTAGGTCTGAAAATGAACAATATTTTTGAAAATATGCTGTATAATGAGTATGGCAGTATGAAATCAAGGCATAATACACCTTGAAAGTGTATACAGTAAATTGCAGTGTTGAATGAAGATTTGTTTTAGTAAAGCCTGTTGTAAAATTACAATTGATAAAATTCTGTGTCACTTACACAATGTATGACTGAATGGATGATAATTTAAAGTATATGTCCAATGTTCATTTACAATGTATATGGAGAGCCGTCTAAGATTGAAGAGCCACATTGTGTTTATAATATTGTTAAATCAAATGTGATGGATTCCTAGCTGGTTTTCACTGAATAGTTTGATTTCTTTTGTCAAGGCAGCATCTAAGTCCTCTGGACCGACCGAGAAATGTACATTGGATTCCCCTACCCAGTCTCTGATGAAGCTGATTTTCGACCATGACATGTTTAAAGATGCCATGAAAAGTTTTGATATTGGTAAATGTTAAAACCATCAAGAAAATAATATAGATGAGGCATTCACAATTTATTAGATATAAAACTTCATACACTTGTAATTTCTGGATATTTTGTTTACATTAATCAAGTACTGTATGGAAATAAGAATGATAACGAGGCTGCCTCCTTTGGATTGGATACTAAAGAACACAAGCAATACTGTACCCTTTCAGTTTCCTTATGCGCATCATTTGCAGGTTTCTAATACAGAAACGAAAACCAATGAAAGAATTAATATTAAGCCATTGTTCATCGTTGGGAATATATTTCATTGCTGACTATATATATAATAATAAAGCAAATTTTGTCTTTAAGATGTGAAGAAAATGCCATTGGGGAAATTGAGCAAGACCCAAATTGCCAAAGGCTTCGAGGTCTTAGAAGAACTGGAAAAAGCAGTGGACTCTAAAAACCGCAAGAAAATGATGGAACTTTCGTCCAAGTTCTACACCGTCATCCCTCATGATTTTGGGAGGAAAATTCCACCTGTGATGGACACACTGGAAATCATCCGCCAAAAATATGACATGCTGTTGGTAGGTACCCACCGTCTCTCTAAGGATGCCACCATTTAATCCTTAATGATTGATTAATTGATTTTGTATATTGTTTAACGTCCCACTTGAGAATTTTTCACTCATATGGAGACGTCGCCAGTGCCGGTGAAGGGCTCAAAATTTAGACCTATGCCCGGCGCTTATGTTCTTTTCGCCACGCCTGCTGTGACCCGGGGTTTCGGTTTTTGCGGTCACATCCGTAGGACCGCCCCATTTAGTCGCCTCTTACGACGAGCATGGGGTAGTGAGGATCTATTGTAACAATTGGATCCCCACGGGGTTTTTCCCTAGTGAATGTTGCAGTTGCATGTCTTACACACACACACACACACACACACACACACACACACACACACACACACACACACAGATATATATATATATATATATATATATATAATATATATATATATATATATATATATATATATATATATAGTTGCTAACACAAGGCCTCTTAACTCTAGTCGACGCGGGTTCGATTCTCGCTCGCGCCGATATATGTGAGAAAGTTAGCAAGTTTACTTTCGGAAGGTCGGTGATCTCTTCCCTGGTACATTGTATCTAGGTTCTCTCCTCCACCTATAAAAAACTGGACGCCACCAGATAACTGAAAAATTGTTGAGTGTGGCAGAAAACAACAAATAACCAATCAATCATACATCGTTAACATAGCACTGTTGAATCCTTATAATTATTCGCGATAATTTAATATCGCGGAATGACTCGCAAATGTAAAATTGTGAGAACATGAATTTTGGAAATGGTTTGTTGATTAAGAGTTTTCAAATAGAAATATAAAAAAATATAAGTGAGTAAGTTTATTTTGCGAGTGATACTTCCTGTGTAATTACACGATAATAAATTATTCACGTACATTTTGAAATCTACTGAATAGTATACAGTCATGTTGAAATATCCATTTTTCTTCAACTTTTAATTAAGGTCTTGGGTGATATAGAAATTGCACAGACGCTAGAAAAGGAGAAAGAAAAAGTTGTTGCGGTGAGTAATTATTATTTAGATTACAATGAAAAAAGTGGAGATAACGAACACTGATCAATCTGATAAATCCTTCAAAGGTGATAAAATCGAGAACACGTGAACTTAGACTCCTGCAATGCTTACTCCTCATAGTCATTGACCTCCCCTCTCTTGTATTCCGTGTATTCTGGATTTCTGAAGGAAAAATATGTCCGAGAAATCAGATATATATAAGTGCTGTAGTATCGTGTTGGAATTAAGTACTATATAATGCATATGAAATTAAAAAAAATTGTATTTAAGAAATCAGATAAATATACAAGTGCGGTAGTATCTTGTTGGATTTGAGTATTGCATAATTCGTATGAAATGCATGTAACAATTTTCAAATTTCCTTCCAAAGGGATCGGCTAAACAGCCCCACCCACTTGATGTAAATTATGGCCTTTTGAAGTGCGACTTGAAACTTGTTGATCCTAAATCCAAGGACTATAAGGTATGTGTATATATGGCATGTAGAACAATTTGCCTGTTAAGAGCTTATAGTTAATACTTCACGTTACGTCTGTTTGAAATGTTAACTAAAGAAGGAAAGGCAAATAAAAGACAATTTTTGTAACACGTGTTGTGCAGAATTTGAGGGTTTTTTTCATGAGAAAGAACAAACTTTTTTGGAGATAAAGTGCCTTTTTAAAAAAAAACTGTGAACTAAATGTTAGTTATGAATTCTGGTTTGTTTGGTTGGTTGGTTGGTTGGTTTGCTTGCTTGGCGAGAAAGCCATGGCCACTAAATGTGGCTGTGCTGGAATGAAATAGTAATTAAATGTTATATTCTGAAGTGAAATAGCAATTGAATGTTATATTCTGGAGTGATATAGTAATTAAATGTTATATTCTGGAGTGAAATAGTAATGGCATCTTATATTCTGAAGTGGAATAGTATATTTTGAAGTGAAATCTTACATTTTGAAGTGGAATCGTATATTGTGAAGTGGAATCTTATATTCTGAAGTGAAATCTTATATTTTGGAATGAAACCTCAGACGTCTATATTGTATCCCCATGTAAAGTACCAAACACTTAATGTTTAAAGTTTAAAAGAATTCTGTCATAGCACAATACATGAATACTTAATGTTTAAGGTTTTTAGAAACTCTGCTACAATGTATTATAATGATTAAGGTTTTAGAGACTTCCCTGGTAAATGTATTATGATGTTTAAACTTTTTGATACTTCCCTGGTACAATGTATTCTAATGTTTAAGCTTTTCGATGCTTCCTTGATACAGTGTATTCTAATGTTTAAGGTTATTGATACTTCCCTGTTAATTGTATCCTAATGTTTAAGGCCTGATACAGTGTATTCTAATGTTTAAGGCCTGATACAGTGCATTCTAATGTTTAAGGCCTGATACAGTGTATTCTAATGTTTAAGGCCTGATACAGTGTATTCTAATGTTTAAGGCCTGATACAGTGTATTCTTATGTTTAAGCTTTTTGATACTTCCATGGTAAATTTATTCTAATGATTAAGGGTTTTAAGACTTTCCTGATACAATATACATATAGCTGTACTTAATGTTTAAGGTTTTGGAGACTTACACAAAAGAGACTGGTAACAAAGGAGGATGGAGAGTGCCTAAAATAAAACATATCTGGTCCATGAGAAGAGGAGGAGAGGTGCGTGTTTGAGTATCATTGTTGCTGTTGATGTTAATGTTGCTAAATGTTATCACTGTTGCTGTTGATGTTGCTGTTCATTTTGCTAAATGTTATTATTGTTGCTGTTTAAAATGTAATTCATGAAGGAAGGAGAGAAAAACCTTTTCTTAAATATTCCAGGAAAAGAGATTTAAGCAACACGAGAAGTTAACAAACAGGAAGCTGCTTTGGCACGGCACCAATGTTGCGGTGGTAGCTGCCATCTTAAAGGGTGGACTCCGGATCATGCCTCACAGTGGTGGGCGTGTCGGTAGTGGAATCTATTTTGCTTCCGAAAACAGCAAATCTGCTGGATATGGTGAGTAACTGTGTGCCGAGTTAAAACAGACCATAACACCCACCCACCCTCTCACTATCATGGTCATGAATGCTTTTCATTGATTGTGCTGTTGTGCTGTACATTTCGTCAGTGACCAAAAATGAATTCCCTAAAAAAAGTTTACTTATTCAGTCAAAACTATCAATTTGAAAAAAAAATCTAATGCAAGTCGCCCCTGGTTAATTTAGAATAAAATGAAAAGTACTCATCTCAGCAATGTTCACAGTATTGTGTACTAAATTTGTAATAATCATGATGATCAATTGTTGCAGTGATAGGACAATTCAATTACAACTTTAATATGAGAATACGATTTTTATAACCGGCTTTTTTATGTTTGAAGAAAAATTCTAATTTTATAATTTAATCATTATGTCGCTGCAATAGTTCGTCATAAAATTATTCTAGAACTATAACGGCAACTGCTGTCATTTCTACAACTAATGGCGTTGATTTCATGAAAATTTATGAGTAATTGGATTTTTCATATCGGGTGTCTTATGTTGTCGATGTAAATTCCTAGAATACTTCATTATTACGTCTATAAATATATTAACTATATTGAACTTTTTGACCTAGAAAATTATGTGACTAGAGGGAAAACGCTATATTTACTAATACATGCAACTGATAAGTAAAATTTACAGAACTTCAGAAGGACAGATTACTCTGATCACAAATTGTACATGAAGCAATATTTCACCTTTCTTTTGAGAAAAAAGATTTCAATCTGAGCTTTCTTACTATTTTAACTGGACACGATTAAAATGACAGAAGCGAAAATAATGAGCAGTGATCAAATTCATAATTTCATTAAAGAATACAAAATGAAGAGTAGGGTATATATGAACCCATGGACATACAGGAGGTTGGCTTATTGTCTACGAGGAGTAAGCATCCCTTCTTGACTAGTCACATTCACCGTGAGCCCTATACTTTGATTAGGTAAACTGAGAAATCTATAGTCACAATTCATACACAAAGAATGGCCTAACAACTGGTATGAACATTCGACCCAATGACAGATTGTATTTGTAAACTAGATTGTTATTACGACCATAAACTTTGCTAAATGCTGATGTTAAGTAAGACTGTTGAAAACCTTGTAACGTCAGCTTGTTTACCAGGTGGCTGTTTCGATTTAGATCTGATCATACGTAGAGCATGCTCTTATGTATCAAATCAGTTGAGAGACATAAACACCATGTGCAGGTGATAATGGGTTGGTTGGTGGTATATTGTTTAACGACCTGCTTGAAATCTTCTCACTCATATAGAGACGTTACCGGTGAATGACTGCACAATACAGGACTATGGTCGATGCGTACGGCTTTTGAGCAGGGAGGGATCTTTATCGTGCTACATCTGCTGAAAGACCGTCCCATTTAGTCGCGTTTTCGACAAGCAGGGGGTACTGAGGATCTATTCTAATTCCCATGGGGTATTGATAATGAAATATTGCTATGTAAATATTGGACGACAATGGGTGATATATCGAATCGATATATGGATGAAGATGAGCATTGTTAATAAATTAAACATAGTCTATATATCTAAATGTCGAGAGGAAGGCTATAGGAAGAGCTTTTATCTTTACGTGCAGAAGCGTTTCAATGAATTCTGCCTCGTAGTCAGCTAATAAAGGAACACAATATCCAACTTGGTTAATTAAACTTTCAATTTATCTTAATATGAATAACTTGTAATCACTATTTCAGTGCGATGTGCTGGAAATACAGGTATTATGTTTCTGAATGAAGTAGCCCTCGGTAAGGAGCACATAATTACGAAAGATGACTGGACGTTGAAGTCAGCGCCAGATGGATATGACTGTATCATTGCAAAGGGATGGACTGAGCCCGGTAAGATATATATATATATATATATATATATATATGAGAGAGAGAGAGATAGAGAGATGGTTGATAAAACGTGTAAAGTGAGGACAATTCGTAACCGTTTTAATTGCCTTGTGAGGACAGACGTGCACTGCGAGGACAAAACGTCTTTTCTTGCAGTTACACATCCATAAACATGATTCACCGAATGTGAAGGGATTAGGTATATGATATCAAATGAGAATGGAGGCGTGCCCCTTCTGAGGCCACTTTTAAATATCATTTGCTTGCCCTTTCCTGTCCATGCATTTAAAATATGGCAAGGTAGGCAAGAAGCTATTTTTTTAAAGTCAATTTTTGACAATGCTCCACTCAAAATGGATCGAACACAGTGTTGTTTTGCAGGCACATAACTTGTTGTTAACATCAGAATTTAGCGTCGGTCACCACGACGCCTCTTATGAATTTCCTAGTTGATATTTAATACCCCTTTAAAAATTATACGTGACTTTTAAATGACTGCTAAACGTTGGTTTTATGCATTTTATGTGTATATAGGTTTTAACACTATCAGACGTTTGAGTGATGTATCGTATGCTTAGATCAATTCCATGGAAGAATTAAAATGTTTCAATTTCATTAATAGATCCCAAAAAGAACATAAAATTGAAGTTGGACGGTAAAGATGTGGTGGTGCCCCAGGGTATCCCCGTCTCCCAGCCTCAGTACGCCAACAAGAGCAACTTCAGTCAGAGCGAGTACCTTGTATATAAAGAAAGTCAGAACATGATGCGTTATCTTGTGATGGTAGATTTTTAGCTCATGCAAGTCAGAGCTTAAAGTGTTTGCTCGTGATGGTAGACTTTTAGCTTATGGTAATCATAACATGATGTGTTAGTAATCGTAGACTTCGTTAAGCTCATGCCAGCCATAAACATGCATTTGTTGACCACCTTTCATGAACGATATGGTTATGTGTGACGTCATTCTTATTCATACTGTATGGAAGCAGGGTAAAGTTGTGCTGCATACGATCCTACAAAGTTATATCTCATCAAGCTGCATTTATATATGTGTTCTGTATATATGGAAGCTTTGTTGTGAAATATATATGAGCTGCATTTTATTTGGGGGGGGGGTGATTTAATTGTTACTTACATGTGATACAACAGAAAAAAGAAATGTATGTTTCAAATGTATCTTACTTTATCAGTTTAAGGATTGATTGATTGATTGATGTATTGTTTTCCGCCACACTCAACAATTTTTCAGTTATCTGGTGACGCCTAGTTTTTATTGGTGGAGGAGAGAACCCAGATACAATGTACCCGGGGAGAGACCACAGACCTTCCGAAAGTAAACTGGCGAACTTTGTCACATATATCGGAGCGAGTAAGAATCGAACCTGCGCCACTAGATGTGAGAGGCCTTGTTTGTGGTTTTGAGCGCGATGCTCTAACCACTCGGCTGCGGAGGCCCCTTTCGATTGATTATAAAGTTACTTGTTATGAGTGTCCTGTAAACGCCTCTGTAGTAGGAGGTACCATGAAAAACATGAAATTCAAAGTATACAAATTGTTGCGAGTTAAAATTTTAAACAATGAAGTTTGATTTTAAAATTTTAAAGAAAAGATCCACCTTTGCTGTGTTTTGTCTTGCTGCCATTACATACACTGTACATATGTATAAATACGGTGTAGATTGATGAGATAAATTACAAAACACGCGTTGTATGTGTTTATAACATTATTTTATTACACGTAATATAACACTTTGAATTGTTATATTGCCTACATTCATAAGCGATATAGTAATGTCCTGGAAATATGATTGATGTCAGGCATTTAAAATTGATGATTTCCCAGCATGCACCAGTTCAAGTATACTGATTTTCCGTTCAGTAAGTTAATCTAGTATAAATTTGAAGTCTTAAATTGGCAATGAGTACATAGAATTAGATTATAATGTAATAATTAAATTGTGTGGGTATTGTATTAGTTTTCTTTGTTGTGGTTGTATTTTTGTATTGCTACAAATAGGTCTTGCAGTGTGAGTTCTAACAAATATTATAGTAGTTTTATTTATTTGTAGAAATATAGATATACATTAAACCATTTAGATTTTCATTCTTTTAATTGTTTTATATTTGACTTTTCACTTTTTATCTAATTTTACTTTTCACCCTATGACTTTTCTGTGTAGAATATTTTATTCACATTTTAATTTAATTACTTCTATGATGAACTTGTGTCCCTGTGTATGTGCATCAAGTTAGTGAAATAAAGCAGATGTCTGTGTTTTTCTCTTTATTGTATGTTTATGTAATAAATGAAGCTTCTGCCAGTGTCCAATTTAGCCCGAGTCTGCTCACAGGGTTTGGGAAAGACAACTCGTTGATTATATATATACAATTGCCATGTTCAGCTGATGACTACTTTTAATGTTGCCATGCAGCAACTGGGGATAGTCCTCATGTTCCCATTCATGAAAAAAAAATATTTCCTTGTAGAGCTGATGGACAAATCCATAAATTATCACGATCATTACCAGATGTCAGACAATAAGTAAACAATGTATATCCCATGGTTTTCACACACACACACACTGATTAAAATTATATCACAAGATCCGCCCACGTAGATCGGCACACGAGTGTATAGCGATCTTCGTGAATGGATATTAGGATACGATTTTAATCAGATTGCACACACACACACACACACACACACACAGAGACCATATTACTACAACGAATATTTAATATTTTTTCAAGATGAAAGCTGCCGTTAAATAATTTCTAATATCAAACAATAAACCAATGTTAAGGAAAGTATATCGTCATCGGGTATTTTTTAATCGCTCCTTGTGAAACCGAAAGGAACTATATGTTTTCTCTTCGTCTTCTTGCCCATCCTTCTGTCAGTCCGCACTTTTGAGTCGATTCGCGTAGTGATATGCTCCTTGGCATCGCGTCCGTCTTGCGGATTGCCCTCTACACTACCACGCTGATTAATGCGCAACTGACTATATGATTGGCATTGTAAGTTAACTACACTGAGTCAAAAAAGAAACTTCACATTCTCTTGTCAAGGCACCTAAAACGAACAAGAGATAATAGGATGGTGCCAGTGATTTTATTTCATTGCTGAGATGTGTGTGATGTAATCAATACACTGACAGTGCCACAGATCTGTTCAGTTAGGCTACACGCCGTTCCAAAACATTTGTACACAGAATGTCAAGTCACAAGAATGAAACGTCGAAATGTCTCAGTTCAATATTGAGTATGGCCGCCTCGCGCATTCACCACAGCCATGCACCGTCTCCTCATCGACTGCCTGATGTTTGTGAACACATGGTTGGGGATTCGGCGCCATTGACCTTGCAAGGCAGCGCCAAGTTCCTGCAAATTCTGCGGTTGGTTCCTCAGTTCACGAAGCCCTCTCCCTAGTGCATCCCAAACGTGCTCGATGGGATTAAGGTCAGGGGACCTCGATGGCCAGTCCATGACGTTGATGCCAGCATTTTGAAGGAAATTTCGTGTCAACAACGCGGTGTGCGGCCGTGCATTATCATGCTGGAACTGTAGACCTGGACCATGAGCCGCCATGAAGGGAATGAGTTCAGGGGTGAGCACCTGATCGCGATAAGCAGCAGCTGTGATGTTTCCATGGATGACCAGAAGTCTGGAACGGTTGTTCCCACAGAAAGCACCCTATGCCATGCAACTTCCGCCCCCGAATCTGTCCACTTCCTGCACACAACACTGGGCATACCGTTCATTAGGTCGTCTCCAGACTCTTAGCCTGCCGTCTGCAAATCTGAGGGTAAACCGCGATTCATCACTAAAGACGACTCGATTCTAGTCTCTCTGGGTCCATCGGAGGTGACGTTGGGCCCACAGCAGACGCTGACGTCGATGAAATGGCGTCAAAATTGGCCCACGAGACGGACGTCGAGCATGGAGATTGGCAGACCGCAACCGATTTCGGATGGTCTGTGCGGACAGCCGACCTTGAAACATCTCAGCTCTGGTTCGTGCAGCCGGCAGAAATCGGTTACGAAGGTGACGTAGGACGATGTTCCGGTCTTCAACTCGTGACGTTACACGTGGACGACCCGACCTTGGGCGATCAGCAGTGGTGCCAGTTTGTTGTAGACGATGTCGCAAGTCATACACAGTACGACGGCTGCATCCCATTGCTGTTGCGATGTCAATAACTGATCGCCCCGCTTGCAACATGCCAACGGCACGTTCACGTTGCACATTTGACAATCGTGGCATTTCAAGTACTGTTACAAATGTGGCTTAAAAGTGTTTTTTTAATGTTTGAGGCCATGGCAAACATGTGCAAATGAATCCAACTTCGATGTGGAGTTCACAACATTGAATGCACGTGCAAAACCTGATTTGGCACGAAAGGCATTTACACAAGAAATGAATGGCTATGAGTGGGTTTGGCTAACGGTTTTCCAGAGTCGACAGATAGGGATCCCATGTTGGCTACACAGGTGTATCATCAGGGGGAAAGTATTCAATATTTTACAAAATTAATTTTGTGAAGTTTCTTTTTTGACTCAGTGTATTTTCTTAAATAAAACCATTGCCGTGCACGTAAAATTCTTAATAATGTTAATGAAGCACACACAATGTCTGTAAAAGAACGTGAACAATATTTCAAAATCATTCATTGATAGTAGGCCTGAATATGAATACAGTTAGTAGATAGTATACTTAATGTATGTACACTGTGTATTTTGTTTTACCATTGAATTAAAGCCCATACGATGGTGTTGTATATACACTCCCTTGTAGGGAAATCGTGGATGAGTCGACTTTGAAGTTCTTAAGGCGTTTGATTTTTTATCATGTTTTGATTTAGGTTTAGCTGAAATGTAGCTCGAGAATTTTTCACATCTTTGACGTCATCTTTGCAGGAAAAGGGCTTCAAAATTCGGGCGTATGTTCTGCACATAGTCTTTGAACAGAGGAAAATCTTTATCGTACCACACTTACTATATGTTTACATGGCACGTTTAAGTTTCGTCATAGTTCATTCATTTTTATGAGGTTTATGAGAAGGAAAGGGTGCTAATTTAGTTAAGAAACTGTTGTAAAAAATGATAACGAACAATACTCAGTCTCGTAATTAGAGACAAACATGAATACCTTGACATTTCATAGGTGGGACCAGGTGCCTTGGAGACCCTACTCTCCGGGGTCCAGGTCTCCGGAGATTCAGATCGGCAACCGGGGGAGTAAGAAAGAACACCTGTTAAGTCCAATCGATAGAAGCGGAGGGAAATGACAGGTGATCGTGAATATAGTAATGGGAAGGATATTCATGTTGTGAAAATCAATAAATGTATAAGATGAATTGAGATCCACAAAAAATACCAACAAACAGATCATTGCTATAATTGTATCTCTCTACGACACTTCTTTCTTAGATAACGAAACAAAGGATCAAATATTTCAATAAATTAAAATTATATTGGTGAATGAATCGCATCTTGTGCTTTCAATAACAATGTGAACAACTGTCATTTAAATCATAAGATTTACATTACTTTAATAGTCGGTTTGGACTGAAATAAAAGTTACAATAATCAGCTATTTTCTATCTGTATGATTAAAACAACTCAAAGTCCCTACGATGACAAACGATTCGTTTTAGACTCTGACACAGAGACTTTGGCTCGTGGTCATTATAAGTTTACACCATTTAACACCCCTGCATAAGAATATTTGAATATTAGTTATGATAGAATATATCTCACTATCTTTTGTCATATAGATTTATTATGTACAATTTTGGTTGTGAGTCACAATTTTGTAAACATTGCACTCAAATGATGTCCAGAGTACAAGTATGCATGAACTGAATATGAAATTTTAATTTTACAATCGCTTAGACCTAAAGTTAATTATGTAATACCATCCCGATAATGCACAAGCTTATATTTCAATGTAGCCGTTTATCCAACGAGATGTAACTTGTCTTAACACATCGCGCACTTCCATCATCAACCCACTCCCGGAACTCGAAACCCGGCTTAAATGACGAAGTGACCAGGTATGTTTAATACCTTCGTGGAGTACCTCTTTACCCCCCATGGTTTTCATTACCTCGCCACTTCAATAAATTTTAGGGAATAAATGGTGCAGTGAATCTAATATCATCTCAAAATGCTGTGAAACGCTTTTCAATTTCAGAATCATATCAAAATTCTCGAAGATAACGAATGATAGAATTCTTCGTCGAATAGTAGAAGGAAGATCTATAAAGTTTTTTTTTTGGTTGTTTTCAATAGGGAATACTATTCTTCTACGAACGTTGTCATAATCGCTGGGTGTAAATTTTTGCGGAGGATTTATGCCCGGTCTTAGGTGCATAGGAGAAAACATTTGGGGTTCAACTGCAAAATCGACCTCTTTAGTAATAAATGATTCCGGCTTTAGAATAGATGGAGATCACCAGAGGGTATGATCGAGATTTGTTGGAGGTGCTTTTTCTAAAGTAGGAAAAGAGTTACCATCTGTACTATAAAGATCGAGATTTGACGGAGACAAGGGTCCTCGTTCCGGTGTCTGATTTAAATTTACCTCTGTACAAAAATTAGAAGGAGAAAATGACTCTTTTTTCCAGGATTGGACTTTGACTTCCTCCTGTTTGAGAACTACAGAGATGTGATGGCGAAAACGCTTCTTTGTTCGATGTCAGAGTGTAATTGAATTTATTTGTATGATTTGAAATATCCTCACCGACCGACGGCAATAGATCGGGTTTATCTAATAACGGCGATGCGCGTTCAGGGTATGGTTTTGGGGAGGGAATAGTGGCGGACATTTTCAATATCATATGACGAAAATTCTGTACACATACTGTCAATATCCTGATTATCAATGTTGCTATCATAAAGTCGTGCTAGAGTAACATTAGACGTTGTCGACCCTACATCCCCATTACCAATAATGTCAGTGTCCATGCCAGATTTAGGTACAAGTCTTACATAATGAAATTCAAATTCGTGGCCCAAAAATATATGTAAAAAGGTTGTCTCTATTACTATTTTAAAACGGTAATATGTATTTATTGCTTGAAGTTGTACTGGAAACAACAGCTATGACAATATTAAACGCATTCGATTGATTGATTGATTACTTATTGCTTTCCGCCACACTCAACAATTTTTCGGTTATCTGGTGGCGTCCAGTTTTTGTTGGTGGAGGAGAGAACCCAGATACAATGCACCTGGGAAGAAACCACCGACCTTCCGCAAGTAAACTGGCAAACTTGTTCACATAACGCTGCGGCCGAGATTCGAACACGCGCCGACAGAGGTGAGAGGCTTTGTGATTTTAAGTCCGATGCTCTAACCACTCGGCCACGGAGGCCCCTTAAACGCATTCGAAACAGCCGTAATACAGATATGGCCACTCCACTCAGTTCCTAATAAACCATCTAAGTAGGTTTTCCAGCTTAGATTAGGAACAAAATTTGAATAGCTGTCGCCAGAGGTGTACTTGGATTTTCTATTAACCAATTGACGACTGCTTCTCGAATATATACTTGATGAAGCTCGATTTGAAGATGTTGACTTAGAGATGGCGCGATAGAAGGGAAAAGACAACTTCCATTTTTAGGAATATTTCCAACAGGCATTGAACCGTTTTCGAGAGCGTTTCGAACCCTATCATCACAAGTGGAATCGGCCTTGCGAAAGGTTGGCCACTCGGAGTTTGTTTTTACCGTACTTCCTGAGAGATAGAAATCTGATATATCGGGGGAAATTATACGATGGGATAGAAGAAGGTAACTTACTTTTACGACAACAGATTTTATTCACGCTATTTATACAGTTTGGGTCTAATTTTCGATAACAGTCATCGGAAGCACAGTCACGTAATGGATAAAGTCGAAGAGTTTGCCCCTTTTGTCTTTCCAAGAGTTTCTCAGCTCGTGAAATTGCAGGTATGTTTCTAACATTTTACACAACGCGTTTTTCCATCGCAAAATTTTACTTTATCCGTAAACGAGTTAGATTTGGTTTCTACAACCCTGCCCTGTTCAAACGTTGGTTTAGCTTTTTTGTAATTCCCGCGTGACTGCGTTTTTATAAATACATTGTCACCTATACTATAAACGCTAACTTGCTGCTTGTTAAAATGATGTTTAATCATGCTTCGTTCGAGTTTGGGACGCTATGGCAACAGCTTTGCGAATTGCGGACTGTTTATTAAAGTCTTTGGTGACAGACGTGGGAACAGTGTGGCTAACGAGGATCGATTTTCGAACACGGTTGGATACGCGACCGTGATAAACGGGAAAAGGGGTTGCTTTTAGTGAGGAGTAAGTAGTACTCTTCATTTCGTAGCATAGCATATTTTTGAAAGTCGCGCACCCAGTTAGAATCATGTGATTTCAGTATATCATATTTAATGTTTGATTTTCAAGACTTATGTGATGATTCAATTTTACCTTGATTTTGCGGGTAGTACGTCTACTGTTTATCATGTTGCATTCTAGGACTTCAGATAACTGTGTAACGGCCTCTCGAAACTCCCGACCATTATTGCATTGTATATTTTGTGGTGGGCCTTCGCCCTGATAGTTTCTAATGTGCATGCTATATTTGTGCTTTCTTTGGAATGTAAAGCGCGAAGCCAAAGGTAACGGTTAAAGACGTCAATAACGGATAAGATATAATTATATTCCTGGCCATTATAACATTCCGTCTGACGTGACATGTCATTTATGTCGATCTGACGTCGCTCTTGCACAAAGGAGGCACGAATAGGTTTAGGAGGCGCAACATTTTCAAAAATGGGATTAATAGATTGTTTTTCGGGCTATGCATTTAATGAACATTTTACTCGTCTGTAGGATTTCCCATTGTATATAGTCTTAAGCCGATATCTGATTTTTCTCGTTCCCGCACCATTACTCTGTTCAAAAGCCTCTTTCGTCGCGCTATCAAAACTTCCCTTATTTTTAGTAACATTTTACCATCTAGAAACAAATGCTTTCCAAGGTAGTTACACATGGGATCCTTGTTGATTTTAAATTTGTGACACTTTCGCCATCTACGCAGAATGCGAACAGCATCTCTCTCTTCTAGCGTCGCCTTCATTTCATTGATGGTTCTCGTTCCCGAAATGATATCTGGAATTTAAAACAAAAACTCTTATATGAAAAGGTGAAGATATAGAACAGTGATCAATCTCAACTCCTATAAGGAATACAAAATGAAGAGTTGGGCAAACACGGACCCCAGGATATACAGAACAGAGGTGGGATCAGGTGCCTAGGAGGATTAAGCATCCCCAGTCGACTGGTTACACATGTCATGAGCCCTACATCTTGACCAATTAAACGGAATAATCCGTAGTCTGAAGCGGTATACTAAGAACGGCCCAAAATTGATATAGCATACGACAGACAGCATCTGACCCAATTATAGGCTGTACTTGGAAAGTGGGTAATATGTCTTCATAAAACAAACGTCAAAATGAATCTGCGTTATATACGTACTCGAGAATTAATAAAACAAAAATTGCGCAATGTGACAATCCTCGTACAATATTTACCCATTTGTAATTTAAATGTTCTTTTAATATACGTATACAAGACACTCTGCAAATTCCTTTAAGTATCCAGCAAAAAATATTTCGTATTTGAAATACTAAATTTATTTTAAAATGAATAACGGGAGGTCATAGTGAAACATCGAAAGCGTGGAAATATTTATATCTCAAAGAAAACTGTAGTGAACTGTCGTTGCTGTCTTCGGTGATAATCGATAATCGACTGACGTGTCCCCGACAGATGTCAATCAGGGTGTGTATACTACACAGTGCAGGTACACCGGAAGCAGATCTATACATAGAATACTTTAAGGATGCCTCTCCGTACAATCTCTCTCCGTTATTTACAATTACATAAATTTCCTAACATACGAGGGACACTTTTTAAGTTCGTAGAGTAGGGCGGTCTTTTTAAAACCGCTTGGAATATCAAAATTTTATTTATCTCAGACCTTCAAAATATGCCCCGTCTGCCTCAATATACATTTTACACCGATCTACCCATTTCCGGAACGCCGCCCGGTACTCCTCTTTAGGTATACTCGTACTAATCATAAATCTTAATTGAAATACCGCTTTGTATCAAACAAGTCTTCATAATTTACAGTTTTGGTGTAGTGAATTTATTATTGATTATTATGTCGCGTGTTGTTATTAACATAATAATATTAATGTCTAAAAGTGAGTGACATACAGACCCAAAGGGCTAGGTGTTTAATACATCATTTCATTGAATACTGTTACAGACGTCGCTGTAGTAAATAATGTATATGAGCTAAGGGATGCTTATTTCTAGCACACTAAAATTTGAGTTGTTCCGTATTTGGAATTTAACATGCATTATTTCAATGAATTCGGAATCTGTTTATCAGTGTTACTGTACTTACATCTATCGAACAATTTATTAAACTCAGTACAATCAAGAATGAATAGTCCGCTGTTGTACATGAAAAACTACGACCTGCCACAAACAGTAACCGAAAAGTCTTATACAGACATTGGACCAGGCTACCATACTCAACAAACAGTTCCAGTCAGCATTTTCTGCAAAGGTTGTTCACACCAGTGATGACTTCACAAAGCGATGTAATATGTCAGGAACATTCCCCACATGTGAAGATCTCCTCATAACAGAAAATGGTGTTATGAAGCTCCTACAGAAATTAAACCCCTCTAAAGCTGCTGGACCGGACAACATCCGACCTCGGGTATTAAAAGAACTGGCAAGTGAACTGGCCCCTATTCTCACCATCATATTCAATCGTTCCATTGACACAGGATATGTGCCTCAAGATTGGAGATCCGCCAATGTGAGTCCAGTGTACAAAAAAGGTGAACGATACAAAGCTGAGAACTATAGACCAATCTCACTGACCTGCGTATGTTGTAAAATAATGGAACATATTGTTACCAGCCACATCATGAAACACGCGGAAACCAATAACATACTTCATCCCTTGCAACATGGATTTCGCAGCAGACGATCATGTGAAACACAACTTATTGAATTCGTGGACGACATTACCATCAACATGAGTCAAGGAAAACAGACCGACGTTCTAATCATGGATTTCTCGAAGGCTTTTGACAAGGTCGGCCACAGTGTGCTAATACACAAGCTCCAACATTATGGAATCCGAGGTAATGTCAACCGATGGATCGAAGGATTTTTGCTAAATCGATCACAATCAGTAGTAGTCGACGGAGAACGCTCACCAAGCATAGAAGTGGAATCCGAGGTCCCCCAGGGGAGTGTTCTTGGACCATCATTATTCCTGTTTTATATAAACGACATGCCAGAAAGAATAACGTCCACCGTTCGACTATTTGCCGATGATACGATAGCGTGCCTTACCATCTCATCAGACTCGGATGCATCAGACCTACAATCCGACCTCGACAAATTAGCCTTATGGGAAAATACATGGAACATGTCATTCCATCCAGACAAATGTAACGTCCTAACCATCCGTAGGAAAAAGAATCCCATCAAAACCACTTATACATTGCACGGACACACCTTGTCATCAGTTTCCAGTGCCAAATATCTAGGGTGCACTTTTTCCTCCGACCTACAGTGGAACCAACATGTCAGTAACATCTGTAATAAAGCCAACAGAACTCTGGGCTTCCTAAAGCGCAACCTTAACATCAGCACAACATCGGTCAAGACCAACGCATACAACTCCCTTGTTAGGCCTATTGTGGAGTATGCTAGCCCGGTGTGGGACCCTTACCACAAAACAGAAATAGACAGGATAGAGATGGTGCAACGGAGAGGGGCAAGGTACGTTACTAACAGATTTGGAAATAGATCCAGCGTAAGCAGCATGTTACAACATCTGGAATGGAGATCCCTAGAAAGCAGACGGAGAGATGCGCGACTCACATTGCTCTATAAGATCGAGCACAACAAAGTTGCCATCAGTAAGGAGGGACGCCTAATAAGACCAAAACGACTGACCAGGAACACACATGACAAAAGCTTCCAGCAACCATCTACAACTAAGGACTACCGCATGTTTTCATTCTTCCCGCGTACCATCAGGGACTGGAATTCATTACCACCAGAAACAGTGTCAGCACCGTCCCTTAAAGCCTTCAAAACTTCGTTGGTCAAACAGGTGTAAATGTTACGAACCGTTTTACCCTGTTTATAAAACCCCACCGCATGCGCATCTATATGGCAAAATAATCAACATGTTGATGGTGGCCATTATTGGGAAGAAGAAGAAGAAGAAACTTGCTGTCTAATCCTACGTACTGGATTTAATTCGAGACCCGTATCTGATGAAAGATATGAAATTATCTATATATATCTATATACTTTTACACACAGATCAACACATAGTACATAATCTTATTTTATTATGGCAGTATTCAAGGGTATACTCGCCGCTGATTCCAACTCTTTTCAAACCGCGTATTAACTATAATTAATATGACTATCTAACGGTATCTAACAACCAAAGACACCATAGACCGAAATGAACGCATATATACTTATATTTTTTAGCATCTAATCCTTCATTCGATAAAGCCTGAATAACCTAAGCGAAGTAATTAAGAATGTAGAGGTGAAGATAACTAACAGTATTAAATCTCGTAATTCCTATAACAAATACAAATCATTCCTATTACAAATGCATAGGTTACTTTTCTCGTGATCATTGAACAGTAATATGATGACCACTGAACAGTAGTATAACGATGCTCAAATTCCGCATTAAGTGTTCCAACAGTCCACAAACATGGACTAGCTTAGTGGTTAGAGCGTTCGCTTCGTAACCGGGAGGTCGTGAGTGCGAGACCCACTCGTTCCAAGGCCGCGTCAAACCTAAGACCTTACACTACAACACAGCAACGCCCCACATGTCAAGTATCATATTTATTTGCGTTAGGGAATACAATATGGTCGAATAACTAATTTATACATCCTCGCAAAAACGTATCGTACACTGCTTCAAGCTGGCATTGCATCATAATGCCGACATAACGCCCGACATTTCAAATATCTCATTATTTAGTGACAAAAAAGACAAAAAAAAAAAACCCCAAAAAACAAAAAAACAAAAAACATGGTCGAGTCACTATTTCATATACTTGCGCAGAAATGTATCATTCGCAAATAAGTTCTGCGTATGATCAGTTTTTAACACCAGCTCCGTTTAAAGTCAGTATTTTGCAAATTTTATGGTCTTTTAACGATCTAATTTGCTATAACAAGAAATAATGAAGAAAATTGTGGTCGGTCATATTGTGATAGCTTATCAAAAAAGTAGGCGGACATTTAGTGCAGACGGACATTTAGTGTAGGCGGACATTTAGTGCAGGCGGACATCTAGTGTAGGCGGACATCTAGTGTAGGCGGACATTTAGTGTAGGCGGACATCTAGTGTAGGCGGACATTTAGTGCAGGCGGACATTTAGTGTAGGCGGACATCGCGGACATTTAGTGTAGGCGGACATTTAGTGTAGGCGGACATCTAGTGTAGGCGGACATTTAGTGTAGGCGGACATTTAGTGCAGGCGGACATCTAGTGTAGGCGGACATTTAGTGCAGGCGGACATATAGTACAGGCGGACATCTCTAGGAGATAGACCATAGAGGGAACTGTATGGTCGGCTGTTGTGATTTCAATTCATCATAATTTCTTTATTATTAAATTCTTCAGGAATTCAGTCCAAACGGACTATTAATGTAAATTTTTGGACAAATCTCATGATTTAAATGACAGTCGTGTCACATTATTATTGAAGTCATAACATGTGATTCATTCACCGATATAATTTTAATTTATTGAAATATTTGATCTTTTGTTTCGTTATCTAAGAAAGAAGTGTCGTAGAGAGATACAATTATAACAATGATCTGTTTGTTGGTATTTTTTGTGGGTCTCAATTCATCTTATACATTTATTGATTTACACAACATGAGTATCCTTCCCATTATTATATTCACTGTCTCCTGTCATTTCCCACCTCTTCTATCGATTGGACTTAACAGGTGTTCTTTCTTACTCCCCCGGTTCCCGATCTGAATCTCCGGAGACCTGGATTCCGGAGACCTGGACCCCGGAAACCTGGATTCCGGAGACCTGGACCCCGGAGAGTAGGGTTCCCGCCCGCCCCGGGATAATAGGGATAGTAGTGTCAACAACATATCTTATTAGAGTTTTTTATTGATTGAAACATTTTACAGTTTTTAATATCAAGAGAATCTCAACGTCACAAAAAATTACTACAAAATAAACTATCGAGATTGGTGAGAAAATTTAGTTCTATTGATAAAATTTATTGACCACTCTAAAACAAGTCCTGGTGGAAAAAAAAAACCCTTTAATAAAATATCTATTATGAACTTCAATAAACTAAATATGATATTCAATTGAAATTCATTTCAAATACTTGGACTCATACTTTAGTATTGATTTCCAATACCCATTGAGCCACAACAATGGACCATTGTCTTTCTTCAAACAATAGAATGTGACTCTAAATAGATCCTTATACTACTACTGAGAGTGAATTGCCCCCCCATCCCCCCCTCCCCCTTTAAATTATTACTTACAACTGCACACGATCTGAAATATTTTATTAAGAAAAATTAGAGCCTTGTGTAATCTACACTCTAGGAGAAGAATGTGTGAATACATGTAGTTTGAAATAACCTGCATATTTATGCAAATTCGCTTACACCGCAATTTTGAAGAGGTATTCTTTCAATCTCCTGAATATATATATATATATATATATATATATATATATATATACATGAAAGAAACTCATTCATCAGCATTTAATAGTTTTATTTTTGAAAATGTAATCTGGACATGTTCATTTTCAAGCTTCCAAATGATTGTTTTATGCTTGTCTGCCGCCTTACTCACTCCATGTTCTTAAAAACGGTTTTCAAAGAAGAACACGTACGAAATAGTGTAGTACCCTAGTTATTTCCATAGGTTATAGCCAGTAACAGGGATAAAATGTGACGATAAATGCATTGGTGACAATATTCTGTATGTTTTGGTTTTATATAAGGACAGAGCGAAAGCGATAGTTTCTATAATTCTGAAATCGTAAAATTTCGTTTTTACATTAAAAATATATGCACATATTCTTATTGCCTATCTCATGGGGATCCAGTTTAGAATAGGTCCTCTGTACTCCCTGCAAGTCGTAAGAGGCGACTACATTGTGGAGGGGGGTCAGTTGAATGTAACCGTAAAACCCGAGGCCCCGTTTCACTGCAGGTGTAGCACGATACATGTAAAGATGGCGGTAAAGGGCTGCAAACTTTAGGCCTATGCTCGGCGCTTACGGCCAGTGAGCAGAGAGGGATCTTAACGCGCCACACCTGCTGTGACACAGGGCCTCGATCTCATGCGAAGGACCGCCCCATTTTAGTCGCCTTTTACGATAAGCTAGGGTTCTGAGGTACTAAGAAGCTATTTTAACAGCGATCCCCACGGGATTAAGGTACTGGGTATGATCAATCAATAGTCCTCAAAAAAAAAAAAAAAATCTAGGAAAAATTATTTATATGAATTAAGTGAAATCGTAAGTGTAATGCAAATTCAAGTTTGTTCAAATCATGGCGGGGGAGGGGGGATAGAATAGGGGAACAAAGTTTTCAATTAGAATATATAGGGTAAAACTTCAAAACTTTTTTCTCGGAGCAACAGAGCCATAATAATCATATTAATATGTAAGTATCTTCAAATAGTGCAGTGATGTTTGTTCAATGTGTGGCTCCGCTATGGAGGGTCGGCAATAGGATTAAAATTTTACATGTGAATATAATAATAGTTTGTAAAATTCATTTTTCTCATGAACAACTAAGATGTGATTGGTCATGTTAATAGGGCGGTATCCTGAGGTAGTGTTGATTTACATTTCTTGAAATCAGTTCCCCTAGGGACAAGATGAGGCCACAATATGGGTTTACATTGGAAGTCTGGGATTTAAAGTCCGCTCGTTTCTAAAACCATGTTGAATTTTATGTAAGATTTTCCTCGCCCTACTTTATTAAAGTATCTGCCTTCTTATAAACCACTTGGATAATCGAAAAAGCGATTATTGAATTTTTCGATGCATTATCATAAATCTTAGAGTCGGCTTGGTATATTAATTGTTTGAGGTCAGGGAGGTGGAGAAAAAAACAAACACATTGTCCTTATTACCATATTATTTGTTTGTTGTTTTCCGCCACACTCAACAATTTTTCAGTTATCTGGTGGCGTCCAGTTTTTATTGGTGGAGGAGAGAACCCAGATACAATGTACCCGGGAAGAGACCACCGATCTTTCGAAAGTAAACTGACAAACTTTCTCACATATATCGGCGCGAGAGACAATCGAACCCGCGCCGACTAGAGATGAGAGGCCTTGTGATTTTGAGCACAATTCTCTAATCACTCATAAACGGAACCCCCCCCCCCCCCCCTTATTACCATAAGTTACGGTATAGAATAACTTCCAAAATCTTCTACCAGGTACTCATTCCCAGCTATATTGGAATAGTATACGAATATTTCTTTGACAGAAAGAGCCCAAAAATATTTTTGGTATAAATAGCTGTTCATTAAATAATTACTGTGATGTTGTAAACCGTGTTAAAGAGGAACGTTACATCATAGGGATTTGATGAGGATGAAAAGTGGAGGATATGTGCAACACTAATTTGAAATTGAAAATTTTCAAATTTACATTATTTAGTCAAAAAATTAAAATCCCTGCTGGACTCAAACCCGTGATCAACAGTATATCATTCAATGAACTAACGTATTGTCCTACTCGGTCATACAAAAAAGAAATTACAAATGAATAAACAAATATTGCTGATATTCATATTTTCATTAGTGGTGGGATAGGAAGTGAGCCATTACGGCACTGTAGAGAACCTCCTCCGTTATTTTAATGTTATGTAAAGTAAAATTTCACCAACTTCAATCGGTTGACTAGTTTGCAGTTAGAAAATGATATGTAGGTTGTTGTTTTTGCGATGTCGGCAGTCGAAACGGGTTAAAAATCATTTCCAACTGCGATATTTGGCGTCAATTCAACAAACTGATTTTGAATAATTTTTATTTTCTGTAACGTATAGCAATGCAAACTGGAAATTATACCATTTATTTAGTCAACAACAAACATCTAATCCCTAAAGTGATTTTGTAGCATTTTCTTGGGTTTTTGACACCCACCCCCAGCTTTGTATCGCTGCAAACTGAAAGTGACACTTGAACGTTAGGGACGTAATATATATTCCTTTGAAATTTATCGCTGAATTTCAGATTATAATCCTTCATATAATAACTTACGGGTTCAGAAATGTGTAATATGAACACGATCTGTAGACGCTGTACAGCCACACAACCATTGATCAAGTTTCCTTTCCTGGCTTTAAGTAGATATTCTATCACCGAGTTCAATCACCAAGCCGACAAAAGTCTGATAATGGCTATATATCTTTTGTAATCCAACACTTGATATGAGACAGCGGATGCTATTTAGGATGTCATTAAACAACAAGAATTGTACACATTAATCTGGATCAAAGTGAATATGAAGCTTACATTGAAACATTACGTGTTTTCTTTCATTTTTCTTCAGTTTCATTGTCTCATGAAATTATAGGACGTAGATACTTCCTCCGATTCAGAGGCAAAACGAGATATAGTTGACTTCAGTATCAAAGAGGATCGAGATTAAACCAATGCGGATCGTTATCCCTTCTACAGCCACGCGCTCGTATCAATGTTTTATGGTGAAGGCGCTGTAAAACTACTTCCCGTTAAACTTTTGATTCGAAGTTTCATTGGATTGGTTTTTTTTAAAATTAACTTAAAACTTACTTTTTTAAACTTCCATTTAGGGTATCTCCATCTTCATGAGAATTATCAATTATTATACTTAAAAGTGGCAGCATTGTATTAATGTCTACTTAATATAGTTTAATTTAATCAATAACCAAAGAAAATGTGTATGTTGCCTCTTTTGTTAAAGATCTCAGACATACATAAACAGTAAAATACGTCAGCATCAGATATTTGCACATTTTCAACTTAAAAAAAGAATAATGCATAAAAAATTACTAACGTTTCAGAAGAAAGCTCCTACTTTATGAATATGCATACATTAATTGGGGATATCAGGGATATCATTACTAAAGAAAATAGCAGTATAAGAGTTATTGCCCTTGACACGATTTTTTTTTATCATGAATGATTTATCATTTATAGAAAATATATACTTTTTTTCAGTATTAATAGTCTACCATTTTTTTTTTATTTTACCCAGTGAATAAGATTCCTCCAAAAGATATACTTCTAGCATGCGCAAAGTGTAATTAAATAAGAATTTTGCAAAAAGCCATGAGGTCAAATGAGGATGGAGTTACATTAATTTGTCACTCTGTATTTTACAATAAAAGAAAACCAAAAATAGAACCCAAACAGCAACACCAACAATCAATCAAACAAACAAACAAAAAACAAAACAAACAAATAAACAAACAAACAAAAAGATATAAAACAAAACAAAATATAAAAACAAAAACATAAAAAAAACAAAAAAAAACAAAACAAAAAAAACCCCAAAAAACCAAACAAACAAAAAAAAATCAAAATAAAAAAGCAAAATAAACAACAACAGCTACAAACAAACAAATATACAAACAAACAAAGCAAAACAAAAACACCTTTTATAGATTTGCCTACTTTTAGTTACTTTTGTTAACCTCAATTTAGGGTAATTGTGCTGATTAGATAAGGCGCGATATAAATGTACAATAATAATAATAATAGCAATTGAAATGTTTTAAGGGACATTTGCTTGTTTATACTTCTGAACAGATTGCTGGTAGTGCTTCATTTTGTTAATGTGCAAAATCAAACCGTTGGTCTTTGACGATATTTTGCAAACATTTGTCCCTCCTCTTTGTTAATAAACATTAGATCACGTGATGATAAATACTCCTTACTGTATATATAAGCTCCCTTGAGCTAACTGATAGAGCGCTAACTATATTTACCCTGTAGCAATTTCTGCTGGTTGTTTACACATCTTGGAAAATGAGTACAGCGTGTTTTATTTTTGTTCTTACATTCTGCTCTCTCCAGTATGTGTGGTGTGAATTTCATTCAGAATATATGCCTGACCATTTCAGGAATTTAAATGGCACTACAAGAAGTGGATGCCAGAAGAAATACCATTGTAAAGGAAAATCCCGCCTTTCCAGTATCGACATCTGTCGGTGTGATTCTGATTGCTTAATATATGAAGATTGTTGCGGTGACCACAGCAACAACCATACAGTTGAAAACATGACTATTCCTAGATTTACGTGCGAGTACATAGATAATATTGACCCATCAAATTTCATTTATATTGTGAAATCCTGTCCCCCCGGTACTGATCCATATTTAAAAAGGCAATGTGAAACCGAGAACGATGTGTTTGACCATCCATGCAGTGGTCCGAGTTCGAGATATTTGTATAAAAACATGTATTGCGCTTTTTGTAATTTTGATGATTATATCCTGTGGAATCCAGTACGCCAATGCTATTGGGAAGACGCATTTCCAGACAATTTTTCTGCATCCTACTTACAGAATGACACTGGTTGTTACTCCATGTACTCACCTCCAACAGTAAGCCTGAATCAACGAACCTGTTATCCAATCAATTCTACAGAAACGGAATGTCAGAACAAAACTTGGATGGCGTTATGTAAATTCGGACATTACGCGCCTGTATTTGGACTACATGTTATCTATCGAAACATCTACTGTGCGAAATGTGACAATTTTTTAGAATCGAACCTCACATGTCATATAAAAAATACAAAGTTAATTGCTTATAAACCACCGAGAACGTCTTACAACTTTAGTTACAGAATCCTATTTGATCTAAATACAAAAAAGGAGACCGCAGAAATGCGCTTCAAACAAAGACAGGTGAGAAAGTTTACAACCTCGCTATATATAGTCTGCAACTCCGATCATCTGGTGGATCCATTGACAGGGCAATGTTATAAGATAATGTGCAAACCTCCACTTGTTTATCAAAATGGTACATGTTTATTGAATGAACGGTTTATTACCGGCCCAAACGATACCTCCTCATCTTGCATTTCTCGACTTTTTCTCCAAAATGAGTTCGAATTAATCAATTCCACTACAATGTTTGTGTCCTCCCTCAATAAAACCATACATGATTTTACACTCTCGAAAAATGAAAGCGTTGCATATGTTTGCATAAACGGAACGGAAATTGATGATCAAATAGTTTATACAAGACTGACAATTTACTTTTCAAAGGAAGAGAGCTTGATGTCTTTTGTTGGTGGAATTTTGTCATCTGCCTGTTTGCTAGTGTGTCTGAGTGTTTACGTTTGTTCCTCAAAGCTACACAATGTTCCTGGTAAAAACCTTATGTGCTTGATGGCATCCTTGCTCGTTGCGCAATTGTTACATTTGACAGCGCCTTTTATCTTTGAGATGAAAAACCAAAATTTATGCAAGGCCCTATCAATTGTAATGCATTTTGCCTTTCTGGCTTCTTTCTTCTGGATGAATGTGATGTCTTTCGACATATTTTTCACATTTTCAACAGGCATCACGTATTCGGGTGAAAGGGAGAATTCTTCGAAGCGTGTGCGATTTTACTCGCTCTATGCTTGGTTAGGTACTATTATCGTAGTTGGGTCTGCAGTCACGGTAGAATATACATCAGATTCAAGCTTCAAACCCGGATATGGTAATGGGGTCTGTTGGATTTCAAATAGCAGAGGCTTACTTGTCTTCTTTCTGGTTCCCATCGCAATTCTGTTGTTTTTAAATTTTGTTTTCTTCATTACATCTGCCTTAAGTATACATACATCATCTCAAAGAACCTCGCGGATTCTGAACAGAAAGAACAATTGCAAATTATTAATTTACATAAAACTATCGGTTGTAATGGGGTTAACCTGGTGTTTTGGTTTCTCGGCAGCGATAACGAACAGTCTGGCGTTGTGGTATTTGTTCATTTTCTTCAATACTTTACAAGGATTCTTTATAGCAATTTTCTTTGTATGTACAAAAAAAGTGCTCAAAATCATCCGAGATGGCGCCTCGTCAACATACTTTGGTAGCAAGTCAGTAACTATTGGTAAATCTTTATCATCAAAGAATGACAGTGAGGGAGGTAAGAGCGCTTCTACAAAATTCTAAAGCCGTTTGTTGCATAATAACATAGTACAGAAACTTTGTGAGAAATTTGATCTATCCATCAACAGAACTGTAACTTCAGTAGTTTTTTTTTCAAAACTAGTGTTTATTCTAATTTTCAAAGTATTACTTATAGAAAATGGAACTTGCTGGTCGGAGACAAAAGCTGTATCGTAATTTATTTGAAACCCGACTTCGCTAATGATATCTTGAGTAAATATTGAGAATGCTTTTGATTGATATACAAATCGTGATATTGATTGAAAAGTACATTTTAAATTAAATTTTTAAATTAAAATAGAGATTTTCCGTGAGGAAATATTTCCTCACATGGACTCTTGTCATTATTTGAACAAATCTGCTATTTTTCATATCCATTTTTATATTGTCAGAAGTTTTAGAATAATTAAACTATCACAGAGAATAGTCACCAAATATTTTTGAAACAAATAAACATAAACTTGAGTAAGCCACACGTGCATGCGCGTGCTTCAGTTACTAAACATGTGGAACAAGAAGCCGCAGCTCAGTGGTAGAGCGTTGGCTTCGTAACCGGTAGGTCATGAGTCCGAGTCCCACTCGTATCATGGCTGCATCATATCAAAGACTTAAATATAGGTAGTGATGGCTCCATCGCCAAACAATTTAGGAAAATTAAATACATTTATTGAGGGCAGGGAAACCTCTATCAAAGTTGCAAATTTGCGGATCTCCGGAATAGATGTTATGACTTTACTGGGTTGAATTGATTTATATTGTTTAACATCCTTTCGAGAACCCTTCACTCACATAGAGGAGTCACCATTGCCGCCGAAATGCTTGGCGCTTATGGCCTTTCAGCAGGGCAGGATCTTTATCGTGTCACAACTACGGTGACAGGGACCTCGGTTCTTGCGTTCTCATCCGAAGGATCGTCCCATATAGCCGCCATTTACCACAAGCAAGGGGCTTGAGGACCTATTCTAACACGGATCCCCAAAGTGGATGGGGGCCAAGCTTGGTAAATAGCATATATATATATATATATATATATATATATATATATATATATAGAGAGAGAGAGAGAGAGAGAGAGAGTGTGTGTAAAATGTTTCTAACAGATATCTCTTCTTTAATGCTACTGATACTAAATTGAAACTAAATGGATGTTTAGACGGGTGGGTAGCCCTTTACCAAAACTGTGTAGTGAAATTTGATGCCTAAATGATGACTGGGGCAAATTGCCAATGGTCTGCTCCCTTTTTAACAGAACAACCTTAAAAATCAAAATTAAGGACATGTACGACGTTTCTGACATTTTTTTTTAGAATAAATGTTTTCATCTCCTCGATAAGAATAGTTCTTGTATGATTTCCGAAATAGGTTTAAATTTTATGATGAATAATAATATCACAACAGCCGGGATAGTTAAGTGGTTAGATTACCAAAATTGCAGTTGAATGGTTCTGATTCTATACCCGAGTATTTTCTCTTCTTCTTTACAACGGTAATGCACTTTCATACAGTGGAACTCACTTTACATTTTTACTTGCAACAATGAGGAACTATCAAAATATGCTAACTCTAAAACAGACATGGTAATGTAACCCAACTTTTAATTTGCAGAAACGCGATAGAATGGAAGTGAATTGAACATGGAATTTTACGAAAAATTATACTTTATTGAGAAACGTCTCGTATGTCCTTAAGACCGGGAATTGAACAGACAAGGCCATGCGTTGGCAGCCGAGAGCAATGTTATGTTTATTAACTCATTATTGTGTGTTTTCGATGTCTATTCGTTATCCCCTAAGAGTTAAGATGTTTCGTGTTTTATTTCGGTCAGAGGATCACTTTATTGTCATCGCCGATAAAGAGTTGCCTTGCCCACCTGCGCCGCGGATCATTTTGTGGTCCGTTGTGGGGGGCACTTTGAAGTGGAGGATTGGATTAAATAATTTCGTAAATTAATTTAGAATCACTTGTTTGCTTTTTTGTGATTAATGTAACTGTTGCACATTGTATTTTTCATTCTGGTTTGTGGCTAGGCAGGAATTCCAATGGCCTGGTATTTTAGTCAAGGTAGTTCCAGATGGTTAGGTGACGAGGGCATCCCGGGGGTAAGGCAGTCGGATAGGGAAGCTTGGTAGGGGATATGGGATCGCTGGTTGGCAGGGGTATTCGGGGGTGGTGTCACGCGGGTCGTAACGGGCACTCAAGGATGGAATGCGGGGGAGGGGGACTGTAAATGGAAATGGACCAAAATTGCCAGATAAGCTGACTGTCGCTAGTGGAGAGAATCTCAAGGTTAGAATCCTGATTAGAGCTGACTAATTATCCGGTAAGAATAGCTGAGAATATGTCTAAGCAAATCACTGAGTGTCCTGGGATTGTAGAACGCTTCCGTAGGGCCTCTGTCCATGGTTGGTTTGGGGGTTTCACCTATAAATACAGGTTGGATGTCTTGCTTCTTTGTCAAGTAGAGAGCAGAGTTCTCACCAGTAATAGAGTAGTACCTTGTGGGAACAATTATTACGATAGCCCCACGAATTGTGGTGGAGGGGAACATACTAGTAGTTATATATATATGACCAACCTCAGACCCCAGCATGTTCCTGCCCGCACAAGCGAAAGTTCCTCCGGGTCCCCTGTCACTAGTACATCTTTCAGAAACAGTTCTGTGTTGGCGCGTCACACTTGTTAGGGTTCTGTACGAGTGATACATGTATTATCGTGGGACTTTTGAGCAATGCAGATAAGGGAATGTTTTTGGTCTCTTGCAAGTCAGAAAGGTGACGAGACATCATCACAGGTCAACGTCGCGATCACCACTGGTTAGGTATTCAATGCAGAAGACTGCAGAATTGATGGTAGGGATGGTCCGAATTGTTTAGTCAGTGTATGATGGTTGGTCCATCTCGGGACTGGGACTCGACATAGGCTGAGACAATTGCTTCTAAATCCCCAGGGGGCTCCGGTACAGCAGGATCAGAATTTAACATCGTAAGTCGTGAGGTTGAGCTGCCTTTGAACCAAAGTAGTAGTTGTGTGTTGGTGGTAGACGGTGGAGAGTTGTCATCGACAGGTGAAGGTGTTCATTTGGGCACGGGACTATTTAGATGGCAGTGTGCATGTGAGTATTTTTCTGTCCGGCTTGGTCATCGTCGCTGATGGTTGGTGGAATATGAGTGTGGCCTCTACGACAGAGGCTTTCTTATGACAACCTAGAGATAATGAACGGAATGATTTGTTGCTAGTGGCTTCGGAGATCCCATTGGTCGTGGGTTGGTGACTATGCAACCAAAGTTCAACTGACAATGAACAAGGGACAACTAAGATTCAGTCATCGCAAGGGGTGCGAAAGAAAGTAAATGAGCTATGTGAGGGATGTAAAATGTTCCATGTTCCGAAATGCGTAGGAAGAAAAGCTTAGTTTGCAGTAGTCCTGTGGTTGGTAGGCGAAGACATTTCCTTGTGGTGTTCTCAGATCTGGATGCTGTGATGTCCACTGCTGTAATGTGTCATGGTCTGATGCGTCTCTTCAAGATGATACCTGTCATGTGACCTGTTCGTGTGGCGAAGTTTGTCATCGTGTGTGACGTGTTCGTGACGTTCTTGTAACTATGTAATATGACTCTCCTGTTCGTAGATTTCCTTTGGTGTGCTGTGACTGTGACATTCTGCGTGACCATGGTTTGAACTGTTAAAATATAGTTAATTTTAGGGTAAAATTTATACATGTCCATTGTAAAACTGATTTGATCTTTCTTAATTTAATGTGCGGTTTTTAACACTGGGAAGAGAGTGGTTTGAGGGTTTTCTCTCGGATAAGACTATCAGTCTTTCTTTTTCGGAATCAGTACATTCCTCCTAAAATGGGGAAGTAGAGCGACATTGGGTGCCTAACTTATGCTAGGGCCTAATTGCCAGGGAGCCATTTTTACAGGAAGCAAGAACCTCAAATCTCTCTCTTAACGCCGGAATTTGAATATCAAGGCCGTATGTTGACTGTGGAGAGTAATTTTGTAATTAACTCATTATCGTGTGCTTTCAGTATATATAGTTGTTATTCCGTAAGTGATCAAGTGTTTAGTGTTTTATTTTGGTCTGAGAATAACTTTAATTGCAGTGCCTAGACATAAATATCGAATGGCGAAGTAAACAATGTGTAAATCGTAATCATCAATCCCCAAGACATATACAAGTTCGAGTGTAGGGCAACACGGACCTCCGACAACGCGGAGGTAGGATCAGGTGCCATGGAGGAGTAAGTATCCTGTGCTGACCGGTCACACCCGCCGTAAGCCCTTAGACGAAATTAGGTAAACGTGATTATCCGTAGTCAAAGTTAGTAGTCCAGTCAAATTAGCCCAAAAAAGGGTCAAACTTGCAACTAATTGCAAAAGAATTGTTTTCAATGATTCTGACCTCGCTAATATGTGTACTAAAACATATAAAAAATCTAATGTTTCAATTGAAGTGGAAATACCATTTTTGGGGGGTCAAAAACAGAGAAAAAGAGACAAAAACTGGAAATTAGCTTTCCATCATTACCTATCAAATAAGAATGCAATTTCTTGATTGGCATTTATAAATTTTTGTAAGAAATAGAAATTGTAAAATTTCCATGTAATAATTTCACCTTTAGGAGGCTTTTTTGGAAAAGGGGGGGGGGGGGGTAATTTCAGTGAACAGACCATGGAAATCAGTTTTTTTCTTCTTCCTCCGTGTTCCTTGTTGAATTGGAACAACTTGTTCCTCTACAATGGCCACATCCAATAGTACATTCTAGGCCATGTTTTCGGCACGTACACCTCTTTGTGTCACAATTTACCTTGCAATTACAGTGGATAATATTCAGAAGACGATTGGGAGCAGGCGGCAAAGTGTTTTTAAGCGGCATGCATTTGCTATCATCAGTGACTGTCCATCCCCAATCAAGTGGGTTCAGATCAGCGCAATCTAGTTTTATCCACTGCTGACACTGATAGTATGACCTTCTAGAATGCAGAGCCGCAGAATCAGATGTTGGCGGGAGACTCTGTACCTGAACGCACTTATTGTTAGTGATAGCCTTATTTGTGTATAAGCGCAGTCTCAGAAGATCCAGTCCTTCGCACAATACTCCCCCATATAGACTAGCAATAATCTGTTCGCCGCTCGTTACAACAGTTTCCAGATGGTTTCCAGGCTTTAAGAATTCCTCTATTGCCATTGTAACATTGTTTGTTTTCGAAAGCTTCTTTAAAGCAACACCTTTTCCTATCCCAAATAGGCGGGAGGTTGTATCGCATCCCGTGATTGCGTGTACTACTGGCAGAATTTTGCACTTGTTTATACCAAGCTTCCGCTTTGTTTTTTGTATGTCCCAGTGCCTGCACTTATTAGAAAGTTCAGATCGGAAGTAAATGTTGTATCCATCCAGTGATGTATGGTAGCAGAGGAGAACAAGAAGATCAGTGTCTTCGCCAATGACAACGACTTGTGTTGACTGGGCACATGCTACAGCTGTTGAAATGATGAGACAATCTGCATCTTCCTCTGCAAGGATGACCGTGGATTCATTTTCCCGAAGTCTTTGAGCAAGAAGACTTATGAAACGAGACTTGTTGTTGTTATTTGTGAGAAAAATTTCTTTTTTAGATTTGAAGGTCATATCTGAAGTAAATGTTACATCAGGGGAGATGATGTCCTTTGAACGTCGAAGATGAGTCACGTCTTTGGTCGAGGGTTCACAGGAATATCCATCAAATACAATAGTTGGTCTCGAGTATCTTCTAATAATATACTCAACATACAACTGACATATAGCATTGAATGACATGCCTTTTGTCCATGGGATACGCTGTAGCAAAGAACCGCCATCCAAAACAATATGTACATCAAGCAATTCCTTCTCTGATACAGCACAATCGCCCATACTCCAAATTGCATCTGAAATTTGAGGCTTACTTGCTGCTCTTGGAAGTCCTGAGGGTTCAAAAATCGATGATGGATGCGTTGATAATTCATATTTGAAGATATTTGCAATATCTTCAACAGATTCTCTAGATGAAATTGCCGTTAGTCTTTGAAAAAGCACTTGGGGATCAACCTCAACTCTGCCTTCCTCAACCGTGATAGATGTTATAGATGACATAGTTAACACCTGCATTGATTTTTTGAAGGAAAAATCAAAAATATTCTGACCAACCATAGAGTCAATGATCTTTTGTCCATATGCTAATGCATTATGAGCGTTGATATTATTGTCTGCATTCACACCGGTGTCAATATTTCGAAGAGGGATGCTCTCAGTAAAAGGGTCACGGTCTCGTAGGTATGATATAACTTTAATTATATCTTGTTTGTCCCTTTCTTGGCGAGAGGTTGAAGATTCCTTGTGCTGCTCACTTGTGTGGTAGCCAACATCTGTCAGATTCTGCATTGCCTCATTTACTGCTGCACAAGAAGGCATAGACAAAAGCCACTGCGACCGCTGTACCTCTGTCATTCCTCGACCTCTCGTTAAACCACCTGATGTTTTCACACTTCTCATTAATGCCTGCTCAATGACAAGATCACACGACAGACCCGCCCAATACCTCTCACTTCTTCTCAGTACATGATAACCTTCCATGAACTTGCTGTGTACATCGGGATGAGCTTTTTGAAGATTGATCATTGACATGACATAGATGTATGCTGACTTTGCATACATATTATGCCCAGCTGCAGCAAAATAGGGAAGCATTGCGTGTAGAGTTTGTATATGGAGTAACCAATTGCCTGTTCTTTCAGCTGTGATAAAAGCTTTTAAGAGACTTATCATTTCCAAGTACTGAAGCCAAAGGGCTGCTGTTCTGAAGCACTTGAGAGAGGATTTTGTGTCCGCAAGTTTCGCCAGTACTTGTGTACTGGTAGAATTATTGCACACGTCTTGTGCAGTAGCATATCCCTTCAGCAGATGATCTTCTTCCAGTTGGGCTGTGGAAACGTCTGCAGATTGAGTAAGGACGTGATCAGGGGCCTCTGTGTCAATGGGTGTTACAAGATAACCTGAAGATATATTTTGGGGCACATCATTATCAGGCAATTCGGCACCAAAGGTTTTAGCCACGAGCAAGGCATGAAGGGCTGTATCAACTAGAAAATGGGCACGGGTTGCTCGAGCTACTGCTTTTCCACTAAGAATATGGCCAACTGCATTTGACGCATATACAGTCTCTAAAACTTCCTGCAATCCCGATTCTCTCATAATGCGCCCGATACATCCTAAAAAGCTCATTTGTGCATGAAACCCACCTAACCTGAGTATAATGGAGCTTAAGTCTTCACACTGTGACTCATGAGTGACAATTGTAACTGCTTTCATGTAGAGAGGCTGGTTAAATGTCAGAATTGGAGTTGTACCATATTTTCTAGCTTGGCGAGACACAAACTTCAGTGTAGAGTAGATACATGACATATCGCTTGCGTCCATATCTATCATCGGCAGAAAGGTGATGGTGGACTTCCCAGGGTAATCTCCATTTTGAGTACACTGCATCAGTCCTGACCAACTTGGAGTTGGAGATCGAAGAGGCCATACAGCCTTTGAAAGAAGATCTAAACTCAAAGATGGATCTGGTACTTTCTGTTCTTTATTAATATTGACGAATTTCATCTGCAGTGACGATTTAGGTGGTTGCTTGTAGAAATGTATATTAATTTTCCCAGCAGTGACCAGGTCAGCCGATGAAACGTTCAGTTTAGGGACCGGTTTGCTAACCTTTTTACCAGGTGTAGAGCCTACAATAATGCCCATACCATGGAATGTACCATACCCATCAAGTGTGTGCACATTGTGATCCACGTTGTTAGCAACGAATTGCAGAAATTGTCCATTTTCATAGCTTGGAATATCTGTTCCTTGTGAAATGGCTGCACTTGTTTCAAAACGTTATATCTCCGAATATGAGGAACAAAATCCTAAGGATACCAACGTATCAATAAGAAATTTTGATGAAAAATGGTGATGAAGCTGCACTCCTAAACCTATTTGTAGTGGTGCAATATGCATACGTGGCTTAGCCATCTGCATAATTGTCTGTCCAATCGATGCAATTTTCAAGTCAGGGTCCTTTTCTCGGACGAGAATTTTCAAAAAAGTTTGAAGACTTTCAGGAACGTACTGAAGATTCTTTTCAAGTGATTCAATATCTGACGACAAAGGGTAGAGATCAGAAGCTAGATGAAGGGACAGGATATCAGATTTTATCAACTTGGCAGCAGTTGTAATGATGTTGAGCTTCTCCAATGTCTGGTCCACTGTTTTAGGCCGATTGTAGAAGCTCTGAAGAATTGATCTTGCCGTTTTTCGTACCGTTATTACAGTTGATTTTCCTTGTTCTTCTGTCATGATGATTTCATCCCCAAAACACTCATACAATTTCTTTTTCAAGTAAACAGGCGAGTATGCATCATCACCACAGTGGTCCTTCATTTTAGCAACGCGATCTAACAGTTGATGTTGTTTGTCATCATTCTCCTGCAGATAATTCACCACTTTAAGAAATACGTCAGTAATATCACTGTCAACAGGTCTGCCTCTCTTGGCTTCCGTCGAAGAGGGTGAGAATATTTTAGGTATGTGTTTGCCTGTGCGAAAATTTACGTTACAAGTTTGATGATAAATGGCATCAGCAGCATGCAAATCATTTACAGCTTCTAGTCTACCATAAATTTGGTTTGCCCAAGCGTCTTGTCTTGTAGAACAGACGGATTTTATACAAGCCTGAAAATCATGAGTTCGCACAGGAAAAACATCATGCCCTCTTTTACTTTGATTAAGTTTGGCAGTTTGTCCACAAAAAGAGGCAGTGGTCACGGAATGAAAAGGTCTGTTTTGATCTAAGAATTGGTGTACTATCAGCAGGAGGAATTGGCTGGCTTTGTTCTTTTTCCCTCAGATATTTGCTAATTTCAATCGCATTTGTAAATAGACGCCTACATTCGGTGTGCACATATTGCCCAGGATGCGTGCGAAGATTGCTACCCCTTTTCTCAGCAGCAGTATTGATACCTGTGCTACCCTTCCCACGAAGACAAACTAGACCATTCTTGTCCCCCGATTCACAAATTACACAGTCTTGTAATCTTTCCATATTCAACACAAGGTTAGAACAGATATAATTAAAATGGAAGACATTTTCTACTAACACAACATAAAAGGTTAAATTAAATTGGTATCGTATTAGTTTTACATATTACAGAAACCGCATTCAAGTTGCAACTAATAGCGTCACTTCAGGAGAAAGATTTACTCCGTCGGATGGGACGTTAAAAGGCGCCCCGTGTACCCCAATCAATAACGAGAAAGATGGCTTTGTTACGCGAATGGGTGTCCTTACATAGAAAATAGAAATAAGCAGTGCAGTATAGAAAAAAGCCTTTTCACTTTCTTACTTATTAATTTTACCTTGAAGAAATGATGCTCTCCGACAATTTAATTTAAAAAAATGTTATTTTCCATTACATTACGGCACCTTTCTCAAATTTTGAATGAACCCAGTAGGCCTATACGTCTACATGACGACACGAGTTGTGACTTTACCAACCTGTTTTTTTTTTCTAAACATTTGAGAAGCTTTAGAACGTCTCGTTTGTAAATAAATTTATAGTATTACACCTAGGCTATATTGATTCAAGCGCTTACACGCTTGTATGAACATATGTCATAAAATTCGAGCAAAGACTTTGATCAATGTCTATGTAATGATAATGTATACGTCACGATTTCGGTGAAAGCACGCTATGATAGCGCGGCGGTGACATAAAACAAAGGGAGCTATCAGCAAATTTGATGCATCAAAATATATTATTTCTGCACATAAGATAAAATTAGATTTTTTATATGTTGTTTTACTGATACTAAGGAATACTTTGCAAAAAAAAAATATTTCTTTTGCAATTAGTTGCATGCGAAATCGTAAATTGACTGGACTATAGTATGAACAATGACAGTCTAACAAAGGGTATGAAACAAATAATTCAAGATATGTCCCAGAGACACTTTGTGATCGCAAACAAGGTCATTATAGCGACCATAAATTGGCAAAATGATGACGTCAAACGAGATTTGTTATAACCCTGCAACGTCAACTTTTTTTTATCAGTAATTGACCTCGCTTTAAAAACTTCTCATACGCATGGCATGCTCTCGTGTATCGAATCAACTGGGAGATATACACACCATAAGCAGGCGAAATTGATATATTACTACATAGATATGGAAAGTTGATGATTGCAAAGTTGAAGTCATCACGGTTATCATCTAATGTAGTTGTCAGTCTGCCATTAGAGTCAATTTTAAGCAAAATATCCAAATATGAAGCAGACACGTCAGATTCTGTAGTGTCCTTTATTTCGAGTTCATCGGGATATATCAAATGGACATAATTATGAAAATTATGATTGATGATTGATAAGACGTCATCGATATATCTATATGTATGGTTGAAGGACACGGAAAGTTTTTTGTTTTTATCCTGTAACAGTTTCTGAACAAATTCCGCTTCATAAGAATATAAAAATAAGTCTGCCAATAAGGGAGCACAATTAGAGCCCATGGGAATGCCAATGGATTGTTAGAAGACTTGGTTTCCAAACACTACGTAAATGGTATCTACAAGAAAGCCAAGCATACTCTTAATGTCTGCTTCAGAGTACTTATGCGGGCTATCGGAGTGGTGTCTAACAAAATATGTACCTTGTTTTCCAGTCATTAGAAATTTGTATTTTCGAGTGCCGTTTTTGTTCAAAAAGCAATTATCTACTATCTGAAAAAGTCTAGATTTTAATTTATCGTGAGGAATTTTTGTATAAAGTGAGGATAAATCATACGTTTTGATGGTGTCAATTCTAGAAAAATCCTGAGACTTTAGATTTTTCGTTTAAAACATCGAGCGGGATGTTAAACAATAGATAATCAATCAATCAATAATAGGGACTCCAAAAATGTCCACACCAACAGAAGCACAAAACGAAAGGGCAAATGGGAGCGCTAAGTGTCCTCTATCATGCTCCGATGTTCCTTCCGCCTTGACTTCAAAAAGTATAGCTTTAAAGGCAGTCATTAATATCATTTATTCCTTATGAGATGCAGAATATATAAAACTTCCACGGCAAACTACACAATACTTCTGGGTATCGCAGACATCAAGTACCCCTTATAATTTTCTTCTCCAAGCAGTTGTGCGTTTTTACCCTCGCAGAGCCGATGTCATATGTATTCCTTGTCGGTGGATCACACCCGCCGTGACACTTTTATCTTCATGGCGTAAACGGACCAATGCCTCACGTGAAAACTGAAATTCACGTCAAATGCCGTTCACGTGAAATTCATGTGAACCTTTCACGTGAAATTCCCGTAAACTTCATTTGAATTGCACGTGAAAAGTAATTCACGTGGAATTCACATTAAAATATTCACATGAAAAGGCCAACATGACTAACAGTGAATTTCATATGAAAATCATATGAAAAGTGATTCACGTAAATTTTTGCATAAAAAATTAACACGAATTTCACGTGAAATGTTATTCATGTGAAATACATTTTAAAAAATCCACATGAATTTCACGTGAAAGGTGATCCACTCTCAAATTTTCATAAGAAAAGCTATTAACGTGAAATTCACGTTAAACGTTGAACACAATTTTCAAGGCCAGTGTATTCACACGAAAAATTAGCATCAAGGTAAAATACACTAACCAATTTTTATTTTATTTTTTATAAGAAATGGTTTTCATGGACGGATTCAGAAAATCTGCAATTTAAGGGATGGGAGTTGCGAAAAATGTACCTTTTCAAAAATGATCATTTGTAACGTAATTTATCAATGATAAAAATCATGGATTTTCCACAGTTTGCTATCACATCTTCATATTGAAAATGAACTTACATTGTACATGTGGTTCCGTATACAGTGTATTAAAATGGAGTATGCCTTTCCATAGGCGATTTCTCTCATTTTCCCAATTTGTTTCTCTTAATTTGTGAGGATCTTTACTAAAGAGCTATACTAACGCTCTGCACAATTTACCTAAGTAACAGGAAGGGAGAAAATGCAATGGATCAGACCGGGATTCGAAAGCTGGTCTTCTGAATCTTTAGTCAGGTGCTCTACCAACTGAACTAACTGCCCACCGGCGATCAAAACCTGTTGACCAGGTGGCAAGAGAGAGAGAGAGAGAGAGAGAGAGAGAGAGAGAGAGAGAGAGAGAGAGAGAGTATGTGTGTTTCTGCCGTCGGTAGATGAGGTAAGTAACTTTCCCGATTGCTAAATTTGGCATCAATTTTTATTATTCCTACGGTGATATACATTGCGAATAATTACAGGTATGATATGCCGGAAGGTTTTGTATGCATAGAGTGAATCTTTTCACGTTAAATTCGTGTGGCATTTTTATGTGAATTTCACATGAATAACATTTCACGTGAAATTCGTGTGAATCTTTTAATATGAAATTCACGTGAATCACTTTCCTCATGATTTTCATGTGAAATTCATATGAATATTAGAACGTAAATTTCACGTGAATCACTTTTCAAGTGAAATAAGTGAATTTCACCTGAAAAGGTCACGAGAATTTCACTCGAACATTTGACGTGAATTTCACGGGAGGCACATTTCACTGTGTATGATGGCGCTATTACATCCTTTGGACTCTTGTTGATCAACAATGATTGGCTATTAAGTTTGTAATTTGACGACTGTATAATGTTGATTGGATAATAATTACACCATCTGATTGATTCAGTTAAATATTGAAACACAAGGTCCCTTGAGATCAGGGTTAGAATAGGTTCTCAGTACTATGTATCCCTTGCTTGTCGTAAGAGTCGACTAAATGGGTCGATCCTTTGGATCACCGAGGCCTCCCAAACCTGCTGACAGGCCCTAAGCGCCTAGCATATGCCTAAATTTTGCAGCCCTTCATGACGTCCACATATGAATGAAAAAATCTCGAGGGGGGGGGGGGGGGGGGGGGGGGGGTAAAGAACATAAAATAATCAATCACACATACATGTTAAGTATGCTTCCAAGTAAAAATAGCATTTTCGTAATAAGTCCATGTTCACGAAATGATCCCAAATTTTGCATACTAAGTCACCATAATATGTTTACCAAATGTACAAAGTAGTTCTGAGTTGTATCGCTTTGTTCCAAACATATGGACATATATTCATGAACACCGAGAGATTCACTCATAGTGTAAATCTATACAAAACACTACTTGTATTACATTTGAAATCTTGAAACAGGAAAGCGGATATGAAAATATGTCATATGTCATGTATGTGTTATATAACATTTAATAAATGAAAATTCTTTATTTGTGCTATTCCTTTACCATACTTTTGGTGCTTTAAATTATCTTGATGCCATACTAGTGCTTGCTTGTGCCAATTTAAGTAAATATGACAGTATGTGTTTACATGTATTTACTTTGTGATAGGCTACTAATGTTTATTGCTTTGTTTTTTGCTATATTATTTCAAATGTCTGCATGCTTCGTGTCGTCTATTGTCTTGTCATTTTGCTTGTATGTTTATTGTTAGTGATGTCGGTCAAAAGCTCCCTGGAGCTTGTGTTGTACTGTTTGCATATACATACCGACTTTAAATAAATCTTATCTATCTATCTAGCTGAGGCTTCTTCCTGAGGAGCACTCGGTCTGTTTACACACATGTGAAAAACACGTGGATTTGAGGGTAATCTTGTTTGCGGGTAAAATTATTTTGAAAATGCCGTGTAGCGCGTCTTTTTTCTGGTGTCAGCAGACGAGACACATTTCCGAGTGCGTTATTTGGCATCAATTTTGCAAACTGATTTTTAATGATTTTTCCCCCTCTATAGTAATATCTAGTGAAAATAATTACCGGTGTGATACATGAAGTACCCCTCGCCAAATTAGATTTATCATTTATATTCGCCTCAAACATCGAACCCGACCATATATACAGCATGTCAATGAAGGTTTAGGTATCACGCCGGTAATTATTTTCACTATATATATTGCTATACAGGGTGGGTGGGTGCTTAAATATGTTTGCTAAATTGATGCTCGTGCCATTGCGAATAGCAACATTCATCTGTGGTTGTCTTGTCCGGGACTGAAAGTGTATTTGATTTTTAAATTTTAGATTCAATGCATCATATCCTGTGTTGATCCTGGGTATGATTATTGTGAGGTTGAAGTCCACAGTAACTGTACGGAACAGATTGTGCATTGCAGGGATAAAACTAGTAAACAGGTACATAGCAGGGAGATTGTTTTGTCTTTGTAAAAGGCACGCTCAGACAAATTGATATTTTTATATTGTCAGTCGTACAACCAACTTGTGTTATGATCGTGATTGAGGGCGAAGTTTTATACTATCAGTGAAGATGAAGAGGAAACAGGCCCAAGCATACCCTCTGCACGTGAAGCAGGGGAGGCAATCGAAATTGTTGACGGATATTTCTGAGATAACTTATAGTGACAAATGTTTTCAATCAGCAAAAATATCTCAAAATAAGTCTGAACAGTAATACATTCATGACTTTTTCAAATTAGAATAAAAATCAAAAGGATTTCAGATAAATTTATTTATGGTGTATGATCATGGTATGTATTGCAATAAATCTGCTCATCTGATGGCTTTTTTTCAATCTGACAAATCTGAAAGGTACATTCTTTTATATAACATCATCCGTGTTATAACACTGAAATGGGCTGTAACAAGAACTGGTAATATATGGAGGGAATACTGTATGTAAATACCAATACTTGTATTTTATAAAAAAAAAAAAAAAAAGTATCGTGATGCGACTTTTAAGTTGTCCTTGATACGAATGTATATACTTTTACTTTGATTATGGTGATCAGATTTCAAATCGTCAGAGTGAAAGCATATACAATTTTTGTATAATAATAATAATACCATATTTATATAGCACCATTTCCATACATTTGTATGCTCAAAGGTGCTTTACAGTACATAAAACAATTAAATAAAACATTGAAATAAAATGATAAAACATAAGATACAATACATATGCTAAATAAGTATAAAACACCAGTTTCAGATAAAGATGATGAGATAATGTTGATGAGATTTTTTTGTGTGTGTGTGTGTGGATGAATATGACAGCATCATAGTCATATCAAGAGACCCTTTTTGCGATAAGATACAGTGCTATTTTCGTGGTGTGTTTCTATCATGTACACCTTTCTGTTTATATTTATTAACAAAATGTTTATGTTTGTTTATTTAATTCCAATGCTAAAAGTAAAATAAACATTTTAGTCACTTATTTTTATTTCCAAGAGTGAAGAACAGTCCTTGTGTTCAAATGTATATGTATATTAAATGGTTCATAGTACAGTTTAAAGAAGAAATATTTTATGATAATGGCCTACATTTTTGCAGCTACTGCCCTTACAACAGAAGCTGGGGTGTGCTTACTCCAGCTAGCCAGAGGTTCAGTGGCAACATTCTTACTCTATGTTATCATGTATATATATTTTTTATGCCTCTGTGATCGAAGATTAGGATGTATATTGTTTTTGTCTTGTCTGTCGTTCCATAATTCTGTCAAATACTTTAACCATCCTAATAACTTTTGAACAGTAAATGCTAGTGCTTTTATATTTCACATGAGTATTCCTTGTGACAAGACCTTTCCGTTGGTACCAAAATTTTGACCTTGTGACCCTTACATTTGACTTTAAACCTATAACCTTTGCCATAACTTTGAAATGGTAAGCACTAGGGCTTCCATATTTTATTGAGTATTCCATGTGACAGGACTTTTCTGTCTATATCAATTTTTTTACCCTTGTGATCTTGACATTTGGATATGAAAAAGACTGCATTTCCTTTGATTACCTCAAATTAAAGCTTAAATCTCCTCACTAAAAACCTGAAAGAGATTTAATTGAGATAAAATATAATATGCATTGTAACTGGCTTATATAGCCTATTTATTGAATATGATATGAATTTTGTTGAATCCCCCCACTTGTTTGTCTCTCATATGGGATTAAATTTCACTTTATGTGCAATAGAGATCTTGGGGGTTGGGGTAGGGGGAGTATATGCTATAATAGTGCTCCTTTGATACATGTTGGACACACAAGTGAAATGTTTGACTGGTAACTTCAAAAAGCTGTGAATGATTGAAAATGAGCATTCCCCCAGTCTACATCAGTCCCAGAACAATTTTTTTGGTCCCACCATGTACATATTATTTTACCCAGCTTATATGTACACTATTTCATGTATATTACTTTAAATGTTGTTATGTAATTACATATATTAAATAGATAGATAGATGCATGTGGATAGACGGATCAGAGTTGTAAAATATTTGTTTTCTATATGTATTTCAGAGTGTTTTGCCATTCTTAACAATGACTTATCTATACCCATCTGAATTAATTTCTGTTGGTCAAAACCATTGCGATAGGGGTTTTGGAAACTCTTATCTATTGATTTGGGAAATATCTTACTAAATTATCCTCTGCATATTTTTTCTTCAGAATAATGTCCACTAAATCACGTGACCTGTATCCAGAAATAGAGCCCTATGCAAGTGAACATTTGAAAGTTTCTGATGTACATAATGTTTATATTGAGCAATGCGGAAACAAATCTGGGAAGCCTGTGATATTTGTGTAAGTATAATCTGTACACACAAGTCATATTAGCTGTAACTCTGGTGTTGAAAATAAATATATGTTGTAAAATTGTGATGTACTGTTTCAATGACAGAAAAATGATAAATGTTAGGAAAAATGGCATGATATTACATTTGATGCACATATCTCCAAAACATTTTAACGAGTCAGAATCAGTGTATTATCGTCAATCTTATTAAAGCCAAAATAAAATATGCCTGTTTATAAACAATCTTGGGTTTAATATTAAACAAAATCTTTAAAGCTTTACAATTTGAGAAATATTTTAGTCACTTTTAAGTTGATTTTTAAAACCATACCAGATACTTTATTTAGATGAAAATGTCAAGGCACGAGCCTTGTTTACATTACAAAGAATTGTGAGGTAAGTATCTCTCATGTAACTCGACAACTGACATTCAAGTTTTTGCTGACCATTAGAAATATGTTATTTAAGCATTTCAAATATTAAAATTAAAAAAAAATAAAATTTGAAAATTTTCAGCTTGAATCGTGTCCATGTATTCATTTTGGGATTTGTGAGATTGTTCACCGTTCCTTATCTTTATTTCTTATATACATGTCTATATGCTGTCATGCAGGATAATCATTTGTTATTAAGGAAAGATAATGAATTTAAAAGATGCAAGATTCAATAATGAAGACTAAACATAAATTGATGCTGAGAGTCTGATGAAGGTAAATGGAAATCAATTACCGAAAGCACATGAAATTTGTATATCAATTTGTATTTATAGACATGGGGGTCCGGGAGGGGGAATAACTCCACGAGACAGAAGATTCTTTGATCCAGAGGTATACAGAATTATTCTGTTTGACCAGAGAGGAAGCGGAAAAAGCACCCCAGCTGCAGAACTCAAGGTTTGTGATGGGAACAGTATCATTTCGCATGTAACAGCTCGACAGTCATTAAATTTGATATTAATAATAATACTTTATTTCACGAAGATGACCTAATTAGTGCTCACACCATTCTTCCCCAGGGCCTTCCAGTCGATACATACAATTATATACACAAATAATCACTCAAAAGTATCAATTAATTGTTGAACGGTAGCATTTCATTATCAGTGATACCGTACATATGTATGTGATCATCATTTGGATTAAATCTGTTGACCGTCAAATAATACTATTGTATTTCCATTGATGCTGGATCCTGTGCAGATGGGTGAAATTTCTTAATCCCTTGGGGATCGGGTTAGAATAGGTCCTCAGTATACCTTGCTTGTCATAAGAAGCAATTAAATGGGGCAGTCCTTTGGATGAGACTGCACAACAGGTGTGGCATGTTAAATATCCCTCCCTGTTCAAAGGCCTTAAGTACCAAGCATAGGTCTAAATTTTGCAGCCCTTCATCAGCAATGGTGATGTCTCCATATGAGTGAAAAATTCTTGAGTGGGACGTTAAACAATATACAACCAATCAACAAAATACTACAGCTACAAGTTCAAAACACACCATTGATACTGGTGTATTTTAGTACACTGTACTGCTAGTTACAATACCTCTAATTATAATTAATAATCATAAATTTGCTTATTTCAGTGGCTTTGTGAGTAGACCAAAGGAAATTTTAATTAGATTTGAATTGGACATGGCAATATTTCTTGATCAGAGTTTTACATAAGAATATATTGAAAAACATTTTTAAAATCTTCATCTGAAAGACAGTTGGACCTTGATTATGGTCATTAATATGCAAGCATCTTTAGGTTGTGTAAATTAAAGTTTGTTCAGGGGGTACAGGGGGTAAGGTGGGGTTACAGTAGGAGATCAAAGAATATACAGGAAATTAATTACAAGTTCTTTTCAAAAGTAGCAGGATCACACTAAATCATCTCAAACTGCAAACATTCCTAAGTTATGTGGATTTAAGTTTTTTTTAATGCCCCTAAGATTAAAGTCAAGGGACATTGTTGTTTTTGAAATATCTGTTAGTCTTCCAGAAACTCTAACCTTCCTCATAATTGTTCAATTTTACATGATAGGGCTCTCAAATTTTGTATGTATATTTCTTGCGACAAGGCCTATTTTGGTGCTAAAGTTTTGGTTAGGAACACAATATGGGGTCAAAATTTGTCGTGGGAATAAAGATTGAAGACAGTTCTTTTTATTAATAAAAATCACAACAGCTGAACAACAACAGGGCTAAGATGACTCAGGTGAGTGATGTGGCCCATGAACCTCTAATTTTAGTGGAAAAATGAAGGGTATTTATCTGTCCAGGAACATAGGTGCCTTAAAACCCACAAAATCTGATGCATATGAAAATATATGAAACCACAGTTGCTCTCAACTGACAATGTATCACCATAATGCAGACAAATTTAATATTTCAATTTGTACATTCATTGAATCATGGCAGGACAACACAACCTGGAATCTGGTTGCAGACATGGAGAAGATCAGAGTACACTTTAACATTGATAAGTGGGTCGTGTTTGGAGGAAGCTGGGGATCCACACTCTCCTTGGCCTATGCGGAGACACATCCAGACAGAGTTAAGGCCCTTGTTTTAAGAGGAATATTCACTCTTAGAAGGTAATGGGAAAAAATATAGAAATGTTTTTATTTCCATTTATTAGAATTAAAATAATGAATTATCAAATAAAGTGTATCGGTCATCACACATTGAAAGAGACTTACCTATATGATGTTATTGCAATCTTCCTTAAGCAGCATTATCAAATTTTACAAAAACTGGTCATAACAATATAATGCCATTCATAAACAATTTCATGAATTTTGTCTGATTTTTTTTTTTTACAAAAAGTATTCAAAATGTTTGTGAAAGTAAAACGAAAACTATCCCACAATAGACTTGATAAAGAAAGCAGCAAACAGTTATTACCCTTGGATTGAATATTTTGAAACATACCATTGATTATTCATATACAATTTAATTATTCATGTATAACTTGGACTTTTGAAAGTCTCTTTTGTTTAACAAGATTTTTTACAATAACTGTCAGAAAAGACTCTAACAAAATTTATGTCCCTTTCATACATAAATCTAAATGAATAATTGATTTTGCAAAATCTTACGACGTCACATGGGGGTGGAATTACTTGACATGGAGGGAAGACTGAGTACATGCGATATGTTCTAGTAAAGACTGGTGTTTCATTTGTTGTTTATTTGAATGTTATAGTATATTGTTACTAAATGGTTTGCATGTAATTTTGCAGGCGTGAACTTCTTTGGTTCTACCAGGACGGAGCAAGCTTTATGTTCCCGGACAAATGGGAGGAGTACATCAAACCTATTCCTGAGGTACATTATCCTGTAGTTTGATAAGAAATGGTTCCAGTAAGTAAATTTGATGAGTCCTGTAGTTGATAGGTGGGTCCAGTAGGTTGGTAGATTTGTCCTTGAAGGTTAGTGTATTGGTCTTATAAGCTGGTAGATGGGTCCTGTAGATTGTTAGTTGGTCCTCTAAGTTGGTTAAGATTGGTCCTGTAGGTTCTTAGTGGGCCCTGTAGGCTGGTTAAGATTAGTCCTGTAGGTTCTTAATGGGCCCTGTAGGCTGGTTAAGATTAGTCCTGTAGGTTCTTAGTGGGCCCTGTAGGCTGGTTAAGATTAGTCCTGTAGGTTCTTGGTGGGTAATGTAGGCTGGTTAAGATTAGTCCTGTAGGTTCTTGGTGGGTCCTGTAAGTTGGTTAAGATTGCTCCTGTAGGTTCTTAGTGGGTCATGTAGGTTGGTTAAGATTGGTCCTGGTGGTTCTTAGTGGGTCCTGTAAGTTGGTTAAGATTGGTCCTGTAGGTTGGTAGTGGGTCCTGCAAGTTGGTTAAGATTGGTTCTGTAGGTTGGTAGTGGGTCCTGTAAGTTGGTTAAAATTGGTCCTGTAGGTTGGTATTGGGTCCTGTAAGTTGGTTAAGATTGGTCCTGTGGGTTCTTGGTGGGTCCTGTAAGTTGGTTAAGATTGGTCCTGTGGGTTCTTAGTGGGTCCTGTAAGTTGGTTAAGATTGGTCCTGTGGGTTCTTAGTGGGTCCTGTAAGTTGGTTAAGATTGGTCCTGTAGGTTGGTAGTGGGTCCTGTAAGTTGGTTAAGATTGGTCCTGTAGGTTGGTAGTGGGTCCTATAAGTTGGTTAAGATTGGTCCTGTGGGTTGGTATTTGGTCCTGTAGGGTGATATATTGGTTCATCAAGTTGGTAAAACTTACCAAAGTCATCCTACCCAAGTCAAAGGTTTGTAATCCACCGCATTTTCCACACATTCTTGACAGGTCATATTTTATAAAAAGGCAGTTTATGATACTGGCACTAACCTCAACTAAACTTTTACCCAAAACATATGTTTGGGTAAAAGTTCATGTTTGTGTAGTGAGTATGCAAGTGGATCTAACATCGTCAATGATTGTACTGAAATAGATTATAAGAATTAGGCACAAACCGAAGGGTGTCAGTAAGTGACTCAAAACTATGTAAGAGTGTGAAAAATATCTCTCTTTTTGTCTGTCTCTTTATTGGAACATCAGTACCTATCCTGCAGATTTTATTTTTGGTGACACCCCAGTGTTGGATACCTACTGTTTATTATGCTTCAGTCATCTGGTGATGGAGAAAGGAATGAAGCATACTCAACTGTAGGTATCTGATGATAATAACATCCATACCAAGTTCATTTCAACAGATGTGTTATGTATGTTAAACGTGAATGTTAGATCATTATCTGTTTATGTGATTGATTGATTGATTATATATTGTTTAACATCCCGCTCAAGAATTTTTCACTCATTGGAGACGTCAATGCCGGTGAAGGGCTGCAAAATTTAGGCTTCTGATCGGTGCTTATGGCCTTTCAGCAGGGAGGGATCTTTTAACTAATGAATGGAAAATGAATTTTAACACACACACACCCTCCTTCATATTCGAAGTCTGCAGAGACATGCAATAAAAAAACCCCAATTTTTTTTTTTTTTAGATTTCCTATTTTGGTTTAAGCATTGGTTAATTGAGAGCACTGAACAGGAGTATTTTTTTACCATAGGTAGAGAGGGGAGACATAATGAGTGCATACTATAGAAAATTGACCGGTGATGATGAGAAAACTCGTGTCCAGGCAGCCAAGGCATGGAGTGGTTGGGAAATGGCCACCTCTAGATTGTTCATTGATGAGGAGATGTTAAAGAAAGCAGAGGGGGATATGTGGGCTTTACAATTTGCCAGAATTGAATGGTAAGTAGTGGAGAAGTGTCCCTGAACAATAAACAGATTGTTACAACCTTAGTACTTGTGAAATATAGTTTTCATTGCAATCCATGTTATGTTTACAGTTAAACATGTATTTGCAACCTACTGTATTATGTGACATTATGCCATCTGCTGCCATAGAATTTCTTCCAGACAGGTCACGATAGCTTCCCTTCACAACTGGGAGGTCATGAATTTGAGCCCTGCTCGTGTCATGGCCGCGTCAAACCTAAGACGATAAAATAGGTAGTTATTGCTCCTTCACCATACGCTCAGCATTTAGAAGTGAGAATCATGGTCTTTCGGATATGACCTTAAAAACGGAGGACTTGTGTCGCGGCAGGTGTGGCACGTTAAAGAACCTTTACTGCTATAGCCCTGAGCGCTAAGCATGGGTCTAAATTTGTGGTACTTCACTTTCAACTGGTGATGTATCAATATGAGTGAAAAATTCTCGATGGGACGTAAAACAAAACAAACAATTTCTTCCAGAGAATGTTGTATTATGTACTATGTGAATTTAGTGTTTAGTCTAGAGGGGATCCATGTGATTTCATGTCATATGATGCCAGAGCATGTTGTATTTGTACTTTTTCCATTGAGTGTTTGATCCAAGGGGATTAGGGTTAGAATAGCTCCTCATTACCCCTTGCTTATTGCAATAGGTGACAAAATGGGACAGTCTTTTGCGTGAGACCATAAAACCTGAGTCTCCGTGTCACAGCAGATGTGGCATGATAAAAATCCCTCCCTGCTCAAAGGCCATAAACTTTAAGCATAGGGTTAAACTTTGTTCTCTTCACTGACAATCATATCAAAAAATACAGTGCAAAATTTCAACCCAACTTTGCACAATTCATCCTTGAGTAACAGATGCAATAATTCACTGCACAATTTTCCAGTGGTAAAATATTTTAAAAAAATGGGATAGATTGTTTTAAAAAATGTTTTCAATTTGCCAAGTAATGTGCAAACAAACTTTTATAGTGTAGTAAAGTTTGTTCACATCCTGACTCCCAGTGTGTTGGTGGGCACACAATTTTGTGTAGGAATGTTTCAGAAAGTTTTGTTTTTAGGACACCTGGATGTCTAATTGCTATTGCAAGGGATCCGCTAATTACCATTCCAATTCTTTTCAAATTTTGAATAAAGCATTTTTGGGACAAGTGGGATATAATTGTAGGACTCCTGCAACTACAGTGACTGAGGGGCAGAGCAAAACTGCCAAAAATTGACCAATTTTCAAAATTCTTCTCAACAATCACACATCTTTGAGAAAAACTAAATGTTTTGCCATGTAGAGCAGGAAGGTCTTTACCAAAATTGTATACTGTATATTTTAGAAAACCAGAAAGGGATCGTGGTACCAAAATTGTGAATTTCACAAAGCCAGGATTTTGACTCTAAAGCAGGTCCAAATAGTCACACAGTATTAAAATAACATATAGTATTATTATGTAAATTAGTATTTCATCATAATGGGCAATTTTGGGGGCATTTATGTTTTGAGAACACATTACTCTTAAAATCATTATAGATTTCATAGTCTTTGGGGCCATTGATACTAGGGTGACTGATGAGGCCTGTGTAGTTTCATCTTCATACAAATGAATGTCCATCTTCATTTATCCATACATGATGAATTTCTGGTTATCTGATGTGCAATATGAGCTGGGGAAAAAAAGCATGCACTGTTAAGGCGAATGATGTGGTCATGGACGTCTTTTCATGGTTAATATGAAGATATCTTTTTTTTGTTCTCAGAAGTTTTAACATCAATAGGGTCAGTATATGCATTCTTCAGAATGATATTCTCAATGATTGAGTTTTCATAAAAGTTTCCGGAGCATTTAGTTGCCATTTTGTCAATCTACCTGTTTAATTCAAACACTCAATGGATTCTAATAAAATTTGACATTAATTTCCATATCAAACAGAAATTCTGCTGATGATAAATTGCTTTTCAACCACATTAAGTCTGTCAATTTTACTCAAATTTATATATATTTCAAAAATACTTGTTTGAAATCATCACTTTTATTTTGGAGATGCTGTTTTGAATGAAAACATGAAGATAACAAATCAGTGATCAATCTCGTAACTCCTATAGAGACTATAGAATTAAGATTTGGGCACACATGGACCCCTGGAGACACCAGAATGTGTTGCAGCACCATGTTGGACAACTAGCAATGTTTCTCTAATAAGATAGGCAACCCAGACGAGATGAAATAGCAACATCTATACACAAACCTATAATTTCATGTATGAATTTTAATATCTCAAAGATTTTCTCTCAAATGTTGTAAGAATTTTTGCACTATCATGATAAAATAAATGCATATCGTTAGGTAAAGCCTTCATGTCATTCATAAAATACTATTGTGAATTTATCATCATTTGTCAGAAATTTATTTGTGCATCATTTCACATCTGTGAATTGAAATCCATTTAAAACTGTTGTGTTTGACACTATCATATTCTTTAACCATGCTATCATAGTTTGTTTTTTGTTTTTTTTGGCTTTTTTTAATCTAAGTACTTGGGTGAATTATTGTTATACTTGCTCTGACCTATAATTGTTTTTTTTTTCTTTTCTATATTCTAGTCATTATTTCGTAAATGGAGGTTTCTTCAAAAAAGATGGACAGCTTCTTGATGAGGTGGATAAAATTCGTCACATTCCTTGCACCATTGTCCAGGGCAGATATGATATGGTTTGTCCTGCAGAAACAGCTTGGTTGTTGCACAAGGTAATTTTTCATTATAAGGATGAAACTTAACTTTCATGCACATTCAGAGTATATTCACCAGAGACCATGTAAACATGGGTAAATCTCATACATTCTATTATAGTGTACATACAGGTTTTAGATAGGGTCTTTATTGAGGTAAATGTTTTGTAACAGTTCAGTTAGCCAGTTGGAAATTTTAATCATTTTGCACAGTGAATGTACCATATCATTTAAAAGAATCTTCTGGCACACACATCAATGCCATATATTTATATAGTTTATGGAGTTCTCTATTATAATTGATTGATTATATATTGTTTAACGTCCCACTCAAGAATTATTGACTCACATGGAAGGCATCACCATTGGCGGTGAAGGACTGCAAAATTTAGGCCTATGCTCAGCGCTTATGGCGTTTGAGCAGGGAGTGATCTTTATCGTGCCACAACTGCTGTGAAATGGGGCCTCAGTTTATGCAATCACATCCGAAGGATCACCCCATTTCGTCGCCTGTTACGACAAGCCAGGACCTATTCTAACCCAGATCCTTTCGGGGATCCTCCATTTTTAACAGCTTGACAAGGTGAAGATAACAGTGACCAATCTTGTAAATCCAATATGGATTGATTGATTGATTATTTATTATTTTCCGCCACACTCAACAATTTTTCAGTCATCTGGTGGCGTCCAGGTTTTGTTGGTGGAGGAGAGAACCCAGATACAATGTACCTGGGAAGAGACTACCGACCTTCCGCAAGTAAACTGGTAAACTTGCTCACATGACAATCCAATATGGAATACAAATTAGAGAGTTGGGGATTGGTTAACAGAGATGTCTGAGAGAGAGTTGTTTACAAATCATCCTTAGGTGAAGGTGAATCAAGTTTGTTCAAATGAAGGACAACTACCTTCTCCATGGGAAATGATAGCGAAAATACAATGACAAGTTTTAAAAATCTCCTCCAGAACCATCAGGTTGATTTCAATCAAACTTGGTACAAATGTTTTACATGTGTATATATGGGGAAAATCTTTAGATATGGTCCAAGGTGACTCAGATGAGCGATGTGGCCCACTGGCCTCATGTTTTCAATTGTCTGTGAACTAAATAAGGAGACATATTGTGTTTAGAGGGTGCAACACTTTTTTCTTGATTACTACACGTACCACTCATAAATAATTATTGGTTTAGATTAATGATTATAAATAAAATGACATGGTTATCCAACCATGAAGCTTGGGAGTTTGGGTAAACCAAGTGATTTGGTATAGACAACACTCATTTGTTCAAGGTGTGAAATATGTACGAATACATGTAGCAATATGGTCAGCTGAGCGATTGATTGATTAATTATATATTGTTTAACGTCTCGCTCGAGAATCTTTCACTCATATGGAGACAGCTGAGCGTGTCACGTGAACTAAATATAATAACTACGACTTAAAACTGTTCACGATGACTGTAAGTCTAAATATTTGTAAAATAAATGCACAGAAACCAGAAACAAATAATATAAGGTGAAACTCAACTGATTGACAATGTTTTTCTTCTTCCAATATGGAGCGGTACATGTTGTGATGTCACGGTGATTTGGCGCCTGAACCCGACTTTTTCAAAAATACATTCAGATGTGATATGGAGATTCTCGTTAATATCTCTATAAATTCAGTTAAGATCTTCGTTAAATTTTCGTCAAAAGTTTATTCTACCGAAAAATCGAATCCCGTTGCATTGGCCCTTATAAATAATAATCCTTCTTGAGGAACTTATGGCACATGGCACTCTGTACTCTAGCCCTTGAATGCGTCAGGTCATATTACAAATTTTCAAAGGTATGATAAACTCAAATACATTTTTTTTTTCTTCAGAAATGGCCTGAGGCTGAATTCCATATGGTTCCGGATGCTGGACATTCCAATCGAGAACCTGGGATAGCCTCCCGCTTATTGGATGCTACGGACAAATACAAAACTCTATAAATAGAAGTGGAAGAACCTCGTATCAGATGCTACAAATACAAAACTCTATAAATAGAAATGGAACAACCTCTAACATATCAAATGCTACAGACAAATATATATTCTATAAATAGTATGGAATGCATTTCATCCACTGGATGTTACAGATGATTACAAAACCAAAACAAGGACACAATATTTAATAAGCACTTGAGTCACCGTTGCCTCTACCTTGTAGAACTTCAATATCAATATGATTTTCTGTATGTTAACATGCTTCCATGGTAACAGTTCTTTTGTGAAATTGGGAGAAATCCTTTTTTATTCGACACTAACGACTCGAAAGGACCACAATTCATAATTACTATTTCCGCCAACGCTAACGAGCGATATGTACTTCATTGAAAGTTTTTTTCATAAATAACGACAAAGGCTTGTGACATGAAATGTCTGTTTTTCTATTTTCTTTTACATATTTTCATAAACTTCGCAACATTTGATATGATCGTTGCATATGATTTAATGTGCCATTATTCCATGCAAGATTTTTATTCGAATTGATGAGAATCTTTCAAATAATAAAATATAAATAAGTTTTATCTTTCGTTGTTTATTAGCTCCTCAGAGGTGAAACTACAAGTAATTTTTTTATCACCTCTTGTCTGTCGTCTGTCCATAAACTTTTCACATTTTCGTTGTCGCCATTTTCACATTTTCATCTTCTTCATAACCACGGGGTCAATTTCAATCAGACTTTGTGCAAATCATTCTTTGGTGAGGGGTATTCAAGGTTATTCAAATGAAGGATTATGTCCCCTTCAAAGGGGAGATGATCACGAAATAACAAAAATTGGGTGGGGTTATGATATAAAAATTTTCTCGAAAACCATTGGGATAGAAATGTTGATATTTTCACGATAGCTTCCGGATACGTTGCAGATTCAAGTTTGTTGCAAACTCGTGGGCCCCGGGGGTAAGGTGGGATCACAATATATGATCAAAGTTCTTCATGCAAATATATAGGAAGAACCGCAGAGCAAGAAAAGTCGAAAACTTCCTGACAAAAGTAGATTCAATTTGTCTTAATCTTGTTTCCTGGAATTAGGATGGGACCACAACGGGATCTAATTTGACATGCAGATATAGAGCATAAATCTTCAAAACCTTTGTAAGGTTCGCTGAGCTAGATAGGTTGAAATTTACATGAAAGATTCCTGACGTAGAGCAGATTGAAGTTTGTTCAAATCATGGTCCATGCAGGTAGGGTGGAACCACAATAGGGGACTGAAGTGTTGCAGATACATAGTAAAATCATTTTAGAATCACTTTTTCAAGAACAACAGGATCATTGTTTGTCATGGTGATATGCAAGTATCTCTAGGCAGTGTAGATTTGACAAAGACGTTTTGAATTCGAGGCAGGCTACTGACAAATAAGTTGATGTTACAGGGGTTTGTACAGTCTCATTTAAAGTCGGCATTTCGTAAATGTTATGGTCGTTATCACGATCTCGTTTGCCAGTATAACTTTCCATAAGGTCAAATGCCGTCTGACGTGTTTGATACCAATTGTTAGGCCGTTCTTGGCTCACTGATTCTGACTGCGGATTACTCCGTTTATCTGATCGGGATGTAGGGTGTGACCTGTCGACAGGGGATGCTTACTTCTCCTTGGCACCTGACCCCATCTCTGGTATGTCCATGGATCTGTGTTTGTCCATCTTTCTGATTTGTATTTGTTATAGCAATTACGAGATTGAATACTGTTAGTTATCTTCACCTTTACATTCAAATTTGTTCAAATTGTGGCCTCCTGAAGTAGGGAGGGACTACAATAGGGAATCAAAGTTTTAGATAGGAATTTATAGAAAAATATCTTTCAAAACAGAAAATTGTCTTTCAAAAATTTCATTTCAAAACAGCCAGTCAAGATTAGGCGTAGTGATATGCAAGTATCTTCAGGTAGTTCCAATTCATGTTTGATCAATTATAGGGCCCCGAGGTAGGGTGGGACCACAATTAAGATATACCAAACGTTTATATGGGAGAAAATTACAAGAAATTGATTTAAACAAATTCGTTTCAAAGGTAATAGAGTCACATTAAATCATACCAAAATGCAAAAGTCTCCAAGTTGTGTGGATTCATATTTTTTTAAGTTCCTGCGACTATAGTCGGGTTTGTACGAAACAATTCTCATAACGTAGGGTTTTCATTTTCCCAATTTTGTCTGATGTGTTTCACACCAATTGTTAGGCCGTTCTTAAACTTTATAAATTTTATCGTAGTTTGCATTGATTCATCACGAATTATCGTTGTTTATACATGTCCCACTTCTTCTTGTAGGCCTTATATGTACAATGCACGTACACACATACTTATATGTGTTGAAGACGTTTTACCACGAGGGGCGGACTTTGCGTTTTTTCCATTCCCTATCCATAAGTGTCGCTAGTATCTAGCACCTTTGTCAATGCCGAAATTACAAGATTCTCCGGGCACGCCCCCCCCCCCCCCCCCCCCCCCCTTAGATCCGCGCATGTCAATAAATCATAGCATTCCGTTCCGTTTTAACAACACCCCAGAAAAGCCATGCTCGATCGAAATCGAAAGTAGGAGAATAAAGGTAAAATTTGATGAAATTACACGAAAAATTTGTAAAAATTGTGGTCGCGTCAGACAGGTGGTATTTTAATAAATTTACATGTGCAGTAAATAGGACGGGGATGGTGGTGGTGGTGGTGGTGATGGTTGGAGGGGGGGGGGGGGGTTACGGTGACGCACAACAGTGAGTCGCTTAATACAGTAGGCCGCTGACGTATCCTGAACTTTCCATTCCTTCATTTATGTGTACAAAGATAACGAACAGTGATCAATCTTATAACTTCAATAAGACATATAAAAGAAAGAGATGGTCAACACGGATCCCTGGACACACCAGTGGTGGAATCAGGTGCCTAGGAGGAGTAAGCACCCCCTGTCGACCGGTCACATCCACCGTAAGTCCTTTATTTTGATCTGGTAAACGGAGCTATCCGTAGTCCGGATCCGTGTGGATAGAACGACGTAACATTTGGTATGAAATGCGGCAGACAGCATTTGAACCCTACGGCAGATTGTATTGGCAAATTAAATCGTCACAATGATCGTAGAATTTGTGAAATGCTGACTTTTAAACAAGACTGCTGAAACCCCTATGCATCAACTTGTTTGTCAGTATCCTGTCTCGATTTTAAACTGTTCATATGCAGAACAAGCTCTTACGTATTGAATCAGTTGAGAGATATAAACACCATATGCAGGTGATAATGGGATATTGCTACATAAATATGGAAAGTTGACGATGGAGAAGTTGAAATCATGCTGTTTGTGATAACATTGCATTGTTAGTTTGCCGTTAATATCTATGTTCAATAAATATTTAAGTACGAAACAGATGTGGAAGACTCTGTAGCGTCTTTTATTTCAAGTTCACTGGGATATATCGAATCGACATATGAATGAAAATTATTATTGTTAACAGATAAAACATCATCAACATATCTAAATGCTGAGTACAAGGCCACAACAAGATAACTTCACATTGGACTTTAATGAACGTTCAAAGATATGTTTGGATATAAGCGGAATGGAAAAATATGTCAATTGTTTTCACTTTGGAGATGGTGATACAAGAGTATTTATGATTCTGTTACATTATATCCCATCTTACCCCAAGAGAGCTGCAGTTCTGAAAGTACTTTATGTCAGATCATGAACCTTAAGGTGTGGTGGGTGGGGTGGGGTAGGTTGGGCAGGTGGGGATGGGGTAGGTTTGGATCCCATGATTAGTGATCCACATTTCACATAAGACTATATATTAGCGAAAAAAGAGTTCTGTTTTTGTAATGTAATTTTTAGACACGTGGGCAAAATGTAATTAAATAGGACACTGAGCTACTTTCTTGGACTGTGAAAATATTCTTCAGTTAAAATTCAGCCGACCCTGACCCACTCGACACTGCATGCTTTGAGCAGATATTTCAAGAAAACGTGCACCCGGGGTCCCCCTGCACCATGTGTGCTGGTAAGTTATTACAAATCACCATTTGAACTGTACACATCAGATACACAACATTTCTCTTCGAAGCTATTGTTATGCAAAATGTCACGATTGAGGGAAGCCGATAGGGGTAGATCCATTCCTTTGATAATGCAGGAACATTCGCAATGTCATGTAGTCCAGCGATAGTGTTGTAAACAAGACAACAATATTCCGTTTAGTTGAGCCTCTCAGGTCCACAGACAGATTAAGTGACCATCCCAGTAGCGGACACCCGCGAGTTACGTCATGGAGTTACGTCATGGAGTTACGTCATGGAGTTACGACAGGCATTCGTCTCTCAGTGCACCGTAACCGATTTCAAATCATTTCACATAAATGTGTACTTAGAGAAGAAATCTTAATATCAAAATCATCAGGACCTTTATTAGGTAACCATGCATGTGTCCTAAGGTAATGCATTTTCAAAGTATTTTTCTCTCAAATCATTGTCCTAGAGGTAGATTGGTGCCACAGTGCAAAGGAAGGAGAACAGTTTTTAATAATCTTCTCACTCGCTACTATTAAATTATATTATTAGTAGCGAACGAAGCTCGAAGTGACGTGACGAGCTCGCTCCAATGATTACAAATTTGAGTCACGTGATTTGCTCTTCAGCAGCTGAAAAATGATGTGTATTATCCGTAATATGCTTCTAAAAAATGTCGTCACTTCAAGGTCACCACCGAAGATAAAACAAATAAATAGTTTGGATAGTTTCATAAACGTTTTAAATTTCAAAATTCCTCATACATGTACCTTGGTTTATTTTGTTGTTGGTTTGGAAAAAGTAGCTAATATGACGTCATAGTGCATTGTTTACATAAACTGCGTCCATATATGGCGTTATATTTCCCGCATTAAATAATTGATTGATTGATTGTTTTACGTCCCGTCGAGAATGTTTCACTCATATTGAGACGTCACCACCTGTTGATGAAGTAAAACAAAGGACATCTCACGTTTTCATACGTTATCTGACCTGTTTTGAAGTATGAATTTTGGTACGTTATATCGTGTAAATCATACAAAATACAGGTTTTATTAATAAATCTAATCTTTAAGACGAGGTACGACTTTAATTTACCATAGTCAGTGACTAATTTTAACAAGTATGCAGATAGAATGAGGGTAGGGGTGCCAATATTTGCAATGGCTGAAGCGGTAAAATTCGTCGTTTCCAAAAGTTTTTTTTTTAACCAGCTCACCCAGGAAACATGCTTATCACTATATAATATCACTAAAATTTAATTTCGAACATCATGTGTGGTTTTTTCCAACTTTTTAATGAAATGAAAAATTATGGGGCCGTAGCTTTTGTACCGTACTGTACGCCTATTTTACCTTGTCAACTTACCTGTATTGATTACATTTAAATCGGCTTCAATCATTGAAATACCACGTGTTTCACGTCATGCTATACTTGCTGTCAAAATGTCGGACAAGTGTGTGTTCTGTTCTTGCAACACAAAAAAGTAAAAAAAATCGTACAATAGCCGGGTTATTTTAAATGAAAAGTCTCACTCTTGGCATATTTCTTATTTACAAAATAGAAATATAAATGTATATGCAGGATGTGTTTTATGCTGTAAATGTCGTTCGAGATTGGCCAGGGAAAAGCTACAGGGTGTAACAAAAGAAAGTCTTACCCCCGATATTTCTAAAGTAGATAAAAATTGTGTCCTTTGGCACGTTGAATTTCACTGCCGATTGGCTAAATCCTCTCATATTTTATGTCAACCGATCCACCAAAAGACATAAACATACGTAATAATTGGTTTAACCTCGGTTTATTGCCCAGAGATCGATATAACTGTAAATCTATTTGAAAAGGTGTACTCTGGTTGGAATTTCCTCTGATTTGCAATTTCTTTCGGCTATAGAAGTATGTCTCCCCCCTCCCCCCCCCCCCCCCCCCCGTGATCAAGAAAGCCGTTTTGATATGTTGTGTATATTGTTCATTCTAGTTATCATGCAAAGGGAAAATCTTGATCACGGGGGGGGGGGGGGGGGGGGGGGGGGGGGGGGGGGGGGGGATAGACCCTAGAAAAAACTTTTCCTGTTTCCATAGACTTCCATTATAAAATTCATCGTTTTACACCAAATATCGTCTGTTTATTAACATTTTTTATCATTTTGAAGAAAATTCCATATGCCTAACAAACTAATGATTCATACCATAAAGTTAATAACCTTATTACAATAACTTTATTTTTTCGATTTCTAAGGGCACTTTTGAATGGAAAACGTGAGATGTCCTTTAGACCTATGTGTAGCGCTCAGGGCCGTATCACTGAAAATTCTTTAACGTGCCAACGCCTGCTTCGAGACACAGGGCCTCCGTATTTAATGTCATATCCGAAAGACCCGTGATTGTCACTTCTAAATACTGAACGTTTGGCGAAGTAGCAATCACTACATATGTTTACGTCTTAGGTTTGACGAGGCTATGGCACGAGTAGGACTCGAACTCACGACTCCCGGTTACATGTTTTAAGACGAAGCATTTATATCCATATCAGATGCGTGAAAAATAATGATAATAATAAATAAAATCACGTATACAATTGGTCTACCTATTCATTGAATGCAGGAGAGAAAACGTAATGGACGTAAACAGTGCATTATGACGTCATCTGTAGTGTCGGTGTTTAAGCAAATTCACAAACGTAGGAGTCTTTATACAACCGAGGAGTGATTTGAAGACTGAGAAAGTAGGATTTGTGCTTTTCTGGATTTTAGGTAACATCTCAGAACGACGTGAACTTCGGTAGACGAGATTCAGAATGGCGGTATCCATATCCACGTGCTTGCGTTTAAATTGGCCAAAATTTTCAAGTTTCAAGGGTACGGTTTAATTTTTTGTTAATTTCCTTTGAAACATGCATGTACGTGTCACCTATAGGAAGAGCTTCGCTCAACTATTCGGGCCATGCGAGGGCTTCGCCCTCCATAGCGAATGATATAATCAACATCATATAATATCATTTTGTATCTGTAGACACGGAGGTCCAGGAGCGGGGATAACTCCACGAGACAGAAGATTCTTTGATCCAGAGGTGTACAAAATTATCCTGTTTGACCAAACAGGAAGCGGAAAAAGCACACCACCTGTTGAACTGGAGGTTTCTGATGTGAATGGTTGCATTTCACATGTATCATTCAACAGCTACTCAGGCATTAGTATTTCAGTTGGTGCATTTTTGTACTTCTAGTTACAGATCATTTTATTATGGTTAATCATGGTTAGGATTCATAGCTCTGTGTATGTACGAGGGCGAGTCAATAAGTAAACAGCCTAACTTATTTCCGGTTGACCGAGACGGTCACGATTTTCATGCCATTTGTCAATACATGTTTGATATCTAGGTACAGTTGCACGCATATCGAGTCATTCTTTAATAGGATATTGAATGTCAAATATGGATAGTGATGTAAAGGCATGGTTTTCGTCTAAAGTTGAGTACATGCAATAATTCGGGCTTTTGTTTATTTTGTACATTCATGCAATCATTTCAGGACAACACAACCTGGGATCTGGTTGCAGACATGGGGAAGATCAGAGTACACTTTAATATTGATAAGTGGGTCGTGTTTGGAGGAAGCTGGGGACCCACACTCTCCATGGCCTATGCCGAGACACATCCAGATAGAGTTAAGGCCCTTGGTTTAAGAGGAATATATACTAGTACAAGGTAAAGGGAAAAAAAGTATTGTTTACACCATAGGCACTTTGGGCATGGATAATGATCATTTTCATCCCCCCACACACACTTATCACTCTTTTTATTTTTTTCCCTTGATCTGAAACAGACACACTAATTTTTTTCCTATTTATATTTTGTAAATATACATTAAAGGTGTTATTTTTCATCTGTGTCGCGTATTAGTAAAAATTAAGTTATCAGTTATTATAAGAAAAGAAGGCATGCAACTCTTTTCACTTCTTTTCACTGCACTTGCGGGCTGCTGGCTGATGCACAGCAACGAAATTGACTCCGATTGTAAGTTATTTGATAGACGTAATTAAATATCTGCGAGTTCTAAGAATATAACGGAAACACGAAAGTAAAAAAGAATGTTTAACCAATGTATTGATATATGCACATCCCATGTTTTGACTTGCTGTGAGTGAAAAATCAGGCGAAGTTTGAACCAGGTGAGGCAGACGACGTGTAGTAAAGAGTTGCATGACTTCTCTTCTTAAAATCACTGATAACGTAATTTTTACCAATACGTGGCAGAGACGAAAAATAACATATTTGGGTGATCTTTAATGCATATTTACAAGATATAAATAGGGACGATTTAGTGTGTCTATTTCAGATCAAAAAAATAAAATAAAAAGAGTGATAATGGGGGAGGGAAAATGATTATAATCCATGCCCCAGGTGCCTGTGGTTTACACGACTGATTGATTATTTATTGCTTTCCACCACACTCAACAATTTTTCAGTTATCTGGAGGCGTCCAGGTTTTGTTGGTGGAGGAGAGAACCCAGATACAATGTACCTGGGAAGAGACTACCCACCTTTCGCAAGTAAACTGGCAAACTTGCTCACATAACGAGATTCGAACACGTGCCGACAGAGGTGACAGGCTTTGTGATTTTGAGCCCGATGCTCTAACCACTCGGCCACGGAGGCCCCTGGTTTACACGAAGGGAAGACTTAATACATGTGGCATGTACTGCTAAAGACTAGTTATTGTTGCTGATTTTTATTCGAATATTATAGTTTAATGGTACTAAATCGTACTCCATGTAATTTTGCAGGCGTGAAATTAATTGGTTCAACCGGGACGGAGCAAGCCTTATATTTCCGGACAAATGGGAAGAATACATCATACCTATTCCTGAGGTACATTTATCCTGTAGGTTAATTAGAAATGGTTCCATTAAGTAAATCTGGTACGTTCTGTAGGTTGGTAGATTTGTCCTTTAAGTCCTCTAGGTTGGTAAATGTGTCCTCTAGGTTGATAAATGTGTTCTGTAGGTTGGTAAATGTGTCCTGTAGGTTGGTAAATGTGTCCTGTAGGTTGGTAAATGTGTCCTCTAGGTTGGTAAATGTGTTTTGTGGGTTGGTAAATATGTCCTGTAGGTTGGTAAATGTGTCCTGTAGGTTGGTAAATGTGTCCTCTAGGTTGGTAAATGTGTTTTGTGGGTTGGTAAATATGTCCTGTAGGTTGGTAAATGTGTCCTGTAGGTTGGTAAATGTGTCCTGTAGGTTGGTAAATGTGTCCTGTGGGTTAGTAAATGTGTCCTGTAGGTTGGTAAATGTGTCCTCTAGGTTGGTAAATGTGTTTTGTGGGTTGGTAAATATGTCCTGTAGGTTGGTAAATGTGTCCTGTAGGTTGGTAAATATGTCCTGTAGGTTGGTAAATGTGTCCTGTGGGTTGGTAAATGTGTCCTGTAGGTTGGTAAATGTGTCCTGTGGGTTAGTAAATGTGTCCTGTAGGTTGGTAAATGTGTCCTGTGGGTTGTTAAATTTGTCCTGTGGGTTGGTAAATTTGTCCTGTAGGTTGATAAATATGCCCTGTAGATGGTAAAGGTGTCCTGTAGGTTGGGAATTGGTCCTATACGGTAATATGTTGATTCAGTAAATTGACCATGCTTACCAAAATCATCTTACCCAAGTCAAAAGTTTGTTATCCACAGCATCTTTTATAAATTCTTGACAAGTTGACAGATTATGTTGCCGTCTAGCATTGACTTGAAATGAACTTTGACTTTTAGCCAATCAGAGTTAATGTTTGTGTAGTGTCTATTCAAGTGGATCGCACATCATCACTGATTTTATTGAAATAAATGATAAGAATTATAGGCACAGGTCCAAGGGCATCAACAAGTGATTGAAAGGAGTGGAAGAGTCTGAAGAAAATAGCTTTCTTTATCTCTTTGACGGAACATCAATACACACCCTACATATTTTATTTTTCGTGATGTTCCATTGTCGGTTGATTATGTTTCATTCTTCTGGTGACGGACAGAGGAATGAAGCATACTCAATTGGAGGTATCTGACGATAATGATGACCGTAGTAAATTCATTTCAAATATGTTACCACGTTAAACATATGTGTCATCATTATCTGTTGATGTGAGAACGTTTAAGCATTATATGCATATATGATAAGCAATGGACTCGGAACTCAGATAGGCAGCCCCGATATTTTCAATGTAATCTGTCAAGAATTAATGAAAAGAGTGGTGGATCACAGGTTTTGATTTGACTAATGGAAATAAGAGCAAAATCTACAATCATGGAAATGACAATGGACTAGCTGTTAAACACTTTATTAATGCAAATCTCTAATTACCTATTTAACTGGTCAAGGGGGCGATAGCAAGTTTGTTGAATCTCTGAGACTTGAATTTTGGTTCCATGCAAAGTCGGACAGAAATGAATTTTTCGTACATTTTTTTCTCTCAAGAGCTAGATTAATTAATGGATATGGAGTTTATTATTAGTCGGTGAAAGGTCTTCAGACATACTCGGAATTTTCATTGAAATCATTGGTAATTTAGACTCTTTATGTATGTATGTTTTTTACTCTTTCTATATTAATGACTTTACCATGATCCGTCCAATGATAAAATAAATGTCTGTAGAGACCTTTAATAAAAAAGACCTAAGGCGTTTTGTTGTCCTATTGGAGTAGGGGAGCATTGATCAGGAGCATTTATTTTGGTAATAGGTAGAGAGGGGAGACATGGTAAGTGCATACTACAGAAAATTGACCGGTGATGACGAGAAAACTCGTGTCCAGGCAGCCAAGGCGTGGAGTGGTTGGGAAATGACCATCTCTAGATTGTTCGTCGATGAGGAGATGTTAAAGAAAGCTGAGGGGGATATGTGGGCTTTACAGTGTGCTAAAATGGAATGGTGAGTGGTAGAAAAGTGACCTACAAACAACAGATTTTTATGACTTTAGTGTTTTATTGCTTATTATGTAAGTTCTTGTGAATCGACATTCCTCAGATTATTACTCTACAAACTACGCGATGATTTACGAGTTTTTTTTTAATCACCCCTAAAAAAATAGAAAAAAAACCCACCCAAACAATTTTAATTATTATATTCTTTAACAATGCCATCGAAGGTTTATTTTTGTCCATTTAAGTAGGATGGATGATTCTCATAAATGGTTTTAACCTATATTTCTCCATATTCTAGTCATTATATTGTAAATGGAGGTTTCTTAAAAGGAGATGGACAGCTTCTTAATAAATAATAATAATAATAATAAATTTATTTTGTAAAGCGTAAAGTCATACTGCTCTAAACGCTATTTAAACAACAATAAAATGAGTGAAATGAGGTATATAAAAACAGATCATAGTAGGTCCCAGATTAGTTGTAGCATGTGAACAGATGAGTCTTTAATTTAGATTTGAAGGTACAGAGACTAGTGGCAGTTCTGATATCATACGGAAGAGCGTTCCACAGTTTAGGGCCAGCAACACTAAAGGCTCGAGTTTGAATCACCGTTGAGGTGGTAAATGGCACTCGTAGTAGGCTCTGGTCACTGGACCGCAGTATTCTGGAGGGAGCATAAGGTGTTATGAGTTCTTGCAGATAGGATGGGGCTGTGTTATGTACTGTTTTGTACACCAACACCAATGTCTTGAAGATGACTCTTTGCTGAACTGGAAGCCAATGGAGAGAGCGTAGTACAGGTGTAATTCTATCATATTTGCTGGTGCCTGAGATGATTCTGGCAGCAGCATTTTGGATAGATTGAAGCCGCTGGATCTGCGTTGATGGTAAGCCGCAAAAGAGAGAGTTACAGTAGTCCAGCTTTGTTGTTATAAAGGCATGGACAACATATTCTAACGATTCCCTGTCTAGATATCTTCTCAGCTGGCTCAGGTTCTTAAGGTGGATGAAGGCACCTCTGCACACTGATGATACATGTGCCTCCATGGTTAAGTGTTGGTCAATTGTTACACCAACTCCCTTGGCCTTAGCAACAGGAGTGATAGAATCGTTTCCTACTTGCAGTGATGGTATGTGCAGCTTAGATGCCATTTGTTTTGAGGATATTACTAGCACCTCGGTCTTGTCTGTGTTGATCTTGAGGTGATGTTGAGCCATCCAGGTTTGAACTGACCTCAAGCAAGACTCCATCTGACTGACTGCAAGAGCAACCTTTTGAACTTTAAAGCTGATATACAATTCATTGTCGTCAGCATACATGTGGTACAAGACATTGTTCTTTCTGAGAAGGGTCCCCAGGGATGATGTGTAGATGTTGAATAGGACAGGCCCAAGGACCGATCCCTGGGGGACACCGCAGCCCAACTCAGTGGCACCAGATTTTGCCCCCTTCACTTTGACAATCTGGGTCCGATTGGTAAGATAGGACGCGAACCACATGAGCACAGTGTCCTTAATTCCAAGGTCCTTGAGTATTTGTAGCAAGCGTGAATGATCCACAGTATCAAAGGCAGCCGATAGGTCCAACTGCACTAGCAAGACAGCTTTCTGCTCTCCAATGGCACAAACCACATCATTGTGAACTCGCAGAAGTGCCGTCTCAGTACTATGTCCCTGACGGTAAGCACTTTGGAATGGCTCGAGTAGATCATTCTCACTGAGGTAGGTATGTATCTGTGCTGCTACAACCTTCTCAATTAACTTGGATACATATGCAAGGTTGGACACTGGCCGGTAGTTCTTTGGTACATCAGGGTCTAGTGAAGCCTTTTTCAGAAGTGGTGTCACAATAGCTCCTTTAAAAGATGTTGGGAAGGACCCACTCTCAAGTGACTTATTTATGATGGACGTGATGATGGGAGCGAGAGTTGTGACCTCTTGCTTCACAAGAGATGTGGGCAGAGGGTCAAGTTCACAGCTCTTGTTGGCAGATGACATTATCAACTTCGTTACTTGATCTACAGTAACATGTTGGAAATGACCAAGTTCGGTTTCGTCTCCGAGTGCTGGTAGTTCTACAAGTGGATGGTGGTAGTCGCATGTAATGGAGCTGCGAATACGTGAAATTTTCTGTACAAAAAAGTCACTAAACATGACAGCCAGATCTGATGGTAATTTGTCAGCAGGCAATGGAGTGACTGAGTTTCTACCAAGCAGCTTGTTGACCACCCTGAAAAGCTGCTTACTGTCACCTTTGTTATCATGCACCAAGGTCCTGTAATGCTGGAGCTAGCCGTATCTATGAGCATGTTCACCTCTTCCCTGCGCTGAATGTAAATCTCTCTGTGTACCGCGAGTCCTGATTTGCGCCACATTCTCTCAGCTTGTCTGCGTTTCTGCTTCGCCTCTCTGATAGAGCTGTTGTACCACTCAGATTCTGGCCTGATGGTGATAATGCGAGTTCTGAGTGGTGCAAGCTTTTCCATAATGGATGAGAGTTCACTGCTATAGAGATCTGTGAGGTCAGTGAGTGACATCTCAGTTGCAGCCGATGTGCAAAGAGAAGAGCTGATGACAGCTTGACTGAAAGTACTGGGATTAATGGTCTTGACCTTGCGATAAGTCACTGACTGTTTAGGCAGCTCGGATTTGTACAAGGAAAGATTCACAAACACAGGGAAATGATCCGGGAATCCATGGTCCTCAGCAAGGGTGGTAAGCACAAGTGAGTCTACTGATCGGGATAAAACAAGGTCCAGTGTGTGACCACCGCGATGGGTACTCTGAGTGATATGTTGCTGGAAGCCAAAAGACGTCACCATAGAGAGAAATGCAGCAGCATCAGCATCACTAGAATTCTCAATGTGGAAGTTGAAATCACCCACGATGAGTAGAGATGTAGTGCACGAAACCAATTGTTCAAGGTAAGCAGAAAACTCACTGAAAAACTGTTTTACTGTGTAGTTGTTGCCTCTGGAAGGGGGTGGGCGATATACAACGCACAAACGCAACCTCTTAGTAGCAATCACACTACAGTCCATTACCTCAAATGACTCCATAGAATGAGTGTCTGGTGTAGGTTTAACATTGAGGTTAGATTTGTGAATAACAGCTGTTCCTCCACCACGGGACATGCGAGGATTGTGTTTGATGTTGTAACCCGGTGGAAGAAGTGCACTAATGATAGGATTGTCTCTTTCTGAACCAGTGAGCCAAGTCTCTGTGACGGCCATTATGTCTAAGTCCTGATCTATAATGAAATCATTTAGACTAGTGGTTTTGTTGCACACTGACCAGGGATTAAGTATACAGATGTTAAAATGTCTCACTTTGGCATTGAAGGTGTTATATTGGGAATCTCTAGATGGTTTGCTTTGATCGCCATGTTGGCAGGCCTGAGAGGAATCCCCTTGTGATGTCATGTTTAAGCCAGCCAGCAGAACCAGATTGTTATAGTCTGCCTTACGTTTCATGTTCGGCTTACCCTCCCATTTACACCTCAACCATCTAACACACACTGTGTTGATATGTCTGGCAAACCTTCGTCCTGCTTTTGTGCCTCTTCTTCCTCTGGAATTATTCGTACGACTTGCCAAAGACAGGTCTCTTGGTTTTGCAAAGCACATTACTATATACCAAATGTACGAAAATATATAGAACGACTCTTCAATATACGTCTAAACAACGAAAGACAATGTGTACGAGTAAAGGCACGTGCACGAAATGTTATGGAATGGACTATCAATAAAAAGCGAACACAGGAAATAATTCGTACTAGTAAAAGCCACTTGCACGAAATGATACGGAGCAACTTATCAATACAGAGAAAATACAGAGAAAAGACAATTCGTACAACTAAAATTCTCAGAAAGTCACGGATCAATGATCACAATATATGAAACTATCGACTAAAATTTTGCCTAAAATACAAGATTTTAAGAAAAAAAATGTCCTTAGTTATAACCAAAAGGTTCTTATATAAGAGCTTAACAAAACTTAAAACTAAAGCTTTCGTAATTAAAGAGAAATTTGGTTAAATAGTCAGAGGTGGAGCAGCCATTACATAGCGCTAACACACTCAATTGTATGTCAATTTTGATGTCTTGATGACTTGGATAAAATTCGTCATATTTCTTGCACCATTGACCAGGGGAGATATGATATATGTTGTCCAGCAGAAACAGCTTGGTTGTTGCACAAGGTAATTTTCATTTTATGGATGGAACTTCAGTAACTTTTATCCACATTCAACTAAATACAGGTTTAGATATGGTTTGTATTTGAAGGCAGCTGGAAAATTTAATCGTTTTGCGAAGTAAATATATCAGTACCAAATCTTTAAAAGGAAATTTTCTTGCTTATATCAAGGTCATAGAGTAGTGTAGTTTGCGTAATCCTTCATTACGAACAAGTGCGTTGATCATATGAATAGAAAAATCAAATGAAGCTTTCATTTTTAGCCTTTTAAATGGATCAGCAATACAATTCAACGATACAAAGGCTTTCCTATTCAAACTGTGAATTCAAAGTATATTTCTCTTGACATTGAATGCTACATTCACTATAGTATATTATCATTCATACCTATATTTTGTTAAATGCTTGCACTTTCCTACAAGGGCGAGTTAAGTAGTATCCAGCCTATCCCATTTCCGATTGACGGAGACGGCCACTTCTTCCATGACTTCTTTAATACATGTTTTATATCTGGGTACAAAATTGCACGGGTATCGAGTCATTTTTTTAATAAGGTATTGCATGTCTAACATGGCTACTGATGCAAAGGTATGCTTTTTATCTAAAGTTTAATATCGTGTTGTAAAACGGTACTTGTATTTAAAAGGTACAACAGGCAAGGACATATACGGCGAGTTAGCCGATGTTTATGGGCCTTCTGAACCATCTTATGCTCAGATTAAAATCTGGATAGGGGGGGTTCAAACACGATAGAACGTCTTTAGAAGAAACCAGGTCTGGACGCCCATTGGATGTCACCAACGAAGAAATGTGTAACAAAGTTCGGGATCTGGTATGCTTTGATAGGCGAATTCATGTGGAAGAAATGGCGCAAGCATTAGGTTTTTCAAAGGTAGCGTTTCAACAATCTTGCATGATCTTTTTAAGTATAAGGAAGCTAAGAGCCCATTTGGTCCCCATATTCCTTAGCAGTGAGCAAATGGCAGCCAACGCATCAGTATGCAGCAACTTTTTGAATCGTATCAGGTCTAAAGATAATTTTCCTTTGCATATGGTGACTGTAGATGAGACATAGGTTTATTATTATGAGCCAGAGAATAAATTTCAGAGTCGTCAATGTGGGTAGGGCTGGGAATCCCAGATTCCAAAGAGGTTGAAGACGCAACCATCTGCTGGCAAGGTGATGACCACAGTATTATGGGACGCTAAAGGCGTTATTATGTGATAACAACTAACGTTATGATTATCGGGATGATTTCAATTTTCCCATCGTCAACTTCCCTTATCTATGTGGCAATATGCCCTCAACACCTGCGTATGGTGTTTATATTTTCCAACTGATTAGATGCGCAAGAGTATGTTCTGCATATTATCAGTTTTTAAATCGAGGCAGAATACTGACAAAGTTTATGTTACAGGGGTTTGTACGCTCTCGTCTAAAGTCAGCATTTCGCAAATTTTATGGTCGTTATAACGATCTAGTTTGCCAGTACAACTTTCCATCAAGTGCTTTCAAATGCTTTCTGACGTGTTTCATACCAATTGTTAGGCCGTTCTGACTGCGGATTGCTCCGGTTACCTGATTAGGATGTAGGGCTCATGGTGGGCGCGACCAGCCTACGGGGGATGCTTACTCCTACTAGACACCTGATCCCACCTTTCGTATGTCCAGGGGACCGTTTTTGTGCATATCTCTGATTTATGTTTTCTATAGGAATTACGAGATTGAATACTGTTAATTATCTTAGCCTTTTCATGTTAGACTTTTTACCCAAAAGAAGTAGAATAACTGAAGTGTAGTATGCAAACTTGCTAGGCCAACTGAGAACTGCAATCCTTGAAAAACGCCGTGGTAAACTGTCTAAAGGTGTTTTGTTGCAACAGAACGCGGGAATCCACACTTGCAATATTGCAATGGATGTTTAGAGGGAAACGGGTATGAATAGTAAAACATCCTGCCTACTCGCAATTACATCAAAAAAGAAGAGTTGGATCTCAACCTGAAATAAGTCAGGCTGGTTACTTATTGACTCTCCCTGGTACATTTTATTCAGGTACAATCAATTGTGTTAATCGAAATAGTGTTTGTCCACGCATTACTGTGGTATTTTTAGGTGAGCTATTGCAATTGAAAGATGATCAGAATTTACAAAATGTATCTTGATTAGTGCAATTTTGTACTTGCTGGGTTTGATGATTAATAATTCATTGGGGGTTTACCTGTATTCAACAGCAAGTTCAGTTGTTTTCAAGCATAACTACAGTCGCCGGATAGCTGAAAAATTGCTCAGGCGACTATAAATAAAACAAACAAACAAAACAAGCATAACTAGGTTTTTGTCGACATGTTTCAAAATACCTTCACCCATTTTTCATGACTGTGTGTCATGCTTTTTCTAATGAATTAAGTCAAGAACTTTCTTTTGAGTATTAGTAGATATCTATTTTCTTGCATAATAATAAAGACATCAATTCGGTTTCTAGATATTATTATCAGGGTGAAACTGTACCTTGAATAACAGAGAATGTTTGGGTGTCATGAGCGACCAACAGAAACTAGAGGTCAGACATGCTGATAGAGCGCTATCAAACTGTCTCTGTATTTGTCGTAATTTATCTCAAATGACGAATTAAATTTCTTGGTGAAAAGTAAAGATAACTCTCTGTATGATCAGTTTTTAAATCGAGGCAGGCTAATGACAAACAAGTTAATGTTACAATGGTCCCAAAAGTCTCGTTAAAAGTCAGCATTTCCCAAATTTCATGGTCGTTAAAAGGATTTAGTTTGCCATTACAACATGTCATTGAGTCAAATGTTGTCTGGCGTTTATCATACAAATTGTTAGGCTGTTCTTTACACACTAATGTTGACTCAACAATTCTTATTTTCAATATACAGTGCTCACGGCATGTGTGGCCGGTCGTTAGAGTGCGTTTTCCCCTCTTCTACGGCACCTGATCCCACCTCTTGTATATCCAGGGATCTGTGTCTACCCAACTCTAACTTTCTATTCATTACAGGAGCTATAGGATTGATCACCGTTACCCAAACATGAAGCTTTAACTTGGGGTGTATCAAGTGATTTTGTATACTATTCAAAACAGTAGGGATATTGGATTTATAAGGACAATGAAATGCAGTTCATGAGGTCAGAAAGGAAACAAATGACAGAAAACATTCAAATTCGGTGTGACATACTCTTAACGAGACGTCCCAGGTCATTTTGGGGAAGGTTATGTCTGGGACATGCTTGGACAGCGGCTACTTCAACGTCAACAACCTGCCAATGTCCGAAAAATTGCTGCAGCATTGCAGCAGGAATGGGATAATCTTCCCCAAAATGACCTGGGACGTCTCGTTAGGAGTATGGCACACCGAATCTGAGTTTGTCTGGCCAACCGAGGAGGTTTTACCCTCTACTGACTCCGTTTCACAATGGTGATAAATTTTCTGTGTGACCCTGCGTAGGTGTCGATCCCTATTCTGGAGAATAGGGTTTCGAATAAAATGCCAAATGTTTCCTTAATGTTTTTCTGTCATTTATGTCCTTCCTCACCACATGATCTGCATTTCATTGTCCTTGTAAATCCAATATCCACTACATTTTGAATAGTATGTATGCAACACGCTTTTGTTCGAGGAGTTAAACACGTACCAAACTACTAATAGCAATAGGTCACCTGAATGACTCAAGCGATTTAAATATGGTAGGCTTAACTTTTTAATACTTGAAAACACTTTGTAGGAAACTACATTCGCCACTTTCCATACTATAGTCCTTGAATGATTCGGGTCGTATTATACAGATTTAAAGTTACGATACAGCTCAAGCATACTTTTTTTCAGAAATGGCCTGAGGCTGAATTCCATATGGTTCCGGATGCTGGACATTCAAGTCGAGAACCTGGGATAACCTCCCGCTTATTGGATGCTACGGACAAATACAAAACTATAAATAGAAATGGAACAGCACCTAATATATTAGATGTTACACACAAATGCAAAACTTTATAAAATGGAATTGGAACTGTACACTTTTCCTCTACTGGTACAAAACAATGATGTCATATTTGATCAGTACGTGAGTCTACCGTTGCCCCATGTAGAACTTTAATATCAATATGATTTGAATTTGTATGGTAACGTGTTTTCATGATAGTTCTATAATGGAGGAGAAATTCTTCTTTTTTCGAATTTTAAAACTTGAAAGATCCATAAAGTATCACTATTTCCACTGTATCATCGACTTAAAACACTATTTGTCTATTGAATGTCACATGCGAGTACAAAACTAAAACAAGGACGTCACATTTAATACGTACTTGTATCTACCATTGCCTCTATCTTAACTTTAATATCAATATGATTTGAAACTGCGTGTTAACATGTTTCCATGGTAATAGTTCTTTTATGAAATGGGGACAGATTCTTTTTTTTTTTATTCGAAACTAAAAACTTGGAAGAAAGAGCCATAATCCATAAAACATAAATACTCTTTCTACCAATGGTACCGAGCGATATGTACTTCATTGAAATTAGTTTGATGAATATCGACAAAGGCTTGTGATATTAAACGAACGGTTTCTTATTTTCTATTTTTTGTCCATTTGATCAATGGCTGAGCAATCGGATACATATTTCATAATTTGTGTAACATTGTAGGCCGCGTAAGAACGCGATCTCTTCTAATATGGGTTTTTAAAATGTACATGCGTTTCTGTGGTATTAGTGTTTAATGCATTGTTATAATTTCCCCCAAAATTGATGCAATATAACTACTTAATTGGGAATTTAAAATATTGTTAACATTAGCGTTCGAGTCGTAAATCCCAATGTATTTAGGTCCTTTTCACCTAGACATTCACTCGGAACAACAAGGATCCCGAGGGTCCATAGAATTAGAATATGTTCTAAGTATCCCATGTAAGTAAATGAAAAATCTTTCGGATGAGACCGCAAAAACGGAGGTCCCATGTCAGCAGGTGTGTCATAATAAATATCCCTCCCTGCCCGAAAGCCGTAAGCACCGAACATAGACCTAAATTCCCTGCCCTTTACCGGCAATGATGGCGTCTTCATATGAGTGAAAAAGTGAAACAATCTTGAACAGCAGGTTGAAGAACATACAAGAAATCAACTAGAACAGGAATGTCTTGGCAGTCATATTGGTCTCAATGTAGTGTGAACTCAGTTATGTTTGGACTCTTTCAAATAGATATCAAAATATCTTGGCCAAATCACAACAGGACCAAATTGACACAGGTGATCGATGTGACCCATAGGGCTCTTATTCATTTTGTGCATTCATGCGATTATTGCAGGACAACACGACCTGGGATCTGATTGTAGATATGCATAAAATCAGAATACACTTGTAGGTCATGTTTGGAAGAAGCTGAAGTTCCGCACTCTCTTTGGCCTATGCCGAGACACATTTGGACAAAGTTAAGGCCCTTGTTTTAAGAGGAATATTCACTCTTAAAAGGCAATGGAAGTCTTTTTTAAAAGAAGAGAAAACTGCGTACACGTGACATGTACTGGTATAAAGACCGGTTATTATTTGCCATTTTTATTTGAATGTTATAGTATATTGTTACTATATGGTACAGCAGGCGTAAACTTATTTGGCTCAACAAGGACGGAGTTTTATATCCCCGGACAAATGGGGAAAATGCATCAAACCTATTCCTGAGATACATTTATCATGTCGGTTGATAAGAAATGGTTCCATTAAATGGATTTGGTGGGTGTTGTAGGTTGGTAGATTGTTTCTTTAGGTTGGTAGATTTGTCCTTTAGGTTGCTAGATTTGTCCTGTGGTTGGTAATTGGCACTGTAGGGTGATATGTGGATTCAGTAAATTGTTAATGCTTACCAAAATCATCTTTTCGAAGTCAAAGATTTGTAATCCAATTCATTTTTCAAGCTCTTAAAAATTGACAGATCATGTTTTATAAACGGCAGTCAATGATGTTGTCATCTAGCATTAAGCATTAACCTTCAATGAGGTGTCTGGGTAGCGTAGTGGTTAATGTACTCGCTTCTTACGGCTTATAAATATCTTTATATTCAGCTCGTGTATTATTATATTTATTAATGATAAATGACATTTGCAGTTTTTCCCACTTATGTTACCTGCACTTTCTTTTTTATTGTGAACTTCTTTCCTTCGGAATACTCTTAGGTTTAACTCAAATCCTGACGGCTTAGATGTGCATCTCTGAGAACAAAACAGTTCCAAACTAGGGGAAAGGAAAATAGGATTTTCAAAAGAAAAAAATCGTATGAATATCATTCTGGGACATAATTCTTCTAAAGATGTGATATTACTGCTCATTTCTCCTAGGCGCCTCTCTGTTATATCCAGTGGTCCGTGTTTGATCAACTCTTAAGTTTGTATTCCTCACAGGAGTTACAATATTGACCACTTCAGCTTTTCATTTATTTAGATTTCAGTAAATTTCCACACACCTTTTTTCTTTATTTTTCATCTAGGATGTAAAAAAAAATCCGAAAGGAATAGTTTCTCCCAAGGAAAGTAAATGTTTTGGTTAATCTCATTTATAAATCATATCAATTTACCATATCTGATATTTTGGTCATTATCAGGTTAGAGATGCCTGTTTCGAGTAATTTATAATAGCCGTCCTAGGTATTGGTCTATTTATGACATGCCTTCAATTTTGTTAGTAAAGAAATGGTTTTCACCAATTTGCTATTTGTGTTATGGAAAGTATTGTCCGATGGTGCTTTCTCTTTAGTTTGTTAGTAAGTTTGATATTTTCTATCCGGAACTGACACTGACATCGTTTTTAAAATTATATGTCAATATATTGACCTGTCTATTTGCAAAGAGATTGCTAATAACAGGGACGATATTCTAGAGAAAAAGGTAAATTGATCATTTTGCTCATTTAATTCTTGATATTGTTTCATTTTCATTACTTTAAGCTCCTCTTATCGGGTAAGATATAAGTAGATATTAACTTACACTGCCGTCTGGGGATCACCTCATTATAAAGGTCTAGAATTAGGACGCAACTTAGCTCGGTTAGCGCAACGTCAGAAGTTAGAGAGTCCTAAATGACATTTCATTAACCCGCGTCCATGACCTTTTAGGTAGGTCACTTTCAAATGCCATGGTTTAAAAACACTTTCGCAGACAAAGTTTGGGTATATACTATTAATCATTTATCTAGTATTTCCATTTCTTTAAATGTACAAGTACAAATAATAAACAAAAAATAAATGTATGGTAGTATGAATCATTTCATGAAGGTAACGGTAAATTTATCACAATTCTTTATTACAATTTTTATTACAATTTTTTATTACAATTCTTTATAACAATTCTTTTTTTTTTTTTTATAATTCTTTACTATAATTCTTTACTGTAATTCTTCATTATAATTCTTGATTGTGATTCTTTATTGTAATTCTTTGTTGTATTTTTTTAATACAATTCTTTATTATAATTCTTTATTACAATTCCTTACTGTAATTCTTTACTGTAATTCTTTATTGTAATTCTTTATTACAATTCTTTATTACAATTCCTTACTGTAATTCTTTATTGTAATTCCTTACCGTAATTCTTTATTGTAATTTTTTATTACAATTCTTTATTACAACTCTTTATCATAATTCTTTATTACAATTCCTTACTGTAATTCGTTACTGCAATTCTTTATTGTAATTCTTTATTGCAATTCTTTATTATAATTCTTTATTGTAATTCTTTATTGTAATTTCTTGCTACAATTCTTTATTGTAATTCTTTATTACAATTCTTTATTATAATTCTTTATTACAATTCTTTATTACAATTCTTTATTACAATTCTTTATTGTAATTCTTTATTGTAATTTCTTGCTACAATTCTTTATTGTAATTCTTTATTACAATTCTTTATTATAATTCTTTATTACAATTCTTTATTGTAATTCTTTATTACAATTCTTTATTGTAATTCTTTATTACAATTCTTTATTGTAATTCTTTATTACAATTCTTTATTACAATTCTTTATTGTAATTCTTTATTACAATTCTTTACTGTAATTCTTTATTACAATTCTTTATTACAATTCTTTATTACAATTCTTTATTACAATTCTTTATTATAATTCTTTATTGTAATTCTTTATTGTAATTTCTTACTACAATTCTTTATTGTAATTCTTTATTACAATTCTTTATTATAATTCTTTATTACAATTCTTTATTATAATTCTTTATTACAATTCTTTATTACAATTCTTTATTACAATTCTTTATTACAATTCTTTATTACAATTCTTTATTACAATTCTTTATTGTAATTCTTTATTACAATTCTTTATTACAATTCTTTATTACAATTCTTTATTATAATTCTTTATTACAATTCCTTACTGTAATTACTTACTGTAATTCTTTATTGTAATTCTTTATTGTAATTCTTTATTACAATTCTTTATTACAATTCTTTATTATAATTCTTTATTACAATTCTTTATTACAATTCTTTATTATAATTCTTTATTGTAATTCTTTATTGTAATTTCTTACTACAATTCTTTATTACAATTCTTTATTATAATTCTTTATTACAATTCTTTATTACAATTCTTTATTATAATTCTTTATTGTAATTCTTTATTGTAATTTCTTACTACAATTCTTTATTACAATTCTTTATTGTAATTCTTTATTGTAATTCTTTATTGTAATTCTTTATTACAATTCTTTATTGTAATTCTTTATTGTAATTCTTTATTGTAATTCTTTATTACAATTCTTTATTGTAATTCTTTATTGTAATTCTTTATTACAATTCTTTATTGTAATTCTTTATTGTAATTCTTTATTGTAATTCTTTTGGTGATTTTTTTCACCCCATATCATATTCTTTTTTAATATTATAAAAAAAAAAGAGATCATTGGTCTTTATCAACTTTGAAATATTTGCATGTTTGTTAAAAGTTACAACAGGAATCAAAGTATATAGCAGACTGTATTTGTGTCCAGGAGCAAAAATTTATGGCACGTAATATGAAGATTATAGTCAATTTAAACTTGGGAATAAATCCAGATAGAATCATAAAATTGTTATTATTTACAGAAAAGTACGTGTCTGTATCATTTGAAATAATTTTAACTCTTGAAAAAAAAATCAAATTACCTTCGCTATATCGATCCTTTTAAACACACGAGAAACATTATAAACTTACACTTAATACAGGTTTGTAGTTGTCCAAAGATTATGAAATACATGTAACCCAAAACTACGAAATGTGGTCAAGGTCGAGGTCACTGGTTCAAGTGTTCGTGCGTGTGTTTTTATATATCTTTTCAAATAAAGTTTAAAAAAGGACAGCATCCCGATTTTCTTAAAAGTCCTGGTAGAATTGTACCATTTCCTACAGAAGTAGCTATGAAGTATTTTTGAATAAAACTCTAAATTAGTAGTCTCTATCAATTTGCGAAACAAATAGTGTAGCAAAAGGGGATGGGTAAGTCACCCTGTTGCTACGTGTTTATTTTTATGTACATTTGAGTAATTGCAATACAGGTAGATCTGCGCAATATAAGGTGCTTAACAAAGAAAAATTCTCTTGTGAAAAAAGTCAACAAAAAGATTACATTAAAGATTCGACATAATTACGTGTAATACTTTTTGATGATTGACATATGATCATGCTGATTTTTGTCCATAGCGCGAAGTGATAACACAGTAATAATGTATAAAGTTGTTTCAAACCATTCAAATATCTTATTGCACATTGAAATTTATTTCTTTTTACATAACATTCAGCTTTTATTTTCAGTAGATAATTTATACAAACAACCTTTGACCTCTGGTTCATCGTGTCCTAGTCTCTCTTCCCTTTTCCTGACCAAATTGGTTTCCACTCAACAATTTATGAAATGTATACAAAGTAACAACCCAACCCCACCCCCTGATGTGAAAAGAGCATCTACGACCTTACAGCCAGTGTTTTTCTTCTATTTCTAGTTACAGCGATTGTGTTAATCTAAACACATTCACTACTCCTTCCTAAGAGTTCAATTTTATAATGTTTGTATGATCATTAAAAAGCCAAGATAACTAGCAGTATCCAATCTCGTAATTCCTATAGAAAATACAAATCAGAGAGATGGGCTAACAAGGAAACCTTGGTCATACCAGATATGGGATCAGGTGCCTAGGAGTAGTAAGCATCTCCTGTTGACCGGCCACACGCGTCGTGAGCCCTACATTTCGATCAGGTAAACGGATCCGTTTGCAAATCAAGGCAAGCTATTGACAAAGAAATTGATGCTGCAAGGGTTTGCACGGTCTCTTCTAAAGTCAGTATCTCCCACACTTTATGATCGTTATAACGATCTAGTTTGCCAGTACAACTTACCATTAAGTCAAATGCTGTCTGATGTGTTTCATACCAGTTGTTAGGCCGTTCTTGACACACTGATTCGGACTATATATCACTGCGTTTACCTGATCGGGATGTTGGGTTGATGGCTGGTGTGACCGGTCGACAGGAGAAAAGGTCGAGGGTGCGGGGAGGTCAGTTCATCAGTTCAATTTTACATTCTTACAATTCATCCCACAAGCACTACCAGAAGCTGGTATTTCCCTCCGTCTTTACTGCTGCCCGTGGACTCGTTATCATTACGCTAATCTCCAATTCTTTCAGTTTTTCATGACGTAAATATTAATCAAGATTTAATACAAATATAAAGTTTCAATATTCTGCATGTGCATTTTGTTTTATTCTAGAACAATGTCTGTTCAAATGCCTGTACGAGAGTTGTATCCTGAAATTAATCCATACGCAACAACTCATTTGAAAATTTGTGATTTACATACAATTTACATCGAACAATGCGGAAACAGATCTGGCAAGCCAGTACTATATGTGTAAGTTTAATACCCACATTTTACATCCCTATAGTATATATCATCTTAGCAATCATCTGCATTTAATTGGCAAATCGTTATTCCGAAATCCTGCCATTAGGCGGCAGGGGTAGCCATTCTGGTTTTGTTCACTAACACTGGGTGTGCCCACCATTGGAGTAATTACGGTGTGTAGGCAACGTGAGATTTCTTGTGGATTATGCGGTTGGGGGCTGCGCACACCTTTAACAAACATGTTCAAACGGATAAGGGTTCTGGGACATGGCGAGACATGATACCATTTCTTTGGTGGCCAGTCAAGGACATTGATACCATTTCCATGTCAATTTCTCATTTTCCTGCTGAGAAGTAGTATCAGTGGTACCAAGATAGGCTGCTGAGCGTCGTCTATTTACAGCTGAACAGTTTGTCACAATCTTGTTCGAATTTTATTTTTTTAATAATATTTTTTAACCACTTCCACTTCTTACGAGTAGTCATTATTGTTCTATATTCTAGGGTAAATTTATCCACAATTTTTTGCATTGTTATGCTCACTGGTCACTGAGTTGTTTTAAATCTATATTTAACTATAGAACAGGTAATACTTGGTTAGCTAGCTTTGCCATATATATATATATATATATATATATATATATATATATATATATTCCGAGTGTTGGCTGCATGGTGAGACTACAGAAGTTAAACGCCCCTGCTGAGTGATCTCGGGAGGTGATACCTGTGTAACCTTATTTCCCCATGCTTCTATATTTTTTATCATAATGGTTTAATTGTATTAAGATCCTATAACTCATTGACCTGAGATAATACTTGTAGCACCTTAGTCAGTTAGTAGACGACCGACATTACCCTATATACTCTAAACGGTGTTTTAATATCACTATATTTACGCTTTGACAATTTTCCATGAATATGAAGCCATCGTGAATATTCTGTCACACATTGTACATTTTATTGACGTGTTCTTTTAAATTCGATATTTTTTTGTCCGTAGGGATTAATAAAGTAACAGACTAAAGTTTTAATTAAGTTCGTTGCTTACTAATTGTTAATCTAAAAGTCTTTCAGTAGTTTCTAGTTTGTTATTAAAGATATAATAAGGAGCAGAGAGTTATCGTTCAGCAATTGTACATATGTATTCAGGACAACCCGTTGCTATTAAAAGTCCCATATATAATTATTTCTTTTAATAGTGATTAGTTTTCATTGAAAGAATTAACAACAAGGAATGAAAAAAAATATTATTAATATGCACCTTTAATTTTGGCTGTTACAAACAAATAATTGTAATTGTTGCACAGGTATAATGGATGGTAATTTAAAACCCGGGCTTCTGAAATGCACCGATGATGATGTCACCATCGGCTAGCTTTTCAATGGAATACACGAGCTATTTTGCGTGAATCGGTTTAATCTTTGAGAGACGGGGATCAATGTTCACACTGTCTACACCAGCTTCCTTCTGTAAGGCCAATTTCAATTCCTCTGCATAAAAACTTTAAAACTGTGATTTCAGAAGGGATTTGAATTTCCCGTTGAGACTGTTGAGAAGTGCACGCCGTCGGCACAAACACTACCTTTATGCCCTTTTCCTCCATGAAACGTAACAACTCTTTGTCGTGATGGGGTTACATCGAAAATGCAGAACACCTTCTATTTTAGGGGTAAATCTAACCTTTCACGCACATGATCGATGCACGGCAGAATGACATTTTTCCACACGTCGCTTCATTATTTCAGCATTGCTCTAATGATGTTCACTATGATGCACGCCCCATGCCTCAGGAAATTGATAAAGAGGATGACACTTGTCGATAAGGCCCTGTTAAAGTAGCTGTGAGGGGAGACGTTCACCAGATTTAGATATTGCAAGAAGTTCCCAAAGCTCCACGGCTCACCCAGTTCAAGATCGACATCCTTAGATTTTAGCGAGGAAATGAGCTATAGTAACTGGTTCTCAGTAATTATGTACGGGGCGTAACTCTAACTCTATTTCAATGCTCATAGATTTTTCTTACACATCATGAGTTGTTTCTCTTTCGTTATAGAATTGACCATACGGACTGTATTTAAATTAAAATTGAAATTAAAACCACCATGGAAGGTGACAATACAGTAAAGCGTGAAAATTGACACACGTGGAATTAAAGACGTATTGTTTGGGAGAACTATTATGGATTGATTACATTTACTGGAGATTCTGGATACGTGATACAGGAAGTCATGCAACAGTCACACTTGTCATTTTCCTGGCGCCTCATTCGGGTATAATCTATCATCGACTCGGATCATTTCAACTTTATTGCTTACTTTGTAAATAAATTGCTACTATGTTATATGGCTGTGTTGTCCTTGATTGCAAAAATGTATCGATTTACAACAGTGGATAAGAAGTTGAAAAATAATCCTACACAATTAGGGGTTCATTGTTTCCGTACAGAATGACCAATTGAAAGAGAAATTGTTTGTTAGTCGCATTCCAAACCATGACACTACCTTCACAAATTTGTCTCGTTGAAGCACATAAGAGTCTATGCAGTGTTCATGCACACGTAGGTAAACTCGTTCGCATTACTGACGGTGACTCTTAATTCGTCAGAAAACAAATTCTTATCCAATTTTAATTTAACCGCTGAAAGACCTACCGGACCGATTAATGTCAGTGATTGATCTTCAGAGATTTTAACTAATGGTATATACCGATTTCTTCAACATGTGCAATTCTGATACCTTAATTTACTCACCTTTTTTTCAAGAGGAATTCCAAAAATAGAGATAAAAACCAAACCAAGGCATCACGATAAATTCAGAATTAGAGGTGTTCAGTTGAGTACCTGCCTTGAATGTAATGAATGTATATCCATTTGTAATTAGACATGGTGGTCCAGGAGGAGGTACACGTCCACGAGACAGAAGATTCTTTGATCCAGAGGTATACAGAATCATCCTGTTTGATCAGAGAGGAAGTGGAAAAAGCACCCCAGCTGCAGAACTCAAGGTAGGTATTCAAATACTACATGGTTTTCATGGAATTTAAGAAATATAATAAAAAGGTTTTTATTAACATGTTCGAACTATTAACAATGACCATTTTCATTCATAAGGCGATTCGATATATCTCAGGAAGTTGAAATAAAAGACATCACTGATTCGATACGCTAGTGCTGGTTCTGCATATGATCAGTTTTTAAATCGAGGCAAGCTCCTGACAAACAAGTTGATGCTACAGGTGTTTGTACAGTCTCGTATGAAGTCAGCATTTCGTCAATTATGTGGTCGTTATATTGATCTAGTTTGCCAGTACAACTTTCTATTAGTTCAAATGCTGTCTGGCGTGTTTCATATCAATTGTTAGACCGTTCTTGTCTGCGTATTACTCTGTTTACCTGATCACGATATAGGGCACACGGCGGGGGTGACCGGTCGACAGGGAATGCTTACTTGTGCTAGGCACCTGGTTCCACCTCTGGTATGTCCAGGTATCCGTGTTTGCCCAGATCTCTGATTTGTATTTTCTATGGGAGTTACGAGATCGAATACTGTTTGTTACCTAAACATTTTCTTTCCTCTAGAGTGGTTACCCACACCTCAGGGGAATTGTCGGAGGGGTATTCTGATTTTGTAAACATCATAATTAGTTTTGTGAAATAGTTCGGAAAGTGTTTGCTTTGTTGAATTTAATAGAGTGGCTCAAAACAGAGTACTAATTCTTGTAAGTAGTCCCCACCCCGGCAAAATATTTTCATCATATGTTGGTAATACTAGTCAGGCAAATGAGTATCGATACATTTTGGCTTTAAATCTCTTTTTAACTCCAGCATATTTTGCCTTATTTTTGTGTTTGAGGCAAGTGCATTTTGAATATGTTTTTTGTCAAAAAGGTTCCAAACGTCCTAACCCTTATCTGCACTAATTTGGAATACGACTATCACCTAAAATAAATGTACGTGCATTTATTACTACGATCCTCGTTTACCCTCTAATTGTTTCAATCATAAATATATGCATAAATAACAACAACACAAATTAACTAGACTCTGTTCGTTGCATTTTACAAATTTTGGGCGTAACCATAAATTCAGCATCCGACTGGGTAACCAATTCATATACAACGGGACTGTTTCTGAATATGCTGTAAACTGGAGTAATCATGGTATTGAAACCCATGGTTTTAACTTGTACTCCACAACATATCTATCAATGTTTTTCAGATGGAATTGTTGGCACCACTCAAACTAATAGGCTATTTGACGGATCACAATAACTATTTTGAATTTGGTTTTCCCATTTCTTGATAGTATCTCTCCTACTTACATAAAATGACTGTTTAAACGAGAGAGAGAGAGAGAGAGAGAGAGAGAGAGAGAGAGAGAGAGAGAGAGAGAGAGAGAGAGAGAGAGATTAATCGTTGCAATTCATTAATGGCTAATGGGGCGGGGAACTGGAAAAAAGGTTATCAGATATTAATAACTTTACTCACTATTTTATTTGAAAAAAATGCAATACCGTTTCTTTTTTATGTAAATACTAATAATTGGTATAAGGTAAAAATCTATCATGGCATTGTATAGCACCGTACGTGGGTAATTCTTCAACTAGAGGGGGTTTTGCGATATCGATGTTTAGAAATTCCATGTTCAATATTTGTCAATATTTTTTTAGTAAATGTGATTTGATAACTATTTGAGAACAATATTTTAGGTATAGTAACGTAAATGTTTTTTCCTATTTCCATACAAGTTGCATACTGGCAACAAGAGCGAAACAAGATGTCATTACCGCAACAGATTTCATACGTTAATAAAATCTTTACGTATAGGCACAGCATTTGTCAGTCAAGTTGAAGAATTACCTACGTTTGAAGTTTTTTATTTTATGTATGGTCATGCCGTATGCAATGCGTGGAAGGGATGTGTTGAAACAAATCTAAGAAGACCACACACACACACACACACACACACACACACACACACACACACACACACACACACACACACACACATATATATATATATATATATATATATATATATATATATATTAAAAATGTTTGAAATAGTCATTGGAAAAAGGCATGGGTTATGTTGAAGTACGTAAATTCAATGGATCTCTGACACTAACACCTATCACTTTTGTTTGATCCGCGCACTGATGGAAACACACGAGTACGTAACCACTTTTCCTATGACGAAGTTATCAGAGGAAGTGACGCAATGTAATAAATAAAGGGATAGACTGCACTTTACCAGTACGTCCGCCATTTGATTTTTTGATTCGTTCGTGGCATGGGGCGGAGTAAAAACTTAGCAAAGTATCAACTGTGAAGACCGCCGCCATCTTGTTTGTTAAACTGTCAAAGCGATCAAGTGAAAAGATAAACTTACCTTAGTCATGAAATAAAACCACGCTAGCATGCTAGATGCCAGAGTCGCCAAAGGATATCTTTTTTTGCAGGTGTAAATGCGTTTGACGAGGTCTAGAAAGGAGATAAATTTACCGTCGACTTCTTTCAAGTATTTTTTCCTAATGCAGTATTCAATTATGTAACTGTCAAAGTGTTGTTTCTGTGCACCGGTTTTTGGTAGTGATGTCTTCACTGCATTCCATGTAGATTCAATTAAGCTTGTGTAGGTTCTAGTCTCTTTATACTTAAATTCAATGGAATGGTTGACAGTTAAATGTTCGTATCCTTCTGATTTTAAACTTGAACATGCTTTCCAACAGTCCGACAAGACAACTGTTCATGTCGGAACAAATTTTTTAATGATTGGAATTAAAGTGTTGGCGCTTCTGTCTTCCACTACCTCAAAGAAACATTTCATAGATTCCCTTTCTATACCTCCAAACACCCATACACGGTCCACTTTCTTACCACGGTGATACTTTATCTTGCCAAACTTGCTCTCGACTATTTCCACGTGCTTTCACGGTCCACCAATCCTTTCACTGTCATATTTTAGAATACACTGACAAACCTCCCAGGCAAAGTTTTTCCAGTCAACTATTGTGTGGTCACTTCCTATATTCAGTTCCCTCGAAATAAAATCCCCAGGCAGTTCGTAAACCCAATAATAAATCGCTTTTACAACTCGTTCCAATAGCAAATGGGTACTGGAAAACCAGGATCCTTCTCTTACCGATGTATGCTTATTTCAGAGCCAATTGCTGCACCTCCAAAAACACCGTCCTTACTGTAAGAGTTATCCTCCACTAATTTCACACTCCCTTCTTTACAAGTACCAAATCTACTACTGATATTTTCCAGGAATCCTGAATTTTGCAGTTAATCAATTAAAAATCATTAAAAATTAACATTTAGGTAGTCCAGAATTCATTACTTATCGCGAAATATCCGCAACGCACGTTTTTTATGAGATTGGTTAATGACATCGAACATTAAAATTTTTGCCTCGTTGAATGATTTTAATAACCATAGTAACAAAAGGTTTATGGAGCACTTACGACAAAACTTAGGACAAAGGGTCGCCACCTGATGGTCATAGACTTATGACCGAATTTCATCGTAAGTCGCAAATCCTAAATCTTTGTAAAACGGTCGTATATAGTAAATTATGTCTTACGACTAATTTTAAGATTTACGACCCCAGGTCGTAAACGGGCCCCAGGTCTTTAATTTTAAATGCTTTTCTTTAAACCAAACTCTTTTCCAAGTTCTTGTTTCAATACCTTGATGGCTATTTCGAAAAATTCTGTCTAACAAATTCTTATATATCTGTGTCAGCCTGTCATCGTGCTTCTATTGTCAGGGATTCCATTTTGAACATATTTTTACCCCCCCCCCCCCCCCCCCCCCCCCCCCAATATTTTCATTTTGATTTTGATCTTCGGCTTATAATCTTCAACAAGCATCATAATCATAGATATGAACTTCCTCGTATGGTTATATATGGCGTCAGAATTGTAAACGTCTGATGTTGTTTATCATTTGATTGTTTGGTGACACAAAACTTCGTTCTCTCTCTCTCTCTCTCTCTCTCTCTCTCTCCTATCTGAAGTAGGACACCAGTTTTCTTTGACATGTCTCTGTATACATGTGTCTTGTCATTATATGTCCAAATACTGGGATTCAGACTGAAGATACGATTGAAATTTACTATTTTTTGATACTGACATGTAGACGACTTTTATATACAATCATAATACATTGTGATAACAAGCATGATGTCATCAAGACAAGGATTCATTGAATCACGTGACAAATTAAATACATTTCCTCTCGCAGGTTTCCTTTCATAGTAGGCTATTTATTTACATTTAAGTACCTGTAACGTTTATTTGTAGCTCTCTGAAATAGGCCTCAAAGCAGTGTGCGTTTTACGGATGCATTTGACGAGTAAATGTTGAAATAGGTTGTCTATCAACAGCGTTATCCAAAAGTGTAAAGTACTGACAGTTTATATTTTATTCCTTTCTTTTTTTATTTATTTTATTTTTTTTTTATTTTGGTGTAGAATTATTACTGACAAGTTTTTATTCTGGTTTCCCTCCGTAAACAAGTAACCAATTCGTGGGTCATTAGCATAACGTGACATTCAGTCGTGTATAGTGACCAGTTAGCTTCCTTTAGTGTCAACGAAGTTATATTGTTGGAGATAAAATATTTCTATATCAACTCAACCTTTGACATAACAGCACTGAGTATCAGCTTATACATTTTTTGTGCAACATTCCTTCAGGAGAAAGACTGCATAAATAATAGACTTTATTTCACAACTCTTTCCAAAATTAGGTTAAGCCTGTAAGGTCCTAAACTATCAATGTGAAAGAATGAAATAGGATGGTATGTCATGTTCTATTTCCTGATCATGTTTATAATAAGATATGTGTTGTGGTGGTGGTGGCGAATACGGTGGCTGTGATGCGGCTGTAACGAATCATCAGTTGTCACATGACATCTTGTCGTCGAGAAAATTTCAGCAATTTGTTTTTTGCAGAACAAAATTGCTGATGAATGAAATCAACATACGTTCATAATATCAATATAGTATCGGATATATTTCATGGCGTATATTTTATATACTTTGTATGTATGTATATATATATATATATATATATATATATATATATATATATATATATCACTGTTAACAAATCCATCGTCTCAATACATATAGTATATAGTTATGACTTCAGCAGTTTATTTTGATATGGATCTGACACCAATTACATTACAACAATGTGATATTTTATATTTATCTCGATCTTAGTAGCTTGACAGTTTTAAAACTTGCGTGGAAATAAAATCGAAAATAACCATATATACTTATTTATATACTTATTTTCTGACGTTCCATTATTTCCGGGATTTTACTCCAGTACAGATTTTTCATGACCTACCTTGACATACTTAGGCGTAAGACTATTAAACCTGGTTAGATGCTTTAACATTTAGAAATGTATGTCATGACCCAAATATAGATCACTGTGATGTCCGTCTGGAAATTTATGGCAATCCATACTCATATCGTGCGTGGATCATATCTTATACACTGTGGGACTTCTTGCAAGCATCTTGGGAAAGGTGTGTGGTTGCTCAAAATAGGTCACCGTAACATAATTTTGAAATGGCAATCGACAGCGTCGCAGTTCCTGACTTTAAGATCCAGAACATAATTGTGCATTATGAACGTGTAGATTATTTACCCCAGCTATACACTTTATTATCGAGATTGTAATGGATTAGATATTCAGAAATACTAGTATTACATTTTGTTGATCGTGCAAAAGCTAGATCTCATATAAATGCCAGAATTGACAAGTTTGGTGATATTTATTTCATTTAGTAATTTCGATCATATACTATATTTATACAATTCATGTAGACATTATGAACGACACAGATTAACTACCTGACATGTAAATGTGAAGATAACGAACAAGGATCAATCTAATAACTGCAATAAGGGATACAAAATAAAACGTTGGGCAAACACGGAGCCCTGGATATACCAAAGGTGGCGTAAGCATCTCCTGCCTACCTGTTACAACTACCATTACCTCTATATCTTAATAACACTTAGGGTACATCACCATTGAAGCATTAAGTCAAGCATTCTACTATCTAATACAGGACAACACGACCTGGGATCTGGTTGCAGACATGGAGAAGATCAGAGTACACTTGAACATTGGTAAGTGGGTCGTGTTTGGAGGAAGCTGGGGATCCACACTCTCCTTGGCCTATGCAGAGGCACATCCAGACAGAGTTAAGGCCCTTGTTTTAAGAGGAATATATGCCATGAGGAGGTATTTAAATCAATGAAATAGGGGATATCGTATTTTTCTGGTGAAGAGGTGAAATTTACTGAAGAATAATATGATATAATAGTGTAGGCATACCTACATGCATTAGATATGGTTTTCACAATTCACAATTTGTCGTTATCTTCGCTATTGACGCAATCCTTGCATATATTCAATCTCTCTGCTTTTAGAATTACTTCGCCAATTTCAACCAAATTCAAATATCTATAAGGAATGGATTCTAAGTTCGACCAAATTATGGGGTGCGCTGTTTTCCCTGATGTAATTTAGGGAGTGGTGAAACTTGGCTGAGATTTAAAGAATCTTCTAATAATACACCAATAAGCCATCAGTTATATATAAACTGTCTTTTACATATATCATAAAGATTGGAATTTGTTTCAAATCCAAGGCGATTAGAAATTATACTTATGTACATGTAGGTATATTCTATAAAATTACAAACGTTTTCATGTAGATTAGTTTGTTTAACCCTCAACCCCCTCCCCCCTCCGAATACCTGAGGGTTCGGGGGATAACAGAGGAGTTTAAAGTATGTACAGGAATGGATTATAAATCAATATATGGCTACAGTTAGATGTATACAACATTTCGCTATAGTTGGGTGTGCGACAATGATAAATTGGCCAGAGCACTAAACAAACGATTAAATTTGGTGTAGAGGTGCGTTTATTCATGTCAAGACTCATGGAACCAAGGTAGGAATTAAATAGGAGTTTAATATTTCACTTGGGAAGATTTAGTTCCTATCTCACCTGAGCCATAAATTCACGCCAGATTTTTTAATCAAGCGTTGCCCGACGTCCGTCTGTCTGTCTCCATCTGACAACTTTACACAATCCTGACTTCTCCAGAACATGGGGACCAATTTCAATCGAACGTGAGGAATAGCATGCTTTGGTAAATAGAATTCTACATTGTTCAAACGATAGCTCACACCCTTATCAAAAGGGAGATGATTAAGAAATGGTGAAACTATGGTGACATATTTTAAAAGTGTACTTCTCAAGAACGAGTGAACAGAAAAAAAAGTTATGTGAGAGCTTACTTGATGAGTGTAGACATAAATTATTATAATCATGGCCCTAGCAATAGTCTAGTACTCAATTAGGGACCACAAATTTACATGAGGATATATAGGAACTAAATACGTGTACTTCTCAAGAACCAATTAACCGATTGATGGGTTGTTTGTTTGTTGTTTTCCGCTACACTCATAAAATTTTCAGTTATTTTGCGGCGTCCAGTTTTTATTGATGGAAGAGGGAACATAGATACAATGTACCTGGTAAGAGACCACCGACCTTTCGAAAGTAAACTGGCAAAATTTCTCACAGATATCGGCGCGAACGAGAATCCATCCTACTCCAACTAGACGTGAGAGACCTTGTGATTTTGAACGCGTTGCTCTAACCACTCGGCCGCGGAGGCCCTTGCAATGAACAAAATATTATGTGAGAGCTTATGTTATGAGTATAGATAATCTTATTATAATCATGACATTTAGGAATAGTCTGGTACCACAAGTAGGGATCAACATTTCACATGAGGGGGAAGAAGAAAACACTACATAATTTTCTTTTCAAAAACTTGGCCTTAACTAGTTACATTAATATGCAAGTATATGGAAGTATGAAAATATGGGTAAGGAGGGACTACAATAGAGAAACACAACGTTGTACATTAGAATACAAAGTAGATGTCTCCAGAATATGTTTCTGATGAACAGATAGAACAAGGAGTGCAGAGGGTAGGGTGGGGCTTTAATAGGGAATTAACGTTTGGTATCGGAATATATTGCGAACTCTTTTGAACTTTTCAAGAGTAGCTTATTAATACGTTAGCATACTCAATTTGTACAGATTCGAATTTGATCAAATAATGTTCCGGGGGGGGGGGGGGTATATTATCAAACCTTTACATGGGGATATAATAGAAATCTTCCCAAGAATAACTAGTATGTAGTCATTGTCAGGTAGTGCAAGTTCAAAGAGGGTATACTGTAGGCTGGGGCAACAGCAGGGGATACATATGTAAAATATTTTAAAATAATAACTGCTGTGAAGGAAAATTTTCCGAAGTATTATGTCTCAACATATGCGAGATTGGTAGGTGGAGGAGAGAATCCAGATACAATGTACCGGGAAGAGACCACCGACATTCCGAAAGTAAACTGCCAAACTTTCTTCCTATATCGGCGCTAGGAAGAATCCAACCCGCACCGACTAGAGATGAGATACCGTGTGATCTTGGGCGCAATGCTCTAACCACTCGGCCACGGATATATGCGAGAAGTGTTGTAAATCAAATGTGTTTTTTCTAAAAATTCCCAAAACCTTTTGGTAAATTTGAATTCGCAAAATTTTTCTAATGCTAATTTTAAAGACTGTACACAAGCATTCCTTTTGATAAATGTAATTTATTTTTGTTTGTTTGTTTATAGCCGCCTGAGCAATTTTTCAGCTATCCGGCGAAATGTAATTTAAAGAACAGGGTTATTAACATAGACAGCTGTTCATTCATTGAGAATAGACCTCGGAGATATTCATATTTCATAATTCACTCATCCAAACATTTGTTTGCTAAACACCACTTTAATTCTACACACATATACTCTGAAGTTGAATTAAAAAGTTGCTGGGAGTTCAGCATTGGACATATTTACGTAGTCTTTGGTAATCAAGTTTTCCAACAGTCTGTGGAATTCCCATGACCAGAAATTTACTCCTTTATTAGTTGACCTGATTGAGACAGAATTTAATGAAAAGCTTTTGCAGGAGAAAATATCTTACTATGACCTTCAACTCGACATTTAGACACATCAATAACGTTCTATACGTTAACAAAAATCACTTTCATTGATATGTCAATTCGATATACCCCAGTGGCCTAGAACTAAGGCCTTATCCTCTTGCATGGGCATACATGTTAACGTCATACTAACAGCACAGTTTTACGACAGACAGGATGACGTCAACTTAACCATCGCTAACGTTCCATTTTTATATACCACTAGGTGATGCTAGAGGAGTTTCAACAGCCTCAATGAAAATAAGCATTTCACAGATTCTATGGTCGTTATAATGATCTTATTTCCAAAAATGTGGCGTCGGTGGACTAGCAGTTAGGCTATTAGACTCTCGACAGAAAGGTTGTGGGTTCAAGTCCTGGCCGCGGCAGGACCGACGTTGTGTCCTTAGGAAAGGCACTTCACACGAATTTCCTCACTCCACCCAAGTGTAAAAAGGGTACCTGGCTATAGACTGTGAAAGATGTTGTTAGAATGATTTCTCTAGCGCCTTAACGGCAGCTTGCACTGAGAAAGCTCTGGAATGTTATAAGGTCTGCTGGGTTAATAACGTATTGTGAAGTGCTTTGAGCAGATATGCTGGAAAAAGCGCTATATAAACGTCAATTATTATTATTATTATTATTATTATTAAAAATAACCTGTCGAATACCATCTGACATTTTTCGTGCCAATTGTTAAGTCGTTTATTACACAACATTTATGGTTCAATAATAACTCAGTGGGACTAAGGTTGGATCATAATATGTGTTCCAAATATTTAATGTGAATAATAAGCAGTCTTTTCAAAATTCCCCTTTGACGAACAGCAGGACGAAGGTGACTCTGGTAAACCTTGTAACCCAAAAGTGTTTGTTTCAAATCCCCAAAGGAGACCGCGTGTGGATCCGGGTTGTTAGAATAGATCCTCAGCACCCCCTAGCTTGTCGTAAAAGGCGACTAAATAGGGCGGTCCTTCGTATGAGACCGCAAAAAGCGAGGTCCCGTGTCACAGCTGGTGTCCTCCCTCTGCTCAAAGGCCATAAGCTCCGAGCATAGGCCTAAATTTTGCAGCCCTTCACCGGCAATGGTGACGTCTCCATATGAGGGAAACATTCTCGAGCGGGACGTTAAACAATATATAATCAATCAATCAACCAAAGGAGGCCTTTGTTTCATTGCTATGGAAGTGTTTCCTTATGTTGTAAATTCAATTTTCTTTACAATTGTGCCTTCAATATGTGCACAGCTACCGGTGTCTCAAACTTCATATCTTTATGTTTTATAGTTCTTTAGAATTTTGATAGAAACGGCTATAGGGTTAATATGTATGTTTCAGATGTGAGCGTAACTGGATATACCAGGATGGAGCTAATATCATATTCCCTGACAAATGGGAGGATTTCATTAAACCCATTCCTAAGGTAAGTTGATTAATACGAAATGGACGAAAATAAAAATATATCGATTTATTGATTGATTATATATTGCTCGAAAATTTTTCACTCATATGGAGACGTGACCATTGCCGGTGAAGGGATGCAAAATATAGGCCTATGATCGTCGCTTATGACCTTTGAGCAGAGAGGGATCTTTTTCGTGTCACACCTTCTGTGACATGGGGCGTCGGATTTTGCAGTCTCATCCGAAGGACTGTCCCACTTAGTCGCCTCTTACGACAAGCAAGGGATACTTAGGATCTATTCTGACAACCCGGATCTTTACGGGCCCAAAAACATATATCGAAGGTTACGAAAACTAAATATACTCTTGGCTTTTTAAAACATCATTTTGCACACATGAAAATTGTATCATTCTGAGATTAACAAAATGCAAGCTAAAATTATGAAAAGGTGAAGGTATGAATAATAGTTGAATCACTCGAATTTGTGATAATGGGGCAATGAGGATTTTGTTTGTATTTTGCAATGCATGTAATCTAGAAAAGTAGCCATGAAACTTGTTAATTCTGACTTCCAATATGTAACAAAATGCGAAATGTCGTTTGTTGAATTCTTGCATTGCAAATCATTATATTTGATAATACTTACAAGCAGTCTCGTGTCATTTCAGAAGTGGAGCATTTTATTATCTCTCCCAAAATACTCCAATTTTGTACCAAGTATCTTCCTTGTTTTAAATGTCTAGTCCATCGGTAAACAAAGTGGATTATTGTACTACCACTGACTATCTTATGCAGATTAGTAATAATATAAAGTATGTTCAATGTACTATGTGTTTGCGGAAACTAAACGTGAATGTGGACGAGTATTTTGTCATCAACAGTTCAACAATCCGGAAAAGGTTGCACATGTGTGATATCATTTTGTAAGATCACTAGTATTTTGTATTAAAAGTGTAACATACATATATAACAAAAGAGAGTAAACATTAGTTTGGGGAAGTTGAAATTCATTTTGTGGGGAATAGGTTTAATCCGAACCATACATGACTCTATGATTACCACAGCTGTTCATCGCATTTAATTCTTGTTCATTGAAAAGAAAATATCGATTAAGAATCCAGTCCTTATAACGTTTTGAAAAAAAATATCTTCCGCTTCATAGGTTGTGTTAAAGAAGACCTAATCTGTTCATCAGTCATTAATCATAGAGATATATAAACACATTATATGCTATTGCTAAATATTGTGGCTGTGTTAAAGTAGAACTAATATTGCCATCTTGAAAAATCGCATAACTACGTGTATACCACCGGGATCTAATTCTTGTTTACTTCGTTGTATGTTTTATGTCCCATCCGAGAAGTATTGATAATAATAATATTCGTTGCTTATACATGATTGCACAAATAGTTATTAAACAAGCTAGTTTACATTGTCGTCCTGTCATTAAAATGTATGCATTCCAAACATATATCATCAAACATCAAAATGAAAATATTACAGATATTTTACATAGATATAAGAGTTACCTCAAAGGAAACTACAATACAATAACACTTGAGGATCATTGAGAATCAAAATCAATCAAGATAATATTGGATGTAGACTGCTTTGATAAATGTCCAAGTTTTAAGATTTGAATTAAAACCTGATAAGGGTTTCAATAAAGTATATGTTGAAATGAAATAGCATTCCGATAATGTCTTAAATAAAATACATTTTCATTTATACCTATTCCGTGTAACTTAAAAGCTCTTCGTGTAACTGTCTCTCTGTTACATTTAAAGCTTTATCAGAAACATCCTGTGTTGTATCATCTGGGTAAATATTAACTGTACAGCGTTAAAGACACGTTGTGTAGTAATTACTTACATAATAAAAAGCACAGGCCCAAAATAGAACACAGAGGGACTCCGATGGCAACACCTTGTTCCATCGAGGCAACCCCTTTCATCGGATTCATTACATTTTCCATATAGATAAGTATGAAGCCACTTAAAAATATTTTCATATATACTAAAGAATATACAAATGTGCATCATTGCAGAATGACTGACTATGTCATCTCCTTTGCTCATACCTACAAAAACACACCTGTAAATTCATATTTATCAATGTTTACAAACCATTTGTCAATATTTTGAGAGGTAGTTTCGCGTGGTGTTTTGGTCTAAAACCTGGTTCATATTCTGTTAAAAAGATTATTGGCATTTAGAGACTCGTAGAAATTTTAACAGCATATATTTTCATGATTTTGCTAATGATGCGTAAAACAGACACTGGTCTATAATTGTTGATATGGAAAGTATCGCCAAGTATGAAATGCATGGTAACTTTAGTTTTCTCCATTCACTCACAACGTCGCCCTCCTATACAGAAAAGTTAGACACAAAATACACTGTATCGACTATGACATCATGATCAATACTCACTTTCAGTAATTTTACAGAAATGTTATCTAATTCTGTAATTCTCGAACTATGATTGCTTTCAGTTTCTTTCTTAATATTATATAGATGCAATTACAATTGTAAAATAAACCTCTTGATATTAGGTGTTGCATTTTCGGGGAGTGAATTGTCAACACCTTTAAGAAATTCAGACTTTCTGTCACAGAAGAAGTCATTGACAACATTTGAAATTCTGAAATCAATTTCGGATTACAATACAGAATGTTGATGCACCTGTCGATTCTTTTAAGTGTATCGATATTGAGTTATCGCATTGTCAACCAATCCCCTTATAGTCTCACCAATTCCTTTTACAACCTGTTTTCTCGCTGATCGATATACGTTCCAGTCCGATTTGTGGTGGGATTTTAAAGTCTTCCAATAAAGATAATCCCTTTGACATCGTGTCCGTTTATCCATTTTCCGAATCAGATTGGATATATCGTTCTTTAATTAGCATACTTATATTTGTCGATGATTTTCGATGATTTTCATAAAAAAAGGTTTTAATGGTTGGCCACATTTAATTTAGATTGATAACTGATTTCATGTTGTTCCTTTAAATCCTCGCGAAAATTAGTTTCATTTAATTTTTCTTTATTCTACCCATATGTGATCATTTTTGTGCGTTACCCTTATTTTTCTTTCGCACAAGATATGCGAGGTGATGATCACTCAAACGTATTGACATTACACCAGATGAGTATAGAAAACATTGCGTACATTTATATAAATATTATTGATGGGTGTGTTGAAGTTTTTTTTTTTAATCGATGGTCTCTTCCTATGTACATTGTATCTAGGTTCTCTCCTCCACCAACAAAAACTGGACGCCATCAGATAACTGAAAATTTGTTGAGTGTGGCGGAAAGCAATAAATAATCAATCAATCAATCAATCAACGTCCTGCTTGAGAAATTTTCACTCAAATGGAGTGTTGAGATTGGATGTTTTCAGCTCATCGATATTGAAGTTACCACTATTTACTTGCTATTATCCACTATTTATTAAATCTTCAATGAATTCCTCCAAATTTTCTAGCCATTGATTTTTTTAATAGGGCAACTCCCAATGTCATCCGAGAATTCATCAAATTGATGTACACAGTGATCATTTCAAAATTCATACTTGCATTAATTCATTAAATTGATGTACACAGTGATCATTTCAAAATTCATACTTGCATTAATTCATTAAATTGATGTACACAGTGATCATTTCAAAATTCATACTTGCAGATGTTTGTTTCTAATTTTTTACTTACATTAAGACATTATCAGGTGTAAGTGAAAGATGACACATTTTGACCTATGCATTCAGGGCCTTAACTGTTTGACGTGTTTCATTATAATTGAAACTGTTATTTACGAAATTACTTTGACTACGGATTGCTACGTATACCAGATCAAGATGTAGGGCTCACCGTGGGAGCGACAGGTCGACAGAGGATGCTTACTGGCGTCTGATCCCACCTCTGGCATGTCCAGTGTTTGCACTACTATTACTTTTGTATTCTTTATAGGTCAATGTTCGTTATCTTCACCTTTTGGAAAGAATTATTTACAGCATTGCCTACCTCTTGAGGTAAAATCCAAAAGATCATTGCCTTTGAATTTAATATCAACCAATTGAGTATCATGTTTAACATTGAAAGGGGCCAGAATAGACCTACTTATCTTATACATTACTGCTTTAAACATAATTTCTGAAAATGTTAATATTTTTTATTCTATTGTGTTTAATCTAGTTTTGCTATACGATTGGTGGGATAAACACTTTAGCAAAAATCTTAAGAATGTATAGTGATTAAATGATTTAAAATATGTATTGAAGAGACAGATGAAAAAACTCACATACTTAAAATCATCAATATCAAAAAGTAATTTTATGACAAAAAATACAGAAGGGTTGAGTGACCAGGTGTCCGAGTTCAGTTTACTCTGAAATCACGTGATGAATAAACCAATTTATGTACCGGGTAATTTGCTACTTATTGTTAACGTTGTTACTTTGGGATATGGACCGAGGCAGAAGCTTTCCGTCAGGAGGCGCTAATTCTACTTTGGATTGAGACACCGGAATCTACGAAAATGAAGCAGATGGGTCCATCGCTAGAAGTACATCATAAGTGAAAATTATGGGTCATGCGCATGAAATATATTGGATGAGGTTTAGACTTTGAGAAACGAGATTTTCTATGCCAAATAGACATGGTTACTGGTTACTACTATCACAGCTGCTTATTGAACCAGACCACCTCTTGTAGATCTGAATTCGTGATATTTTTACTCGTTACTAAAGGCGTTTTGAAGTGTGGAACATACATGTTTTGGAAATTCAGATATATAATCGATTTGCATCTGATATCTAGTTTTACTTTCTCATATATTGTAAGAAGGTCTTCGCTTGATTTTGACCTTCATGCTGAGTTAAAGTCACATAATTTGTCAAAAGAAAAAAAAAAAACAAGGCCCGTGTCATAATTTATATATATGAACAGGTTACAAGTACAAGTTATTAGAATTCTCTGTGTAATTACCAAATAATTTTCATATTAGGATGATTTAAAAGAGCAAATATTTAATTATCAGGTGCTGAAAATATATACTGCAAGAGTTTCACTGTCAAAGACTTTGAAAAGGGCACTTGGCATTTAGAATTAAAGTATATACAGTACTTTGTATGCATAGTGGACATCTTTTAAATATTTTTTTTATTTCATGTTCTTATACATCACTCGGCATGATTTAAATAGCATCAAGAATATCAGAACAAATGAAACATTAGCGTTACATGAATTGATTTAAAAATGATTAGATTTACAACGTTGAATAATAATATTTCTTAAGCAAATGAACTGTATTTCAATATTTGAGTTAGTTATTGATGGATTATCTCATGCAAACAACCACTTTCAGTTTTATTCATTTTGATATTTAGTATTTATTTTGAAACAGATGCAAAATCAAGATAAATATTTTTTTGTGATGGATTATGGGATCCATATCCACTCTCCCTATCCTCCAAAGTTGCAAAATTCTAATATTGAAACCAAAATATTATAAAGTCCTTTATTTTATTATTATATTTTTTTATTCTTTTTTTTCTCTTATTTTTTTTCTTTTCCCGTTTAATTTTTTTTTTTTTGCTTTATTGTTTTTTAATTGTTTTTTCGTTTGTTTTTTTAATTGTTTAATTTTTTTATTTTTTTTTTTTAAAGTTTTTTTGTTTTGTTTTTGCTTTTTATGTTTTTTTTTGACAACAGAACTATTGCTTGGTATATGGGTTTAATTTCATAACTTCATCTCAGACAATTCAAGATTTAATATCAATTAAAAAATAAATAAAAATACAGAGATGATTTGACTTTTCAAGCGATATAATTTTCATATACTATTAGATAAGATTATCCTTATAATGAAATATTCTGCTCATAAAATTTCTTATTTCATTTCAACAACTCGCCAAGTAATATCTAAAATACTAAATAAAAATATCATTGTGGTAAATGTGAACCTGCACTAAATTTTATAACCTTATTCAGTTCATCCCAAAAGAAATTTTACGAGGTCAAACAAGAGATGACCTCATTATGAATTATGCATTCTGTTGAAGATTATTCCATACGATGCACTTTTCAATTTTCATGATGATGAAGAATTTGGCACCTTGTCAGAATTTATAACAGGTACAAAGGGAATATCAAAATTTAAAATATAAATGATTCCAATTTTGATGCACCAGATTTCGACAAATCATGTTTCTTCAGTGATGCTCAAGTGAAAAATGTTGGAAATTCGAAATAAGAAGAAACTTTGAAGAACTGGACAAACCAAAAAAAAAATCCAAATAATGGAGCAAACTCCGACTTAGGATCAGAGCTGTGCATGAGGGAGATAATCCGAAATTTGAAATACATTTCTTAATCTTATCACAGCAAATTTTTATCCGTTTTTCATGCTAGACATTAGACACATTAAAAGTACTGGACATTAACCTGTGCAAGAACGGGGCTATAAAATATACACAGTGAAGTTGGAAGTAAAAATCAGTCATTGAAGTTTGGGGCATGCTTTGTTTTCTTGATTCATTGCACATGTGTATTATGATTGATTGATTGATTATTTGTTTCTTTCCGCCACACTCAACAATTTTTCAGTTATCTGGTGGCGTCCAGTTTTTGTTGGTGGAGGAGAGAACCCAGATACAATGTACCTGGGAAGAGACCGCCGACCTTCCTCAAGTAAACTGGCAAACTTGCTCACATAACGCCGCGGCCGAGATTCAAACACGCACCGACAGAGGTGAGAGGCCTTGTGATTTTGAGCCCGATGCTCTAACCACTCGACCATGGAGGCCCCGCATGTGTATTATGGGTACACATTATGCATCGTATGCATACAGTGTAACCGATATATTGGTCTGCAGACTAACGTCTGGGGAAAAACTGTGAATGTTACAGTGATTGAAAAATGATTGCATGATTGTATATTGTTTAACGTCCCTCTCGAAAATGTTTATTCATATGGGGGCGTAATCATTGCTGTTGAATGACTGTAAAAGTTAGGCCTATGGTCGGCGCTGACGGCCTTCGAGCTGGGAGGGATCTTTATCGTGACGCATTTGCTGTGACACGGGGCTTCAGTTTTTCCGGTCTCATCCGGAAAACCTATACCATTTATTCACCTCTAACGAAAAGCAAGCGGTGCTGAGGAACTATTCTAACCCGAATCACCATGGGATTGGAAAATGAAACGATATGATACAAATAATAATTAACCGAATAAATTATATGGTTTTGTAAGCCGGTTGTCAAAATATATATGAGCTGATAAAAATTCATCGAATCTTTAGAAGTGTTTACATGTTAACCCGTGGAAGTTTGCTAAATTTGCAGGATAGCATATACAAACCGTATGCCTCCTTCCCATGCCATGTGAAATTAGAATATAAACCCACTTTAAAGTCATTTAAAGAATACACTATCTGGAAATGTTTGAATAAAATATATTTTCGATACTATATGTAAACATATATATGTAAACAATATAATTGTATGTGTTGTCTGCGAAAAGATTCAAGTTGCTGAGGCATGTGTTTTGATTTGTACTTTTATACCCCCCTCCCCACCACCACAATTGCTTGGACAATCGTTATTTAGCAGCATTGCTCTACGGATATTCAGTATGAGAACATCAGAATTTTTCCTACATTTTCAGAAGAAAGGGACAAATTGTTACCATGATGAATCACTCTAGACTATATAAAATGCACACGAAATGTGAACATTTGGATCACTTTGGTAAATCATAAAATCTCACAAATATCTCATTGTGCCGAATGTTACATTTGTATCTATCTGATATTGGCAACATTCCTATGTTGTGGGCATTTTGGATACAGGTCAGTACAGCTTGCATAAAGGTTTATACCCAATCTTAGGTGCATATTAGCATTTCCTATGTAAGGTTAAACATGGGAAATGAATATACGTGCTTAATAGATGTTAGACTCTAGCATCAATTGGATGCCCTGGAAAAAAGGTGTCGTGGAGAGATCATGAGAAAAAATCTGGATCCTAGCATGCATGCAGTCTGAATGTTACGAAATGACGAACTGCTACACATCAATAGCTACTTTGGTATTTACATTAAAGCACTTTTTTGTTTCTTTTGATGACGATTATTGATTGATAATATATAGTTTAAAGTCCCGCTCGAGAATCTTTCACTCATATAGATACTTCACTATTGCCGATGAAGGGCTGCAAAATGTAGAACTATACTCGGCGCTTATGGCCTTTGAGCAGGGAGGGATTTTTAACGTGTCACACTTAATGTGACACGGGGCCTCAGTTTTTACGGTCTAATCCAGAGGACCGCCCCATTTAGTCTCCTCTTACGACAAGCAAGGGATACTCAGGATCTATTCTAGCAACCGGATCCCCACTTTGAATTCATGACGAGACTTTTTTGATATGAACACGCGGGTTTACGAGACGTTTATCCGCACCTGTTTCACATTGAATGTGAGACAGACATAGTGGTAATTGTCACTTGGTACACAACATTTCATCAGCAATGCGTTGAATTTGAAACAGTCTTTTGGCATAATGCCGGTGTGTGTCTGAACGATCTATATCCTCAATTGCAACCTGCGAAGCTATATAGAACGGACCATGGACTACCCGCGAACTGCAGGTGCCAGTGCTGATAGATAAACGCTTTCAACATTCATGATATGACATTAATGTTGTTATCAATCCTGCCTACCTGTATAATTCACATATACAAAGCACCATGCTTGTATTTGGAGGCAAATTTCCATTTAAATTGAATTGAAAAACGTTGCTTTCTTATTAGTTTATTTGCATCTGTTGTAAACAATTGTACTTTTATCGTTTTGATCTAAGAAACGATTATTAACACTTCCGTCAATGCCATCTGTCGTTACATTGAGAGATGTAAAATTACACAAGACCTTATGTCAAAAATCAAGCATTCCAGGAGAAACAGGACACTAAAATATAATGAGGGCATTGGGGAAACTTTTCAATTGGAAGCATATATTATTATTATTATATATATATATATATATATAAGTTGGCCTCATAGATATATACTGATACGTTTGCATAATGAAACGAATATTGGTCAATCTCATAACTTCTATAAAGAACACAAAATGAACAGTAGGACAATCATGGACCCATGTTCATACCTGTGGTAAATCAGGCGTCTAGGAGGGGTAAGGTTCCCCTTTTATGTAATGTTTAGCGTATTTTTAGCATAGTCAATAATGAATAAATAAATAAGTAACATCAATACCAGTATTTAGCATTTTTCTAGTTTGCTACATATGATTATTAGGATAAATGAATTGATCAATGATGTGTGTATAAATTAATGACCAAAATTATCAAATATTTACATTTGTACCATTGTTTTAATATCCTTAGGAAGAGAGAGGAGAGATGATAAGTGCATACTATCGACAATTAACTAGTGATAACAAAGAGATTCGTCTTCAGGCGGCCAGGGCTTGGAGTACCTGGGGAATGGCTATCGCAAGACTGTTGATAGATGATGAGATGCTAAATAGAGCAAATAACGACGAATGGGCTTTAAGCTTTGCAAGACTTGAATGGTTAGTGATGCAAAAGGGGTATTGAATAGCCTACCCGTTTTGTAAATAATAAATACAACTGTCGCCATTTTGTCCATTTACTGATTTATTTGCTATCTCCAGAATCCAAAATATATCAATTGTAATTCAATTCACAACAGAGATATGTTGGCTCAGTATTTGTTATTAAGATGGAGTGTTGCTGTCTTTAGCGGAACACGGAAAAAATAAATTTCTTTATAAACTAATGGGAATTTAAATTGTCTTCTCCATCATTAACTTCTCACATGCATGTAGTAATCTGAAAAGATGAAGACAACTGACAGTGATCATTCCTATAACCCCTATAAATAATTGAAAATAGAGTTGGGTAAACATGGATCCCTAGACATACGAGTACCAGAGGTTGGAGCGGGTGTCAAGGAGTAAGCATCCCCTTTCGAATGGCCACACCCGCCGTCAACCCTTTACATGCATCTTGATCAGGTAAATGGAATAACCTATAGTCAAAATTAGTGTGTTGAATACAAAAATAAATAAAGAAACCAATCTGAAAATGTATTAATTTCCTTCAAGTACTAATAACATTGATGATCAATTTAAGATCAAAATTGGTCCCCTTACAGTAGTGACCATTGTTAGTCGTGTAACCTAAATTTGAAACGGCGAACAGGGCATTGAGATGACGTTACGATTGTCAATTTCCCGTTTGGCACAGAATAGCTAAGTTTGTAATAACTAGCATCTAACAAAAAGTTTACAGCTAGAGGTGAGTTGTGAAATGGTGGAATAATGGTAAATTCCCATTACTCACATTTTATATATAAATATCAACTCGAATGCTCTATTTCAATGAAAGGAAATGTGCGTGTGTAACTATGATCTTATGATTGAATATTGCTAACATAGATAGAGGATGAAAAACACTAAGAATCAACAAGCACCGTTCAAATAATGTACAAAATAGATATATTCACACTGTCTTTGGTTATGAAATTGAAATAACGAAATTATTCCTAAGTAATCATGACAAACACTTCAATATCATCAACAAGGTTTGTATTTAAGGTTTGTTACATAAACACAACAAAAATACACCAAAACCAAATAACAGCAATTTCCTGTGGAGTTTTTGGGAACTCAGTGGTCAAAATGCATTACATATGTAAAGAAAACGGATACACACGGTCATTATCAGTAACCTAGAGAGGAAACACAATTAGTTGTGAAAAACAAGTCTGCTTCATGTTTGAAATTCCTTAAGGTTAAAACCTTCGATTGATCTCTCACCTTTTTCGTCGTCCCAACCGATCATTATAAATGTGCATTTAGATAAAAAGTGCTTTGTTTTAAAACAATGGTGATTGAAATTACCACTCAATAAATGATAAAAATCATCAATTAGATTTTGCATAAGTTCAAAATAACACAAGAACCCAGTTTCTGGGTTACGGCATCGTCGTTATGTATGACTCATCATTACTCTCTTTACAAAATCGCTTGATTTTCGAAAGTGCATATGTAATAAATGATGCTGTAAACGCTTTGCTAGTTAGGAGGTAGGCGATCAAAGCTTGGTGTGCTTTGCAGAAAATGTAGCCACATATTGGGACTTATTGAAATGTAATATTTTCCTAAATGCAGTGCATGCGACAATCTTTTTTTATGATAATTGCTCGTTAAACATAGTTTCTTGTATCAAAATATTATTTATGTACTCAAAGATTACATTTCAGTCATTATACTGTGCACGAAGGGTTTTTCGAAACGGATGGACAAGTACTTAGTGGAGTGGACAAAATTCGTCACATTCCATGCACAATAGTTCAGGGTCGCTATGATGTAGTTTGCCCACCCCAAACAGCTTGGTTACTGCGTAAGGTAATCACCTATGTTCCAGCGCAAATATACTTCTCTTGTCAATTTTTCTTTTGACAATATATTGCAAAATGAAAAAGGTGAAAATAACAGACAGTTGTCAATCTCAACACTCCTGTATGGAATACAAAATAAAGAGTGTGGCAAATACGGACCCCTGGATATACAAGAGATGGGTCAAGTGCAGGTGCCAAGGAGTAGTAAGCGACTCCTATCATCCGGTCACAACCGCCATAGAGCCCTATATCTTGATGAGGTAAACGAGGTAATCCGTAATCAAAATCAGTGTGTAAAGAACGGTATGGAACATGTTAGACAGTGTTTGAGCTAATGACACGTTATTTTACTAAACAATATCGTTATAAGGACCATACAATTTGCGAAATGCGGACTTTAAACAAGACTTTTGAAACTTCTGCAACACCAATTTGTTTATCAGTAGCCTGTTGCGGTTTAAAATTTGATAATATGCAGAACAAGCTCTTGCGTATTAAATCATGTGAGATATATAAATATTATATGCAGATGATGACGGAATATTGCTACATTAATGTGTGAATGGACTCTGGGGATGCTGAAATCATCCCATTTGTCATAACCTTGGTTGCCAGATAATATGTGTATTCAATAACATGTTAAAGTACATGGCAGATTCAGATGACGAACGCAATGCTAAACTATTTTAACTGCATCTATCTACGATATGTCTTATTGCAGAAATAAATGAAAGTCTTAGTTGTATACTTGGTTCTACGAAAGCTGAAATTCAGTAAAGGCTCCGAAAATCTCGTACACAGCTGTAGCTACACAGCATTAAATTTTCTTTGATCGATTCTAATATATTTCTGAAAGATAAGTAATCATATCAGTAACAAAGATATATTTTGATACTAATAAATCCACAAATGTCCAGATTGTGTAAAAACAAAGACTATCATTTTATCCAACTGTGATTTACAGAAATGGCCTGAGGCTGAATTCTATATGGTTCCGGATGCTGGTCATTCCAACCAAGAACCAGGCACAACCACATATCTGCTGGATGCTGCAGACAAATACAAAACTCTATGAAGAGAAAAAGGACATTTCATCTTCTGGATGATACTGACAAAAATGTTAAAATTCTTTGATGAGAAAGGGGACAGCATAGTGCTAGCATCTCACAGATATGTATCTAAATATGAATGTGGGGCAGTTGTTTTCCTTCTGAATGTCGTTGACAAGTATAAAACTATGTATGCTGTTTTCAACTGAGTAAAAATAAGTAATTTCTTGTTGGCATAGTGTGATTGACATCATATTTATACCCCTCGTCAAAATAGACTTGGGCAAACATGGCTAGTGGACATACCAGAAGTTGGATCGGGTGCCTAAGACGACCAAGCATTCCCGGTCGACCTGTCTCACCAGCCGTGAGCCCTATATCTTTATCAGGTAAACGGAGTAATCCACAGTCAGAATCAGTGTGTAAAGAACGGCGTAACAATCGTTATGAACCACAGACAGCATTAACCCCAGTAACAGTTTTTACTGGCAAATTAGATCATTATAACTATCGCCAAATACTGACTTTAAATGAAGTTGTTGAAACACCTATACCATCAACATGTTTGTCAGTAGCCTACCTCGATTTAGATATTCATCATACGCAGAACAATTTCTTGCGTATGAAATATATAAACACCATAATGGCGCTATCTCTTTTTTAAGCTATGAAACAAAAATAAGAATTTTATTTCACTCGTATACCGAAACGATTTGGTCCTGGAAGGCACGAGTAACAAAAACAAGGTTTCATTAGAAAATATGCAAATGACATTTCAAATCAAAGAAAAAGAAACAAATATATCAAGTTAAGGTAAGAATTTTCATCATTTTTGGTAGTTTAACGAGCATTTGAAATACAGTAATAGTAAATAAGACAGATAGAAGTTAGTGACATTTGATGGCAGTACCAGAAATCAATTAATTTTTGTGTAGATCTATGAGTGAGGCCTTCACAGACTTCTTACGAATACAGACGACGGAAATGTATCGGGAAATTACCATACATTTGGAATCATTATATATTTAGTATGGAGATGACATGGGCAATTTTAAAGCGAAGACGTATGCATATACAGACAAAATGACTACCGGTAGCTGTGAATAGAAGCTATCAATACAACCCATCATGTAAACCAAAAACTCTTCGCGAGATTGTGTGTTTATGTGGATGTAGTAAGAATATTCTCCATCCCATACTAAGGAAAAAATTTCAGAATGCCTGTATGTATGGAAAAGTGAAGATTACGACTAACAACCGATGTCATATAAGGGACACGAAATAGAGAGTTGGTCAACCACAGACTCCTGGATTTACCAGTGGTGGAATCAGATACATAGGAGGAGTAAGCATTACCTGCCGTGATGTCACACACGATGTGAGCACTGTATCTTGATCAGGTAAACGGAGTAATCAGTAGTGAATCAATGCTTAACAAACTACTGAACAATTAGTATTTCAACTAATAACAAGTTGTATGAACAAAATGGCTAAGATAACTAACAGTATTCAATCTTGTAACTCCCATAGAAAATACAAAACAGAGGGATGGGCTAACACGGATCCCTGGTCACACCAGGGGTAAGATTAGGTGCCTAGGAGGGGTAAGCATCCCCTGTCGACCGGTCACACCCGTTATGAGCCCTACATCCCGATCAGGTGAATGGCGCAATCCGTAATCAGAATCAGTCTGCCAAGAAAGGCCTAACAATTGGTATGGAACACGTCAGACAACATTTGACCTAATAGAAAGTTGTAATGGCAAACTAGATCGTTATAACGATCATAAAATTTGAGAAATGTTGACTTTAGACGAGACTGTACAAATACCTTAACACCAACGTCTTTGTCAGTAGCCTGTCTCGATTTAAAAACTGATCATATGCAGTACAAGTTGTGTATCGAATCAGTTGGGAAATACAAACACCATATGCAGGTGATTTTGGAATATTGCCACATGAATAAGGGAAGTTGACGATGGGCAAATTGAAATCATCCCGTTTGTCATAAAGTTGAGTTGCTATCCATTATCAGTGAAATATCTAAGTACGAAGCAGAAGTGGAAGACTCTGTAGTGTCTTTAATTACGAGTATTATTATTTATTGCTTTCCGCCACACTCAACAATATTTCAGTTATCTGGTGGCGTCCAGTTTTTGTTGGTGGAGGAGAGAACCCAGATACAATGTACCTGGGAAGAGACCACTGACCTTCCGCAAGTAAACTGGCAAACTTGCTCACATAACACCGCGGCCGAGATTCGAACACGCGCCGACAGAGGTGAGAGGCTTTGTGATTTTGAGCCCGATGCTCTAACCACTCGGCCACGGAGGCCCCTTAATTACGAGTACACTGGAGTGAAAATGATCATTGTTGATAGACAAAACGTCATCGATATATCTAAATGTCGAAGTGAAGGCCACAGCAAGATATTTTTTCTGCCCATGTAGAAGCTTTTGCATGAATTCAACTAACAATGTAGCCGAATTCGCGCCCATGCGAATTCCAACAGACTGTTTTCATCAACATAATTCACAATTCATCATCATTTCAGTTGATATCTTAAAATCTTAATCACTAAAACATGAGGACAAAAAACGCTATAGTGTAACATCATTTTAATTTTCTATTACCAGTTTCAATTGAAAATGCAAGTACATTTGTTGTCTGAACCACAGGTTGGAAATGAACAGCTTGGATGCAAGGCCGACTTAGAAAATCCGATACAATCATTGAAGGATTTACAGGCGCCTGTATCAAAAGGAGATTCATGAAAATTTTAGTAATCAAGAAAATCTTAGTAATCATGAAAATCTTAGTAATCATGAAAATCGTAGTAATCATGCAAATCTTAGTAAAGCGCTATCGCCAATTCACTACCTTAACTTAACACAACATAAGACATAGTGTAAAATTGAAGATACCAAATACTGATCAAGCTCTAATAACATGGGTATATCATTTTGAAGCGGTTTTATTCTTAAAGCGTAGTTTGATATACTATACGCATGTTTAAGTACTCATTTTGTTGGATACCGCATTCTATTCGCCTTGAGAGTAACAAAATGCTTTTCTGAAATTTCGACCCCAAGCGACACATGGTTGGTAATCAATTAAACTTTATTGCATTCGTTGGCAATATTCACTTTTTGAAACAAAGATATTGCTTTTTTGGAATAACATTTTATTGCAATATGCCCCGCATGATTGATGTTATGATTTGCGTTCTATTGATATGCTGGAAATTGGGATTTTTCAAAGCGATGTGACAAGGCAAGTTCATATTATCACTGTACATGCTTTATGGAGGTGATATCAGCAAACTGCCACTGTTTAGGACTGCCAAAGTCAGGAAACTTGTGTGTGACTCCACGGCGGCAATATACATGTATATCGATGTCACATTTGCATAATTAATTCCAATCAGCTACGGATAAATTCTCGTATTGTAAGGAACAGTTTTCGAGAGGCCAACATCCGTCCTTAAAGTCCTTAAAGTCCTGCTAAACGCACGGCCGTACACCGCACGCTTTGTTGGTGACTATTTACAATAGGAAAAAGGGAATGTGCTACATTGCGATGTCATCAGAGTTATCGACTACAGGACATGTTTGGGATGAAAAGGAACGACGTCTGCGTCTATAGCCAAATTCTCCTGCTACATCCGTCGTTATTTGTAACGCATAACAGCGGAACATTCCCTAAGCATTTCTGCATAATCTGATCCATTCATTGTGTCGTAGGTGTGAAGAACGCATAGGTGCAAATGGCGATCATACACGCTATTAAACTTCTGGAACTTTTTACACACCCTTATTTCCGTGTATATTTGTATCAACCATAGTTGACATAATAATTCGTAATTGATGTTTGATTTGATTGAGTGCATATTGCTTAACGTCCCTCGCGAGAATCTTTCGCCATTGCCGATGAAGAGCTACACATGTAGCTTTATGCTCGGCCATTATGGCCTATGAGCAGGAGAGGGTCTTTATCGTGCCGCACCTGTTGTGACAAGGGACCTCTTACAACAACCAAATAGTACTGAGAACCTATTCTAGCACGAATACCCACGGGGTTGTTTGAATTGAAAAACAATACATTATATAATATAATGATATACATAAAGCAACATAACATTTCCTATATGAATCTATGAATGAAATTACAGAAATATAGTTTTTCTCTCCCGATACATACTAGTATATTTCAAACCTAAAACATGATACATAATCTACCAGACCTTTGTCATTGTTTTTGCAAATGATTACACAGAAACAGAGAGAGAGAGAGAGAGAGAGAGAGAGAGAGAGAGAGCAGAAGAGAAAGCCATGTGCCTGTAGATAAATTTGATTATATTGTTAATTTGATGCATTACTTACGCTCTCTTTCATTTATTGATCTTCTTACTCTTTCCTTCTTCAATAAATTAAGCAGGAAATCAGAAAAAGATATTGTGTCTCGCTTCCCACTTTCCAATCCATAGGAATTTCCTGACAAACATTTACGTTTTTAGCATATAAGACCAAAGATATGTTGCAAGAAATCTTAATCCAATTATGTTTACAGAGTATATGAAGGGATAACCCTCTAGAAATTAAATTGTCCAAAATGTTTCTTTTATAATTATGATTGATTGATTGATTGGTTATCTATGACGTCCCGCCCGCGATTTTTTCACTCATATGGAGACGTCATCATTGCCGGTGAAGGGCTGCAAAATTTAGGCCTATGTTCGGCGCTTATGGTCTTTGAACAGGGAGGGATCTTTATCATGCCATACCTGCTGTGACGCGGTACCTCGGTTTTTACGGTCTCATCCGAAGGACTGCCCTATATAGTCGCCTCCTACGACAAGCAAGGGGTACTGAGGATCTATTCTAACAACCCGGATCACCACGGGGGTCTTTTATAATTATTATATATAGTAGTATTACTTACCTAAGATAGCGAACAACATAAAAAAGAAAAATAGCCCGACTTGTCTCCTCATGCACATGTTTCTTGTCAGGCGTCTTTCGTCAAAATAACTGTATCTGTGTTGCTTTGTCTGAAAACACAGGGCATTTCACCATATGTCTCCTTTTTCAGTATGGTCAAAGAGGCTGAAAAACTCATTACAGAGAGATCGATATAATAAGTCACATGGTTTATAGTGCACCTAACCCTTACGCACTCACACATATACAGAGAGAGAGAGAGAGAGAGAGAGAGAGAGAGAGAGAGAGAGAGAGAGAGAGAGAGAGAAGAGAGAGAGAGAGAGAATGTTTCACTCATATTGAGACGTCACAAGCTGTAGGTGAAGTACCACAAATTTAGAGCTATGCTTAACGCTCAGGCTCGTAGCAGTGAGAGTTCGTAACGTACAGACGCCTGCCGTGACACGGGACCTTCGTTTTTAAGGTCATAACTGAAAGATCCGTTTTCAAATGCTTTGTATACACATGAACAATACTCTTGATTGTAAATAATAGTTTTTCATTAGATTGAATATTGTCTTACCTGTTTTATACCATTTCTTACACTGTTGTTTATATGCTGATTTGGACTACTGATTATTCTGTTCACCTGATCAAGACAGAGTTCGCTGTACTTAAAGTCAGTGTGTAAAGAACGGCATACACATAACAACGGGTATGAAACACGGATAGGATGTATAGGTAAATTAGACCGTTTAAACGATGACAGAATTTGCGAAATGAGATTCTGAAACCATTTGATAGTAGCCTGCCTTGATTGAAAAACTTGTCATACGCAAAACAAGCATTTGCGTATAGCTTGATGTGAGAAACGTACACACCATATGTGAATATGAACAATTGCTGATGGAAAAGCTGGAACCATCCTGTTTGTCATAAAGTTGAGTTGTTACAGTAACATCTGCATTATCCCGTTGAATGTCTATGCTCATTTTTTTCACATTGTTTGAGAGTCTTTCGAACCGTTGATACAGAGTACCAAACTTTCTTTGCTTAATGCATCTACCTTGAAACCTTTCGTCATAGTTTGTATCGCAAACGACCGAACTCATATTTTGAAAAAAACATTTTTTAATGAACAAGCAAAGATAATTAACAGTATTCAATCTCTTAATTCCCACAGAAAATACAAATCGGAGAGATGGACAAATACGGACACTTGGACATACCAAATGTATCATTTGTCAACATCTTTAAAAAATGCACACGATGCCACGCCAATATTTTTGATTTATCATGAAAACGTAGGGAGATCTATATGTGATAGAATATGATGTGAAATATTTTTTTTCATGTATCTGCATATGAATATATATCTGTTTGTTCATTATGACAGCATGTATTGATTTTAAATTAACCATCATTACATGATGAATATATATTTAATAATTTTATTATGCTCTGTGGATTCTGAATATATTCGGAGCATGAAATTCCCTGATTACTGCGTCAATAACAGGAATTTGTAAAGCTAGCATAGCCACAGAATCTCAACAAATGAATTCGTGAGTAAGTCATTGAAATAAACCCTTTTGTAAAACAATATGATAAAAAACAGAATTGAAATATTGAAGATGTATTCTTGATTTAAAAGGAAAACCTTTTAAAATGTAAATGTAGTTTTAATAGATTTAGAAAAAAAATGTAAATTGATACACTTCATCAGTATAGATGGATGCTATTAAAAATCAAATTAACAAGGAGTGGTTATAGTAGCTCAGTGGGTATAAAAAATATAGGGAATTAATGCCAGTAATATGTTTCTTAATGGAGAAAATGTACCTGGATATATCAGTTTTATATTTATTATGATTTAGAACAAATCGTAAAGGGGAAAAACTCTAGATATTTATTTACAATTTGATAATTTATACATTAAAAAGGATCGCCAACCGGCAATCCATACATGATCTAGATATGACATCAGGATACGAAACCACGGTCGATGTAAAATCAAAAGACTATGTATTACAAAAGAAAAAGAAAATAAAGCATTTATTTACCTTTCAAGCATTTAAGTATGTGTGTGAAAATTATTTTCATCTTAACACCTTTAACATTATATCCCCATTGTCTCGAATCTCAATTCTCGCACCTGTTTTACAGGCCTAGGTAGATGTACTTTATGTAAAATTGCAATCTTTACAATGAATTTCAACATGTTAATTGTGAACTAACGTACAGAGATCTTTTAGTCGTTTTGATAACAATCTGCAAATATGACTTCAGCAACTGATGTCCCTTAACTGATTTTATTGATATAAGTACTTTTATTTTACCATTATTTTTTTTATCTAGATGTCTTATTTCTAATGTTACAGTTTCAACAGTATCACATTGGTGACTTTGTCACTTTGATATGTACTTTGTGTAATTCTTATCACATTAGGCTTGGACGTTGATGGTGGAGAAGCTGAAGTCATCTAGTTTGATATAAAGTTGATTTGTTTGTTTGCCATTAAAATCTATGTTCAATAAACTATCCTAATAGTAAAAGATAATAAAGAATATGATGCTTTTATTTCGAGTTCACTGGAATATATATGAACCAACATGTAAATGAAAATTGAACATCATTCGATAAAGCGTCGTCGTTGTAGGGCTCAAGGGGGGTGGGGGGTGGGGGTGACACCGGCCGACAAGCGATGCTTACTCTTTCTATGCACCTGATCCCACCTTTGATATGATCAGAGGTCCGTGTTTGGCCATCTCTGTAATTTGTAATTTCGAGATTAAGTACTTTTTGTCAGCCATCGAATTGAAGACCACAGCAAGAGATTTCCTCTTCTCATGTAGACCTTTGGAATGCGTTTTCTCTGATAAGAATATAAAAACCCAGGTCGACTGATAAAGGAGAACAGTTCGTGTCCATGTAATACCAACATACGTGATCAGGAAAGATAAAGTATACATTGTTAATGAGAAACACCAGCAGTGAGATATAAAATACACTATTTGTACACATGGTAAAATATTGCAACACCAAAGTTACTGATCTATAGATTTCTTTTTTGAAAAAAAAAAAATTACTGTTTGTGCTGTTTGACAAATTGGGCTTACGTTTCTTGCACATTGGAAATCCTCCGCAAATCTCAAATCCATTCGAATTCCGGAGACAGATTGGCACTTGAATAAATATTCATCATTCATCCATCTGTAAATTGTCAGATATTGGCATCAGTCTGGCGACAGTCGCGTTTGCTTCATATCATAGACGGACAAATTTGTGCAACTTAGAACTGCATTTGCTGAACGAAATGTTGTGCAGACGCTTTAGGTGGTGGATCAGTTATGTTATGGAGCGTCGATTCCTTCGGCTGTAATCTGGATTTTTCAAACCTATGGGGCAAACATATTACACAAAATTGCCAAAGGGAGATTCTCACTACTAGTGTGGTGCATCATTTTGCCAATCACCCTCCTTGGCCAAGGCTATTATTAATGGGTGACAATGTCAGACCACATTGTGCTTGTTCTGCGCAAAATTTTATCTGACATAGCAAGTCGGTTGTAGCATTACCATGACCTGTCCAAAGTGAACTTTTCAACTCTATTGTACAAAATTGGAACTTTATTGGTCGTCTCGTTTGTTAAAGGACACCGCCAATTCAAACACTAGATAAACTGAAACGGGTAGTTTGTCAGAGGTGACAAGCTCTACCACTACATCAAATTCAACGCTTTATCAGAGGTTTTGGGTCTGTCATTCGTCTGAAAGGAAGTCACACTAGATATTCAAAAGTGAAGATAATGAACAGTGATCAATATCATAACCCAATACAAATACTGTAAAAATGTTATCTAGTACGTATTTTACAACATCTTAAACTTTATTTCATTCGTAATACACATTTCAAGCAATAGATAGAGGCGTATTAATTTTCGGTAAATTTTCCTCAAAATATCACGTCTTCTAATCTTTAAAAAAAAAAAGATTCGAACACGCGCTGACAGAGGTGAGAGGCTTTGTGATTTTGAGTCCGATGCTCTAACCACTCGGCCACGGAGGCCCCTCTAGATGAAAGATTGATTCATTGATTGATTAAATATTGTTTAACGTCCCGCTCGAGAATCTTTCACTCATATGGAGACGTCACCATTGCCGGTGAAGGGCTGCAAATTTAGGCCTATGCTCGGCGCTTATGGCCTTTGAGCAGGGAGGGATCTTTTACGTGCCACACCTGCTGTGACACGGGACCCCGGTTTTTGCGGTCTCATCCGAATGACCGCCCCATTTAGTCGCCTCTTACGACAAGCAAGGGGTACTGAGGATCTATTCTAACAACCCGGATCCCCACGGGGTCTAGATGAAAGAAACACACACACAGATATATATATATATATATATATATATATATATATATATATATATAGTGGGGCAACGAGGAACCCTTGATATATACCTGAGGTGCAATTAGGTGCTTAGGAGCAGTAAGAATCCCCTGTCGACCGCTCACACTCACCGGGAGCATTATGATCAGGTAAGGTAAACGAAGTAACCCGTAGTAAAAATTAGTGTGTTTATATTAAGTTCTGATCACTGCTCTTTTTTTCTTCACCTTTTCATATGTTAAATCTTGATCGCTGTTCGCTATTTTTACCTTTTTATACCAGTATATTAAATTTTGATCGCTGTTCCCTATTTTTACATTTTCATACATGTACATTAAATTTTGATCGGCGTTCGCTGTTTGTACCTTTTCATATATTAAATCTTCATCACTGTTTGTTATCTTCACTTTTTGCATTTATACATCGTCAATAATTTCTCCTACCACAGAGAGTCGTTTAATTTCAAGACCAACTTTATCTTGTGATGGAGATCTGTTATCAGACGAAACTTAGAAACATGATCCCCTTATAGCCAATTCACAACTTTGCACGTTTTAGGAGATAGTCAGAAATCTTAAGATATTCAGATAAGTGCCTTGAGGTAAGCCACAATCTCTGTTTTGATCAGGGATAAACATATGGTGAGAATGGGTAATGTATTCAATACAAACAAACAATATCGGATGATTTGCCTAATTGTAGTCTTTAACAACATTTATTTATAGCTACAAATGATCATTGACCTGTGATGAACTCAATATTGTATAGAACGTACCAAAATAGATATCCAGGGTTCCATGTTTGCTCAACTCTTTATTTGGTATTTCTAATTAGCGTTCTAAGATTGATCACGTTAAAAGTTTCCCAAAGATTAATATAAAAGTATCATTCAATATTTTCATATTTTTCAAACTTCTGTAAGCAAATGTTAAACTGAAGCTACAAAATAATGTATAGATAACACGATATATTATGCAATCATACCAGCTTATGTTCTTACGATATAAGAAATAAGTGTAATGTATTCAACTATAACTACATTAAAATCAGTATAATATAGTCTGACAGATTTGATGATGAAGGGGTTTCGTCACGCTTGATTAAAATCTGCATTCTATAAACCGTCATTTAAAAGTATCAAAAATATCATTTCTTCTCTTCATTTAATGATGGGTCTATTGTACACGAACACTCATTTGGTATCCAAATTTACCTTATCGTATATTTAATTAGAGACAAATGGAAACTATATTCAATCCATTTATTGACTGTTTGATTGTTTGTTGTTTTCCGCCACACTCAACAATTTGTCAATTATCTGGTGGCATCCAGTTTTTTTATTGTTGGAAGAGAGAACCTTGATACCATTTACCCGGGAAGATACCGCCGACCTTCCGATAGTAAACTGGCAAACTTTCTCACCTATATCGAGCGAAAATCGAACCCGAACTGACTAAAGGTAAGAGACCTTCTGTTTTTGAGTGCGATGCGCTAACTATTTGACCAAGAAGGCCATTTGAATTTAAATTGTGGGTGGATAACATTCCGCACGGCAGCATCTGAAAAGAACATTAAAATGTTCTTGGCATCATATGTTTCATATATAGCAAATACAAATAGTAAAACATATCAATGTTCTTGAGGAAGTCAAAAATTGATGAATACATTAATTCGATTCAGTCTGGAATGATGTGAATCATTCTGACGTTTCAGCGAAGTTAATGGTAGAGAAACTTAATTTCCATACACAGTTATGATTATAACTGGATTAATTAGTGTAGACGTTTCTAAGAGTAAATGTAATCCATGGCGTGCTTCGCATCAATTGTTAGTTTGCTCTTTAAATACTGATTTTGAGTACGGATTATTCCGTTTATCTGATCAAGATATAGAGCTCAAAGTGGGTGTGACTGGTCAGAAAGGACTATTTACTCCTTATATACACCCAACCCCACCTCTTGTATATCCAGGGGTCCGTGTTTGACCTGCTATTAATTTTACATTATTTACGGGAATTACGAGATTGATCACTGTTCAATATAATCAACATTTCATGGTAAAATTATGTAAACTTTTCACTTCAAATTCCTTCTGCCATATTTTATTTCCTTCCTAAACTCCTCCTAGATTTGATTTGAATTATATAATGTCAAATGGATAACATTAAGTAATAAGAATTCAATACTTGGGATAATGAATTGACCCAGTGAAAACACCAGGTTTTATTAAATATCTTAAGCTGAATAAAGAGAACGTTATTTTCTTGTAATGGAACCTGTATTTCGGTAACTAGATCATTTTATTTCTATGCGATTGTAGATAATCCTCTAAAGAAATGAAAGATGTGTTGAACACATTCTATTATTGATTATTTTTGGTTTTGCAAAGTCCATGTTATATCCAGTAAACAGTTATGTTGCTCATCGTTAATTCGATTGAGATGGGGATCAAGTGTATCATTTAGCAAACGTTTATCTTCTCTAGTTGTATTGGCAAAACATAAGGATTGGTCGGTATTCTAGGTAATTCTCATTGCATCGAAATTACACTATCTCAGTTTCATGTTAAGCTAAGTACTCGGCTAAGATCATCAGGGGAAAATTGATTTACGTCTTAAAATCAAGAAGAGATGGGTAAAGAACAGCTACATCAAAATGTTCAAAGGCTGATCTTACGATACTCAATACACTGGCCAATGAAGAAAAGATGAATGTAATCAACCTTATAAATTCTATACTGAATACAATATTAGGTGCCAAGCAAACACAGGACCCTGGGTATACCTGATTAAGGCTGTCATGTGTACACGTGTAACCGGTAACGTTTCGTGTTTGGGCTGTAAACGTTTACAAAATCCCTAAACGTTTAAACGATGTCTTATATATGTGGCACAAATCTTGCAGGGTTCAAATTACAATCTAAATTATTTGAATAATTATTTCAAGTGAATAAACTTATTAAACAAATTGCGAGGGGAAGTAATGCATTTATAAAAGTTTGACTATAGTCTATAGGAACGGTGAACAATTTTTTCCCGTCATATTTAATTAGTAAACTGAAAGGGTCTCAGAATCTCTTACTATATGTTTCTGGCTTGTATTACATTACTGTGCTGCTCTTTGATCATCTTGCAAAATGTGCTTTATTGTTTTTAATAAACATTTATTAACGGTTTTGACGGCAATTATAGCCCCCCCCCCCCCTTCCAGAAAATTCCTAATAAGATATCTAAATGTATGGATACAAATCTGGAAAAACGTTCAAATTTAAAATCTGTATGAATATTTACATGTCACTTGCATGGCATCTTTGGCATATGTCATTTTTGTTTCATTGAAGAAAGTTGCGGAATGAAATTAAGTGAATGGATGAGATTCAATACGTCATAAAATTGTTGATTGCTTTCAAACAGGTATTCTTAAACTTTATTTGTATTATCATCTGTCGCAAGACTCGCAACTCTCAAAATTAGAATGGCCGAAAAACAGAAACGTTCTGGTGCATGGAATTATTTTACGGAGTTGGAAGTAGCGGGAAAGAAAAAAAGTGAAATGCAATTTATGTGCTACGGAGCTTACTTATGCCGGGGGGAGTACAGGAACAATTACCAATCACATCAAGTTCAAACACAAGACTACAAGTATTGATGCATCTGATAAAAGTCACAAGCCGGGGTCTTCCGCAACATTGACGCAAACAGCAATTACAGCTTATAGAACGCCGGTATTTTCAAGAGAAAAATATCAAAAGTGTACCCAGAAATTAGCACTGATGTGCGCGCGTGATTTACGACCACTAAGTATTGTTAGTGGCGAGGGATTCAAAGATTTCTGTAATGAACTCAATCCGCATTATAAAATCCCTGTAAAAGCAACTATTTCAAACTACGTATCTTTACTATATGACGAGGAGGTACAGAAACTGAAAGAAAATTTTAAAAACGTGTCTGCCGTAGCGCTGACATCAGATCACTGGACAAGCCTTGCCACTGAGGCATACATTACAGAAACTGCCCATTTTATCGATGGAGACTGGAACTTTCAAAATACAGTTTTGGCCACCAGAAAAATCACCGACAGACATACCGGTGAGAACACAGCTAACGAAATAAAAGCAATAACACAGGAATTTGGCATTACTGACGAGAAAGTTATAGGAATCGTTATTGATAACAAACGATGTTGAGCACCTGAAATGGAAACACATTCGTTGTTTTGCGAACACTTTACAACTTTCGATTAGAGGTGCGTTTGATTCTATAAATTCTGTTTCGCGAACAATAGTGACGGCAAAAAAATTAGTTGCACACTTCAGAAAATCAGTGCTAGCTACAAATGAACTACATACAAGACAAAAACAGATGAATCTACCTGAAAACAATTTAATCATTGATGTGGCCACTCGGTGGAACAGCACGTTCGACATGTTTGAGAGACTCAAACAACAAAGGCTGGCTATTTATGCCGTGCTTCACGATGCTAGTATAACAAAACCCAATGATGCGCGTACATTAGATCGGAATGACGATCACTGGCGAGTACTTGAAGGCATGATACCTGTTCTGAAGCCTTTGTACATGGCTACTCGTGTCATGTACAGTGAGGAGTATCCGACCGTCAGTGGCGTCTACCCAATTTTATATACCTTAGTAAATCGCCATCTTACTTCAAACGACAGTGACTGTATTGCAGTCGCAACATTCAAACAGAAGGTGCAAACCGATTTGCGCAAAAGGTTCAATATGGACAAACCAGAAATGTGTCAGAGTATTCCAATGCTCTGCACATTCTTGGATCCGCGTTACCGCTCGCTTCCGTTCCTCAATGACGAGCAACGCAATGTTGTTCGAGATACGATAAATAAAATCTTAAAACAAAAAGACGATGGACAGAAAAGTGATGCATGTAGTGTTAATAACGAAAACAAAACACAAGAAGCAGACATCAAGGAAGGCGAGAATGAGCCCGAATGCAAGAGAAGTAAACTTTCTCAGGATGATATATCCCTCCTGTTAGGATAATATTTTGACACCGGAGATTGCAAAATAATTACCCCTTTCACTTCAGATGAAGAGATCGAATTATATCTATCTGAAAAAAGTGTGCCGACAAATACCAACCCATTCACTTGGTGGAAAACCAGTCGTATAATTTTCCAAAATTAGCAAGTCTCGCAAAAGATTTGCTATGCACACCGGCAACGTCCTTTGCCTCTGGGCGCGTCTTTTCCACAGCGGGAGGAACTGTTACAAAACTGCGCTCCTCCCTTGACGCTGAGAACGTGGACAAACTGATCTTTTTGAACAAAAGATTAAAACATAAAGTGAATTGCGCTGCTCCGCCTGCACCGGCTGCACGTGAAGTCATGTTAAAACAGAACCGACGGAAGAAGCCGCGGCACCAGCTCTGCCCTCTCTGGAAAATCTAATGTGTAATCACTGAAATGAAAATTTGAAAAATGAAGTTTATTGTGAATTTGTGATCTGCATTGTGCAAATTTTGTACAGTCACTACAGTGTGAATAAAATTGAATTCAATTCCAATGCTATCCGGATATTTATGTTCGTGTATTTTATTCTGTCTTATATTTATACTCCGGAACGTCCGGTGACAATCTCTGCATCGTCCAAAGAACGATGAAAACTGAAACACAAACATAATGGTCATTAATGGGTCTTAAAATTCTGTGCGTATTTTATTTTATTAAATTATACAACATTTTGGTTAAACGGAAACGTTTCGTTTACAATGCTTCGTTTAAACGTTTAGAAAAGTTTGTCAACGTGACAGCCTTATACCTGATATAGGCTCAGGTGCCTAAGGGGAGTACGAATCTGTTGACCAGACATACCCGCCATCAACCCCCATCTTTATATCAATCGGGTTAATCGGTAGTCCAAATCAGTGTGTAAATAAAGGCCAACAATTTGAATGGAACACGTCATATAACATTTAATCCAAAGACAAGTTGCTTTGGCAAACTAGATAGTTATATCAACCATAAGATTTCGTTTTATATTTCAGAAACTAAATTGATATAACATTTCATGTGCTGTACAGTATTGTTAGATTTCTCTTTTCTATATTCCATGGTAAAAGTTAAATTGATATGATATTTCATATGTGGTACAGTATTGTTAGATTTCACTTTCATCCCCCCCTCTCTCTCTCTCTCTCTCTCTCTCTCTCTCTCTCTCTCTCTCTCTCGGGATATCTATGTGCTTAGGAAATGATTTTCATTTTTGAAAATTCACGAGGTTATGAATAAAACCGCTTCAAGCCCGACTATGTGTTCATATCTTCATATATGTTTTGTTTTGGGTTTTTTTTTTATTGATCTATTTTTTAAATGAGACACTTTTTTACATTCCAGTTTTCACTTCATAATGTGTATGGTATAAAAATATGGTTAAAATCCATACATTCCAGATAAAGAATCTAAAAGAAATATTTTTTTTTACATTTTTGCCATTAAAATCGCACTACTTTTAGAAAGCGTATTATGTATTTACATATGTAAGTATGACTCGGGATTTTCCGTTCATATAACCAAATATTTATTACTCATTATCATAAATCTCTTTTCATTGAATATTTTATTCAAATGTATACTCATTTGCTATAATCAACATTAATTATTGAAATTCCTCTCCCTCCTTGATAATTAGACTAGTTTTCTGGAGCTAATATCACTTTTCAAAAGCAGATTTAATGAACTTTTAAAAAATGTCCAGAACCATGTAAGGGTTTACTAATATATTTTACTTCTGAAAAAAAAATAAGATAACTAATAACGATAAATCACATGAATTCCATAAGAGAACACAATAAAGAGTAGAGCAAATAGGCATCGTAGACACTCAGAAGGTTGAAGCACCCCCTGTTGATCGGTCACAAACGCTGTGAGTTCGATGTCTTGATCAGGTACATGGGGTAATCGTACGTAATCATGCATGTAAATGACGGTCTAACAATTGGTATTAAACACGTTAGACAGCATTTGACTTAAAGTAATATTAGCTCTAAATCTGAACATTTTATTTTGTTATACAAATGTACTTTTATGATAGTTCTGTATGTAACTTTAGCCATAACCATTAATAAAATTAAAACTAAGTTTTAGATTTTATCAAAATAAAGATTCCGATCCTGTGGAATATATAACATTATATAGAAATAAATTTTTGTACGGAAAGACAATATTCTAATTTTGATTTATTTAGAGCCTCAAAATAGGTTTTCTAACACAAGTATAAAGAACAAAATTTATATTCCTTATTTTTTCCGTGATAGGAATAGCAAATGAAAATTTTACAACAAACAATTTGACACCAAAAATGACAGGTAATATCAATGGCTTTAACGAGAGGTTATATTTGTAAATTAGATTGTTATAACAATTTAACTGCAGAATTTGCGAAATGCAGTTGATTTAACAAATAAGAAATGCATTGGCAAGTTTGATGTTTACAAACCAAAGACGATTCATTTCCGCATTATACATTACTGTTAAAATATCTCCCTTTATAACCCTTCAGATGCAGAAATGGTAATGTTTACATTGTCTTCACCTCCAAGAAAAATAAATTCACCATCTTTGAACGTACCTGTATTATATTAGCATTAATTTGGTTATTTTAAGGTGGATGACAAGTATTACTGATTCATTGTATGCAGACATCTTTTTTAAAAAATATTTTATAGAATTTATTTATATATTTCGAATAACGATTATTCCTAGTTATTTTAGCATTAATTACCTATTTTATAATGAAAGATTATAACCTCATTTCATTATTTCTTAAGGTGAAATATGATAGTATATTTAACGTGTATTTTTAAGATATACTGTCATATTCCATCTTGAATGCTTATTTTTAAGAGCCGCGTGGGGATCCAGGTTAGAATAGGTCCTCAATACCCTTTGCTTGTCCTAACAGGCGACTAAATGGGGTGATCCTTCGGATGAGACCACAAAAACCGAGGTCCCGTGTCACTGCAAGTGTGCCACGATAGAGGTCCCTCCTTGCTCAAAGGCAATAATAACCGATTATATGCTTAGGTTTTGCAGCCCTTCATCGGCAATGGTGACGTTTCCATATGAATGAAAAATTCTCGAGCGGGACGTTCGACAATATATAATCAATCAATATTTTTAAGATTTTAACTTATCACTATTTGTACATGTACATTTCACGGAATATGTCCGAATCACTAAATATATTTGATAAGCATATTCTTCCAACTTCGTTCGTTATTTATGATTTATTATTTATTATCAAGCTAGATTTATCCAGAAATGTATATTTCGCGTGCATTTTTGGTGGACCTGCACTCATATCTACGATACAAATACCAATAACACATTATAGGAATAATAATATAAAAATGGTAAAATCATGCTGATTTGTGTACAGTTCTCAAATTACACAAAACAATTCCCTACAAAACATAATCGTTTTCAACCCTTTCTGAATTAGAATTAACATAAGTTTTTGGTTTTTTTTTCAATTGGATAAAATATGGTTTAGTAACTTTATATGTAATATAATAGAAACAATGGGATAATTATTGCATTAGTACTTACAAACTTTTAATTTCTTAATCGTGCACAAAATGTCTACCTTACATTCACAGTATGAATCATAATTATTAATGCTTATTGCAGATGTGAATTACGATAATCAATGCATCACAATATAGAAGAACAATTGTGAATATAGAATATTTTATAAAATAGATGAATTTCAATGTCATCGTTGAAAATGTCATTTGAAAAATACAACATACTATAACAATATTTGGACCAGAAAATCTGGGCTAGGTTTCACAAAAGTATCTTAAGATTTGTCATCAGACAGATCTTTAGATAATCATAAGATCTATCTTATGACAATCGTAATATTGGCACTGCTGTTTCACAAAACTATTGATTGAACGCCTTAAGACAAATATTACAATAAATTTCATTGCAGAGAAATTATAGTAAATTAGAAATTGCAATAATTCAATGTCAGAATTTTATACAAAATGGATGGAAATGATATGAATTGGAAAACCTGTCAATGAAAGCACGTGTATATCGGATCAATTGAGACATACACACTATATGCTGGTGATGATGGGATATTGTTACATAGATATAGAGAGTTGACTCTGAAGGTGAAATCATCCTGTTTATCATAATGTTGAGTCGTTGGTTTGTCGGCAATGTATTTAAATGTATTTTCCAATAAAATGGGTTTCATCAACATTTATATCTAGTAGCCCAATGGTGTTGATATCCCTAAGTGTCCTTTCTCTAGTATTCAAATAGACTGTGCCATGTTAATTTGCGCATATATATGAATGTTACAAGCTTCCATATAAAACCTGTTAAACGAGTGTTTGCCTCTATTGTCAGCACATTTCAATGTTCTCACATGCACGGGTACCTACTGAAGTTCTCTTGCTGTTAGGGTCAAACAAGTGTTGGAAATGGCAAAAAACATGAAACGTTTTCCTACTTTTTCCGCTTTAGAAATAGAATTATTAACGGAGGAAGTGGAACAAAGACAAACATTATTATTTTCGAAACAAAATTCAGTTGTGACCAACTAGAGGAAAAAAGGAAGACTGGGAAGAAATTGCAGAAAAAGTCAATGTATTTAATGAGCCAAAACATTTGCGCTGTGGAGAGGAAATTAAAAACAAAAATGGACGTGTATGTCTAATGAGATCAAAAAGAAGCAATGAACAAAGGAAAACTAGGGGAGGATCGTTACCGTCAAGTGGTATAATAAGCCCCATGGAGGAGAAGATCGAGGACATCATTGGCGAAACGTCCATCTCGGGAGTGGAAGGAGGAATTGTCTTGCTGGAACATGCATTGACATCCAATGAATCTACACAAACAAACACCCAGTCAAACACAGATAATATCAAGAATAGTAAGTTAACAAAGTTTCATTTGCAAAATTAATATGTCCTTATAGATACGCAGCGGTTAAGTTTCGACATATTTCACTAAGTTCACCATACTTCTCCTTTGGTAAATTGCCTATTATAAACTCTTTCACCATAGTATAAAATGTAGTTTAAAACAGTTTCTTTATCTTAGATGAAATCAAGAAAGAAGACGATTCAACTTGCAAGTTGATTGCTGTTGACGAAGAGAGGCTTACAGTAGAAAAAAACTCGATTTACTCTTGAAGAAAATCGCTTAAAGATTGACGAAAAACCCCTTGGAGTTGAGGAGGAACGTTGAAAATCCAACGTGACAAGCACCAACTGTATTTATGTCAACTGGGTATCATTCATAGTGCGGATATCAGTGTGAATTCGAGTTCTTACGTACATACATATGAATATGTAGGTGAAAGGGGCCGGTGGGAAACGAGTTATATGTACTCAATCGATTTAGTAATCAATACAAAATAGATAGTTTCCATACATCATAAATAGGTGATTTGATTTTAACATATCTTTTGGTATATTGTTTTAGTATTATGGTATACAATGACATTGGACACTTGTTCTGAAAACGTATCTTGCCATGTCTCTATACTTATGATACACATTATGAGTCACAGTTCTTTTAGAACATTATGTATCATACATGTAATATTGATTGTTTGAGAGCATTTTCAATTTAAAGATTAGTTGATCTTCCAGAATTTCTAATACATTGTTGAAAAATACAGAATGTTTTCCCCATTTTCTGCAACACCATGCGAACCATCGCCCCATTAAAAACATATTGGTGCCAACAGTATGAATTTATCAAGTCCTTATAAAAATGATCGAAGAAATCTTTCCTAGCCTTGGCAAATTTCCTGAGAAAAAAAAATAATGGTGTGTGTCTTTTACTTTTCCATATGAACACAATGGGTTTGCGATAATAGATCATTGTACATTGTACACAGATATGCTCTGCATCAGCCACTCCTACCATCATAGTTAAAATAAAATGAAGGTAATCTAGCTTTGAGCTTTATTTATGTTTTAGAATTTGAGATTTAATGAGCATTTCTAATGCCATTAGAGAGGGAGTCTCACTACGCTGTACTAGTAAATATCATGGGGATAGAGATCTCGTTTGTATGTGTGTTCAATATGCAGATGAATCGCTTCGTACATATAATTATCCATACAACGCAGGACCAGTTAATTTGGAATTCGGCATATTTAATTACATGACTTTAATACAGTGCATTTTCAAATCATGCAAACTTTCATACATCAGAAATAAGTTACTTAAGTAGAATTCTAATACAAAAATCTAATACAAAAATGTTCCTGAAAGTATCATAAATGTTTATACTGTTTGAATATAAACCTAACATTTACATAAACTAATTAGACATGCACTATTTCTACAGTAAATACCAAGGCATGTATTCTACACAACTCTAAAAAGACAGAGATATTTTTTAATCTAAATATATATCTCCACCATCTCTATATAATGATAATCCTCAACAATATATATATATATATATATATATATATATATATATATATATATTTGTAATTGATATCAGCTGTTGAATTCTTGGGGAAAACTGTTGGTACCCAAAAAAAAGGTTACTGTGGCCTTCTTTCAGCAATGTACGGTTATCAACACTCAGATTGTGTTTGGATCATATCTTGTGTACAGTGAGACCTAGGATGTGATTGATATTGATCATCTGAGAGAGGTGTGTCACAACTAGGAAGTGTGATTGGGACCTCATTCTGGAATACTCAAGTTATGTCAGGATCATGTATTGAGCACTGTAAGGCTTAGAAGATTCATACTTAAAGGCAGTTGCATAGTGGAAATAGGAACAATCACACAAAGTAGGTCACTTTTAAAATTTATGATAATACATTATGAAAAAAAAAGGCCAGGATCACATTTTGCACACTGTAAGGTCTAGCTCCATTAAGCGTGTCTAATGATGGATCTGGGGTATCTATATATAGCATACATCATCTACTTGTAGTTCCAGATGGGTGTATCATGTGCTCTACAGGTACATGTTATTATCGTATTTTGTTTGATTGTCATTTTTTATAATATTTATAAAGATTACTGATGCCCTTGAAAACCACATATATCTTTTCCTTATTTAGAATATAAAACTTATTTTATAGACATTTGTAACATTTCTGAGTCATTTGATCAAATATACTACTAACTATGTATCTTGGTACTTTTAATGGTGTGTGTATTTTATTTGTATGAAGATGAATAGTTTTTATTTGAAATGAAAAAAAAAAATCATAGTGTTGATTGATATGATTTCGTTTTCAACATTGGGATACAATTTTTTTGAATAAATTACTTTGTTAAAATGAATTGTTCTGTGTTATTATCGGAGATTACTATATCAAAATAGATTACAGTAGATATTTATGCTATATGCAAGACAATTCTTGACTGAAACATTGCGGAAACCACTTGTATACAAGTAGTTTCTGCGAGCTATAACTCTACGGAAACTTCAGGTTTCAGCAAATGTCCATTGCGGAAACCGAAAAAACCACATGTATACAAGATGTTTCTGTAAACTGAAACTTTGCGGAAACTTCAAGTTTCAGGAAGTTTCTGTTGCGGAAACCATATGAATCCATGGACACCTTAAGTTTCCACAGTGCGAAAACTTGCTGTAACTTGAAGTTTCCATGCGGAAACATGGCAGAAACCATATGTAAGCCTAAGTTTCTAAATAGTTTTCGTTGTGTATCTGCCTTGTGGAAATGCATTTTTCATCCCGTGAAATACAGCAATATTTATATAACAAAAGTACTACGCACGGTATTCATTAAATGTATAATATATTTAGTGACAGTTGAAACTCGGATGCCAATTATCATCAGTTTAATATCTTGTTTGAATCAGTCTTCGTCTAACCGCTGCACCGTCATTGTTAATTCCTTGATATATCTGGCCGCATGGTTGGGTTAAACGGAATTTGGTTTTGTGCTTGAGGTACGGGGACTTTGTTATTAGCACAAATGTTATGCAGCACTACACAGGCAGTCATGATCCTACATGCTCTCTCGGAACGGAAGAGGAGGGTCCCTCCGGAAAGGTCTATGTATCGGAACCTCATCTTAAAGCAATATAAGCTGCCAAAATTGCAATTTTTTATAGTGGCATTAAAAGAGGTTAAATGAACGTTGATATGATTGAAAAAAAGAACAGCATCGAATTTCCTCTCTTATGCATCGTTTACACACCTTTACGTGATGAAAAATATATTCCTCGACATTCCGTTTGACCCTAACAATGGCAGGTAATTAATCGTCGGCGACAATCCCGAAGATAACCGATGTTGACACGAATGATTCTGATGCTGATCAGGGTGGATCGGGTTGTATCCGGGTCATTAAAATATGGACGGCGAGGTGAGATAAAATTCTAGTTACCATCATTATTTTGGCATTGTTAACGATGTTATATGTTTTTAAGTTATGATAGTATGTTTTTTTTAGTTTTGATAGTTTTAAGGGATCGCTCGAAACATTACGCAAAATTCCAAAGTCGGCTTTCTCCCTTCGAACCTTTCGTGTCAGACATCTTTCGTGCTTACCGGAAATATTGCGCTTGCGCATTTGATTTTGCCGAATGAGTTCAATTTAGGTCATTGCATACGGAAATAATGTCGGGAAAATTAAGGTACGGGAAGACTTAATTTTAACTGTCGAACAACATGTCAAAAGTTTAATCGATAAAATCAGGTATTAGAAGGTAGATGTTTAAAAAATTTTCGATTAAATTTTAGGACCCCAAAATAACAATTTTGACAGCTTATATTGCTTTAAGCACACCAAATGCCCGCTCAATAGAATTTCTGGTTCTGATATGGGCTTAATCAGATGCAGTTTCTTGTTTAGTTGGGTTTAACACAGGGGTTAAACGATATCTCTTTAATGGATATGCACTGTCACCGAGTATCCAACATCTGGCAATGTTGCCAGATTCGAACATCTCACAGAGAGCGAAGTTGGACCACACACATGCATCATGTGACGATCCAGGCTATTTCGAAACCAAACTAATGAATGTAAAATTTGAATCACACGTATTCATGACAATTATTGTATGGTAGTTTTTTTTTCTGTTCACAAACAGGTTTTCATGAGTAGATGATGCTTTAATGGGAATATGTGTCCTCTCTATACCTCCTATTACATTTGGAAAGTTGGAAATACGCGCAAAATCCGTCATTGTATTGTTTATGTCGCTATCTCTTGATGGGAATTTTATGTGTGCAGGGCTCAGTTCAACTAATGCAGACGAAACGACATGAACAACCCTGGAGACACTCGATGTACTCACACCGTGAAGATCTCCAGTTACAGCTTGGAAGCTTCCACTGGCATAGAAACGGAGAGCAATCATCACTTGCAGAGAAGTTGGTAGAGCATGAGATCCCCTAGTGGGGTGCTCTAAAGCATTGTTGAGCTCGTCACACGGGTTACTACTCCGGGGAAGACGAAACTTGTCCTTAAAGTCCAAATCATCCATGTAGTCTAATGGATTGTTTCTGTCTCGGAAGATACATTCCCTCCGGATGAGTTGTCTATTTCGAATCACAATATATGCCTCAGCCATGTTAAGTTCAGACTTAAGACATATATCTAGATGTCCTAAGAGTTTAAACTATCTTAAGATTATCTGAAGATTATCATAAGATGTAACACTTCTGTGAAACGGCTATGATGAATCTTATGACAAAGTTTGATCTTAATACAGATCTTAATCATAAGATAGTTTTCTGAAACTGGCCCCTGGCAAAGAAAAACAAATCCAGCCTTGTGTTTTCTTTGTGTGATTGACATATCTTCGAGACCGTTATGCAGGCTTATATTTTCTATGTGTGATTGACATATCCACGGGACCGTTACGCAGCCTTGTAGACCTATTGGGAGATGTCACTCTTCCTCCTCATAAATGCGAAGCACGTTTAAATACTTGACACGAGGTATTGGCGTTACATGAAGGCGTTTGTTTACCTTTAAACATTCTATATTCGAAGTGACGGATAGCAATTACTCATAAAAGTATTGAAACTAAGATCACATGTAGTGGGACTGAACATGGTGGTAAGTCGCTACATTTAAACCATTTTAAAGCTATTTTGTATGATATAAAAATACCTTCCTGTATTAAGTGTATATATAACTTAAGCATTATTATTAACAAGCACCATGCATTTATTCAATTAAAATTCGCGGTTTTTCTTTAAGTGTTTATGATATTCATTTTAATGCGTTGTGTTACAAAAGTGTTAGCCTATATATTTAAAGAATATGTATTTCTAATCCAGTAAGGAAATATAAGGTTCTTACTTTTAAGTGTATGCATTTGCTTACGAATGTATATATTATACAATGTACCTCAAATATTTATCAAAGCCGCAATGATATAACAAATTGAAACATACAAGATATAATTTAAAGTCACAATTTTTTTTTTTATTATTTGCTTTTTTTATTTTTTTATTTATTTATTTTTTTTTTTTTTGCAAAATCTTTATTTCGGTAAATTTTGTTCATGATACAGATATATCTTTTTGAGGATTTTTTTTCACTAGTCATTATAAAATATTTGTAATCAACTAATATTAAAAAGGTTTAAATTATCTATAAACAATCAATTATTTACAAGATACACATTTGCTTTTTTTTTTATTTTGTTTTCGTGTTTGTTATTTTTGATTAAATAAACCTATATCAAGTGAATATCAATGCATAGTTCCTGCATTGACCTATTGATTTTGACAAATCATATCAGAGTAATGCTACGTTAAATTTAACTCATAAACAACATTGGACGTAGTGATACTTAACTGACAATTTATGCATTACTCTGTGTCTAGACTATATAGCTGTAACATTCTAAAAATAAAATTTGGGGTAATGTTGGGTCATACAAAAAGGCCCTAACCTATAAACGGTTGTCACTTAAATACATTTAAGGTTTTAAATTAAATACAGCAAATGCAGACTTCTTTTGATTGATACTAATTCTTGATAAGGATTTAGCAATAGGCTAAACCTTACCCAAGCAAGAACTTTTCTCATGCAGATGAATGTGTTTTTGTCGAATAGGTAAACATTGAAGATATTTGCTACAATGTGCATATAAATCGTAAATGAGAGAGAGAGAGAGAGAGAGAGAGAGAGAGAGAGAGAGAGAGAGAGAGAGAGGGAGAGAGAGAGAGATTAGGTACACTGTCTGTAAGTAACACGATGTTCTTTTTTACACTCGGAATGAATAATTATAATCATTTTTGTTTTGGTTTTGGGGGTTTAGGGTTTATTTTTGTTTTTTCGTTTGTTTTGGGGGGTTTTTTTTGTTTGTTTGTTTTCTAGTTTTTTGTTTTGTTTTTTGTTTTTTGTTGTTTTTTTTTTTGTTGTTTGTTTTTGTTTTTGGGGGGTGGGTGGGGTGGGTTTTTTTTCTTTTTCTTTTTTTTGTTTTTTGTTTTTTGGGTGATTTTTTGTTGGTATTTTTTTTTTTGTTTTTTGTTTTTTGGGGGATTTTTGTCTGACCGTCAATCAATGTCAGTAATATAATTACTAATAATAATGCGAAATTTGCAACAGGTATGTTTCCCTAAAATACTCCAACATCCAGTTCATCTAGTAGAAAAACCAAGATAATGAAGAGTATCTAATCTCGCAATGAATCAATAAGATGACCACTAAAATATATCACATGAACGAGGTATGAGGTTGGCTGGGAGGTAATGACTTCATTAAAGGATTTTGTTTAGGGGATAATCTATACCATAGGACCTGTAGATAGTTGTCTAAAACTATGATGATTTTCAGTTCAACCGTTCGGCAATTCCATAGGATGTTGTTATCTAGAATCCAACTTCATTTCCTGTCGGTTTTATGCGACTTGGATATATTAGCAACACTGAATAATATGTATGTTAATTAGAATTGATGGGGGTGTTGTTTACAAATTACCAATTGATGAGGTATTTCATTATTGTTAAATTAATACAAGAATACACTTTTTACATATTTTTACATTTCCAATGTCTTTGTCTTCGGTATCCTTCCAAAATGCAAAGACAGCTTTTTCCTCTTGAATGTGTTGCAGTTGTATAACACTGTGCGTATGAATTTTGATAAATATAGTGCATCAATTTTAAGACCTGGGAATGTCGACAGAAATGACAGTAGAATGTGAATATAAAATGTCGGCGTGAAGTGTCGCAGTCCAAACCCTCAAGTATTTTCAAAATCATTGAAATTGCCAGTGTTTTCCCTTTGGTATCTTTACAAATATAACGATAGACATCTCCTCATAAATGTGATGGAGTTGTGAACAATGCGCGTATAAAAATATAGTAGGTCTGTTTTAACGGCTGGGAAGTCCAAATGAAGTGAAAGAAGAATGTACAGATACTAAATAAATATCACTTTTTGGAAATTACATGAGGATATAAACTATAACGATTCACATCAATATACGGGTACTTTTCAAAGCGCTTTATGAAGTATGCTGGCGTGAAGCATCGTAGTTCATACCCTTATGCATTTTAGAACAAAGAGATTTATTTCTTATATGACATCAATACTTCAGAAACAAATCCTATATAGCTACTTCATCTTATTATTATTATTTTTATCATTATTATTTTAAATATTTTATTACAGGAAAAGAAGGGAATTCATCAGGAAAATAAAAAAGTGCACAAACCTGTAACGTTTAATGTAAATACTACAAAAATGACAAGAAAGAGACGCTTACAGATAAGTATGGAAACATAATCAAAATTTAAAAATTATATTTTTGTTTCATCGATTGTTTGTATTAATACTCATCTTTAGATACACATCACATTCAATCGGAAGTGTGTAGTTTTATTCAGTTCGTGCTGAAATTAGCACGATATATGAAAAAGATTAGGTCAAAAGCAACAGAAAATCATGAACATGTATGCCTGTGATATTGAAAAGGGTGAAGATAACGAACATCGATAATGCATGTATGTAATTGTATTAGGAAAAACACTTTAATTTCCTACAGTTATGTATCCTTACCAAAATCCTATGCTATGTATCTTCTCCAGTGAAATGCATCCTAGATTTTCAGCTACCATAGTTATACGATATAACGTATCAAAAATATTATAGCATCTTATCACAATTAAATGAAATATATCTTAGTTAAAGATAACAATATAAAACATAGACGGCACCATTTTGATTCATAATCTCATCATTCCTATAAAGAATACAAAATTAAGCGTAGGGTAAACATGGACCCCTGGACATATCACAGGTGAGATCTGGTGCCAGGTAGTAAGCATCTCTTTTGGACAGGTCACACATCCCATGAGCCCTATATCTTAATCTGGTAAATGGAATAACGCATAGTCAACATCAGAGTGTACGGAACGGTGTAACGGTGTGAAACACGTCAGACAGCAATTGACCCGTGACAGGTTGTATTGATAAATTAGATCGTTATAACGAATTTGCGATATGCTGACTTTAAACGAGATTGTTGAAACCTCTGTAACATCAACGTATTTGTCAGCGTGACAATGTGACATAGACCTATATTATTTGATTAATGGAAAGTTGAGGATAACGAACAGTGTCCAATTTCAAAGCTCCTATAAGGAATACGAAATTCAGGGTTGGGCAAACACAGGCGATGTCATGGTGGAGTAAGAATCCCTTGTCGATCAAATTGTTGAAAAAAAATAAAGATTGGAATTGCTACAATATCAGGCGATTTAATATATTCTAAATAATTGTAAATAATTAAAATCCAAAATCATTCATTTTAAAAGAATAATAATTGAACTACGTAATAAAACCTATAGTTTTGTGGCTATTCAAAAACAATGCGAATATTTCATTTACAGGGTTATCAAAACAACGGAAGAGTGTGAACAATTCTTACCAAGAGATGGCAAGGATACTCTGCATCAATAGATCTCCGTAAGAATATCGCAAAATTGCGTCGTGTCTGATTAAACTCTTTTGTTAACATAAAATACCTAAATTTTCAATTCAGATAAATCAATGATTCAGTGTTGTGGATCGCTGTCATATTCTGTTTCTATTTACTTGCTTTTTCATAGTCATTTTCTGAGTGTTTTATTCTAACTGAAAATACTACAGTAAATTATATAAATTAGCGCGAGAAGTTGCAATTATTACCAGAAGTTATATCAATTCCTGTCGTTAATTAGTTTCAAATAGTTCAAACCTTTAATTTTTCTTTTCCTTGTTTTTTTTTCCACAGCAGTTCGTATTGCTAGATTTACTTATTTTTTAAAGTAATTGATATTTCAAAAACTGTTGGTAATTTGCTTTGCTATGGAGAAAATATTTAATACATTGATTTGGAATATATTTATCAATATTTTTAAATACACAGATCAACATACTTAGAACTCGAGAACTCATTACAAAAGAGCACATACGTGTATAATGCTTTCATGCCGTGTAGGCTGAAGTGGTTTATATCGAATAAAGGTATTTTCTACTGGTGGAAATCTTACGATCCTTAAACGATAGCAAATTATATTCTGTGCTTTCAATTTCTGTGGCTGCATTATACCTACCTATACTTATATGTATCAATATGTTTTTGTGATTGTAACCTTTCCGTATTTTTCCTATCCGCAAAAATGGACAACCGCAGAAAATATCGGTTATATGTTTATCTGTTTACCGTGTGATCAGATAATCATTACAAAAAAGGATAAAAAGACATTCCATTAATTAGATCTAGAATCAGTAGAAAATATTAATTTCAACAGCATTTGATGAGTATTCCTGTTTTATTTACAAATCCAGGTATTTGAAGCAGAATAAGGAGTTTATTTTGGACTCGTGCATCCAATATATCAAGAGAAGGAAACAGGAAAACGCTATGTATCGAACACTAGAGAAAAATAAAATTTGTATCGATTCACTGTTGAAGAAGATGGATGTGAAGCTGCAGGTAAATACCCTTTTTAATGAGTGTTTCATACTACATTCCTAAACTCGGTCTGTGCAATTATATATAAAAATAGATTTTTCGTATAGGTATTGGAAATAAAGTGGAAGCTTTGTACATTGCTGGAAGAGATGAAAGCCAGTAGACAGACAGGATGAAAGGTGCAATTAAATTCGCAATCTTAACCAGATCGCTACTTAAAGCCTTTGGTATTCATGGATTACAGAACTTATGAATTTATTTTTTGTATTTTTGTCCATATTTCATTGTGTAACATATTGTAAACCTAAATGGGAATTTAAAAAAATGTATATGTTAAAAAATCAAATCGTATCCTTAATTTTTATTTGCTCAACACATTGTTGATTCATGGGTTGTTATTTTTTTTCCACAAAGATTTTTTATGCTATTAAATGAATATTTAAATATCACTTTTGTCGTGATGTTATGGTCGGGATCTAAAAGGATTCCTATATAGATATATGAACGAGATCTACAAAGTTAATTAATGTGCTTTTATGAGTGTGCATGTCTTCATTTGGCCCATTTGAAGAGTTGCCAAAAGACTATATTATGACGTGATATTTGTAGACGATGAGGCAAGTATACACATGTATCTGTTGAAACCACTGTAATGCCAGGTACATACAGCAAACACATGTAAAATTGTCCGTCAGTTCGAAATAAGCTTAATGCTCCTGGAAAAAGGAAACCCTGTTAAATATTAAATCACATTGCGAAAAGTAGCATAATTTCGTCAACAAATATGTACTATTTGACTTCCCAAAATATAGGTGGTCAACATAAGGCGAAATGATATTGAATTTCGAATGAGGTTAATATGAAAAGGTGAAGAGACCAAATAATAATCAATCTGACAAATCCTATAAGAATTCAAAATAAAGAGTTGGGCAACGAGCACCCTTTGATATACAAGAGGTGAGATCAGGTGTCTAGGAGGAGTAAGAATCCCCTGTCAACCTGCCACACCCGCCGTGAGTGCTATATCTTGATTGGGTGGACGGAGCAATCCGTAGTTAAAATCAGTGTGTAAAGAACTCGTGACAATTGGTTTGACACACGCCAGACAACATTTGACCTCATGGCAGGTTGCATAGGCAAACTAGACCGTTATAACGACCACAAAACTTGTGAAACGCCGACTTTAAATTAGACAGTTGAAATCCCTGTAACATCAATTTGTTTGTCAGTAGTGTAACTGATCATACATAGAAGCTTGTGCGTATGAAATCAGTTGAAAAACATAAACACCACATTGTACAATATACATCTCAATAAATGAAACTGATGAAAGAGCTCTGATTTAAAATAAAAAATTACAAATCCTATATACGGCAAATACCACATTTATTTTTTATTGTTCAGAACATTTGATGTCTCCTGACCGAACAACTGACTCGAAAATTCAATATGTACTGTTTCGTCCATTGCTTAAGATAGCTATTGGAAACTAACCCTTAAAAACCATTCAGTGAATTTTCCACATGTTTTTAAATTATGTTATACGAACTTTATCCAAAAAGATATCAAAACATCAAAGTAAATGTTCAGGTTAATTATTCGAGGATAATAAGATTGGTACCCCCTCTTTCACAGACTCCAAAGGCAAAATAAAAAAAAAACCGCGAAAATTGAGAAAAATGACGCCAATAGAAATTTTACTGACACCAGAAATATTGTTTTAGAAGTTAAATTCTCACAGTTAAAAATCAGTATTAATTAGAAATCAAAAATGTATCTATATAGAAAATACAGAGATGATTTGACCCTGTAATTAGCCAAAATGACATTAAAATGCAAAGATGATTTGATCTTGTAATTGTCCAAAATGACATTAAAATGTAGAGATGTTTTGGCCCTGTATTTGGCCTTAAGTACACTAAAATACAGACATGAGTGGACCCTGTAATTGGTCAAAATGACACTAAAATACAGAGATGATTGAACCCTGTATTTGGCAAAAATGAAACTAAAACACAAAGATGATTTGACTCTGTAATTGACCAAAATGACACTAAATATGACGCTTAACAGACATATCAGACATGAATTTTCTTACAACAAACCATCTGCTCATACAATTTCTTCTTCCATCTCAACTTTACACTCCAGATCCTGCCAGCTCAGTATTTCAGTTACGCTACAACTTCAATATCATTATTATTCGGAGCGTAAAGTAGTCCCGCAGAATTGACACTGCGAGGAGTTTGCTTTACAATCATTAAAGTAATATCTAAAATATTAAATAGAAAAAAATACCAAATGGAGTTAAATCAGAAATTATATCAAGATTATCACTGTACCTGGATTCAAAGAATTGATCAAGCCATCATTCATTTATAATAATCGGGCACAATCACATATGTACATTCTACAAAAATAAATTAATATCCTTTTACAGTATAATACACCAAATATGTTCGGATAACAATTTTATATATAATATCATTGTGAATATTTCAACCCATGAGACCCTTGTCTTGGATCACAAGGCACATGATTGATTGATTGATTGATTGATTGTTGTCTTTCGCCACACTCAACAATCTTTCAGTTACCCGATGGCGTCCAATTTTTCATTGATGGAGGAGAGAACCCAGATACAATGTACCCGGTAAGAGACCACCGACCTTCCGAAAGTAAAATAGCAACGTCAGAGCGGACCCGCGCCAACTAGAGGGGAGAGGCCTTGTGCTTTTGAGAGCGATGTTCTAACCACTCGACCACGGAGGTCCCACACAAGGCACATGAAAAGGTGAAGATGTCGAAATGTGATCAAACCCACAAATCCTACAACGAATATAATAAATAGTAGGGCAAACACAGATCATTGAACATAACAGAGGTGGGATCAGATGCTTAAGAGGAGCATACGTCCTATGTCGAATGATGACACCCACAGTGAACTCTCTCTTTCTCTCTCTCTCTCTCTCACAGATATATATATATATATATATATATATATATATATATATATATATATATATATGAAAGGGCCTCCGTGACCAAGTGATTAGGGCATTGCGCTAAATATCAAAAGGCCTCTCACCTTTAGTCGGCGTTGGTTCGAATCCCGCTCGCGCCGACATATGTAAGAATGTTTGCCCGTTTCCTTTCGGAAAGTCGGTGGTCTCTTCCCCGGTCCATTGTATCTGGGTTCTCTCTTCCACCAATAAAAACTGGACGCCACCAGATAACTGAAAAATTGTTGAGTGTGGCGGAAAACAACAATCAATCAATTATATCTCAATTCCATATATCTCAGTGGACTTGAAGTAAAAGATTCTGCAGAATCTTCCACATTTGCTTCGTATTTAGATATTTTATTGCAAATAGATGCTGAGGCAAGCTTACAACTCAACTTTATGACAAACGGGACAATTTTAATTTCTTCATTGTCAACTTCCTTAATCATTGTAGCAGTAATCCATTATCACCTACGTATTAAGTTTATATCTCTCAACTGATTCGATACACAAGACCTTGTTCTCCATATACTAAGTTTTTAAATCGAGACAGGCTACTGGCAAAGAAGTTGATGCTACAGTCTCCTTTAAAGTCAGCAATTCGCAAATAAATTCTAAGGTCGTTGTAACGATCTAGTTTGCCAGTACAAAACTCCATTAGGTTGAATGCTGTTTGACGTGTTGCATACAAATTGTTAGGCCATTCTTGGAACACTGATTCTGACTGCGGGTTATTCCATTTACCTAAGCAAGATATAGGGCTCATGGCGAGTGTGTCCGGTCTACAAGGGATGCTTACTCTTCCTAGACACCTGAAATCACCTCTGGAATATCCAGGTGTCTGTGTTTACCTTTCTGTCTGATTTGCATATTGTAAAGGAATTACGAGATTGAATACTGTTCGTTATTTTAGTCCTTTCATTAAATCATATCTAAGACGTAATCAAATATCCCGATTTTTAACAGACAAGACGGCTTGATTCAGGGCGATTTTTTATCAAAAAATATTTGAGCACCTCAGTCCAAATCTTAAAAGAAGAATATAGAATCATGAACGGAAATGTAGAAAAAAGCAGAAATATTGTCATTAAAGAAGAAACAAGTAGATCTGCCAATACGACCATGAGTTTTCAATTACATTGGCGACAATGCTCGATGAAAATACATCTCATTGAATTAAATCAACTTTCTGCTAAAAAATAATTATACATTACACTATATGTGAATTTTGCTGTATGAATTTTTTTTTGGGGTGGGGGGGGGGGGGTGGGGGGACACCCCCCTCCCCGTGTCCCTCCCCCTTCCCCAGTTCTTATTGACATGCAATTACTATATTTACCGTAGGTTTGAAATTATTGCACTTGATCCTCGATGTATATGGCAGTGAACCTAAATGCTAATCCAGAATATAAGCTGTTTTATTGACAGGATGTGGATTTTCAATCTTAGAATTTAATCTGCCTCCCGTTATTTTTCTTTGTTCACCTTCAGGGCTCCATCTTTTTCCTCGTAACATAAGAATTCAACAGAACAGTTATAATACAGTACATTACATTATTATCTTTGTGACATTTGGTATCCTTCGTTATCTCGTGAGAGGACATTTAACTATGTCGGTTATGCTCAACAGTCAGTGCGCAAACCAATACAATAATCCACAATTACATTGTGAACAGTTCCTGAAAGATTATGTAATGAATTGGGAAGCATTTTTGATAATGCATTAGAAACTGATTTTTAAAAAAATATTATTTACTTAAAACACAACAAATGCACGTGAATTTATACCCGTGAGTTTAAAAGAAAGTATGATGATCCCGTTGAAAAAGTACTTTAACAATATTTGATACTTCTTCGAAGATAATTTGTGTAAAAGACTTCCATGCTGTCTAGTTGTCAACAGGTAACATCGAGACAAACGAAATAAACATGTTATTTTGTAATCACTGCAACAGAAAAAAATTGTATGGTTTTATAATCATGACATTCTGTGATATTTTTATCTGAATAAAAAAAATAATGAAATGAAAAGAACTATTAGCGATTCTTGACGTGAGAAGCACGATTTAATTAATAGGTAAGTTGAGCGAACAAAATATTTTGATTTTTCTCGAATCGACGTATACACCGTACGCATTGATTTGAAGTATGAGATATACTAAAATATTACGCGTCCTGTGGCAGGCAAAATTACATGCTCGTCGCTTTTTAATAAAGGTACAATACAGGCCCGTAGGAAGCAATTCAAACGTGGGGGGGCCAAAATTTAAAATTTGAGAACAGTGAAGTTTTGTTTTACGTACTCTTGCCGTGTAACTCTCATACCAAGTTCTCGAATTTGATGAAAGAGATCAATTTCTCATTTCCACTTCCCAAACACTGACAATCGGTGTTCGCTGCCAGACACGAATTCGTTTGCAACATCCTTAAGATTCAGTGCATCAGTCTCATTTCTATGTATGTACATCAACAGCAAATTATTCAGTCTGTGCTGTGACATTGTGGAACGGAGGTATGTCTTGACCCTTCGAAGAACGCTGAATGACCGTTCACTTGTAGCGTTGGTTGCTGGCATGACAAGTATCAGCTGTAAGAGAATTGAAACCTCAGAGAAAAGGACAACTCCTTTTTCTTGAACAAATTCTATGACACTTTCAAGACTTGGGGATTTGCATTTTGGGAAATTCACACGAAGTGTTTGGAGTTGGGTCTTTAATTTTGTTGGATCTACATCCGATCCATAGAATTCTGACACAACATCAAAATCCTCCTCATACTCATTTCCGGAAGCTGCAGATAACAGGAGCTTCTCAAGATGAGCATATATCCTGTATCCAGGCTGATCAAAGCGGGAAGTGATGCCATTCATGATTAAATCAATCCCTCAAAATATATGGACCTACACATTTCTTCAACTGAAGAAAACTGGTAACCCTCTGTACCATCGTCCAGTTTTTTTGAAGGTTTCTTTTGACGAGGTAACTTTGGCCCATCAATGTTCAGAGATTCGGCTTGTTCTTTCACTTTCCCGTAGAGACTCTGAAATCCGGCATCTGATCACATTAACTGTAGTGTGTTAAGTGTACACTTTGCCATGTTTTGACCACCAGCAGCAGACAATTTCTCAGTCTGTAAAGCCTTGCTTAAGTTGTCACAGTGTTGGAACAGCTCCTGTGCAAGTGAGATCCCAAACAAATAATCAAACCTGTTCATATATGTGGCCACTCCCCTTATTCGCCCCTTCATTTCAAGATCCTTTACATATTCCAAGGATTCATCCCACACCTCCTGCAACGTACAATAGTTGGAAATGATGGATTTGAACGCATCAGCCTTAACTGTCCATCTAGATGGGCATAATACACAGATTCCTGGAGATGAAATTTTCAATGTTGTCAGCAGATTTGATACGCCGGAATATCGCCTCTCGTCTCGGGGATTCTTTAATCAATTTGGTAATTTCTTTTGTGACGTCTAATGCTTCCCTGAGAATTTTGCATTTTCGAACGGAATCCGAGCAAGCGAGACTAAGAGCATGACCGTAGCAGTGCGTGTAGTTTGCTCGAGGTTCTATTTTTCTTATCTGAGCCGCAACGCCATTCTTGACACCAGCCATAGATGCACCCATATCGTAGCACTGGCTCTGATCTTTGTTAATGGAAGTTTTAATCTCCTCAGAGTGTCTTGGATTGACGAAAATATTGTATTTGCCTCGATGTTTTCAATTTCGTAAAGACCAACAAATTCTTCTTGCGGTATGAAATTTTCGTCAACCCGTCTGAAACAAATGACCAATTGTTCTTTGTTCGATATATCTGTGGTTTCATCTGCCATCAGAGAGAAAAAAGGGGCATATGTAATTGGCTCTGTAATTTTTCTAAGAACATGCATACCCATTATCTTGATCAGTTCATTCTGAATAATCGGGGACGTGTATTTGTTGGCTTTACGGTGCATCCACTCCTTCAACTTCTCGTCATTTTCAGCCTTGAGTAAAAGAAGCTGGTGGAAATTAGAATCAGCTTTGTTTCCGTCTCCTCGAATAGGGATTGACTGTCTACCAAGGAACTTGAGGATGGAAATAATTTTCAGCAAATTTGTCCTGTTTCCCTCTTTATCTTTTTCCATTTGGGACGACAGTGACTCTCCAATGTCTTTGGTTGTTTTTGGCAACTCAAAAGACCTTTCTTTCGCCTCTTTGTGGCATTTGCTTTTTTCATGGTCTGCAAACTTGTTGGTTGCCTTTTTCCAGTTTCTAAACCCTGAAGATATAAACGTTTTCTCAAACAGCTGGCCTGATATTGTTTTTTTCATTGTAGCCTTTGATACACATGACACAGTATGCCTTATCTGACTCTTCACCATAATGTAACCAATCCCATTTGTCAAACCACGACCCCACAAAACACCGCATTCTACCCCCAAACAGAGACGAAGGAAATTTTTTATGCATAGGTTGGAAAGGCTTGTCCCCAATGTTAGGCGTTTCCCATAAAGTGGTGGACATATCATCGTGCTTTGGCTTTTTTGGTACAGATGGGGGTATGTCGTAATCGTTTGATGTTGCATCCATTGAAGACGTAGTACTATCCTTATGTGGGATTGGAGTCACTACTGGAGATGCTTTGCGTGCAGATGGAGTTGTCTTTTGGGAAAAAGAAGTGGAGTCAGTGGCAGCTGCTGGTGTTGATTCCCGCTTAATACAGGCAACGAAATGGTCTGGTGTCCAGTTTAATGTGGCGTGGTTAGAAGTATGTGTCCACATCAAAGGTAAGGTCATTTTGAAGGGTGAGTTGACAGGCGTTATTGTCTGATTGTGAGCGTTTCTGTCGATAGTAGGATTCTCAATATTTGGAAAGATGCTGCAAATTTGGCATTTGATGGAATTTGCCATTGCATAAATGTGAATGAGGGATGCATACTCCCCAGATTTAGCAGATTTCAAGATTTCATTTTGAAGCGATTTAGAATAACTTCCATTTACATAACAATCATTGGAACAGGAAGTTTCCATGATATATTGTAATGAGACTGTGTTGGAAGACATTGATGTCAAAGTCTGCTCTTTCATGTACTCAGGAAAATTGGACACAAGTTCAAAAGTGGCCCTAACTCTCATCTCCACATAGAACTGTTCGTGGCCAAACAACAGTAAGGAAATGGACCGGAATAAACAATTTCCGTCTCCGTACACTTCTACAGGAATGAGGTCTGTTGGAGCATCAGAGGGATATAACCTAAGAGATACTTGATCTTCTTTGCAACTGCTTCGTGAAGGAGCGACAGTTGGGAGTTCGCTTCTAGATAACAAGCTCTGTTTTTTCAAACTTACATAAAAAACAAGGGCCTGGATTTTGGAGAAAAAGGATATTCTTTCTTGATCAGACATCCTGAAGAACCTTGCAAACAACAAAGAAGATATGAAATACAAACAAAATATGTATGTGGAAAATATCACGTGCGCCGTGCGTTCGAGCGAATAAGTGAAATCCGACAGCGACTGCGATCGCTGTGTCACTGTGGTTATGGGAATGTTCAAAAACTCAGGTGTTGTTTTATCCAAATTCTCAGAATGCAAAGTATACCCGTCTAAAATTGTGTGACGTCAAGTGACTTTCACTTGACGTCACACCATTTTTTACAACCCAAGGTCAGTGAAATATACTGCAATTACAAACAATATTTCGTCAAGGTCATGTGATAAAATTCGAGGTTACTAGTTTCAGTTTGTTAACAGCAGCCTGAGCAATTTTTTCATCTGTCCGATGCTGGCAGTTGCTTTAACTTATTAAAATCACTAAAGGTCATTATATACTTGCAGCGAAAAATCCTTGGTAGATGAATTTGTGCACCGTGTCTCCACAGCAAATGAATTTTCGGGTATTGGTAACGTCTCCACATAGGTGAAAAACTCTTGAGCTGGACGTAAAATAATAAATCACCAGCCAACGAAGCTTTGTTTGTTTTATTTATAGTCGCCTGAGCAATTTTTCAGCTATCCGGCGACTGTCACTATTACCGGTGACGGGGCTGCAAATTTAGACCTATGCTTAGCACTAATGGCTTTTAGCAGTGAGGGTTCTTTTACGTGCCACACCTGCTGCGACACGGGACCTCCGTTTATAAGGTCCCATCCGAAAGACCCGTGACTCTCACTTCGTAATGCCGAGCTCTTGGCGAAGGAGCAATCACTACCTATTTTAACGTCTTAGGTTTGACGCGGCCGGCCCGAGCCGGGCTCGAATTCACGACCTTCCGTTCACGAGGCGAGAGCTCTACCACTGAGCCACCGTGATCGGTGCCAACGAAGCAGTAATATAATTAAATTGGAGGTGGAGCAGAGTTTAAATTTGTTTTACAATTGTGAATTATCAGTCCAAGTTAGGTAAATGGCTAGGTTGATTGATTGATTATTTATGGCTTTATGCCCCGCTCAAGAATAAGGCTGCAATTTAGGCCTATGCACGGCGTTCAGGTCCTTTGAGCAGGGATGGATCTTTATCGCGCTATGACACGGGACCTCGGTTTTTCCTGTCTCATCCGAAGGACCACCCCATTTTGTCGCTTCTTACGAAACACGAGGGGGTGTGTAGGATCTATTCTAACCCCGGATCCTCTCGGTAAATGGCTAGGATATTTGAGAAAAAATAATCTTCTGAGTTGAGAGCCCCGCTCAAACCTAATTGTAGTGATTGCCCCTTCGCTAGAGCTCGGTATTTAGAGGAGTTGCAGTAGGTATGACAAGTAAAAGAACACCAACTTTTAAGCGGCAGATACCCGTGAGTATCCCGGTTAGTATAGGTTCTCGGCATCCCATTGCGTCCCGTAAGACGTGGTTTAATGGGGATCCGACCGGGCTAGAATAGGTCCTTCGCATCCCCTTTCAAGTCGCAAGAGGCTACAAACCCCAATCCCTGTGTTACAGCAGGCGTCACTCACTGTACAACGATAAAGATATCCCCTGCTTAATTAGCTCAAAGGCCCTAAACGCCGAGCATTTATGATTTATAGCCTTATTTTTTTAAGCATCTTAAAAAAAGCATGTGCAAAAAAGTGGGGGGGGGGGGGCAGCCCCCCCCCCCCCGATTCCTACGGCCCTGCAATAATTTTGATCATCATTAGTACCGCTTGTGAATGTATTTGTACACGCTGTGTGTTACTTTTGAGTTTGATGTATCCTGATGGGTCTTTGGTCCAAAGAAATAAAAAGTGGAATTGAGATTTCCAGTCATAATGAATATTTTACGCTATATGTACATGCATAATTATGATATCTATTTTGTCTATACCTATGGTTTGTGAAAATTGTTGTCAATTAATCTTGGGTGAGAGCCTCGTAAATTATCAAAACTTGTGGTAAAACTTAATGTATATAAATAATATATTGGAATCAATGGAACAGAATGTCGTACACAGATGATGGCGGGCATGAAAATCGACTCAACAAATAATTATAAAAACCGTTAATTAATTGGAGATTTTTATGTTATCATCTTTTTTAAGTCGAAACTTAAAAACGACATTATCCCTAAGGCTGTAGCCAAGCCCATTCTTAGTTTTATTGATCCTCTCCTTTTTGGTATGTGTGAATCTGATTGACCCTTTATATTACCGATGTAATATATTCGTCAAGTCTTCAGTCAACAGATAAATAGAAATGTAAACACATTATGTGTTCGATCCTGAAAAACAACCCATACATACACGCAGTATAGTAAAATGCAGTGCATTTGACACTTCAAGCATGACTGTTTTCTGTTCTAAATACCCTCACCCCACCCCTAATGTTTTCAACAACAAATCAGATTTGTTAGATTAGATGACATTTCAGGTCTGGAAACCTCATCAAGTGAGGAAAAACTTTCTCAAAGATTGAGTTTATATACGTATTTTTCATAAAAAGGATCTCGTATTACAACATTCATTGTGCATCTACGAACTTAGTGCGCCATGAAAATTATGAATATTTTCACATACGTGTACAAATATGTCAAACATTCATAGACACCAGAAAACACCATTCCCGGGTAAGAATGGATTTCATGTTGCATGCATGTTTTCTGATTTTAGACTCGGCACGAGATAGATAAATATGACATGCACAGCATTTTTTTTTTTCTGTTTTGAAAGGGAAACAAAAGAATCAAGTCATTTAATGATTTCACACATTCATATTTACGTGTTCAAAGTATTCCCTTTAATGTATTTAAAATCATAATGATGGCAATTTCTTCATAAATGTACTGGAGTTGTGTACAATACACATATGGATCTCGAAAAATGTCAAGTGAAAATACATGTTAGTATGCACACTAACTTACTTTTTTTTTTCTTTTCGTGATGCGCTAAAGCACTTCATGAAGTGTGTCGGCGTGTTGCAGTTGATACCCCCCCCCCCCCTACCCTTGAATTTTAAAAAAAAATGAAATTTATTTCTTAAGTAACATCTTCAATGCTTGGGGTATTTTGGGAGCAAAGGCAATTCATGTCAGCTACTTCATCACGACGTTTTTGTGTTAGGTATCGCTACGTTGAACAGCTCAGAAGTTGCTACATCGAACAACCCGGTAGTCCTAAAACCATAAGTCCTACATGAATCGACTGCTTACTTAGTTGGGGTGTCTTAAATGTACATGCGTTTCTGCGGGATTAATATAAATATATATTTTAATAATTTCTTCCAAAAATTACTGTAATGTTAGTATTTAATTGACGATTAAAGTTATTGTTAATTTTAGCCTTTGATTTGTAAAATCTTAAATAGATAAATCAAACGTATATAAAATTTAATAAATATTATAGTTGTCAATTTGTACTGAGTTTATTTCGGGTTCAGTGTATTTCATTTTTATCACTACTCGCTCGTGAAATACAAAAAGGGAGTACAGTGTTTTGTGGATTCACACAACTAGTAATCTATTTAAGTGGCCATGAGGTGATAAGGGGAGTAGGCTAGTGTCTAATCACCACAGGCCGCACAAGAGCACGTTCTGTTCAAACATGGATTTTCAAAATGTGCATGCGTTTCTGCGGGATTAACGTTTAATGTATTTTTCATAATCTCTAGATATAAATCACGGGTATTTGAAATTAACTTTAAAATGCAATAAACGATATACCTGCTACTTTGTACTGCGCTTGTTTTGGGTTCAATTTATTTCATTTACGTGAAATACAAAAAGTGAAGTGTGCAGTGTTTTGTGGATTCAAGATTATTTTGCGTATTCGCACAACTAGTAATATATTTAAGTGGTCTTGAGGTGATAAGGGGGTTGAGTCCAGACAAGTGCATGGGTACTTCTTTGAAAGTCGTCATCCTTCTCTGTAAAGTTGGTTCTATTAAATTGAATTTTGCTTGTCTTGCATGTAGCAATTATGATATCTTAATAAAAGTATGACTTCACAGCTAACTCTTCACCCTGAAGGGATGTACTTGCAAGATTTATAACGTCGGTGTCGTGCGATCTAAAAAAAAAAAAAAAAAAAAAAGAAAGTGAATGAGAAATAAATTTCTCCCCTCTCTTCTGCGGTCTGATACCTTTGACGCTTACTTTACCTTGATTCCTTGCGTCAATTTTGGAGCGGTAGTGCGCCTTATATACTTCCATTATTTTACAACTCGTATTTCAGTTGATTGAGTTCAGTCACGACCTATGCAGTCAATAAAACACATGAACATCATCAAAATGCCGGTATAATGATATGTTCAACATTTTTACTGTTCAGATAAAAAAAAATTATATATATATATATATATATATATATATATATATATATATATATTTGTGATTTCGTCAACATATAATCATATTCAAGTGTGGTAAGGACATTATCGATCACTGTCAAAGATAGATGACAATGCACTAAATAATACTTCGTACAATATTTCCCCCCTTTTTTTAACGAAGCTTACATTTATCTCATTGTGTGTATCATTTCTTGCATATACGTCATATTTTGTTTTTTAAATATGCATATACATCCGATGCTGTATATAAATATATATTGGTTAAATGATCAATATTCCGATTGAAGAAATTCACAGTTATCAATGCTTTCTCTGGGATAATTCTCTGCATAGTATGTACCATGGAGTGTCCTTTCCACTTAGCATACGCAAAATATGATAAATGATAAACAAATTAGATTATAGAATATAAATATGAGGGTTAGTTGGTATTAATGGGGTAGGATAAAAAATGGTACCAATAATCCTAGCTAATAAGCAGTCTGTGTTGAGACCAGTATTCAAAACTACTTTATGCATACAAATATTATATCAAAAATAGAATCAAAGGTTTTATACATGCAAACATTATGTCACAAGCTACAAATGGAATGTACGCTCCTTTCTCTTTTAACCCGTGGATCCATGTGTGAATATTTTCTATTTGAAATGTGAATTTCTCAAAAGTAAATATCAAATAAATATACAATTATCAGAACGAATATGGATTATTATTTCTTGTAATCAGCCCCACCCCCTCCACCACCCCTTATACAAGATTCGGTCAATATGACGTCATAATGGACTGTTTACATCGACGGCGTTGTACTTCCTGCGTTTATGAAGTTAGTTTCACAGCTTTTGAGCACAAATACGCAGGATGATGTGGTGTGTAAATTTTGTATATACTGACTCATTGCTAATCCCAATAACTCAAACATCTAACCTTATACAGTTGTCAAATTTTGTGTCAATTCAAATTTTGAAAGGGTTTGACAGATATTATATTTTCGTAGCTGAAGAATTGTTTAATCAAAGGTTCTAAATCTGCAAGATTTCATAGTTTCTGTTTCATCCAATATATCGTCAATATTTACATCCTTATTTTTGTCTTTCAATTTGATGTTTTATGATACTAATAGCTGAGACTTTGAACCAATTCATATGTTTGATTTAGTAATTTAATTGATATATTTTTTCGAACGCCGATTCTTTAAAAAGTCTGAATTAATTTACCCAACCTCTTGTATAAAACTTCAGTATTTTGGCCAATAATTAAAAAAAAAAATCGATCTATAACCCACAGTTTTTAAGTTCCATTTTATATTCTAAGACAATACTTTGTAATTTACGTACAGTTTTAGACATTGAAATTACTCCTAATATGGTCTGTAAAATTCTCAAACTCTATATCAAGAATTTTTCCGTATACCATGTGCAAAAATGGTCATTATTTATTTACAGTCCACTAATATTAAACTTTTTTACATCGCTATTGTTAGAAGACATGATTACATATCTATTTTATGTAATGGTTGATTTATTTTGCTTACGTTGCGTTGACACCAACCGATAAATCATGTTTAGAGGTATAAATCGTAGATAAATCTTAAGTTCAGAATGGTCAAGTTTAAACACTGTGGCACAATAACACACCTTGTATCGCCAGTTTTTCTTTTTAATTTCCTAATTACTCATTAATGCAGAAATCAAAGTTACACTTCGAAAAAATTGGAAAAAAATTGGAATACCTTAAAAAAAAGAAAAAAAAAAAGATATTAAAAATAAAACAAAAAAAACCACACACCAAAATAAAAAAAAAAACAAAAAAACAAAAAAAAAACCCAAAAGAAAAAAACCTCTACTTACATATAAAAAACACAGTAGAAATAATTATCGATAAGTTACAGATTTTTAGTACATGTCAAACGTTGCAATATTCACCACTCTTGTGATTTGTACCTTATATCTTGTGATTTCAGTTAGTAACCTTATGATTCACGATCTATGTCTTGTGATTTTCATGCTGGGTCTTGTGATTTATTAAGTGCATAAAGGCTGCTTTTGTTCGTCGAAAAGTTTTGACTATCTGCCTCTCTTCTGAGACTTTCGTTAAATCAATATTCTACATTTTATATAAATTAAGGCTCTACATTGTGTATGTTTAGGAAAACCCGAACAAATATGCTGTTTAAATAAAGCATAAAAGTACTTTAGACAGGTGAAGGATATCGTCCCCTCCCTTCCGTGTACACAGAAGTGGTGCAGGGCAATGACAGGTCAAGGTTTGTGAAATAGATTTTTTAAATAGTCAATCTTTCAGATATAATGAGGTGTTTACATAATATACGAATAAAAACACTATTAAATTACAATCTCTTTGTATAGAGGTGTTTACTTAATATAAACGCATTTTAATTTTAGAGACATTGAAATTTTAAGTGCTATTCCATGTAAGAATCATACAAAGGGTGGCACATGGACCGTCAGGGATTGATTGATTGATTATATATTGTATAACGTCCCGCTCGAGAATTTTTCACTCATATGGAGACGTCACCATTGCCGTTGAAGGGCTGCAAAATTTAGGCTTATGCTCGGCGCTTATGGCCTTTGAGCAGGGAGGGATCTTTAACGTGCCAACATGCTGTGACATGGAACCTCGGTTTTTGCGGTCTCATCCGAAGGACGAAGCCCCATTCAGTCGCCTCTTACGACAAGCAAGGGGTACTGAGGATCTATTCTATTTCAGTAACAAAAACATGGGTAGGGTCCGGAAACTGGAAATACACATATATTTTATTTTCGTATTACCCTTTATCAATAGTTTTAAAGTGCAATATGTACAGAACAAGCAAAAAAGAGAAATCAGTTTAAGATATAGATCTATTATATTGAATATAAACAATATGTAAATTTGCCAAATAAAATGTATGTATTATTAAACAAAAAAGAAATTCGTAACCGGTCAGCATATTGGTCATGTACAATCAATGGTGTAAATTGCTTTATTACTTTTTTGTACAGTGTATCGCAATTTTTTTTTTTATTTTTTTTTTTTTTTTTTTTTTTTTACAAAGAATGATTTTTAATACATGATTTTTTTTTCACAAGTAAAAATGTAATATGCTGGGATGCTAGATCCTTTTGAAGCTGCCTTCTGAAAGAAATGGATTCACCTCTCATTGTTGCCGTATAATCTTATTCATCTCCATTAAATATAATCCTTAGTCTTCATTACAGTCAGAGGTGATCTTCGCAGGGAGTGGGACTTTTGACTATCCCCACTGTCTGAAAATAAAGATGTTGATTAAAGTAAAGTAGGTCGAATTTTAAGGTCAAGAAAATCATAGAAAACTGAAGCACAATTAAAAGTGGCTTGTCACGATACATGCACATAATGTATATATTTAAATAAAAATGCACACTAGAACTACAACGGTCTGTCACTCCATCACACACTGGAGTTTAGTTTATGTATTATATACCCAGTATATATGTTTGGCTTTGATTATTAATTTAAAAAAAACACAGTGGCATAGATTTAGGATTTTAGTATTATTATATAGCTATATATTGTTATTATTTTTCTCTTCCAACTTTGAAATGAAAGATCATTATCAATTTTATAAACACTTTACTTCTAAAATACTGTAATGTAAAATGACAATGCATGGTTTTGGTTTTTTTGTTTGTTTTTTTTTTTTTGTTTTTGTTTTTTTTTGTTTGTTTTTAATTATTATTATTATTATTATTTTTTAACACAGGGTTTCATACATATATGTCTTTTAATTGTACAATTCTGAGCTGTAGGCAAAATTGTCAAATGAACTTATAAGTGCATGTAATATATGTAACTTTGAATTTACTTACATGCTCATTGGGATTAAAAAATTGTACGTTGCTTTATATTACAATATATGCAATTGCCGTGATATTCCATTTCCATATATTATCCTTCTATTTATTAATTGAAAAAAAAAATATGATTAAAACATTCCATTCAGTCATTATGCATATTTGCATGTTGGTGTCAAATCAAAAGATTTTCATAGGGGAAAGGGGGGGGGGGGGGATTTAGGTTGCGGTTATCTCCATAGTGTTAACTTTTGCATGCAATGGAGTTACATTTAACAATTTTCATATTTTGTTCTAAGTTTTTGTTTCAATAACAAACTGCGATATGACTTAGTGTTTACCCCTCCCCTTATATGATATATTTATTACATTAGTCAGAATTGATTTCATATTATTTTTATATAATCCCCTCCCTTTCCGGACAAGGGTACATGTTTTATGCAATTTTCTCTCTCATATCCACTAAATGCAACCACCATATCTGGCCATATTTAAATCCACTAATGTATTGCATACATTTTATTTCTTGAGATACTGCATCATGTATCAATGCAAGCATGTCTAGTGTATTAATGTTGATAATATACATAACATGATTACTGTTTAATCTGTATCTTTTACTAAAAAACAATAATATGACTTCTTTTTTAATGTAATTTTGTGATGAATTTACTGAAATCACCCAATCAGACTTGCAGTCTGATATTCCTCTGTGTGGGCTGCTGCGTTGGGGTTTGTCTGGTGTCCGGTGATTAATTTTGCAGACGTCAGAGGGTGTTTGACACCTGGTACTCTCGACAAGTAAGGCCAACCCGTTTTCATTCGTATATGCATCATATAGCGCATAAGAACTGCCAGTATAGCGCCTAACACCACATTTCTCACTGCACTGTTGTAATTACATTCGGGTCGCCGCCATTTTTCAGGCTCCATCGTTCCTGCCACCTAGCGGTGGTTATGAAGATCCCAAGAACGATAACTAAAATTCTCTATTTTAAGGCGATTTTCGCACTATATATAAAATCGGAATAAAATTTTTCACACTTTCGAAGATTGATAATGATATTTGAAGACTTCATTTATAACTATGTATAAATGGTGGTTCATTTCAGTGTTGCTGTTTTGAGTATTTATATTTGATATTGCCGACAGTTTATATGAATTATTACACAGTAACCACTTTTTGTTTTCTGTCATGTAAATTAGACCAAGTGATGCAAGATTAAAATAAACATATTTTAACATGATGTACAGTGAAGCTTCTCCAAATCGGCCCCTCAGAAAACAGGCCCTCCCTGAATATCGGCCGATTTTTAAAGTCCTGGCAGAAATCTTAGCATTTCTTTAGGAAGAACCCCTCACATTATCGGCCACCCCTATAAACCGAACGCTTTTTTTTTTTTTTAGAACATTTGTTAACAAACATGTATAATTTCCCTTCATCATACCGGCCACCTTTTGAGGACGTAAAAATGTGGCCAGGTTTGAAAAATGAGAGACTGGCCGACTGGTCAGGTAATTATCGGCCTATCCAGGGGAGGTGTGAAAAAATAATTGGTCTCTCTAATTCCTTAATTTACCTGTGACATGTCCACAGCGTTAGTGGCCCCTGCCAATTAAGGTATTCCTTGCAAATTCTGTAGAAAAGTTAATAAAAAGATGTGCCAAAGTGCCAAAATCGATCCTGTCACCAAAATAAGTGAAACTCTCTCCAATTATACTTTAAGATTTATAGGTTATAAAACATTTTATTTTTTCACAATATCTTTTCTAGTTTTCTTTTTACAGTCATTCAAAATTGATATAGTTTTCTACATGTTTACGATGACGTTATGACGTTGACGTGATTTACTATAACGTCATGAGGAAAAGGTTATGTATAAAAAGGTAATACGTACGTAAAGACCCCGTGGCCATACACTGAATGCAAAATCTTTATATGGAATGAGAGAAAATTGCATAGCATAAAGAAATACATATTATGATTACTTAGTTTATTTTTAACAGGGCACGTGCCTCACCGAGGAAAAATCTTCAAAGATATAATGATAAAATGATAAACAGAAATTGTGTTTGTTCACTCAAATGAGAAGCTTACATGCAAATAAAGTACAATTATTCCAACTTGGTAAATAAAGTTAACAATAGTTCAATTTATCTAAAAAATGGGAATATAGTGTATATTGCATGCAAGTGGCAATTTATTCTATTTCATTTAAAATATCACATGTATTCAAAAATACCCTGAACTTAATGTGCATTGTAGTGAATCTCTTTAAAAAAAGTTTGCTTTAAATATTTTTTTTTTACTTGATTCTCTAGAGATTTGTACATGATAAAGAATTGATTCCTTTCTTGTCTAGCGAAGTAAAGGAATATAAACTATTATTTGTTTCACTATTAGTATTATATATGTGTAAATGTTATATAATATTTAATAACAATGTCGCTCTATTGTCTGTTTATACTAATGCAATGGCATTGAATGACCAAGTCAGAACCATTGCAACATGCATAGAAAATGCATATTGTACATGTTGTGCCCGTATAATTTTTAAAATGGTACAACTGACATTCACTTTTCTATCAATCCCCATTCTTATTGCGTTTCTAACTTTGTAATACCTTTTGATGTACTTCATTTATGGAATATATAATTATCATAACAGTATTTCCCTTCATTGTATGGAAAACACATTCATGAAATATTTTGAATTTAAAAGAAATAAAAAAAATATATATCAAATAACTGAACTCCTCCATTTACACCAACTACATGTAACATAAATTAGCATGACTATAGATAGATAGAGAGATTCATTCAGGTAAAATCAATGTATGACTCAGGGTGATATAAATAGACAGATGGAACTTTAGGACATAATGAAATATAACTACATGTATCCATATCTAGTATGATCTTAAGATCATACTATTTCAATCTCAAATCCTCTAAGTGAATCTGCATATATTACATGTACAAAAAAAAAAAATACAAAAAAAACAAAAAAAAAACAAACAAAAAAAACCCCACTACATAGGAAGTTATAAAACTTTAAATCTCATTATAGATAATATTTATTCCATAGATATCAAAAATAAATATACTCTGCAAAAAAAGAAACGCATAGCCCTTTTGAAATTTTAAAAATGCAAATTATGTATTTTACCAGGTAAACTGAAATGGTCAATTGAGTAATTGATTTTTTACAGGTAAGTATGAAACTTTAAAGGTCTGTTCATTTGATTTGGCTCTCTGCCAAATTAGCTCGGCGACTCTCTAAAATTGCACATCACCTCTATCGCCATGGAATTTGGCTTACGTTTTTCACGAGAACTTTGTGCTTAATTCAACCACTATATTAAAGCGTATAAAAGGACGAAGTTTGAAGCTTGAATTCATCATAACGTTAAAATGCTGCCATGCCAAGGTTGAACCCTGCTACTCGAAATATCGTCATTGGCCGTCTCCAGGCCGGAGTATCCCAAAGTGATATTACACGAACTGAAAACGTAAATCAGAGCACAATTTCTCGGCTGTGGAACAGATTCCAGCAGACTGGCTCTACTAATGACCGACCGAGGAGTGGGCGACCTCGCATTACGACTCCTGGACAAGATCGCTACATCCGGGTCTTTCATCTACGGAATCGAACCGTTGCTGCATTAGCTACTGCAGTCGGAATACCTGGATTGAGAAGAATCAGCTCGCAGACAGTCCGCAACCGACTTCGACAATATGGCATTAGACCCAGAAGACCGTATTTTGGAGCAGTTTTGACACCGTTACACAGACGAGAAAGAGTCCGATGGTGCAACAGATTGAGGGGCTGGACATTCCGCAACTGGCGTAGAATCTGGTTCAGCGATGAGTCCCGTTTTCTGCTACAGAAACGTGATGGAAGAATCCGTGTATACCGGCGCAGGAATGAACGTTTCTCTCCCTCGTGTGTCCAAGAAGTGGATAGCTTCGGTGGAGGTAGCGTCATAATGTGGGCGGCGATCTCTAATGACCGTAAAACAGAACTGGTACATGTCCCGGGCAATTTAAACGGCTCAAAGGTACAGAGACGAAATTCTCCAACCTCACCTGATGCGCGTAATTGACCGACAGAGGGAGTTATTCCAACATGACAATGCTAGGCCTCACACAGCCCGCTTAACAATTGACTACCTTCAGCAGAACAACATTAATGTGCTACCATGGCCTTCCAAATCACCGGATTTGAATCCGATTGAACACTTATGGGACCAACTGGATAAACGTGTGCGCCTGCGCCAACCTCCGCCTCAGACCCTCGATCAGCTCCGTCAAATGTTACAACAGGAATGGCGAACAATTCCACGCACTAACGTAAGAACATTGATTGACTCTATGCCAAGGAGATGCAGAACTGTGTTGGCAGCTCGAGGTGGTCATACACGGTACTAACTTAAACGTGACAGGAAGTGTTCTTAACTGTAATGATCTGACTTTTTTTTCACCAATATCTAAGGTTTGGACTGTAATTTTTTTCAATTGAAACAATTCTAGTGAATATCTACATTTTTTATTGTAAAATCATAATCCAAAATACATCTACTAAATCTTAAAAAATCCATTATGCGTTTCTTTTTTTGCAGAGTATATATGGCTATTTCCGAATATAGTGATGAATTGTTTGTTTCTGTAGTAGTAGTGTCTGCATTAATTACATAACACATCCACTGGTCTAGCATCCACCATGAATGTTTTCCTCAGAAATCGTCTCATTTCAATGATTTCACATTTCTTCCTGTCATTTGGCTTGGTTCTTTTCTCACATAAAACACACGGGATCTATTTCTGCCATCAACTGGCTCCATTCTACAAAAACACAAAGCAAAGAATTTAAGTGGGAATGATATGTTTGCATTTTTTCAATTACTCATAAATTCATATAGTGAGAGAGAGAGAGAGAGAGAGAGAGAGAGAGAGAGAGAGAGAGAGAGAGAGTTTATCTACATTTTATAAAAAATTATTGACCACATCCATATGGAATTGTTTATTATTATTTTTTTTACGTTATGTATGTTTTTACTAACTGGTAATTTATTTCTTTTAATTATTTTTTTCTACTGGTTTTCGTTTATTTTTGTCAATGATTCAAAGAGAAATAGTCAATAATTCTACACGAAAAATAATTATAATTATAACTATGACAATCACTGTTATATGGGGTATATGTTTAATGTGGATTTTTCTTTCAAGGTATAATGTTCTTTCATTTATTTATCTTCAAATTCTTGTTATTTTTATTCCTGCATACATTTCCTCACTTAGATACAACGATTTATTTATCATTTTTGTATCAAAAAGCAATATTTATTATTTCTAATTCATTAATCTGTTATTCACATGCATTTCTAGATTGTGTTCCGCAAGGGTTTAAAATTTCGTGAATCGGAATATCTATGAAACGAAATCTCTAGTTACCGGCTGACCTAGTGGCGGTTGACAAGGAAACGTAAACAGTTGATACTGTCATGTGACTAACGAAACACCGTAGAATACATCTGATAAAAAAAAAGGGGGGGGGGGGGGGGTCAGACTCGATAAACTTATTATCAGTGATTAGCAAAGGCCAAAATAAAATCTATACATGTATTTGATTTATATTTTATCTTTTTTTATTTTTTTTTTATTTTGGTTTTTGTTTTGTGGTTTTTTGTTTTTTGGGGGTTTTTGGGTTTGGTTTTTTTTTTATGTGATCCCTTCCCATGCAGACGTGTATGTATAGGATCATGTATCGAGGTGATCTAACAATTAAACAAAAATGAAAGCATTGGTGCTAGATATTTACTCAAAATGATTTCTTTTAGTTATAAGCTTAACTGTATATCAGGACCAATCATAAGAATTTGTGTTTGAAACAAAGGGAAGTCACCGGTTTCGTAGTGACATAAAGGTGGATCCAGTAACTTGAGTGGGTATTTGATTATGTTACTATGTGGTTTAAATCGATGAAGAAACTACTTACTTGTATGCATTCAATTTTCTTCAGTTTTCCATGGTTTTACTACATAAATAATCTTCATCTTCTATTTCATCTCCAAGAGTACGTAGATGTTTGGGATCATGACATGTTCAGCATACGATGATATGTGTTCCGTTTATTATTTTTAAATAAAATTATTTCTATCATTATTATTATTATTTCTATCATTATTATTATTATTTTTTTTTTTTTGTATTATTTTCAAACAGATCTTAAGAATGAGTAATGATACTATGCCCTCCCTATTTAATTTGGCATTTTTATGACACATACCAAAAATCCATGCATGGAATGAAAAAATCCGGTTATTTACAGAAAGTATAAGTTTATAATGCACATAACCCCCAAGTCTCGATTCAAAAAATATTTCGATCTTTTTAACCTAATTTTATTATTGATTTTTATTCTTGCAGTAACTTTTAGATCGAGGCATGGGGCGATATAAAAAATTGTATCCAGAATGGTGACAGGTAACAAAATTTGCCAAAAAAAAACGGTGACCGATACAGGGTTAGCTTGTTATAATATCTATCTGCATGAGTTTTCGCGGAAAATATGCAATGGATTTTTAAGAAAGAAGGCCCAAGCTTTTTCATACTATGATAAATTTTGCAATTTGGGAGACTTTATTTTACTCATAATCACAGGGCCGATTTTGATACTTCGTGGATTTAGTTTTTTGAATGAAAATAGTAGGCCTATCAAGTACCATACTACCTTATGGATATAAGTGGCAGTGAATTGAAAAAAAAAAATGAATAATTTTCTTAGATTCTAAAGATTAAAATTTGAAATAGATACTGACAATACTATTCTGTATTGTCAACAATACTTTCTAAAATGTTAAAACAATTTGTCATTAAGAACATAAGCGATGGATGTAAACATAGTTTTTATAGGTAATGGGGAATTGTGTGTGTGTGTGTGTGTGTGTGTGTGTGTGTGTGTGTGTTGTTTTGGTAAACCAATCTGCTCTAATCATGAGATCAAAGTGAACAGTACCTACTCTGTGTTTTATTTACAGTAATTACTGCTTATGGTATCTCCCAAATCGATGTGTTTGTTTTGTTTAATAACAAATAAGCTGTGTTTCTACATAAATACTGCTAGTCTGTAAATCTCTGTATTAATCTGTGTCATCCAGCAAAGCGACAACGTGTTGAGCTACAAACGGTTTTAACACACTGTTGAAGTCCACAGTTTTAACACAGTGTTGAAGTCCACAGTTTTAACACACTGTTGAAGTCCACAGTTTTAACAAAGTGTTGAAGTCCATAAACACAAGCTGTTTAAGGCACCAGTCACGTTAAAGCCCACAAACACAAGTGCACAGCTTTTTAGGAACACAGTGTTGAAGTCCACGGTTTTTAAGGAAGATGTTTTGCTAAGAAACCCGGTTTTACACAGTGTTCGCAGATTTTAAAGTCGCTCTGCTCAGTCTACTGTATCAAGATTGTCCTAGACTCTCCGCGATCGGGAAATCTGGCTGTAACATCTAGCTTAGCATATAATGTTGATGTTTTGCTTCTTAGAAAAGCAGCTATTTTCTAAAAGTCAGATAGAGTGAAGAGCAAACTATTGGTGGAGGAGAGAACCCAGATACAATGTATCCGGGAAGAGACCACCGACTTTCCAAAAGTAAACTGGCAAACTTTCTCACATATATCGGCGCGAGCGGGATTCGAACCTGCGCCGACTAGAGGTGAGAGGCCTTGTGATTTTGAGCGCAATGCTTTAATCATTCGCCCACGGAGCCTTGACGATGTTAAAATCGACCGAGAGCGCAATGATACATAGTTATCCTCAGTGTTTTAATCCACAGTGGTAAGATGTGTTAATAACCTTATGATGCCTCGGTGTTTTAATCCTCAGTGAGAAGATGTATCGTCAGTGTTCAACTAGTGTTGTTTTTTTAATTCTAAAATAAACACTCATAGTTTAGTCAGCAGTCACCGTTTGTTTAGATTTCACACAGTGTTTGCAGTTTATGACACCCACTCTGCTCAGTCTTCTGCGGGGTTGCTTATGTATCGACCAGGCTGAAGCTAGCAGCCACCAACCAACAGCCAATAAGCCCATGAAAGCTTGCAACCAATAAGGAAAATCATCAAAGGACCGAGAGTACTCATAGGAAGATATTTTAAGAAAAGAAAAAAAAAAGAATTACATTCATGTTTTGAATAAATAAATGTCAATTGCGATTTTTATAAGTGAATTAAATTTGCAATATATATATATATATATATATATATATATATATATATATATATATATATATATATTGTTTACATAAATGTCTTACCTTAAAATGTTCGCTGTCACCCCAAATCGTAAAATCCCGAGGAGTCTAGAAGTATTTGAACAAGTTCCGAGTTCACCTCTTCAACAATACAAACAATCAGCCAATCACGATAAGGAATCAAAAGAGCGTGTTTATAAAGTTAAAAGTGGTAAAATATGGATCGAATTAGGCAGATCACACACCTTTCGGGCAACTAATCTTATTCAGAGGTAGCATCAAAACGTATAATTTCTCCACGCTTTATACAACAATTCCTCACGATGAATTAAAATCTAAACTTTTTCAGATAATAGATTATTGCTTTTTGAACAAAAATGACAGTCGAAAATACAAATTTCTAGTGATTGGAAAACAAGGTACATATTTTGTTAGACACCACTTGTATATGTCTTGGGGATTTATGATTACGATTTACACATTGTTTACTTCGCCATGCAAAACTTCCAATGTTGTCTACGGAATTGAATGTAACCTATGCGGGCTCATTTATATCGGGGAAACAAAAGGGTCCTTAAATAAACACATGTCGGGCCATAGATTTGAAATTAATAACGGGACTCAACAACTTCGTTATAAACATTTTATTTCTCCCGGCCATTCCATCTTATCAATGAAAGTGAGAATTATATAAAAAAAAAATTATCATCACACCAACAGTCCTACATTAAGTACACATTTCCGTAGACAACGAGAGGAATACTGCATTAGGAAATTAGGCACTGCCTTTCCGCATGGGTGCAACAATATTGGAAGCATAGGAAATATTTCCAGCCCACAGTGTAACAATGTAAATGTGATGGGACTTTTTAACAATACACCTAGACGTAAACGTAGTCATGGACATCGTTCCTACAACAAACCCATAATACATGATGTTTCTTTTGACTTCCTTTTACCTTTTGTAAATAGATCATTGGGTCCTTATCACATTTGCACCAATCTCTACTGTGTCTCTTTGAAACTTTTGTATGAATCACAAGAAAAAGCTAACGCTAAGTCCTGCTTGGATTCATCTAAACCGGAATACAGACTTCAATATAAGATTTGGGATGTTGCCCATCACAGACTCTTTGGTCCTCCACATATTATTGATGAGAGTTAACTCAAGACACCTCGCCGATTCCTTTATCTTAAATTTGACAACAAAGGAATTGATGCTGTCAACATTAACAACATCCTTAACCATAAAAAGTACAGTCCTGTATTCCGCTTTACTTTAAGATGAAATCCACACCTGGTGTGTCATATAGATATACTTCCACTATTGCATCCAAGTTATTTAATTATAAACAGACGTTGCAATGCCTTGATATTGAGCAATTACAACGAAGTCCTCCAAATTGTTCATGTTCTTCTCCCTCGTTTAATTACAGTCCCACTGGTCATATCATTACAGGAGACATAAATATTGTACAAAATGAAGATCTTAAGTCCCAGATTTTAAAAGTTCCTAAATTCCGAGAACCTCGCTCATTTAGATGAAGACATAATTTCATGGCTATCATGAATTCTATGGAAGAATATGCCAGACGTTGGACGGAATCTGAAGGAGAGGAACTTGACACTTTGTCTGAGTGGATCAAAAGTATTCGAAAATTGTTAAAATCCCGCAGTCACCATTTGATGGGGAAAATGCGCACTTTTTATCCTTCTGTTTTTAAGAAAGCAGAAGTGACGAATGAGTTACGTAGACTACATGAAAACGTTGTGCTAGTACCAGCGGATAAAGCAAGTAACAACATTGTCTTTGTTTGTAAATGTCTTTTAAATGAAATGGGGTTTACTTCAACATCTGGGAATCCTACTTATACTCGAAGCAATCTTACAAAGGATGGAATTCTTCATAATCATCTTTCCGTTTTAAATACTTTTGACATTCCTAAGAATCAGGATCAGTTTGAATTACCATGCCTTTATTGGATTCCGAAATTACATAAAAATCTTTACAAACAAAGATACATTGCTGGTTCCAGTAAGTGCTCTACCAAGCCTTTATCTTTATTACTAACTAAACTGCTAACAGCTATTAAAGAATCACTTCAGAGATATTGTTCCACTACATATTCTAGAGGGGGCCTCCGTGGCCGAGTAGTTAAAGCATTGCGCTCAAAATCACAAGGCCTCTCACCTCTAGTCGGCGCGGGTTCGAATCCCGCTCGCGCCGATATATGTGAGAAAGTTTGCCAGTTTACTTTCAGAAGGTCGGTGGTCTCTTCCCGGATACATTGTATCTGGGTTCTCTCCTCCCCCTACAAAAACTGAACGCCATCAGATAACTGAAATATTGTTGAGTGTGGCGGAAAACAACAATCAATCAATCAATCAATCAACATATTCCAGAAGTGGTGTCAATCAGATGTGGATTCTCAAAAACTCTAAGGAACTTTTGGAAAATCTAAAGTCTCAGGATTTTTCTAAAATTGACATCATCAAAAAATGTGATTTATACAACAATTCCTCACGATAAATTAAAATCTGGACTGTTTTAGATAATAGATAATTGCTTTTTGAACAAAAATGGCACTCGAAAATACAAATTTCTAGTGATTGGAAAACAAGGTACATCTTTTGTTAGACACCACTCCGATAGCCCGCACCAGTACTCTGAAGCAGACATTAAGAGTATGCTTGACTTTCCTGTAGATAAATTTACGTAGTGTTTGGAAACCAAATCTTCCAACAATCCATTGGCATTCCCATGGGCACTAATTGTGCTCCCTTATTGGCAGACTTATTTTTATATCCTTATGAAGCGGAATTTGTTCAGAAACTATTACAGGATAGAAAAAAAACTCGCCGTGTCCAACAACCAACATATAGATATATCGATGACGTCTTATCAATTAACAATCATAATTTTCATAATTATGTCCATTTGATATATCCCGATGAACTCAAAATAAAGGACTCTACAGAATCTGACGTGTCTGCTTCATATTTGGATATTTTACTTAATATTGACTCTAATGGCAGACTGACAACTACAACTACATTATATGACAAGCGTGAATACTTCAACTTTGCAATCATCAACACTGAGCCATGCAATACCTTTGGACGATAGTTTAAAAATCGAACCAATTACAATTACTTATGTCAAGATCATAGACCAAAACAAATGGACAATCGGTTTTCAGACACAGGTCATGCCGGTCTGAATTTCATTTGTGGGTTGTGCGTTTTAATGTATCATCATGATCGTACGAACAGGAACGCAGATTTTTCAGTTGAGAAAATTCAAGTTCTACTTGATTGGGTGGCATAACAGAAAGGCGCGTCTCATTTACCCGTATATTTATCTTTACATAAACAGCAAAAAAGAGGACGTGGGAGGGTATTTGTGATAAATCGGGTGATTCGTCCATCTACTCAAAAACTGTGAATATTTTTAGAAGAAATAGTCTTCCTATACTACTGACAGTAAGAAGAAGGTATACCGGTAGCACAGGGAAGCTGTGAAAACCGCGAATGTCTGTACTTATTCACGATAGCATCATTGTTTAAGGAATGAGAGTACCAAACCCCTGGATGCGTAACCCGCACGCAGTTTACCCAAGATTGAGCGGAGGTATAAATGTTTAGGTGTGGCGTGATTGGTTAATATCAAGAGTGAAACTATTTGAAATTGAGAGAAGTAATATAGAAGTTTAAATTAATTGTCGGAATGAAAAATTATCGGACAAAATCGAGAAAGTACTGAGAAAATTGCCATGGTAGGGGTGTGTTTGAAATGAAAAGTGTAATTTACTGCAGATTGCTATGTGTTGTAAAAGAGTACAAATATGACCAATAAAAGCAACGGGACCCTATATAATTATTGTCGTTTTTATTAGCACTTGGAATGAACTTTGAAATCTTGGCGGTCATTTATCTAAAATTAATTTCGTTAATTTGTGAGAGGACCAAATGTTAGTATTGAGGTCTATGGGAAATGAATTGGTACTCTTTTCCCTTAAGCAATCTTGTGGGTTGTTAATATCTCTAAATATCTTTTCACTGTTTCAGTGACCTTCGCTTCAATGTCAAAGCTGCTGTCATGTTTATTATACATACTTAGGATGATCTTAGGACAAGGATTATGCTGTCCTAAAGTTCGGAAAGCTTCGAGAAACATACTTAAGGCTAGGACGTGTCTTAAGACATACTTAGGACACGTCTTAGGTTCCTGAAAATGTCTGCTGATGTTTATGAAATAATGACTGTAAGACTAGTTTCAGTTAGACTTAGAAGTCAGAGTGAGACAATCCGCATGAATATTTTTCCCCCAAATTCTTGGAGAATTGATTGACAATAAAAAGGGGCCAATTTTTAGTCACATCGATGAAGCTGCGAAAAGAGTAGACAGAACGAGAGAACGAGTTACTTTGTTGACAGACCTAAATGTGACATTATATCATAATTCACGGGTAATACATTCCCCACGATTTTCTTGTGTTAATCATGCAAAAATACACGTGGCAGTAATTTGTTAGATTGAATAGTGAAAAAAAAAAAAAAAAAAAACAAAAAACAAAAAAACAACAACAAACAAACAAACAAACAAAAATAAACCAATAAAACTTATAAAACATTAGTTTGTATATCTCCACGTTCTAAGTACATAAAACTGATAAATAACATTATCTATGATAACCTAATGGCGCTTGAAATCACACTTTATTTAAGAATGACCATTTCTAGCCTTGAAACCAACACTGAGGACAGATCATAACAGATGATTACCCTGCAACATTTCTGCATAAATATCCACATGAATATTATATGAGAATAGCATGAACATTGCAGAAATATTCGCATGAAATTCATACGGCGTTTATGTGAGAATAATATGAGTCAATATTCTCTGTAGAAATAATCGTCATGTATTAATACGTCTTTTTGGGGAGGGGATAGGGTAGTTGTTAATTGTTTATTGGTTTTCCAAAGAATAAAACGTCACCTTTTTTTTCGGGGGGGGGGGGGGGGGGTGCGTTATGTATTGTTTACCGATTTTCCAAAACAATAAAATAATAAATTTGGAGGGCGGTACTATTAATTGTTTACTATTGTTCCAAATGAATAAAAATTTATTTCTTTTACATATAGTATTAAAATGGAGATGTTTCAAATGTGGATGTACGAAATAAAAATAAATTTTAGAACCGCTCATACCTGGAATTTGACATGAGGTATATATAGCACCGATATACCACGCGCGTCATATGACACACAGAAACCTTGAAGACAGAGTTCAGCTAAAAGGTCAATTTGAAAAAAAGATTATTGTACAATTGTTGATAAGAAGGAGGGGGTTTTATTAACTGAGCTTGCCAATGTCGTGTGACTTTATCTCAGTGTTCTAAATTTTACATTTATCTTCTTTTAATGTACACTTGATGCTGGTAATGTAATGTTATAAATTTGACATTTATCTTATTTTAATGCTCACTCGATAGTGGTGAGTTTGTTCTACTATTATACAACACCGGTAGCAAAATTTGATCACAGAACAATTTTGAATGATTTTAATCAAAAATGTCATTTTTACAATTATTTTTACATCTATTATTAAAATGGAGATGCTTCAAATGTGGATATACGAAATAAAAATAATTTTTAGAACCGCTCATACCTTGAATTTGACATGAGGTATATATAGCACCGATATACCACGCGCGTCGTATGACACCCAGAAACCTTGAAGACAGAGTTCAGCTAAAAGGTCAATTTGAAAACAAGATTATTGTACAATTGTTGATAAGAAGGAGAGGGTTTTATTAACTGAGCTTGCCAATGTTGTGTGACTTTATCTCAGTGTTCTAAATTTTACATTTATCTTATTTTAATGTACACTTGATGCTGGTAATGTTATAAATTTGACATTTATCTTATTTTAATGTTCACTCGATGCTGGTGAGTTGGTTTCACTTTTATACAACACCGGTAGCAAAATGTGATCACAGAACAATTTTAAATGATTTAAATCAAAAATGGTTATTATGAAATAATGATGAATGTGAAGTAAATCAAATTCACACAAAGAAGCGTACGTTTTTGCACTTGAGATTGTGTGGAAGAGTTATCCGCCCTAGGTAAAGAGACGAAAAATCTCGTATTCTAAAAATATCCGCGGAAAATGATTAAATTTACCTTATATTGTGGTATCAAATATTTGTTTTGAATAATTGTTTCAATAATTTCAATAATTGCTGAACAGGATTTGTAAAAAATAAAAAATAATTAATAAGAAGAGAGATTACTTTAAAAATTTAGGCGTCAGTACAAAACGTTTCACGATAATACATCTATGTTAAACGATTTCCATAAATTCAATAAAATAAAAGATGAAAAGTATACAGGGTTGCTTAATTAATATAACGCTGTTTACCTGTATTTGAAAAAAGATTTATTTCAATAAACTGGAAATAGTTGAAAATTTAATATCAAACGCAACTGCAGCCTATGCAATTTCTATTGCAGAAGTGAAGACAGCTGTGGGTAAACTGAAATTCAATATCAGATGTTGCGTGGATTACAGTTGTGTGTGTGTGTGTGCGTGTGCGTGTGCGTGTGTGTGTGTTGTTGTTGTTGTTTTTCTCTTTTGCTTTTTTTCCCTTGCGTTTTTTTTTCTTATTTTTAAAAATCAAAATGTGGCGATATATTATTACTGATATTGCAAAGGTTGAATAATGATATATTTGTTCGGATCTCTGTGGGTGGCTTTATTTTCCAGTATTTAAAAAGGGCAATGTCATTAACTTTAATAATTAAAGATATATTTCGTTGGTGAGTTGCTTTGGAAAATTATTTGCCAGTATATTAAATAATAGAGTTATAGAATCGGAAGAAGAATTTTACATATCCTTAGTTTGGTTATAGGGAGAAACGTTCTACTGTAGATGCAATACTTATTTTACAGTCACTTATATTATTAACAAAACTAGGTTACGTTGTTGTTTCATCGACAACTATACCATTAAACAGCCTTTGCAATATCAGTAACAATATATCGCCACAAAAAAAACAAAAAAAAAACAAAAAAAAAAAACAAAAACAAAAAAAAAAAACCTGGAATCCTCGCAACATCTTATATCAACTTTCAGGTTACCCACAACAGTCTTCATTTCTGTAATAGAAATTCCATTAAGTACAGTTCCACATAAAAATCAGGCAGAGGGTGATAAGTCAACCGTCAGGGATTGGGCTAATACTTATATATATATATATATATATATATATATATATATATATATACATACATATTAGCATTATTTAGAAGAACTCATTCTGTGACTTTTTTTTTCATATGATGCACAGAACTGTTTTACTAAAAATAAAACACCCATGTTTTGACCGAAAATGACTCATAAAAATGCTATATATTCTTAAAGATTTTTTTTTTCAAAATGATAAGATGACATATTTTCAAAATGCTTATGTAGAATGAAGGAGAAAGTTACTATCTACCCATTTCTGTCGTCATAATGAGTATTTATGATATGTTACCATGGTAACCGATGCTGTAGATAACCACCATATTTCTTAATAGAAAAACATTCCAACTTCCAGACCATTTTTTTTTCTCGAAACAGCAAACACTTTCAAAAAAGTTTCATAATAAAATAAAGAACATTAAAAAATAGTTATGTTTACACATGGGGAAATATTTTCTGTTGAAAGTTTTGATTGTGCTTAGAAAAACTTCAGTGGAAATTGTGAAATTTGGCGGGAAAATAATACATTTTAATGTTTTAAAGTTTTCTTTTACTAGCAAACTATTCCAAAAACACAGTTTTTTGTCATTTTCTAGTAAATATAATATTTACTTATATCTAAGGCTATCTTGCTGATGTGTTTATATCCCATATGCATCTATGTAATGCAAGAAATTATAAAGAAGAGAAATATGGGTCGGGATCGAAGTCCGATTATTATTAACCCATAACCTAATTCAGATTTCCTCATGGCGTAAACATAAACTATTAGGGCCTATGTTTTACTCTTTATGGTGAGCTTAAAGTAGTACAAGTATTTTTGGCTGGACAATTTGAAATGGGTGGGTAATTAATACATTAAAGGAAAATGATCTGTGGGATTTTTAAAAATCTGGCCAACAATTTCAGAAATATGATGACTCAAACTTCATTATTAACGTATACCACTTGACTTTCTCATATTATCCTTCGTTTGAGAAGAACAAAAATATTGAGTGTGATGTTTTTAAAGTTGTGTATGTATGGCTGTTAAGAAGAAAAAAAAATATTGAATACAGAAACTACATGTATTTTTGTTGTTAATGATGTAAAAGTTACAATAAAATGACCCTAGATAATTCAATGAATATACTGTAGAAAAGGGATTTTTTTCAATGAATCATGGTATTAAAAAATATAGCACAGTGCTGTAGTCTTATTACAGGTTGCATTCAGATTTAACAAAAATATAACTGTGTTTCACTTAATCATGTAAATACTAGTTTATGTAATGTGTTAATTGAAAATGAATCCTTAATTATTCCATCACTACATTCCATAATCTGTAAGATTTTTTTTAATAGTTGAAACTGGTAAGTTTAGATCCTCTATAAACTATATATGTACACAGAAACAGGGATATGACTTCAAAACAAACTTGAAAATTTATACATTTGTAACAAACATATTTATGAAACTATGAAACAGGGGGAAAGTTAGAAAAATTTCAAGGGTTTAGACCCACGCTTGTACCTTTTCCACACAGAAAGGTGTGGGTGAAGAGCCCAAAATTGCAAGAAATAGACCAATATTTGATTTATCCTATGATTTGTCAGATAATAAAATTTACATGTACTTTTGCATGTGAATACAACTTCATTATACAGTTGAACCCATTGCTATCTACGTTTTTTTCAATTTTGAATTTAAGTCCATTGGGACTTCTAGTTGAAGTAACTTGAAAATACATCATATAAGAATGCTTTCATGTTTATTTGTCATGATTTATTTCTTCATAAAGTTTCAATATTGTGTTCGTATTAAATTTGAGTCTGTCTTGATGAATTTGTGGACAAAATACTGGAAACGGTTCTAGGATGACATGACATCCAATCATTTGTCTCGCCGTGGTCGCCCCGGCCGTAAACCTATTGCGCAGGCGGCGTTGCCGTATGAACACTTGTGACGTTGTCACAAACGGTTGACCAGGTCTTGGGCGATCATTTAGGGATCCTGTGGTATGGAATCGTGAAAACAGCCGGCTAACTATACAAGAATAGACATTGAAACGCCTTCCAACTTCACGCAGTCTAACGCCTGCTTGCAGCTTACCAAGTACCTGATTGCGCATTTCATTACTTAAGCGCGACATAGTCTTGGTTTTGATTTTTTTCTGTTAGTGGTGTCTTTTACCAATACAGTTGTTTTATCGCGAAAAACTACCGCGATGCTACTCACAACGCGCAAACAATGAACACAGGTAAATCGAGATGGGTTTGAAAATCAATACGATGTATCCTGGGTAAATTTTGCAATAAAAGCTTTATATGTAATGTTTTCAAAACAAAAACAAAAAAATAAACGTATGTTGCGTTTTTATACTCCGTTAGTATATATATATATATATATATATATATATATATATATATGTGTGTGTGTGTGTGTGTGTGTGTGTGTGTGTGTGTGTTAAAACAAAACTGAAAAAAATGTTAAGCTATTACTGTAGCGTAGGTAGTTATTGTTGCAGTACGTCAATTGTCTTTACGTTACTACTATTTTCTATTTTTAATTTTTTTTATTTTTTTTATATTTTTTTTTTCATTTATTTATTATTTTTTTGCTTTTTTTTTTCTTTGGAGATATGACATGTTTCTTCTTTGATGTCGGAGTATACATCATTGAAATGAGGGAAGAAAAATGTGTTATGGTGGGTGTTTATGTCACCTGGTATGTGTAACTCCAACATTCAAATGCTCCAATAAAAATGTCTGCACCATAATAAATTACACTGCTGTCACATTAATGTGTGTTGACCAAGAATTATTCTAATCAGGTTTAAAAATAAATCAAACAAATTATAAACATTTTGATTAGATCAACGATGTAGAGTAATGTTAACAAATGTCACCGCCATTTGTTATTAATCACAGAGTGATAAGATTAATTCAGTTTTACGTATCATGCGTAGGTTTTCTTTTACATAACGAACACCAGACAGTACAATGCCTAACGAGAGGAAAACATTTTGTTTCATATTTTTGGAACAACTTGTCATTATAACTTCTGATTATTTTGTCTTATTTGATCCTAGTTGTCCGAATATAGACTGGGCAGAATTGATTAGAGGAAAAAAATGATTCATCAGCGCGTGTCTCTTAATGTGTCGTTTTTAGATTATTATATATGCAATCAAATATGATAAACACCGGTCGCGGTAGCTCATTGGAAGAGCGTTCGTTCCATAACCGGGAGGCCGTGAGCTTGACCTCCGCTGGTTCCATGGCCAACGTCAAACCTAAGACGTAAAAATGGATAGAGATTGCTCCTTTTCTAAACGCTCGGCATTTGCAAGTGAGAATCACGGGTTTTTCGGATAAAAGTGGAGCTCCTGTGACGTGACGGGCGTTGACACAATAAAGAACCCTCATTACTACGGCCCCGAGCGCTAAGCATGGGTCTAAATATTTGGTACTTAATCTACCACTGGGAACATCTCGATATGAGTGAAAAATTCTTGACGGGATGCTAAAACACAAAACGGTCACATTGAAATATAATCTTAATTGTATTGCGACGTGTTCGTTTTCTTCTTCTTTTATCTCTGTTTATCTGCACATGCCATTACTAATGATGTTGATATAGTTGAAAACGAGGACCCGGATCACTTACTTTACAAAATCCTACCATTCAATGTACCTCAGTCTTTCAATTGGCGACACAGCATCATTATAAATTCTGTTGAATATTATGCGAGATGATGGGCTAGATATGGAAAAGAACTTGATACTTTGTCAGAATGGATAACAAAATATACGAGGAATTTTAGTATCGCGCATTAGATACTTTGTAACGCTCATTACTACACTATATTTCATATGAACGTGGTATTGATTCCACTTTGATAATCCTACAATACGCTCCATCTGTCCTATTAAAAGACGAAATTCGTAAAAATCATTCTTTGTTTTAAACACATTTAATACCCCAGTCAATGGAACACATGAATGTGAGTCAACTTACATTTACAGGATTTCTAAACTTCCCGAAAACCCTTACACACATAAATCCACTGCTAAACAAAGAAAATGGTCTACCAACCTCTATCTTTGCTTCTAAAAAATTACGACTAATGTGAATGGAAAAATCCAAATGTTTTGAGCCATACCATATGCAAAACTTTGTGTAAATGTAAAAGGAATTTTAGTAAATTTGAAACCATAATTTTTTCTCTCGAATCAACAACATCACAATGTATGACATTTCAACGCTTTACATGGCCACGCTTCGTGATAAATTAAAGACAAGACATTTTGTTATTATAGACAGTGCTTCTTCAATAAAAGCAATGCTGGAGTTCCTCATTGACAGCATCTTCGTAGTCTTTGGTAATCGGGTCTTTCAGTACGTTGGAATTCATATTTGCACGAATAGTACTCCATTGTTAGCTGAACTGTGTTGGTATTCGTATGTGGCAGAATGCATTCAAAAGCTTCTATATGAGAAAAAAGCTATTAACAATAATCATTTTCATTCAAATGGCTATTTCATATATCTTACAAAAGTGAACTAGAAATAAAAGGCACGACATAGCATTCTACATCTACTTTGTACTAAGATATTTAATTGACCGTAGATCTTAATAGCTAACTAATAACTCACCTTTATGACAAACGGGATGGCTTCTGCTTCTCTATCGTCAACTCTCAACATTTATGTAGCAATAGTTGATCACCACCTGCATATAGTAGTTATGTCTCTTAGCTGATTCGATACGCAAGAGATTGTTCTGCATATGCTAAATTTATAAGTCAAGGCAGGCTACTGATAAACAAGTTGATTTTCCAGTTTGCCAACACAACCTTTCACTGAATTAAATGTTGTTGGATGTCTTTCATACTAAATGTGATGTAAACAGTGACTTTGACAACAGATTACTCCGTTTCCTTGATCAAGATATAATGCTCACGGCAGGTGCGATCGGTCGACAGCGGATGCTTACTCCTGTTTGGCACATTCCTCCACCTCAGGTATATCCAGGGGTGCGTAATTGCCAATGGATTAATTCTAATGCTTACGTCTTGTAGGCACTACAACGTCTACATACCTTTCTTTTTGTTTAAACAATATTTTATTCATTATTGATACACATATATACAGCCAGAAGTGTAAAGTACAGGCATGAGAGGATCGGAAAATAAGTCAGTATAGGCATATATCTATCACTCTCTAAAATAACTCTTGATACTAAGCATGAATAACTCATTAGAGAAATTGCATGTGAATGAAAAATGAAAGAAATGTTTAAAAAGATTTCGAAATTGAAAAGTTTCACCTTATTTGATTATAAACACAGTTGTAGCAAATTGTTATCAGAATAATAATTCAAATCCCTTTATTTAAATACTTAACAGAAATCTTGTGTATTGCTTATATATATATATATATATATATATATATATATATATATATACTCTGCAAAAAAAGAAACGCATAGCCCTTTTGAAATTTTAAAAATGCAAATTATGTATTTTACCAGGTAAACTGAAATGGTCAATTGAGTAATTGATTTTTTACAGGTAAGTATGAAACTTTAAAGGTCTGTTCATTTGATTTGGCTCTCTGCCAAATTAGCTCGGCGACTCTCTAAAATTGCACATCACCTCTATCGCCATGGAATTTGGCTTACGTTTTTCACGAGAACTTTGTGTTTAATTCAACCACTACATTAAAGCGCATAAAAGGACGAAGTTTGAAGCTTGAATTCATCATAACGTTAAAATGCTGCCATGCCAAGGTTGGACCCTGCTACTCGAAATATCGTCATTGGCCGTCTCCAGGCCGGAGTATCCCAAAGTGAGATTGCACGAACTGAAAACGTAAATCAGAGCACAATTTCTCGGCTGTGGAACAGATTCCAGCAGACTGGCTCTACTAATGACCGACCGAGGAGTGGGCGACCTCGCATTACGACTCCTGGACAAGATCGCTACATCCGGGTCTTTCATCTACGGAATCGAACTGTTGCTGCAACAGCTACTGCAGTCGGAATACCTGGATTGAGAAGAATCAGCTCGCAGACAGTCCGCAACCGACTTCGACAATATGGCATTAGACCCAGAAGACCGTATTTTGGAGCAGTTTTGACACCGTTACACAGACGAGAAAGAGTCCGATGGTGCAACAGATTGAGGGGCTGGACATTCCGCAACTGGCGTAGAATCTGGTTCAGCGATGAGTCCCGTTTTCTGCTACAGAAACGTGATGGAAGAATCCGTGTATACCGGCGCAGGAATGAACGTTTCTCTTCCTCGTGTGTCCAAGAAGTGGATAGCTTCGGTGGAGGTAGCGTCATGATGTGGGCGGCGATCTCTAATGACCGTAAAACAGAACTGGTACATGTCCCTGGCAATTTAACGGCTCAAAGGTACAGAGACGAAATTCTCCAACCTCACCTTATGCGCGTAATTGACCGACAGAAGGAGTTATTCCAACATGACAATGCTAGGCCTCACACAGCCCGCTTAACAATTGACTACCTTCAGCAGAACAACATTAATGTGCTACCATGGCCTTCCAAATCACCGGATTTGAATCCGATTGAACACTTATGGGACCAACTGGATAAACGTGTGCGCCTGCGCCAACCTCCGCCTCAGACCCTCGATCAGCTCCGTCAAATGTTACAACAGGAATGGCGAACAATTCCACGCAATAACGTAAGAACATTGATTGACTCTATGCCAAGGAGATACAGAACTGTGTTGGCAGCTCGAGGTGGTCATACACGGTACTAACTTAAACGTGACAGGAAGTGTTCTTAACTGTGATGATCTGACTTTTTTTTCACCAATATCTAAGGTTTGGACTGTAATTTTTTTCAATTGAAACAATTCTAGTGAATATCTACATTTTTTATTGTAAAATCATAATCCAAAATACATCTACTAAAATCTTAAAAAATCCATTATGCGTTTCTTTTTTTGCAGAGTATATATATATATATTCATTCTGCGTTGAATAGGAAGTCAGTTGGTGTACACATTTCAATTCCTTATTATAATCTATATGATGATGGACATATGTGTAATACAAGCAAGATATAAAATAATGCTGCAAATGCAGTAAGTGGAATGAATGTAGTGTTGAACGATACATGAGAAGAAATGAGAATAACAAAAACATCAAAGGCATATGCAATAGTTTTGGCTAATATTTTGAGACAATATGACATAAGAAATAAGTGCAGTATAGTCTATACCACATTACTTTTGATAATGCCTTTGATTAATACATTGTGTATAAAGCAGAGCAACAATATACCGCAAATAACCCTTTTAAAGTTCAAACTCAAATTTGGAATACTCTTTGGTTGTGGTTGTACTGGTTTGGCTAGGTAACTTAAGTGCTAACTCATTTGCGTAAAAGAACAAACGTGTGCACTGTTTTGAAAAATCTGATGCGCTTCAATGTTGGGACCATCTAGCAATAAATCAGCGGCATATGAATGTACAAGTTTGTTAAGCGCAAGTATACGTATGATGGTCTATTTTGGACACTGCATAAAATAATGAAAGGAAGTTTCAAATAAACCACAAGTGGATAAATAGAAGTCTTAAAGATTCCTGTCAAAGATTTGGAGACTCGAGTCTTAAATGATAGGTAGCTTCGAATAAACCCCAATTGGATGAAAAGAAGTCGTAAACATTCTTGTGAAAGATGTTGAGACTAGAGTCTTAATTGCGTACATGGTATTTGACCTCTTCTAGTTCCTGTAGTGTAGCAATAAGGTGTGTCTCTATTTTGTGTTGAAATTGCTCAGCAAAGGATTGTTGTGTATTTCATTTGGAATGGAGTGCCGGTGCCTTATTGTATTTAGGGAAAATGTCATAATATAAAGACGAGCTGTATTTATTTCGCATATAGAATTGAATTTCTTGTATTGTAGACGCCATGATGTTGCTGTAAAGTTTACAATAACTTTGATAAGAATTCAGGAATGTTAGTGAGAAATATTTTTTAAAAGGGAGAAATACACATTGTGCAAATTCTTTCGATTACGTTTAAACTTAATATTATGTAACATACTTACAGGTTACAAGAAAAGTTACATATACAACTTATTTTGTGTTTATGTGATTGAACTTCTTTGAGACGTATCTATTCACTAACGACAATGTGTCAACAAATTCAGAAAAAATATATTTGGTAGAGTTTTAGCTTAGCCCCTGGCATTGTATGACTACAGGGTGCTTGTGCATTGCAACAAGCAAATGCATATGATATTCAACATCAGCTAGCATTCTTAAGTTGAATTTGTTACCTCAATTAATAAACTGAATAGCTCTAAGTTACTAAACATAGTAAAACCGTTTGCGCTGTCACTTATCACAGCCATTTTGACCAATGTAACTAATTACCCCAAAAGGATAAGGACTCCTTATGATTTAGAGTCTCAAGTATTTAATTTTGATAAATAATAATTTATTATAGTATATCAATTATGCTAATAACATGTCTTTGTAAAGATGCATAGCTCTTATTATGTTTATCTTTATTTAACACTGGTGGTTGACGATTTAGAATAATGAAGTTAATATGGGTATTTAGTGGCACCAGTCAAAATGGCTGTGATAAGTGAAAGTGCAGTCAACTGGAACTATTACAAACTTCTGTTTATAAATCGAGGTAAGAAATTCAATTTGAAAATGATATCTAATGTTGCACATTCTATGTAATTGCTTGTTGCAATGCACAGACATTCTGTCTAGCCGTACATTGCCAGGGGCCCAGCTAAAACTCGACCATCAAATAATAGACAATTTTCTGAATTCATTTCTGCATATCTTGGGAAGGATACGGAATTTCGGGACAAACTTTGATAGTAATGTAGATTATTTATGTGTGGTCATTTTAGAATACAGAGTAGAATTTTATGCCATTTGGTTTACTAATTTGTCATCGGTAAACGTATGTACCCTATATTTAGAGTTCTATACCTTTACTTTTTGATAGTAAATTCAAATCCAAATAATATAATTGCCTGTGGTTTAGCACATGTGATTGTCAACTTTTCCTGACAATTATTTCATGATTATGACGGAGTTGCATTTACAATCAGAACATTTCAGCAGGGGATGTAAATCTTTCGGATTCCTTAAAAAGGTGTGAATGCCTTACATTTGCAGTTGGAATCAAAAGAGGAGTAAATGCGTGAAGTTTACAGGGTGGAGGGGGGGGGGGGTCGGAAGATGTGTAAATACCAGAGGAGGTACGAGTGCTTAACATATCCCGAGAACATTCAGAAAAGGGTGAGTGTCAAAACGTTCTCAGGGATATTCAAAAGAAATGAGAATAACGAAAATCTCTCAAGGATATTCAAAAGAGACGTGAATAGCTAAAATTTCTCAGGGGGTTTCAGAAGAGGTGTGAAACAGGTGCCTAAAATTTCTAAGAGCATTATTCGAAAAATTCCCGAAAAAATCAAATGGAGTGGAACTTCCTGGTTAGAAGCCACTTTAGGTATTTTCACTTACACGAGAAATGCATTATAATAATTGCGAAAGAAATGAGAAATGTCATTCATGGGTTGTTTTGAAAATAAAGATTTCTTACGATGCAATGCTGAGTCACTGTTATGACTGTGAGCGCAAAGCATAGGTCTAAATTTACCAACAGGTGGCAACGTCCCAACGAAAAGGCCAAGATAGCTAATAGTATTCAATCTTGTAATTCCTATAGAAAATAAAAATCTGAGAGATGATGAATATGAGTGAAAAATTCTTGACGGGACGAAAGACAAACAATCAGTGAAAGTGAAAGTGAAAGTGACAGACTTCCAAAACTGACAGTGTCCCTTGAAGTTGTTATAATCCCGCCTAATATTTGAAGAATGTGGTTGCTAATTGCATAATCCAAAATGGTGCATTTCTTATCCTTGAGACAGCGCAGTCGCAGTGGTAGAGTTCATCAAAACTACAGGTAAACAAAGTTTTATAGTAGAAATGTGTACATTTTTGAGCAGCTACCTCAATAACCAATCAGAAAGTCTAATTATCCAATATGCAAATTAGCGATGTATTGGAATCATACAGTTTTAAAGTTAATAATTTCTAACTCTAACCCTAACTGCAGATCTGTATGGTTATGAAGAAAATGATTAGGATATATAATAAAACCACAGATGTATTCGTTGTTGATTGATTGATTGATTGAATATTGTTTAACATCGAGGATATTTCACTCATATGGAGATGTCACCATTGCCGGTGAAGGGCTGCAATATAGGCCTATGCTCGGCGCTTATGGCCTTTAACCAGGGAGGGATCTTTTACGTGTGACACCTGCTGTGACACGGAACCTCTGTTTTTGTGGTCTCACCCGAAGGACTGCCCCATTTAGTCGCCTCTTACGACAAGGAAGGAGTAATGAGGATCTATTCTTACAACCCGGATCCCCACGGGGTTGTATTTGTTGTAATTTTCTGTAGACAGGATTTCGTTTTTAGCGAGAGCTGGATATAGGACTCACGGCGTGTATGACCGGTAGACAGGGGATGCTCCCCCCCCCCCCCCCCCCTAGTAACCTGAATCCACATCTGGTATGCTCAAAGAATCTGTGTTTGCCCTACTTGTAATTTCAAATCCTTTATATGTACGTCATCAGATTGATCAATGTTCGTTATCTTCACTTTTTCATTTCACAACAGTAGTTCGATTGTCTCCAAACAACAACTGAAATAAACATAGGTTCATTTTATCTTGCAGTGAGACAAAATGAAAATCAAATAGAATATTAAGAATATTAATAATCGCAGTCATGATCCTCTTCTGTAATTTTGAAAGCGTCCCGTTTCCCTTGATTCCTAAGGCATACCTCATGACCTACCATCTTGTATCTTGAATCTTCATCTGCGTTTGTTCATGGTGTGATTTGACATTTTTACAGTTCTGGTAAAGGTTTGAATACCGTTTGTAATGTTTAACAAGAAATAAACTGTCGATGATATATGATTCAATCGAAGCATTGTATGAACAATCATTTCCACATGTATTTTGGAAGATATCGATATACATGTCCATTTATTTCTAGGTTACTTAATATTTTGTTTTGTTTGTAGATCAGACTGTAATAGGATGTAACTTTTGATCAGTTTTGAGGGGTTGTACTCATCATGCGCAAATGAATTGTGGTGTATTAGTTTAGTATTAGAAATTTATTCCTGATATATATTTATCATCAGTACGTTTCATTGGTATCCAGACGTAGTTTGTTTGTTTGTTTTTATCTATAGTCGCCTGAGCAATTTTTCAGCTATCCGGCGACTGTCCAGACGTAGTGGATATTAAGTCAACAGCATAATACGTTTAGTCATAGGTTATTAACTCAGTATTTGAAAACACGCCCGTCAAAAGGTTACTTTACATTGTAATGAGATACAGGACAGAGCAGTCTGCTTCAACGACCGAGGGTTCTCAACTAATAACATTTCATTAGATATTTTTCCCCCGAATTCTGTGTAAATCTTGCATATTTCTATCGTTTGTGGATTTCTATAGAATATAGATTTAGGGTAAATAACTTTTGAACATGGAGTAAATACTTTAAAAAGCACTCTAGCATTTAACTGAACTCCAATTTCTTTCGCATACAATACGTATGGACTTTTAACGAAGTCATAATATATCTTAGATAAATCACCAATTTAGTAAATGTTTAGTGTATGAATTTATTCTTCGCTCTCAGGCTACTTTTGCTTTGCACATAAATTTACACTCCTTTTCGCTAGGATCGTTCCTTTACATAAGGTTGCAAAAAACCCTGGATCTGTGTCACAGCAGGTGTGGTACGATAACGATCCCTCCCTGCTAAAAGATCGTAAACGACAAACATAGACATAAATTTTGCAGCCTTTTTACTGGCATACGGAATCATTTGAAAGACTTAAACAAAAGTCCAATTTGTTATATACGTTTATGCTTGGTGTGACATTACATGAACATACTATCATTTCATATTCGATAAATATTAATCATTTATTTTCTATTTTAAATTACAAAGGAATGAGAGGGTTTAAGGTGAGAAAAAACATCACAATGACCAATATTAAATCTATCAAATCGACATATCAATTATAGCAATATTATTAACAGATAAAATAACAGGGACCCCTGATAAACCAGAGGTGGGGTCTGGTACGTAGGAAGAGTGAGCATCTCCTGTCGACCGGTCACACCCGCCGTGAACCCTGTATCTTGATCAGTAATCCGCAATCAGAATCAGTGTGCAAGGAGCAACCTAACATTTGGTACGAAACACTTCAGACAATATGTGGCCAATGGAAGGCTGAATTGCCAAATATAGAGCACTATTTTGTTCCAACAAATAGGTATGTTCTCTCATCTCTTGAACAATAGCTCTTAAGATAACATTTAATTCTAGTTATATTGGAGTGAAAGGGTTCACACAACAGATTTTACTTCCTGGAAGAATAACACAATTATCTTTCTATATGCTTCCTGTCGTTTCTTTTTGTTCGGTAAGGCAAAAAAATCATATCAGGAATATTTATAATAATAGCCGTGTTAAAGATAGCAAAAATAGATTAGTCTTAATTTTAATAAAACATACAGAAAGAGCTATATATGATTCTAACTTATTTATAAAATTGATTTTCCAACATTCAGGAGAGTGTCCTACTTTTCTCATCACCTCTTGTCACCCAGCCGTAATTAAGTGTGCTGTCAGAGATAGAGGCTTAGTATAATAGTTAGTGGATCCAGCCGTATATCTCTGTATGTTTTATGGGAAGTTTTGGGATTCAGCACATGTACGATAACTCATATTTCCCATCAGATCTGTAAGATATTTCACCATTCAAAGATGGGTCATTCGGTCTCCAACTATTCTTCATATTTTTATTTCCAACCTTCATCACATGCTTTGTACTCTCTATTGCTATAACGTATTTTACCTCTTTTACACTTTCTGCCATCCCCGTTATCGCCATACAGTCATGGATATCATTATATTTCGATTTTCGTTAATGCCATTTCTGACAATACAATTTCTGTTTGTAGATTATATGCAGTTGATTGCCTCTTATAGCACAGTTCACGCGACATTCAACTTACAGACAGAAATCTAAACCATGACTTTAATATCTAAGAACTGCTCACTTCTGTATGTTTGGTCTTAGTGAAACTAAAATGTATTTTTCTAATCTATGAATCAAATTATATGAAGTATTCTTTTTTTACCGGAGTTTACTAGAAGTTGTTCATGAAAACACCAGAATGACTTTCTCTTCAAAATTACGCCAGTGAAATGAAATTACAAACAAAGCTTATAAGAGAATGAAAATGCTAAGATAACTAACAGTATTCAATCTCGAAATTCCTGTAGAAAATACAAATCAGAGATGTGGGCAAACATGGATTCCTGGACATATCAGAGGTGCGATCAAGTGCCTAGGAGGCAAAAGCATCCACTGTCAACCGGTAGCATCCGCCGTGACACCTTCATACCAATGAGGTAAACGGAGGAAATCACAGTCAAAATCAGTCAGACGCAGCGTGCCAAGAACGGCCTAACAACTGGTATGAAACACGTCAGACGTCATGTGATCAAATGGAAAATTGTACTGCCAAACTAGATCGTTTAAACGACTATAAAATTTGCGACATGCTGACTTTAAACGAGACTGTACAAACCCTTGTAACATCAACTTCTTTGTCAGTAACCTTCAATTTTAGAGTAGGAATTCTCAAAAAGCTTAACTTTTCTGTATTGCAAATTGTCTTAGTTATATATAATTTAATAAGGTTACAACGATGATATGTAGTTCAACTCTGTTTCTTGTGTATCTTGCAAGATAACTACACTGACCCCTGAATATACCTGACTGAGATCAGGTGCCTGCAAAGAGTAAGCATCCCCTGTCGATCGGTCACACCCACCACGGGCCCGTATCTTGATAAGGTAAACGGAGTACTTCGTAGTCAAATTAGTGTGTAAATATCGGCCTATAAATTGATATGAAAGAGTCAGACGGCATTTGACCCTAACACACGTTGTACTGGCAAACTAGATCGTTATTTATAAAATGCCGATCTTAGACGAGTAACCCTGTAACATCAACTTCTTTGTCAGTAGTTGACCTCAATTTGAAAATTGATCATATGTGTTACAAGTTCTTGCATATCAAATTAGTTCAGAAATATAAACCACAATAGGCAGATGATAATGAAATATTGTTATAAAAATATAGAAATTAGCGATAAAGAAGCTGAAATCATCCCGTTTGTCACAAAGCTGAGATACGGTGGGTATCCGAGCAAGAATAGGTCCTCAGTACACCTTGCTTGTAGTAAGAGACGATTATATGGGGTGGTCCTTCGGATGAGACCGTAAAAACCTAGGTCCCGTGTCACAGCAGGTGTGGCACAGTAAAGATCTCTCCCTGATCAAAGGCCGTAATCACCAAGCACAGACATAACTTTTGCAGCCATTCACCGGCAATGGCGATATTGCCAAATGAATGAAAAATTCTCAAGTGGGGCGTTAAACTATATACAACCAACCATAAAGTTGAGTTTTTCTTTTGCCGTTAGCATCTATATTCAATAAAGTACCTAAATATCTGATACCAAGCTTATGTGCAAGATTTTTGTGTGTACTTTATTACGAGTTCACTGGGATACATCGAATGTACCTGCGAGTGAAAATGAATGTTGTTAATAGATATTGTTTGTTTGTTTATTATTTGTTGTTTTTCGCCATACTCAACAAGTTATCTGGTGGCGTCCAGTTTTGTAGGTGAAGGAGAAAAACCAGATACAATGTACCCGGGAAGAGACCACCGACCTTCCGAAAGTAAACTGGCAAATTTGCTCACATATATCGGCGCGAGCGAGAACCGAATCCGCGCCGACCATAGGTGAGAGGCCTTGTGTAAAACGTCGTCGATATATGGAAATGACGAGTTGAAGCCCACAACAAGCTATTGTTCTTTTCATGTAGAAGCTTTTGAATAAATTCTGCCCCGTGAGTATAAAAAGAGGTAAGATAACAAAGGAATTCGCGCCCATGGGAATTCCAGCTGACTGTCAAATCTGATAACTAAACGTTACCAAGATATTGTCAATTGTTGATTACTCCGTTTACATGATTAAGATGACAGAAGGCTTAAGGCGGGCGTGACCGGTCAACAGGAGATGTTTACTCCTCATAGGCACCTGATCACACCTTTGATATGTCCAGGGTTCTGTGTTTGACCAACTCTAATTAATGTCCTGGAATTCGAGGCCCCGTGTCACAGCATGTGTGGCGCAATAAAGATACGTCCCTGCTCAAAGATCATAAGTGCCGAGTATAGGCCTACATTTTACAGTCCTTCAAAGGTAATTGTGGCGTATCCATATTATTCTCACGAAGGCATTAAACAAAATACAATCAATCAATCATAGAGGCAAAATACCAAAGGGCAATGTTTTACGTACCTCTATATTGGTTCCAGTGTATAAGCTATATTTGATGTCATCTGGATGTTCTAGAACTGACGAAAAAAGTAATGATGAAGAACAGTGACCAATGGCATACTTTCTATAAAGAATTAAGGGTAGAACAAACACAGAATTGGAATATGTTGCCTAGGAGGAGTAAGCATATCCTGTCAATTGGTCATAAATTCGAACGGGTACACGCGCTATCAGCCCTATATCGTGATCAGGTAAACGGAGTAATCCGTAGTCAAAATTGTTTATGTAAAGAACTGATTGATATAAAGCACGTCAGAATGAAATGTTATATTTGCAAATTATATACTTCTAACGACCATAAGATTTGAGAAATGCTGACTTCAAACAAGACAGGGAAACTAAATTGTTATAACGACCATGGAATTAGCGAAATGCAGACTTTAGACGAGATTGTACACACTCCTGTAACATCAACGTCATGCCAGTAGCCTGCTTCGATTTAGAATGGGTCATAAAGAGAAACGTCATTTCTTATCGAATCAGTTGAGAGATATAAACAACATATGCAGGTGGTAATGGGATTTTGTTACATAAATATGGAAAGCTGGTGAGACCTCAACATTTGAAATTATTGCCTTATACTGAACCCATTGATGATATTCCAAATCCACTCTTAATTTATTACATGTTACGGTCTGGAGATCATAAACTGGGAATTAACTTCAGTGAGCAATTTCTATCTTAAAGACCAGTATATTATATTTTCAGTCTTTGGAAGTTTTCAATCTTAAGTTATTGAACTAATCACTCGTACTTACATCAGGTAGTGGAATAACGTTCATTAGTAATATCAAATCATAAATATTTTAATGTGTATATCATAAGCATCACGTGACCAATGTCAAGACAAAGCTTTATCCGTCGGTATTCCTCCTTCATACGCAAGGCTGACGGGAAGATTTATTGCTTTCGATGTGTGCTTTTTTATGTTGCGGTTTCATCCCTTTTCCCTGTAAAATCTTAAGTAACAGCAGTTTCAGATATCATGTGCTTCATCTCAGTACGCCCGGTAATAATTTCAAACCTGTGATATATTGATTAATAGAAAATAATTCATTGATAATCTTACCATACGAAGTTCTTACGGAAACATTTGAAAATTCCACCTGTAAATTGTGTGTATGTTATTGAGTGTAACCTTTGTGGATTACGTTACAGACCCTGAAGCGTGCTACTACACCCCAAAAACGTTTCGTTTTGTTCCGTTCCAATTTTTCAGCGTTCCGTGCAAACCGTTCAGCGTTTTGTGCAGAGCGTTCATCGTTCCGTGCGTTAATATTCACTGAATATTTTTTTTGCAAAAATAATGATTCTAAACAAAGAATAAGAATTTGCAATCTCTGCAACTACAGTTTTGAGGTAACAGTCATCTACGGTAATCTTCCCTGTATGTCGTCGGGGGAAATACGTGGGTAACCATCGTGTAATGTCAGCAACCATGAGCTATTATAGCATTATAGTTTTAACAGACTCTATAGTTCCTCTGTTGAAACTTAATTAAAATCAATTAAATAGTCGATATGATAAAAATTAAATCAAAATATTAAACTAGTGTTTAATTTATTGTAATCAACACACGTACCACATGTGATGCACAAAAGTGCAATTAATCGAACCCTCGTTAATTATAAATGATTGTGATCAAAGGCTTTAATAGGTGCTATGAATATTGGGTGTTATGTCTGTAAAAACAATGCTTAGAGAAATAAATTACATTGAGGGTGGATAACATATACCCTGATACCAATTATTTACGACAAAATAATAAAAATACCGGCTCGTGAAAATCGGACTGCATGTCAATTTATTGTCCAAGCTAGCTTCCTTTATTTTAGAATGTGACATGACATTGAATGATGGCATACGAGGTGCAGTACGAGTTTTAATCGTCTGTTTTAAAATAATTTAATGTGTACATATTTTAAGTGACACGTTTTCTACAATTTTACATTTCAGTAGTATTCTCTTGAGATATTTTTTTTTTCGCTTTTAAAGAGGTGAACATCGTGAATGAAGGCTGTGTCTCCAAGTGAAACATTAACGCCGAGTTTAACCTGAAAAAATGTCAAAACAATAACAATACCACGTCGTGCAAGTATAATATTCATTTTTAAAAGACCTTTGTATCTATACCATTTCCTCCAAGCTCACTATTATATTTATTTTGTTTGCTTTTCTCCCAACCTTACAATTTTTTTTTTGCTTTATAGATTTAATGGCACCGTAAAGACCTGAATATCGAAGCGTGCAGGCCACGCCTACCATTTCATCTCAATAATTCACTACCACTTACAAAGCGTGCAAGCCCCGCCTACTGTTTCGTGCATATCGTGGAGGTCATTCATGAAATCGGAAGCGTTTTGTTCAAACCGTTACGTGCAAACCATACAGCGTTCCGTGCAAGAATCGTTTCGTTCGTGCAGACCGTTCAGCGTTTCGTGCAAACCATTCAGCGTTCCGTTTCGTTTCGTACAAGTGGTGTAGTAGTACGCTTCGGAGTCTATATGTTTCGGAAACTATGGGGTCACTTAATAAAAGAATATCGAAAAACACATTTCAAATAAACAATTCTCTTTGAACCATATAACTCCCAACACCATTCCATCGTATCCATGAGAGTCAAGAGTCTGGAACACATTCACCATTATACAAATAATTCAACTTTAAGTACCCCTTTTCGTAGACAACTTAATTCTTTTGAGTAGCAAAGGAATAGATGTTATTAACATAAGCAACATTCTTCGTAATAAAAAGTTCAGTCTTTTTAAAGCAATATAAGCTGTCAAAATTGTTATTTTGGGGTCCCTAAAATTTAATCGAAATTTTGTAACATCTACCTTCTAATGCCTGATTTTATCGATTAAACTTTTGACATGTTGTATTTTTTGCATTAAATGTAAAAATTGTTCGATAGTTGAAATTCAGTCTTCCCGTACCTTAATTTTTCCAACATTATTTCCGTATGCAATGACCTAAAGTTGAACTCATTCGGCAAAATCAAATGCGCAAGCGCAATATTTCCGATAAGCACGAAAGATGGCTGACACGAAAGGTTCGAAGCGAGTGAGAAAGCCGACTTTGACTGATTCGGGATGAAAAAGATATAAAAACATATAACATCGTTAACAATGCCAAAATATGATGGTAACTAGAATTTTATCTCACCTCGCAGTCCATATTTTAATGACCCGGATACAACCCGATCAGCATCAGAATCATTCGTGTCAACATCGGTTATCTTCGGGATTGTCGCCGACGATTAATCAGCTGCCGTTGTTAGGATCAAACGGAATGTCGAGGAATATATTTTTCATCACGTAAAGGTGTGTAAACGATGCATAAGAGAGGAAATTCGATGCAGTTCTTTTTTTCAATCATATCAACGTTCATTTAACCTCTTTTAATGCCACTATTAAAAATTGCAATTTTGGCAGCTTATATTGCTTTAAATACAAACAAGCTTTGCAGTGCCTAGATATAGACCATCTTATACTCAATAATGTACGTGTTCTTCTTCGTCTTCTTTCAACTATAATCCAACTGGACTCATCAATATTGGTAGAAATAGTTAACACGATATATCTGATTTTAAAAGATCCTAACTTTAGAGAACCTCGATCTTTCAATGGCGAAACACATTTATCTCTATCATGAATTATGTCGACGATTATGCCCGACGATAGGCTAAATAATTTGATACCCTGTGTAGAATGGATAAAAAAGTGGAAAAAGAAAAGGCAAATCAAAACTGTGTACCATTTATCCTTTCATATTTAATAAACCAGAGGTCATTATAGAGTAAGGTAGGTGATCTAAGGAACATATTTTGGGTTCAGCTGAAAAAGCTTGTTACATCATTGTCTTTCGTTGTAAGGGCCATTATTGCAACTGTATTTTAAACGAACTTATTTCCACACTTGGGAATCGTACGTACACTCCAACAACCCTTCAAAAAGTGAAAATCTTCAAAACCATGTCTACGTTTAATACACATTTAATATTCCAGTCTTTTCTGGATTTCTAAATTTCACAAAAACCCTTACAAAGATCCATTGAAGGATAGAGTAAATGTTCTACCACACCCTTATCTCCGCTCCGTAAAGGAGAAACGTCAAATGTACTGTGCCGCTATATATGTCGGAAGTGGTGTAATTTGTACCTGGATTCCAAAAAAAAAATTAATAAATAAAAAACCCTCAAAATTTAAGTAAATTTAAAATTTGATTTTTTTTCTCAAATCAAAACGGATAACTGTGGATTACTCCGTTTACCTGATCAAGATAGAGGGCTCACATTGGGTGTGAACAGTCGGCAGGGGGTGCTTACTCCTCATAGGCACCTAATTCCACCTCTGGTAACTGACTGTGGTTACTCTGTTTTCCTGACCAAACTATAGGGCTGACGGTGAATATGACCGGTCGACAAAGGATGCTCACTTTTCCAAATCATTTATTCCATCTCTGATATTTCCAATGGCCTGTGTTTGTCTATCTCTAATTTGTATTTCATATACGATTAATGGGATTGCTTACTGTTCGTTTTCTTTGCGTTTTCAAATGTTGAAGGTGTCTACGTGTACTTACTATCAATCCAGTATAATCATATGCTAATAACTGTTCCGGAAGAACTCTTTTGAATGGATTACTTGATTGATTTAAATCTTTAACATATCGTTAGAGGGTCAAATGAAAATGCGATTACCTCTATAATGGAGATGTTATTCCTCTTTGATAATTCCGTTTAAAACTTCGACCTCTAATGTCCCTGTTTTCATTTTGCGTTAACCCGAAAGGAGACACATTTTGCTTAAAGGTTATCAACTTTACATCGGATGGACAGAAGTACATCATTTTTGGGCGGTTGGGATTCTATGGGTCGTATTGCCTTGATGACACATTACAAAATAAAAAAAAAAGTTTAGAAATCTGCATGGTATCAATGGTTGATGTACATTAACAGAATTGGTATATTTTGTAAACGCAACTTTTGAACAGTACGTCCTAACCAAAAACAAAACAATAACAAGAAAAAACAATCTTGTAATTTACATTTTGGAGACTTTAACATACGATTGTTTTTAGATAGATTTGTTTACCGTAGACATATAGTCAATTACTTTGAAAGGTAAATCATCAAATTAAACTTACTTTGGAATTTCATATTACATTTACAAGTACATTACTTGTCTGTTAGATAGTAATTGTTTAAATTACAATTGGTTTTTTTTTCCTAAGTAATCACGATTACATTTAATTACTTTTGATTACTTATCAAGAAATGTTTTGGTGAAGTGCATAACTACTTATTCGATTCAACGTATCCCAGTAAACTCCAAACTATGCATCTGCTTCATACCTAGCTATTTTATGAAAATAGATGTTATCGGCAACAACTCAACTTTATGACAAACGGGATGATCTCAGCTTTTCCATCGTCAATGTCCATTTTTATACATCAATATTCCATTATCACCTGCATATGGAGTTTATTCAATGGTGTATCCAGAGGGCGTGTTTATCCTGTTCTTAATTTTGATTTCTCGCGGGGGTCATGAAATTAATTACTGTTGGGTCGCTAGCGCCAGTTTTCATACATGTAGTTATTATGATGATAAAAATCAAATATTCTGATTTAAAAAACTCTTTGATTTACCAGGTGGTAACTTGAATATTTAAAGGACATGAAGACATTTTAATAATTGATAGTCTGATTTACAAAGAAGTTCCAACTCAAGTGATAGGGACCATGCATCTCCTTCTGTAGCCAGGGTGAAAACAAATTTAAGTTAGTGGCATTTCAAGGTCGCGACTTCACACAGAATTACCAAAGATGAATGGCATCTCTATTATAGATTTAATTCCATTTTAGATTCACCTTCTTGACTTGCTGAATATTTAAATAAATCAAGTAACCTATTCACAGGCGTACTGCTGGGGCATTCTTCAGCATTTGATTATACTGGATTGTTAGTTGAATGCACGTGGACATCTTCAACAATGTGAAACTTTTATCACCTTTTTCACTTAAGGGATCCAATCGCTTTGAAATGAAAATACAAGCATAAAAAGTACTCTGCTCCGTCTTTTAAAATATATATTCATTCTCAATATTACGAACCACATATCGAAAGATTCTCTAGTGATTGACTGGTAAATTAAATGTATTCCTTCGGAGTAGATATACCTGCACTTTGTGTGTTACTATATAGTTCATCAACTCATGCAAATGTGATCTATAACGCATAATACAGTATATTCAAGACATTACGTCTTGTATTAACACGACAAAATGATGAAGGCAGGTATGCGGAAATCAGCAAACCGCTTATGATTGATTGTTTGTTGTTTTTTGCCACACTCAACCTTTCTTCAGTTATCTGATGGCGTCCAGTTTTTGTAGGTGGATGAGAGAACCCTGACACTATGTTCTCGGGAGCAGACCACTGACCTTCCGAAGTAAACTTGCAAACTTTCTCACATATATCGGTGCGAGCGAGAATCGAACCTGCACCAACTGGAGGTGAGAGGCCTTGTGATTTTGAGAGCAATGATCTAACCACTCGGCTACTGACATGACATAAAAGACGCGCTGTCGTCATGGGCGATAGGGGCTATCGCTCATGACGACAGCGCGTCTTTTATGTCATTGAGACAAAATCCATCCGTGACACAAATAATGTCATTTTAAATGTATCAATAGATCCACCAACACTACAGTAATACACACATCCTTCTTCAGGTAATATGATACCTGAGCCGCATACGTCTTCATAAATTTGTTCTTCACAATAAATTTCAATTTAACGTTAACTGCACGATCATTTGACTGATGCTCTTCCATACGACACTTGGGATGGAAAATTAGATATCGTTAGTTTATCAATTGTCTCAAATATAACGTATATTGGTTTGTTTTGTTTTTTCGATTTGTTTCTTTTTTTCAGTCTTCAGTCAAATACTTTCTCGCGTTTTTCATACCAATTGTGAAGCCGTTCTTTACACCCTAATAGTAACTAGGGATTGCAAGCGTTATTTTCACGTTCTCGTGTAACGTTTCATTGTATTGCAATTCGTCATGTATTAGCGACAGTTTGATAACAAATTGAAATTGGTGACAAGTTTTCTTAAATAATCTATCTAAGGACTTTTTTTATTTTCAAATTATAAGTTATCAGGTCAGTCCCCACGGAAACATCATCTTAATCCTGATTAGAGTACTAAGCAGTGGCGAGGACTGTCTGGGTCAAATAACTGTAGAGTAATAAAGTCAACAAATTGTGTATTTCAAGTATCAGATACTTCACTGATCAATCAAGTTTTGTTGGTGTCATTTTGTTAATTTATTTATTCTTTATTTAATCTTTAGCTGACGTGTTATATTCTTATGAAGCAGAATTCATTCAAAACCTTCGACATGACAAAAAATTTCTTGCTGCGGTCTTCAAATCGACATCTAATTTATCGACAATATTTTATCTATTACCAATGATCATTTTCATTCACATGACGATTCGATACATCCCAGCGAACACCACAGAATTTTCCGCAATTGCTTCATACTTTGATATTTTATTGAAAATAGATAATGGCGGCAACTAACATCTCAAATTTATGACAGATTGGATGCTTTCAATTTCTCCATTGTCAACTTCCCTTATCTATCGGACAATATTCTACTATCACCTGCATAATGGCGTTTATGTTTCTCAACTGATTCGGTACGCAAGAGCTTCTTCTACATATGATCAGTTTTTAAATCGAGACAGGATACTCAAAAAGACGTTAGTTTTAAAGGTCTTTATACAATCGTCTAAAGGCAACATTTAGCAAATTTTATGGTCGTTATAACAATCTAGTTTGCTAATACAACCTTCCATTAGGTCTAAAACCATCCCACTTGTTAGGTTGGTCTTGGTGCCCTGAGTCTGACTGCGTGTTGCTTTGTTTACCTGATCGGGATGTAGGGCTCACAGTGGGTGTGACTGGTTGACAAGGGATTCTTACTCCTCTTGGCCACCTGATCCTACCTCTGGTATGTTCAGGGTCCATGTTTGCCCATCTCGCTGATTTGTATTTTCAATTAATTCCAGGAATTACAAGACTTAATACTGTTCATTATCTTGGCCTTTTCACTATTAAAAGGAAATGAACATGTTCAATTTTTAAAGATAATAAAACTAGTATACAAAAAGGCGTTTTCACCCTAAATAGTTCCCCTGGGTACAATGGATGAACAATGTAATGTGCGTGAAGCTGTCATTTATGAAACCTATATCTTTTCACATCCTTAATAGCAATAAGAAATAGTAAATACTGCTCGTTATAGTAGCTTTTTCAGAAAACATTTAAAATATTTGATATTGTTGCTTCTTTCAGCTCGTCCAAGTTGTTGTTATTTTGGATTTCCAACATTTTTGACTTGAGCATCACTAAAGAGGCATCATTTGGCGAAATGCTCATCAAGTGTATCAAAAATGGTACCGTCTACGTTTTATATGTAAAACATGTACGTACAAAAAAGTGATCATGTTATCATGTTGTACGATCATGTTACATTTTGACAGTTTGACAAAGAAAAAAACTTTTAAATACAAAAGAACAAAAAGCGAACATTAAAAACATCCATTATCGTCATTGTTTTCACATCACTTTCTTTCCAATTCCGAAAGGTAGTGCATTTTTCATTTTCCATTCAATCCATTACATATTTTTGTCAATTCATAATCCTATAGTCAAATATAGATCGTTCTTGGCACACTGATTCTGACTGCTAATTACTCTGTATACCTTATCAAGATTTGTGACCAGCCGACAGGGGATGTTTACTCCACCTAAGCATCTAATCCCAACTCTAGTATATCCAGGGGTCCGTGCTTACCAATCTGTATTTGTATTGTCTATAGAAATTACGAGAATGAGTACTATTCGTTATATTAGCCCCTTTGTATTCCATAACATACAAACCAACTCACAAAAAAATATGCATATTAAATTCCAGGGAGATATGGAGGAATATAATACACAAAGCCTGTCTACAAACGACAGACCTGAAAACTATGCAGTGTCTGATTCTTCACATGTGAACATCAATGAGATCCAAATTGAAAGTATGCAGTATATACTTTGTATAGGTCAACTGAGTTATCACCTTTGAAGACTAACGATAACTTTACCTTGTCGAAGGAATTGTGTCTGGTGATAAGAAATATAGATATCATTTAGTATATATATATATATATATATATGTGTGTGTGTGTGTGTGTGTGTGTGTGTGTGTGTGTGTGTGTGCATGTATGTATATATATATATATATATATATATATATATATATATATTAAAAAATTTATTTGAAGTATCAAAAATAATCCAATTATAGAAGTCAAGAAGCATACAATCCGATACTCGATTAATAAATTGAAGATTAGACTTTTTGAAGTCATAGACAGTTGCTTCTTCAACAAAAATGACACAAAGAAATATTCATATAGAGTGATCGGTCATCCCAAAAATTGTTAAAGACGACTTTGACTTTATGCACAAGTACTCTGAATTTGACATTAAAAAGATGCTAGAGTTCCTCATTGACAATATATTCGAAGTGTAAGATGATCGGGTCTTCCAACAGTTAAAATTTGCATGGGCACGAATTGTGCTCCTTTGTTAGCTGACCTGTTTTATTTTTATATCCTTATGAAGCAGAGTTCTTTCAAATGACGAATTGAAGGCTACATCAAGAGATTTTTTCTTCTCATGTAGAACATTTGAAACAAAAAGAAAGTTTTATCCAGTTTTCATTTTCTTAACTCCAGGGGAGGAGGGTTGGGTCTTTCACTATTGCATCAGAACTCTCAATTACATTCTCCGAATTCACTACTACTGGTGATAATTGTAGATTTTGCACCTCATTTTATTCACAAAGGCTACAATTGAAATGAATGTGAATGAGGGGTGCGTCAAAAATATGGTTTTGTTCACTAGTACCGGTTATGACCTCCATTAGCAGTGATGACGGCGCGAAGGCGACGTGACATTGATTGAGAAACATTTCGGATGGTCCTCTGAGGAATATTCTGCCATTCCTCCAACAATGAACATGACGCCTTCCCCCTCCAAACCTCCAAACCAGGTCTTGGGCGATCATTTAGGGATCCTGTCTGATGGAATCGTGACAACAACCAGCTAACTGTACAAGGATGGACATTGAAACGCCTTGCAACCTCACGCTGACTAACACCTGCTTGCAGCATAGCAAGTGCCTGATTGCGCATGTCATTGACTAAACGCGACATGTCTTGGTTTTCAACTCTTTCTGTTAGTGATGTCTATGCTTTCACCAACAAAGTAGTTTTACCGCGAAAAACTCCTCTATTACCTTTCCACGTGTTTGAAAAAAACGCCCTGAAAATTTCGTGCAATGCTACTCACAACGCGCAAACAATGAACACAGGTAGATCGGGAGATGAGTTTTGAAAATAAACACGATGTATGTTATGTAAATTTTTTAATAAAAAAATTATATCTAATGTTTTCAATGAATAAAGTAAAAAAACAAACAAACAAACAAACAAAAACAACAAAAAAACAACAACAACAACAACAAAAAAAACCAAAAAAAAACCGTGTGTTCCGTTTTTAAAGTCCGTCAATATACCATGAATAATGCTGTAACACAAAATGAGGAAGGCCGTCATCACGAGTGTCAACCAATGTAAGTAGTCCCGAGTCTCTGTTGAGGAAATCTGAATGTACCTCTGATATTTCAGTGCTAGAGACATCAACAGAAATTAAGTCAGGAATAAGGTAGTAAAAAGGAAAGAGGAAGACTAAACTGAAAACAGGCATCTATCTAAAACTAAAAAAAATACCGGTTTACGCTAACATCGAAACCAGACCGGTCGCTCAGTGGTTAGAGCGTTCGCTTCGTAACCGTGAGCTCGTGAGTTTGAGCCCCGTTCGTGCCATGGTTGCGCCAAACCTAATACTAAAAATAGGTAGTGATTGCTCCTTCGCCAAACTATCGGCATTTAGAAGTGAGGGTCACGGGTCTGGCGGATATGACCTTAAAAATGGAGGTCCCGTGTCACAGTAGACGTTGGCACGTTAAAGAACCCTCACTGCTACAGCCCTGAGCGCGAAGCATGGGTCTAAATTTGTGGTAATTCACCTACAGCTGGTGACGTGTCAATATGAGTGAAAAATTCTCGACGAGACGTAAAACAATCAATCAATCAAACTAACATCGAAACCTTGCACACAAGAATTTCTTTCCACAAAGTTTGTTAGCATGTTTAATCCTAACATAGCTATATATATATATATATATTGAACTACTAGTAGTAACCCATACCAATGGATTGCAACCTACCTTGAACTATTTACTTTGAGGCAGTGTTGGTTTGATTGATTTTATTTTGTATAACGTCCCGTTTGAGAATTTTTTACTCATATGGAACCGACATCATTGCCGGTGAAGACGTGCAAAACTTCGGCATATTTGCGGCGCTTAATGCCTTTGAGCAACGAGAGATATTTATAATGCCACACCTACTGCGACACGGGCATCAATTTATGAGGTCTCTTCTGAAGGTTCAACCCAGATAGTCACCTATTACAACAAGCAAGAGTACTGAGGATCCCCACGGGACTTTGAGGCAGTGCGTCGCCATGGTCAAATTTACCAATCTACACTACCAACGCATACTATTTTGTCACGATCTTGCAAAGTCATTACTTCAAATTTTCAGTGCGTTTCAAGATATCAAAGCATATATGATATAACTTTGTGAAACCTTTTGCAATCATTTTAGCACGATCACTGGCTGTAGATCTCACCTTTAAGTACAGACATACGCTTTGTTCACACTACCGTGAAACAGCAGTACTTTGCGCTGAAATGACTCTTCGATTAATTGGTGTGGTACTTGGAAGATATCTGTTTATCAATTTTGTATAATTGTCATTGAAATCGATTCACGTGTGTTTTGTTATCAATTCTTCACTAATTTGAAATACATAGTTGTATATTATTTTGTGTTAACGAGTAGGTGGTATGGCTATCAATAAAACTCTTTTATTCCTTTGCATTATGAAAACGTAATGAACTACAATAATTCTATGTCACTGATGAGAGTATTTCTTTTAATATCATCTTTTTAAAATGAACATGTGAAGATACCTAACAGTTTTCATTACCATTAACACTACAAAGAATAAAGCCCCGTGGAGATCCAGGTGGTTAGAATAGATCCTCAGTACTCCTTGCTTGTCGTAAGAGGCGACTAAATGGGGCGGTCCTTCAAATGAGACCGCAAAAACCGAGGTCCCATCTCACAGCAGGTGTGACACGTTAAAGATCCCTCGCTGCTCAAAGGCCATAAGTGCCGAACATTGGCCTAAATTTTGCAGCCCTCCACCGACAATGGTGACGTCTCCATATCAGTGAAAAATTCTCAAGAGGGACGTTAAACAATATATAATCAATCAACAAAGAATAAAAAAAATACAAGAGAATGGAAACACCAGAGGTGGGATCAGGCGCCAGGGAGGAGTAACCATCCCCTGTTGATCGTTCACATCTGAAATGAGTCCTATATCTTGATCAGGTAAACGGGAGTATCCTTTTTTGTCAAAATCAGTATCTAAAGAATGACCTAATAACGGGTAAGAAACGCGTCAGACAGCATTCGATTCGGCGACATTTTTTATTTGCAAATAAGATCATCGTAACAACTATGAAGTTTGCGAAATGAATGATTTTAAACGAGATTGTTGAACCATCTGTACCATCACCTTCTTTTACAAGTAGCTAGTTGTGATTAAAACAAATGATTATACACAGAACATGATCTTTCATATTGTATCAGTTGAGAAACAATTCAGTTATGCAGGTGGCAATTAAAATATGGGAAGATAATATATATATATATATATATATATATATATATATATATATATATATAGATGGGGGCCTCCATGGCCGAGTGGTTAGAACATCGCGTTCAAAATCACAAGTCCTCTCTAGTCGGCGCGGGTTCGATTCTCGCTCGCGCTGATATATGTGAGAAAGTTTGACATTTTACTTTCGGAAGGTCAGTGGTCTCTTCCCGGGTACACCGTATCTGGGTTCTCTCCGCCACCACTAAAAACTGGACGCCACCAGATAACTGAAAAAGTGTTGAGTGTGGCGGAAAACAACAATCAATCAATATATATATATATATATATATATATATATATATATATATATATACATGATTCATGGTGCTCTGGTTTAGCAAACGTTTTGGTGATTTGCCAACAGTTTAAAAATGGTTGCTTGAACTATTTTCTAGACATTCATATATCGCCGTGAAATATATATATATATATATATATATATATATATATATATATATATATATATATAAGGAAATAACACAAAGGTACATTTCTTATTCAGTGTATTATAATATGGGAAGTTGATGACTTCTATGTGAGCTACTACTGCTTTATTTTTTCTGTTTATTTCTCCGTCGTGCTGTCCCAAAGTTTTCACGTTTCGTTTTCAATCCCGAATAGTTGTCTCCTTTTTCGGTTACATTAACGGATTGCTTGATTTCTGATGGTTCATTGAATGGAAGACGTATAAACTGACTAGCCTGAAACAAGAAAGTGATGTTTAGAAAGATTTAGAAAGATTGACATGATGCGACGCAAAACTACTCACAGTGTAATAAACCATGCCAATATTTTGTGGAATATTCTACATCATAACGAAAGAATGATTTTGAATTCATAGTATTTAGCTTAATGACAGAATGAAAATGCTTTGAAAAGGTAACGATAACGAACGTTCCTATAAGGAATTAATGAACTCAAAAATAACTAGCCGAACACGGAATCTTGGATATATCGAAGGTGTGATCAGGTGCGTAGGAGAAGTAAAATCCTCTGTCGACATGTCACACCCTCCGTAATCCCTATATATTGATCAGGTAAAACGGAGTAATCCATAGTCAAAATGGGTGTGTAACGAACGATTTAAGAATTGGTATGGAACGTCAAAATATTGACATTGTTTTGCCCATTTCTATCAATATTCAAATCACCTTTAGTCCTATAAATATTCCTACAAATGGTCCTCCCCAGTAAACCAGCAAATGAGATAGAATTGGAGTTTCCCCACATCCAATTGTACGTCCAGTTGCCATAGCGGGATGTATGTACATCCCGGTCATCTTTACTCCTAAAACACCATCACATACATACATATATATATACACGCCCCAAATTAAAATTTGAATTTAAAACCATTAAATAAATGTAGAAAACTAGTCTTACCACAACAAACTATGAAAGATGTGTTGATAAACTTCAGGAAAATGTCCAACGGTTTGTATTTTGACAGCGTCTGTTTGTTCATCCAGATATCAAACGCAACCCCAGATCCCTCGAGTAAAAACCCTGCTACAGCAGGAATTCTAAGGTCTGAATTACAGTTTGACTTTTGGATGACTTTCTCCGTGAATGACGGATGTAAATCTAGATTTAAAATCAAATGACCAAGTTCCCACCCACAGAATCCCGCCAGAATCTGAGCAGACACTTTTAAGCAGAATTTCCATGATGGAATTTGTTTTTGAAGATACTTAGACCACACAGAGAGTGGTGTTCCATCTCCGATGTTGAAGATAAGAACGCTAGCGGTATTCAATGGCACTGCACACAGCACATACCCAAGATGGCCGTGGGCTGTCCGAATGACCCCGTGTCCAAAACAGTAGGTACAAAACGCCAGGGTCTTGAAGAAGTCCAAAACATATTCTACAAGGAATCTTGGCAGAAACACTCTGGAGAGTTGGTAGAAGATTAAGCAGAAAAGCAAGGCTAATAGATAAATAAGAATCGCTGAAACCGTAGGCGAGACATGTGATATCGGGGGTTGGAATCCCAGCACTGTTACCCATACATCTCGCCACGTCATCATAGCAGTCTAAAAATAGATGCACGTATATTAAGATTTTATTGATTATGTATTGTTTAACGTCCCTCTCGAGAATTTTTCACTCATTTGGAGACGTCACCATTGTCGGTGAAAGGCTGTAAAATTTAGGCCTATGCTCGGCGCCTATGGCCTTTGAGCAGGGAAGGTTCTTTAACATGCCACACCTGCTGTGACGCGGGGTCTCAGTTTTTGCGGTCTCATCCGAAGGCCTACCCCATTTAGTCGCCTCTTACGACAAGCAAGGGGTACTGAAGATTTATTCTAACAACCCGGATCCCCACGGGGCCATATATTCAGATTTAATTTTCATCGTAACTACGTAATGTTTTACACAAAGGGAAGTATGGGGATAAGTATTAAATACAAATATTTGTTGAAATGTACTATAATTACTAATATCCTTAATATCAACTAATAGAGCTACTCCAATTACATCATTCATAAATTAATTTCATTTTTGAAAATATGTTAAGGTAGGAGCTGCGGCGCTTTACGCCAACATACTTCATAAAGAGCATAAACACTTCTCATGAATGCCTGTGCATGCATTTAAAGTACAAGTAGATTTACTTACACTTTTACAGACATACATTTAATAACCCCTGATATTGATTCGTTTTGAACACAAGTTGATGGACCACCAAAAGTGCAAAAATCGATTTATTGTTAGCGAAAAAGAATTTTAACTGTCACCAAAGGTACGGTGAATACTACGATTAACGAGGTTTTGTCAGTAGTGATTCCAAGTGATCAGACACCTTTGTCGGATCCAAGTAGGTCAGTTGTATCAACTAATCGTCCTGCCTCCAGTATCCAGGGCGAAGCAGGGTGTTTTTAAATTCTAAAGATCTATAATATCGTTTGCAATTGTACATTGATGATGGAGGGTAATTTAAAACGACACCGATTTAACGACGGAAGACAAACCCTATACACTCAATCATGGATACTGACAGATTTTTCATTCATACCTAATCTAAAAAAACAAAATCAAAGCATGGTTTATGTTGTACAGAAGATGGAAAGTGATTAAGAATTTGGGAAATATATATCTAAAGTTCTACACATCATTCACATAAAAGTACTAACCTCACCATAACACGTCGTAAAATCTTGAGACGTATTTCTTTATCAGCTATGACCTCAAAAGGTAAACTATACATGTGAGAGGTCGCAAGTTACGATGGAACGTTAGACGATGTTTTCATTTCTTCAAATAAAGTAGCTTTCTGGGTCTTGGCGGAGACAGGAGTTTGATATTTCTAATATCGATATCATTTACGATAAATATGTTTAAATCACACTGAAATTCGGTCCCCATGACCTGGATTATGAAACATCGTTGATTGTATTCAGCTGTACTAGAACTAGAATTGCTTTTAAACAGTCGAAATTGTTTAAGTGTTTGTAAAATTCTATCACAGTTCATTTCATTTCATTGGCAAAACATGCATGTTATATAGACATACTCGTTTCACAATCTCTTTAAGAATAAACAATACACTGACGTATGTGAGCATATATGTAGTAAGGAGGTGTATACTATAATAATGGACGGACGGAAGGTTATTTATGGAAGAACGGAAATTGTACAACTTATCAATGAATAAACGGAATGTGTACAATTTGTTAATTGATGAACAGAATGTATACAATATTACGTGCATCATAATAATAGTTTTTTGTTTGTTTGTTTTATTTATAGTCGCCTGAGCAATTTTTCAGCTATCCGGCGACGGTCATAATAATAGTAAACTTTGAAGTACCTTTCTCGATGACGTGACAGCGGATGATCATTTACCCAAATTTCTAAACTCAGTTACATTCTATGCATTGAGTAAGTGTACAACTTTGCACATTGGAAGCTTCGTCCAATAATATGGTTTAACCCCTTGTATTCTTTATATATGTTATGATCACACTGTTCATCAAATCATGCCTTAATGCCAGAACGTTTTTGTTCCATTGTTTCTAGAAGTCTCGCATATTCACATGTTTGTTTAGCGAATCACTGCACAAAAGACTATCATCCAAAAATCCCACCGAGCCAAGCCCAGCAGCCACTTCACTTATTTTGCTCTGCATTTAGAACTCAGTTGTATAAATATATTATGTACACAGGTGTGGAGGACTATGTGCCCAATTTATCAATCCATTTTGAAGCACGCCAGCGTTTTCGCACACTAGGAAATATATGACGGTGACAATGGACCCATTTCATATTTGCCTTGTATTTGAACATACTTTGTTATGTTTTTCTCCACTTCAGCGTCTTTATATTTATGCTGAAATAGCTTGTATGCCTTGCATGGAACTGGACTAAGCGGGTGTAACGGACATGGTAATCAAATTCCGAACACGCTATACGTTCGCTTCGTAACCGGGAGGTCGCAAGTTCCAACCCCTCTCGTGCAATGGCCACGCCAAACCTCAGACGTAAACAAAAGTAATTATTGCTCTTTCGCCAAACGCCCGGCATTTAGAAGTGAGAATTACTGGTCTTTCAGAAATGACCTTAAAAACGGAGGTCCCGTGTCGCGGCAGGTTGAAGAACTCTCACTGCTACGGCCCTGAGTGTTAATCATAGGTCAAAATTTGTGGTACTTCACCTACAACTGGTGACGTCTCAATATGAGTGACAAAATTATCGACGGGACGTAAAACTAACAACAGAACCTGTTTGCCATGTTTATCAATGACAAAAATTTCATTTCTCACCAAGTGTTCGTCTTCCTTCCACCCCCCTCCCCCCACAAGTCCGTTATTCAAAACCCAGGTTAACTTAACATATCTTTGCACTTGCTCAACCTTCTAAATCAACCTTTGACAGACTTAGTGGCCATCATTCTCATATCAGATAGTGAGATACACATATATGACCATTATTTCCTTTACTACATCACTATGTAAAGTGCTGTTCCTTATATAATAAACAGTTCACAGGTCATATGAAGTCCAAGACTGTTTCATGGTCTATTTCGATGTATTAACCATGTGATTGAATCATTCTATCTTAAGGATAACTACTAAACTGAAAGTGAAAATCGTATTTTTATTTAATATAACTTCATAAAATTGAGCACACATATTTATAATATTGGTCCCATACAAAAATCAACAACACACACACACTAATGTGGCATTCTAACTTTGTTCAAGGTTTGCATTACCTGTTCAAGAAAAAATATGAAACTAATAGCAGAGTTCAGTTAAAGACTTAAACTGTTTCATGCCTTACTCTTCGTAGGCACCTCTGGTATTTCTAATGGTGCAAGCTTGCTCTACTCTTCATATTGTATTCTTTATAAAACTTCTGAAATTCATCACTGATAGTTATATGAAATGTCTAAGACAACTAACAGTATTCAATCTCATAATTCCTATAGAAAATATAAATCAGAGATATGTGCAAACACGGACCCCTGCACATACCAGAGGTGGGGTCAGATGCCAAGAGGAGTAAGTATCCCCTATCAACCGGTCACATTCGCCGTGAGCCCTATATCCCGATCAGGTAAACGGAGCAATCCGAAATTAGAAATCAATGTGCTAAGAATGACCTAACAATCGGTATGAAACACGTCATACAGCATTTGACACACACACACACACACACACACACACACACACACACACACATATATATATATATATATATATATATATATATATACCTTTTTCATATCAGTAATAAAATCTCATTGAAAATAATTACCCCATCAATACTCCTCCTATAACTGCTCTATAATATTCTTTTTCTGTCTCCTTCTTTCTCTCTCTCTCTCCCCTGTTCATGAACTCCACTGATTCTTGACTATCAACACTGATTTGATAAATCTAGCACATAAAAAATGAACTTCATTTCTTGCTCAATGACGTCACACTACCGATTACTTCTTGTAAAATCATCAATATTAATTAAAACAGCTGTTGCCCAACATAAGAAGAATGAGAAATAAATATTGATTTTCAAATGAATAGAAAAACTGACATGAATTAGTGTAAGATGCATCGTCGACTTTGTCTCTCGCTGCACAGAAATAAGGACAAGCTACAATATGCAGGTTACCAGACGTTAAAATGTGTTACCAGTCAATTCACCTGAAAAATGAATCACAAACTAGTATTTTGGTGTTCTTAACACTCAGAAGTGCCTAAATTGATGAAAGACATTACATAATATATGTAACATAAACACAATATTACTAATTCGGACCTGTCACAGTTAAAACCCTGGGATTGCGAAATTCACAAGTTTGGTACATCCTTTTCTGCTTTCCCTAAATATAATTTACTTTTTATACTGTATCAGTAAACTTGAACTTGAAGTTTTTTTTTTCTCAAATGATAAAAACATTAATCATTATAATAATTTGGCTCCACCCTGGAACCACACCTTTACCCTCCCAGGATGAGGAAATTTACAGTTTTGGTAAAGGACTACCTGCTCATTCTACACATACGTTTAGTTTCAATATAGTATCAATAGCATTAAAGAATGTATCATTGAATTATTTTTTAAATAGTTTACGCATCTTAACTATCTACCCAGGGATCCTACTCTGCATGTACATCATTATGCATTTAGTTTTTTCTTATAAATATGCAGCTGTAGAGAAGAAGATTTTTTGAAAATTGATCAATTATCTATGACCCCAAGGGTGCAGGAGTCGTGAAATTTGCAACTGAGGTCCCTTTTGTCCAAAAGATGCTTCATACGAAATTTGAAATGAATTATAATGGAAGTTATCAAGAAAAGTTTAAAAAATGTTCAATTGTCAATACATGATAGATGACATTCGATGAATGTCAAATGACAATAGGACACAGATCAATTGCAATAGGTCGCCCGAGTTTACTCAGGTAATCTAAAAAAGCTCTCATCCAACATGAACCTACCATCATCGCATGAAAAACATCTATACAAGGCTCTAACTGCATACATAACATGCATGTGACTGTTAACTGTTAATATGGTGGGTTACGTAACTATGCAAAATGTCAATCATATATATGCATCAAAAACAATGCCACATGTAATGACATGGATTTCTGCAACCATTCATCTTTTCTGAGATCATCTTGTTTTGAGTCATATGAAAATACTGTAGTGATCAACATAACATATAAAAATAGTATAATGATACTGAGCAGAAGAACATACATATAACATTGAAATGAAAAAAAAAAAGAAAAAAAAATACTGTTGTTTGGCTCTGTATGGAGAAGGAAGTTTTACAACAAAATGTATCATAATGCTTGCGGTCATTTCTATTTCCTACTTCCATTGCTGAAGAATGCTTTCTTCTTTCTGTGTCTTAATTTCAAGTTGTGTCCATTCATTGAAGTCTGTTTCACAACATCATCAGCATGAACACCATTTTGAGTGACTTTCATTGGCTGGTTGACATAGCTGCATTTGGTGGTCTTCAAGAAAGGAAGTTGGAAAATCTGGCCCATCTAAGTATGAAGAAAAAATTGTTAGATGACATTATAGGACTTATTTATATCATGGAGCATGGTCATAAAGAAATCTTGGATAATAGATATGATTTGTAACAGCTTTCAAATAGATAAACAGTTTTAAATAAAATAAAATGTTAAAGAAGCTTTCCCAGAACCAAAATCTGTGTTTACTAATTCATCCAAATTTTCTTACTTTGGATTTTCAATTTTTTTCTACCACCAATGAAGATAAACACATAATTCAAACCCAGAACAGATCACATGTGAAACAGAATTAACAGCAAGTAAGGGTTGATTTCTTTGTGACAGATGCAGTCATTAATGTTCAAGTTGTGGAAATAACTTGTCCATTATGTAAATTCAGTCCCATTAGAGTTGAGAAGTCAACTGAAGTGTAACCAATCACTGGTCTGACATTACACATTATCTTTTACCTGATTTCCTGAATCAAAACATGAAGGTTTGCAATGAGAAATGGATATAGGCTATATGCCTGTCTAGTTCTATAAAGAGAATGGGAGAATAGTTCAGTTCAGAAGATTTTCTATCAGTTCCACTATATATATATATATATATATATATATATATATATATACAATCCATAAATAAGTATAGAAAATCTACATAAGTGGTATATAATAAAAATATCACTAAGCCAATTAAGTATATACTTGACTAGTTTCTTCAACTCTTCAGGAGGATACTAAATATTGCTTAGTTACACATTACTTAATGTAACTATGCAATATTCAGTATCCTCCTGAAGAAATGTAGAAACTAATCGATTATATACACAACTGGCTTTGTCACTGATTGATTGTATATAATTTACTGTCCTGCTTGAGAATTTTTCACTTATATGGAGACATCACCATTGCCGATGAAGGTCTGCAAAATTTAGGTCTATGCACGGTGCTTACAGCCTATGAACAGGGTGGGACCTTTATTGTCCTCTTATGCCAAGCAAGAGGTACTGAGAACCTATTCTAAACAAAATCCCCAATGGGTTCAGCTTTGTGATATTTTTATTATCAATGTATTATATTTCACTTTGAACCCCTGTGGCCCTGTGTTTTGCAGAATATCATGATGCAGAAAAACTTGATTTTTTTTCTTTTACAATTTTACAAAATTACCCAATGCTGTTCGACAGAAGATTTCACTGAATATTCCTGTATACAAATATTCCAATGTGAAACTTTAAATCATTACTGTGGCACCTTACAGTCTTTAGATAAACAAACTTGAATTCATATTAGATGTGGATACTTGCAATGAATTTCACTGACAGAAGTCTTGTGGTTCTTGTAAAGATTTTCAATTTCCCACATATTGAACATACACTAAATGAGGATTGATTGATTGTATATTGTTTAACGTTAGTCTTGAGAATTTCTCACTCATATGGCGACATCACCATTGCCAGTAAAGGGCTGCAAAATTTAGCCCTATGCTCGGTGCCCATGGCCTTTGAGCAGGAAGGAATCTTTATCGTGCCACACCTGCTGCAACAAAGAGCCATATATTTTGTGGTCTCACTCAAAGGACTGCCCCATTTAGTCACTTCTTATGTCAAGTAAAGGGTGCTGAAGACCTAATATTCTAACCCTGATCCCCACTAGATCTGGGTACTTGACCAATTATATTGGCAAGATCCTTGTAAGGAAGATGAAATTTTCACGCATGAGCTGTCAACTGTTGACAATTTACCTTCAGACCTATGTATATTCCTATGAATGGCCCTCCCCAGTATACCAGGATGTGAGACAAGATTGAAGTGGATCCACAGCCGAATGTGTGTCCTGTTGCCATGGCAGGTTGCAAGTACATCCCAGTCATATTCAGTCCTGTACAAACAAAGTGTTGATGTTGACTGCTCAAAAGTGAAAACTCTTACTTAATCACACTATTTGATACATCACAGTCACAAGTGTGGCGCTTTTCTTAATATTTACAACCAATATCAAAATAACCTACAAAAGGTCAAAGTACTGCAAGGCTCCACAATATACATTCATGTCAATAATGTGCCATTTTGACTTCACTCTTTGAGCTAGAGGCTTAAAATCCACTGGCATTTCTATTTTATTTACATTCAACTATCTTGCAATGAATATGAAGTCTACAGGTACAATATTAATTTGGCCACGTTATATTATTCCAAGGTTCTTTTTTTTTTCTTTCAGACATTTGACATCTTTTACCGCCTGTCCCCAAAGTCTACAGATATCTTTCCTTGACTTTCTCCACCTATGCTGTGCATTTATTGAATGTAAAGTTGATCAGTTGAGATGATAATTTGTATACCACACATTCATCAACTCATTACAGGGACTCCAACACAAGTAGTGTAAAAGAGAGAGCAGAGAAAATGGTTTCACCCAGTCTTAAATTTGCCCCTGATAATAAGAATAAAAGAAAAATAAAGAGAGAGAGAGAGAGAGAGAGAGAGAGAAAGAGAGAGAAAGAGTGTATATATGTGTGTGTGTGTGTGTGGTGGGGGGGGGAAGGGATATTTCCCTGTATGTATCAGGGTTGGAAATTCACTGAAAAAAGTAGCCAGACACAGGGCTGGCTACTTTTAAAAGTTACCAGCCCTGCTCAAAATCTGCCAGTCCTGATAGCATCTGTACATTTTTGTGAATGACGTAAAAAAAATCTTAAAAATTCAAATTATCGATTTAAAAATAGGAACTGGCTATTTAAATTAGCCCGACCACTGGGCTGTCATCTAGAGTTTTGTTCCCATCCGCCCGAGAAACAGACGGTCTCAGGCGGTCTATAATTTCCAACCCTGGTATGTATACGGTATCTTGTTATGTAAGAGTGTTGATGGACTGAGAGAAGGGAGGGCCTCTAAGTGGTACAATACTGATATATATATATATATATATATATATATATATATATATATATATATATCACACACTATTTCATCATTCATTTTATTATACCTCTTCTGCAATCAATCTGTGGGACATAATTCAAACACAAATATGTGTATATATCAATTTCATTATTCCTTTTATCATACTTGTTCTGCAATCAATCTGGGGGATAAAATGCATGCACACTATTTGAAAAGTAATGCACATTATTTTTTCTAAATAGGAGAGCAAAGAGAGATAACTCAATGAGACAAAAAGAAATTTTCTAACTCGTTAATGTATCATGCCACTGACTGGCAATAATGAAGTCTGAACATAGGTACACTATACACTTACCTATACACACAAGAACAGCACAATTCATAATTTTCAATGCAATGTCTACTGGGGCATACTTGGACAGAGTCTGCTGGTCTAACCAAAAGTCATAAGCAACAGCCAAGCACTCCAGGGAAAACCCAAACACAGAGGCAATATTAAGGTCAGAAGAACAGTTGGCTTGGTTGCTGACTTTTTCTGCAAAGGATTCATGAAAATCTAGTCTAAAAATCAGATGGCCAAGTTCCCACGAGCATAATCCTGCAAGAATCTGTGCTGTCACCTTTATAAGAAACTTCCACAATGGAATTTGTTTTTGCAGGTATTTCAACCACACAAGTAATGGGGTTCCATCACCGAGATTAAAAATAAAAATACTGGCAGTATTTAAAGGCACTACACACAGCACATAACCAAGATGTCCATGGGCAGTCCGAATGATCCCATGTCCAAAACAATAGGTACAGAATGCCAAGGTCTTAAAGAAATCCAACACATATTCTATAAGGAATCTTGGAAGACACACTCTGGCGAGTTGGTAGAAGATGAAGCAGAAAATCAAGGTCAATAGGTACAACAGAATGGCAGAAGCTATTGGCGAGAAGTGTGTTAACGGAGGTTCGACTCCCACTGCCACTGTCCAGACTTCCCGCCAAGTCATCAGGGACACCCTGAAAAAGAGAACATTGGAACTTAGAAGACAACCAACATAATAAACCAACACCACAATAGACAAACAACATAATAGACAACACCACACCACAATAGACAAACAATATAATAGACAACACCACACCACAATAGACAAACAACATACTAGACAACACCACACCACAATAGACAAACAACATAATAGACAACACCACACCACAATAGACAAACAACATACTAGACAAACACATAATACATGACCACCATAATAAACCAAATGCCATAATAGACAAAGAGATAATAGACAAACATCATAATAAACAAATAGACAAACACCATAATATACAAACACAATAATAAAGAAACACCATAATAAACAAATAGACAAACATTATAATAAACAAACACCATAATAAAAATTAGAAATAAAAAAAACATCACCAACACTTGTGTGAACGCTTTGTGACTTTATTTGGTTGACCAGTTTCTGATGATGACCATCTAAGGTTGAAACTGGTCAACCAAATAATGTCACATAGCATTCACACAAGAGTTCAAATGTTGGACAACTCACCCCCCAAGACAACTTGCCCTAAGTCATCTCACCCCCAAGACAACCCGCCCCAACGACAACTCGCCCTCAAGACAGCTCACCCTCAAGACAATTCGCCCCCAAGACAACACATCATCAAGACAACTCACCCCCAAAGCCACTTGATCTTATACACAAATTGAAGTACATGGGTATTAAACTTTTCATATTTAATCTAAAGGAAAACTTTATTTGCCAATCTTCAAGAATTAAATTTTCCTTAAAATTGAGAAAATTAAAAGAGTTATGGGGGTATCACTACGGTATAAACAGTGAAAATTGCATAATTAGTGTAAATAAGTGTACATATAAAGTGGGTTGATTGATTGATTATAAATTGTTTAACGTCCCGCTCGAGAATTTTTCACCCATATGGAGACGTCACCATTACCGGTGAAGGGCTGCAAAATTTAGGCATATAAAGCGGGAACAATTCAGTAAGGCCTAATTATCTTGACTTCAATTGAAGAGTTTGTCAACAACTTATAAAATATCAGTTTAAGAAATTCAGATGTAGTACTAACTATGATACCTCAGGCGAATAAAGGATGTATTTCGGCTTAGAGGAAACTCAAACTAAGAAGGAGAAGATTGATAATTATTCCAGATTGACACTGAGTTTTTGGGCCGACATACATCGGAGACATTTTACAGAGGAGATGTGAAGGTCAGAAACCATCGTCACCTCATTTTTGCTAGTGACTAACAACTCGAACTTCTGTCTAGAGTGAAGGCGTGGTTTGTAGACGGCACCTTCAAGGTTGTGGCCAAGCCATTTATACAGCTGCTCTCCATTCATTTCTTCACGAAATCCAGAGAGGATATGAAGCAAACTGCCAGGGATTTTTGTACTTATGTCTCACAAGCTGAAAAAGGACTGCAAGGAGATATTTTTAAAATGAAAATTTCAACAGATTATCCAGATTTTAAGTTTCAGATATTCAGACTGTCTAAATGGATTTTAATGAAATATCACTCATAATTAATTTCAGCTGTTTGCCAAGATCACTGATCTTCTGCTGCGTTTCCCTGCAGCCTCACTATTAGTAGTCGACTTTGAGTTGGGCTTGTGGAGAGGTGCCAAATCTATTTTCATTGCCATGACAATTCATGGATGCGCCTTTCACTGAGGGCAAGTGGTTTGGCACCACGTGAAGGAACTTGAACTACAGGTAGAAAAAAATATCATAAAATATCGTATTTCTACTTAATGGAAATGAATTTAATTGTGGACTAAGCTTTAGACCTAACCCAAATTTTCATCCAATCAGCAGTTGCTAAATTTTGTATTAAGTGCTTAATTGTTAAGAGTTATTCTTAATTTCCTAGTCATGTGACATTTTCAATTGTCCAGTGAAAAAGCGTGTTAGGTTCTAAGTAAGCTTCACTCCCTCTGCCCCTTCTTAACTACTAAGATTTTATTTAATATGATCTAACTATAACATACAAATACGAAGAAAATACCTACGTATTTTTTATACTATGAGACTGAATACCTATATCATAATTGCATTGTTGTTGTATTGTCATTATCAGTTTGTTCATACATCTACAATCACAAGCATGTATTGAAATTCATTTATATTTGCTGAATCTTTTTTCTCCTCAATGCAATATCATAAATTCAAAGATAATAAATTCATTGTCATTGCCAACAATGCATTGATGATTTAGATGGAATATTAACTAATTATTATTATTTATTAATAATTCATATGGTTTTTATTTCATGCAGGTTGAATATTCTCAATTGGATAGTACCCATAAATTCATCAGGAAGCTCCTTGCCCTGCCCTTTTTGCCAGAGGAACAGATTTCACTCACATTCTATTCTTTGCACTGAAGGAGACCACTACCATCCAACAACTGAGACAACTGTCCGAATATATTGAAAAGACATGGATCACCAGCGAGATATGGACAACTTCAACTTGGACTGTCTATCGGATGGCAGTGAGGACAAATAATGACGTTGAAGGATGGCATCATCTACTGAACTGGAAAGCGCAGAAGCCTTGTCTGCCATTTTATGTTTCAACTACATTAATTTACAAGAAAGCCAGCATCATCCCCAACCATCTGAAGTTGATCGGTGAGGGTAAACTTCGCCGACACCATAGAAAGACAACCAGACTTTTACAGTGCCATATAAATGAACTAAGGGACAGCTACAATGAAGGACACATCAGTGTCAATCAACTTCTCAAGAGGTACAGACAATTTACGGTCGACAATGAAGATTATCGTACAATTTACAGTGGACAATAATAATATATCATAAGATAATATCCTGTGCATGTGATTGTGCCCTTTTTGTGTTATTAATTACTGTATTGATACTAGTGTGTTTGTGTGTGTGTGTGTGTGTGTGTGTGTGTGTGTGTGTGTGTGTGTGTGTGTGTGTGTGTGTGTGTGTGTATGAGTTGTCTTGGGGGTGAGTTGTCCTAAAGAGAGGGCGAGTTGTCTTGGGGGTGAGTTGTCCCAACACCAAGTGTTCATGTTGTCCTGACACCAAATGTTCATGATCATTTATTTCTAAGTTTTACTTTGGATAAGCAGACCCTATTGAATACCACGTGCTATCCACTTGTGAGAATCCTCCAAACTTTTAACCTCAAGGTGTTGGTCTCCAATTTTTAACTTTGTATTTTAAACACCACAATAGACAAACACCATGATAGACAAACACCATGATAGACAAACACCATGAAAGACAAACAGAAAATAGTAAACAAACTAACACTAACACTATAATAAACAAATACCATCATCATCATTTTGATTAATGCACAGGATGTGGGATTGTTCCTATTTTTGTGGGATCCCTTCCAGGTGCCCGGCTGGCTGCACGCATGGCACATTTCACTTCCTCTCTCCATTTCTTCCTGTCAAAGATGTTGGAGGTTGATAGTCTCCATTCTCTCGCATCTCCCTCTGCCAGATCTTTCCATGATGTTTTTGGTCTACCAACATCACGCTTTCGTGAAACTTCTAATTAAATGCGGTCTTGATTGCATTGCTGGATCTTTGTACATGGCTAAACCAGTGGAGTTGTCTCTCACGTAATATGAGGGCAAGGTCTTCAAGGCCAAGATGCTCCAGTAGCTCGTTTGACTTTACAGTGGCCGTGTCTTTAAGTTTTATGCCACAGATTTGTCTGATCATGGCCCTGTCATCGCATTGTAGAAGCTGGAAGTTTTGCTTTGTCAAAGCCCAGGTCTCACTGGCATGAAGCACTGCACTCCTTACACATGTGCTGTACACACGGCCCCACGTCTTATATGACAGGTGATGTGAAGACTGGTGTCAACTCCCTGAATTTCTTCCATGCGGTCTTCACCCATGTGGTTGTGGCAAGATCACATCCACCAGCTGCAGAAAGCATATCCCCACAGATAACAGAAGGAAGGTACCACTTCCAGCTTGTCCATCCCAACTTGGACCTCACTATGTGGTCTGTCATCGAGTGGACAGGCAGTTCCCTGGCATCTAGTGCATCTGAAGTCTGGGTTCACTGTCAAATGTTTGAGTCCACTACATGTCTTATGTACCCGCTGCAGTGTGTGCTGTTTCTGCCGACACTCGTGGAGTTGGTCAAGACTTGTTCTGCATATCATTACCTTGGTTTTTCTAGCATTATATTATTTGAAAATTATGAATGAATTAATGTGAGGGAGAAGTGTGTGTATGGTATGTAATGTATGTATGTGTTGAAAAACAAATAAATTATGAAAAAAAAAATTATTTCTAGTTTAATTAATTTTAATCTGTAAAAAAGTGTAATGCTCCTAAAAAAAAAAGGAAAACAATATGCTAAGAGTCTTTCAGAAGCAGCGAAAAGATTTAACTATCTTTTGATATTTTGTTACACTGAGTTATCTCTCTTTGCTCTAACTGTTCCTGTCCTTCACCAGTATCACTTTTTCCTTCCGTAACAACTCAAACAGGTTATTTGTTAAATTGTTTAATACATTATTTTGTGTCCACCCCCACCCCCTCCTCACATTCACTTGTGCACGAAGACAAAAACAAATGTTTGTTTTATCTTTACAGTTTGCATGATCTAGGAAATGTATTTTATTTAAAAAATACTAAATTTCATATCATTTTTATCTAAACATGTTAATAACAAGGTATTATTTTATCTCAGAATAATTATATGTTTCGGAATTTAACTAATTGAAAAAAAAAAAAAAAGAAAGAAATTTATTGTTTATTTCTTCATAGTTTAGAAAGGGGGTTTCTACAACATTTCTCAACATGAAAACAGTTTTCTACAATCTACGGATGCCTTTTACATTTATACACATCAATTAGTTAAATTCCGAAACATATAATTATTCCGAGATAAAATAATACCTTGTTTAATGTGCTTTTTTAATTATGTCATGTGTATACAACCATGTTTTACAGTAGATGGCAATATCTATATCATCAAAATAACATGACACTTTTCTGTCATTGTGATAACTTGATAAAGTTATTATCTGATAAGTATTTGCTTTAATCAAGCAATAATGGTGACAGAAGAGATTGTACAGTGGCAGTATGCCAAATCTCGTTAGAAAATGCAGTCTCATGAAACAAGTGAATTCGCATAGAAAATTCTAAGGATTCGTCAAATTCACGATTTCATTTTTGGAAGTTGAATTATAATTACTCTTGGCCATCACACACTGTGCACATGAATGTATTCCATATACAGATACACTGTACCACAGTAATGATAACACGTGTCACAATATGTGACGAGTGAAAACTTTGGAAGTTACATCCCAGGGACTGATTCAGATAAATCTCAAAGAGGGTGACCCCAAGTATGTACACTCAATAAAAAAAGGAGGGGGTTGAAGGCCCTATAATAACAACAACAACAAAAAAATGATATTTTATTGTTAACAATCTTTAACCAAATGAGGGGTGGGTGCAACAACAACAACACCAATCCCCCTTTAAAACCCACAGGTGTCTGAATTTTAATCAATAAATTAATATAAATAGAAAACAGAAACAACCCACCCACCTCTCTCTCTCTCTCTCTGTACACTATTTGGAGAGAGAGAGAGGGGGAGGGAGAGATCGATCCGCTTTTTTATTTATTTATTTACTTATATCTATTAATTGAATAAAATTCAGATACTTGTGCTTAACCTCTTTAGATCCGCCACTTCATACTAAATTAATACATATAAACCCTTTTTGCAAAACTATCAAAAGTCTAGTTTGCAGAAAGCTATCTCACCGTGATAATCCAGCCATAAAGAGTCAGCTCACTCAGCCTCTTCACACCATTAGGCCAGATCTACTAAAATCACATGTTTGCGGAAGTGTTATCAACAGCGTTTGTGTACGTGCAGCTGCATTCTGCCTGCATGTCTTATGTTTGCTCTCCATGACTGGACATAACAAGGTCGAAATTAGCCTCCGGCAAATTTACAGCGAACGTGGAAATGACGACTGTTACTAACGGTGAAAGTCCATAGAACATTAAACAGCAAATTTTTGTTTGATCCCCACCAACCTTCTTCATTTGTTTAGATGCGGGTCGTAAAACGTCTGTGTGATCCAGATCAATATTCAAAGGGGCGGATCCAATCGTACTCGGCTGTAACCGCAAATAAATATCATATGTGTTATGTGTAAATCATTCGGATCACGCTCGCCATTTTCCGTAATTGTAAATGTTACGATTGATGTGTAAATGTGGCATTGATACGGTTACGGAAATGGACGAGTGTGGTTCGTTTGGGGCGGATCTACACTCAGAGCTTCGATCTCGAGCAGGTTCAAAGGATTTGAATTCATTGTACAAACTGATTTGTTCCATATTACTTGTGATAAAAATGACTGACAACTACAACAACAATAACAACACACACACACACACACTAGTTCTTGATAAAAACTTTGATTTCTGTTTTCCTTGCAGAATCCTTGATCCAGTCCAGAATTACATTTCTGCCTCATGCCACAGTCCAATATTATATTATTGATTAAATATTGTTTAACGTCCCGCTCGAGAATCTTTCACTCATATGGAGACGTCACCATTGCCGGCGAAGGGCTGCAAATTTAGGTCTATGCTCGGTGCTTATGGCTTTTGAGCAGGGAGGGATCTTTTACGTGCCACACCTGCTGTGACACGGGACCTCGGTTTTTGCGGTCTCATCCGAAAGACCGCCCCAATTAGTCGCCTCTTACGACAAGCAAGGGGTACTGAGGATCTATTCTAACAACCCGGATCCCCACGGGGGTCCAATATTATAGTTTTGTCTCCATATACAGTCCAGTATTATCGTTCTGTCTCCAGACAGTCCAGTATTATAGTTCTGTCTCCAGACACAATCCAGCATTATGAATAAGCTTTTTTTATCTGTTATCTAATATGCAAGTCAGGTTATCAGTAATTTTTAATTAATTATAAAATTTCAAACATGGTAATTTAAGTTACCCAGATTTTACACCTTTTGAAGACATTTACTTTTTGCAATTAATGTTTGGGAATGTGTTGGTTGGTTTGCACTGCAATACCATATAAAAAGATAAAACATTCTATAAAGAAATCATAGTTTAATGAAGGACCCGGGATAGTGTGTATGATTACATTGTGATTCAAGGTATTCAAGTTTCAAATAGAATAAATGATTCAACGCAAACATGCTTATGGTTGTCTCAATATATATCAGGGTGTTTATAAATAAAAATATGAAATAAATGCTGTTTACGTCATGTCATTTACTTTAAAATTATATAAGTTGTAAATATTCTTCATTCCAAAGTAAGAATACACATATACGTATTAAGCATGTTATGAGAGGGTGATGGTGCACCTCCCCCTTTTTTTTCTCTGACAAAGGCCGGGCCATATACGAGAAATTGTATACTATTCCAGTATAGCTAGCTAGTGGTCTCGCCACCTTTACTGACCATAGAACTTTCAAGCAAAAAAAAAACAAAACAAAACAAAAAAACCGCTGTTGATATTTCATACATTATTGAAGAGACAATATCACATTTTAAGAAAGTTGGGCTTGACAAAGTAAATTTAACTTCTTTCATTTAAACTACCTGCTCCACTTTTGTGAAATCAGTTGTAGACTCGGCGAACACTTTTGCAAGGAAGTAAAGAAACGCCATGCTATATATTCGTTATTTTTGAAGGTGCATAGGCCAAGAACATGCCAGTAGAAATTTTTCCACACGGCCTTATGAGGCAGAGTTTTTTTCCGGCAATGTCATCGGAATGATCGAAGCAAATGCTCTGTTTTCTCAGAAAAGAAAGAAGGATTTTTCCACGTGACTTAACAAAAACTGCCGAGAAATTCCCCGCGCATCGCTATGGTTTTGAGTCCAGGTTAGCATACGTGTTTCGTGTATAACTAGTCTGCTGTTGAGATTTTTAGTCGGGCGATCGGACAGTTGTTGTATTGCGAATAAAGTTAGAATCTAAAGACTAGCAACATTAATTATTGCTAATCTTGTAAGTATTGTTGTGTAAAACAAATAAAGGCATTTTTAGGCTACTTGTGATAATATCAATACGTGGAACATATGTACCATGATTAGCCCGTAAAATGAAAATCCGATAGCTACACATACCTGTAAATTCTTTGTTTTTAATACATCTTTTTTTAATCGCATGAAAAGTTTTAATAATCAGGGATTTAAATGTAAAACATAATCCGAAACTGTTGTTTTATATAACTCCCAGAATTCCTCGCTTTGACGACTAAGCATGCGCATTAGCTGCGAAAGCACTACCGTAGATCATAAATACTCGGCTATTTCCGCAAGTAACAAAGAACACGTTATCAATAGATGGTACCCGTAGAAATCATCTCACCCATGAGTTATTTGCCCCGATAAGAAATAAACATTAAGTCGTATATGTCATTTTCGACTGTAAAAGAAAGAAGTTAGATTTTTGTTGTATACCATTTATCGAATTGAATTCACAGCACAGTTAAGGCTTAACAGTAGAAATCACTAAAAATAAAAATAGAAGACATACATATTATCAGAGAAAACTAAAAGAATCAGTTGGCAACATTTAAAGCAATATGAGCTGCCAAAATTGCAATTTTTTATAGTGGCATCAAAAGAGGTTAAATGAACGTTGATATGATTGAAAAAAAGAACTGCATCGAATTTCCTCTCTTATGCATCGTTTACACACCTTTACGTGATGAAAAATATATTCCTCGACATTCCGTTTGACCCTAACAATGGCAGCTGATTAATCGTCGGCGACAATCCCGAAGATAACCGATGTTGACACGAATGATTCTGATGCTGATCGGGGTGGTTCGGGTTGTATCCGGGTCATTAAAATATGGACGGCGAGGTGAGATAAAATTCTAGTTACCATCATTATTTTGGTACTGTTAACGATGTTATATGTTTTTAAGTTATGATAGTATGTTTTTTAGTTATGATAGTTTTAAGGGATCGCTCGAAACATTACGCAAAATTCCAAAGTCGGCTTTCTCCCTCGCTTCGAACCTTTCGTGTCAGACATCTTTCGTGCTTACCGGAAATATTGCGCTTGCGCATTTGACTTTGCCGAATGAGTTCAACTTTAGGTCATTGCATACGGAAATAATGTCGGGAAAATTAAGGTACGGGAAGACTTAATTTCAACTGTCGAACATTTTTGCATTTAATGCAAAAAATACAACATATCAAAAGTTTAATCGATAAAATCAGGTATTAGAAGGTAGATGTTTACAAAATTTTCGATTAAATTTTAGGACCCCAAAATAACAATTTTGACAGCTTATATTGCTTTAACAAGCAGGTGTAGACATATACAGTTTTAACACTTGATAACGAAAGCAGATAACTGCAATATATATATATATATATATATATATATATATATATATATATATATATACCAACACGATTTTTGTAGTCAATGATTGGTTTGTATCATATTGGTATCAAATAATCACGGTAATCCTGCATAAATTGAAAATAATTAATAACAACCTTCTCTCGACTGTTGTATATCGGGTTATTTTGGCCGGAGATGCCATTTGGTATTTTTCGCAGTGGAAAGTTCGCCAATAACGAAAGTGTCAAAAGCACCGAAATTTCTATTCTAATACATGTTTATTCAGACATACAAAGAACGTTATAGCTATATCCCAGAATGCTTTGAGAGTATTGTGAGTATCAGAATTTAGCAATTTAATTTTTTTCTTCGAATTTTTTATTTATTTTGCAAACACAGTTACAGCAAACCTCCAGAAAAGCTTCACCTACACAGAGCTATTCAAGGGTGTGTTGGCCCTTTGAAGGGGACTGTCTATTCATTCAGTTCATTTAATCTTACCCTATCTCACACCGAAAAATATTTTACATGTGCACATGTTGATGACTCATTTTGAAGAGTTCCATTTTTTAAATTTTACAGTCTTTAACAGCATTTTGACATGGTTGAAAGTTACCTACATATAGGCTATTTATTGATACTTATTTATCAACACGATGCACTTAAAGTAATTGGGAAAGCTCTGAAAAATTCCAAATACTCAGTAAACACTAATGATTTGAACAACTTGAATTAATTCAGTCTGTAATGTTGCTATTGTTACATGCTTTGCACATTTATTCAAATTTTGTAGAGAAATATTTGAAAACGGAGAAGTTTGATTTGTCTGTAGCACGTGTCTCTAAAAGAAGTGTTAAGAACCACAGCGATAAAATTTCCGGGATGCAAAATTGATATACAAGCATCATTAGATTTGTTCATCGTATGATCCTTGTGGGTCAAGGCAAGACTGTAGCAGGGTCAGGGCAGGACTGTGACAGAATTAGGGCAAAACTATTACAGAACGTGACTTTACCAAGGTCAGGGTAGGTCTGTAATACGGTCATGGCAGGTCTGCAACAGGGCATGACTACAATGGAATCGGGGTAAGGCTGTAACAGAATCATGGTAGAGCTGTAACAGAATCAGGGTAGAGCTGTAACGGAATCAGGGCAAGGCTACAACAAAATCAGGGCAGTGCTGTAACAGAATCAAGACAGTGCTGTAACAGAATCAGGATAGAGCTGTAACAGAATCAGGACATTGCTGTAACATAATCAGGATAGAGGTTTTGCAGGGTCATCACAAAGATGTGAAAATTTACATAAGAATACACATGTATGGGAATTTATTTCCTCAAAAATGGTATTCTCAAGAAACACAAAACTGTCATTTTTTCAGCTTTTTTATATTCAGAATTTCTATAAAAATGTTCGAAAATCATCTCCAAAACTTTAAGGACATGGTATTTCAAATCGATGTTCAAAAAATCTTCATATCGAGTAGGTTCAGGTTCGTCCCATACTAAGTGTAGCCAGGGATAAAATAATTTCTTGTTGTTTTTTTTGGGGTTTTTTTTTTGGGGGGGGGGGGGGGGGTGACGATGGAAGCAAACACTGCAGAAAAAACCATAACACACGTAAGAACACTCAAACCAGACATATCAATAATCTGTACTTTTTTCTATTCTGGAAATGCTTCTTTAGAAAATGCCACAACTAATGTGAATATTGCTTTGAATGATACATCAGACGTCAAAAAGTGGGATGGAATTCTCTCCTTGAGACTTTCAAAGGCACATATATACCTGTTTGAACATATCCTGCCCCTTTCAGAGTTTCCTGGATCTGCATTGAACAAAACAAAACTATATATATATATATATATATATATATATATATATATATATATATACCCACTCTTTTTTACCTTTGAAAATGAGTGATATTGTGCTTTTATATACCAGACTGGTGTTGTAATTATGGAAAACACGAATCCAGAATTCCAGATACTCCCTATTTTCTATTTGAAGATGGGTAGTCAGTTTTTAATAGTATTTATTCTGAAGACATATAGTATGTGCATCAGGATCACCACTTCCAGTAATCTTTTTGGAGCTTTGGACCACTCTGTAAGGTACGTTTAATTCTCATGAATAGTAGATAAAATACTCTTTTGTATTTCATAAAATCCTGTCATAGATTGTAATTCTGAAATTGAAAGTTGATTAATGAAGACCTACTATCAGTGTTTGACACTCAACTACGGGATTCCATAGACGATTTGCTTTGAACAGTATTTTAAATATGCTTGGCATTTTCAAATTTACAGAATAACAGTCAACATCTTTCACACGCACACACTATACGGACAGCTCCCTTTTGGTTACAATAGGTCCTCGGTACTCCTTGCTTATCATAAAACGCGACTAAATGGGACAGACCTTCGGATGAGACCGTTAAACACAAGACCCTGTTTGATCGCAGGTGTGACTCAAAGCCATAAGCGCCGAGCATAAGCCTACACTTTGCAGTCTTTCACTGGCAATAGTGAGGACTCTATATGAGTGAAAAATTTTTGAGTGGGACGTTAAACAATATACAACCAACCTTTTGAACATCTATTTTCAAAACAATAGTTATTAAAGAAAATGACGAAAGAAGAACCAGCAGTAGCTTTTGATGCATGTAAGCGTACCTTTATTTATTTAGTGATTTAATAAGGTTTCTATATTATACTAATATTGGATGGGGAAAATGCTCTAAACAGAAAAAAAAACTAGTGATACAAATTGACGATTTTGTCCCTAAAACCTGCAAACGCAAACTGATTGATGGTATTAATACAAACTATAATGGTTGTTTTCAATTCAAGCTTCCTGGCGTGTCCACATTTCCCAAGAGGGGGGATTCTGAAGAAAAGTTAATGATATAGTACGTGTTACAAACATAAACTAATGTTTAGACACTGAAATTTTACATTCTGACAAGGCAGCTGGTACTGAACTTCATACAATGATAACTTGATGCATCATTTGTAAAGACTGTTAAAGAAATGTTGTGTGTTGTCTTTTTAGGCATGGTGGGAACTGTAGATCTCTTGGGGTATGGCGGGTACTGCTTTTTTTTTTCTTGCGTGACATGTTGAATCCAGAAAATGCAGGTTTTCTAGCATTTGAAATCACATGACTTTATCTATGAATGGAAATTCTAGAGACATCCAGCATTGTTTTGTGCAAATAGCAACAGAAAAGGACATCAATGTGTTTATCCTTGTTAGTGTTCATTGTGTTTAATTATTAAATTGTCAAAATCGCTTTGGAATGTTTTTCATTCATCTGATTCACTCATGTTACTATTTCAATTTGTGTGCCTCAATATTGGGCAGCATTGATTTTTAGTAATTTTATTTCTCAGTAATTGCTTGCATCTGCGTCAAAATTACTTCGAATTGAATCAAATTGTGGTGTATTAAGTATGGTTCCACGTAAAAATCAGGCAAAATCAAATTTTCGTCATAATTCCATGTTCACGAAATGATCCCAAATTTTGCATTAATTCACCGTAATATGTTTACCAAATGTACCAAATATTTTTGATTTATATGGCTTTGTTCCAAAAATATGGACATATATTTATGAACACCTTGAGATCCATGCTTAGTGTAAATCTATACAAAACACTACTTGTATTACCTTTGAAATCTAAAAACAACAAAGCTTATATGAAAACATGTCATTATATAACATTAAACAAATGAAAAAGGCATGCTTTGAAATAAATATTTTTTTTCGAAAGTTTTAATTTAACAATATAAAACCTCGCTGAATATTTTGATTTTCATACAATTTCGGTTGTCGTTCTTGAATTTCATTCTATGATCGCTAGGGGCGATCAAGAACGCTAAGTGCGCGGAATATGGCGGATCCAGAAGTTTATGTAGCGCATGTAAAGCTGTCACGTTTACAAAATTTTGTAAACGTTTAAACGAAGCATTGTAAACGAAACGTTGCCGTTTAAACGAAGTGTTGTATAATTCAATAAATAAAATACGCACAGAATTTTAAGACCCATTAATGACCATTATGTTTGTGTTTCAGTTTTCATCGTTCTATGGACGATGCAGAGATTGTCACCGGACGTTCCGGAGTATAAATATAAGACAGAATAAAATACACGAACATAAATATCCGGATAGCATTTAAATTGAATTCAATTTTATTCACACTGTAGTGACTGTACAACATTTGCACAATACAGATCACAAATTCACAATAAACTTCATTTTTCAAATTTTCATTTCAGTGATTTCACATTAGATTGTCCAGAGAGGGCAGAGCTGGTGCCGCAGCTTTTTCCGTCGGTTCGGTTTTAACATGGACTTCACGTGCAGTCGGTGCAGGCGGAGCAGCACAATTCACTTTATGTTTTAATCTTTTGTTCAAAAAGATCAGTTTGTCCACGTTCTCAGCGTCAAGGGAGGAGCGCAGTTTTGTAACAGTTCCACCCGCTGTGGAAAAGACGCTCTCAGAGGCAACGGACGTTGCCGGTGTGCATAGCAAATCCTTTGCGAGACTTGCTAATTTTGGAAAATTAATACGACTGGTTTTCCACCAAGTGAATGGGTTGGTATTTGTCGGCGAACTTTTTTTCAGATAGATATAATTCGATCTCTTCATCTGAAGTGGAAGGGGTAATTATTTTGCAATCTCCGGTGTCAAAATATGATCCTAACAGGAAGGATATATCATCCTGAGAAAGTTTACTTCTCTTGCATTCGGGTTCATTCTCGCCTTCCTTGATGTCTGCTTCTTGTGTTTTGTTTTCGTTATTAACACTACATGCATCAATTTTCTGTCCATCGTCTTTTTGTTTTAAGATTTTATTTATCGTATCTCGAACAACATTGCGTTGTTCGTCATTGAGGAACGGAAGCGAGCGGTAACGCGGATCCAAGAATGTGCAGAGCATTGGAATACTCTGACACATTTCTGGTTTGTCCATATTGAACCTTTTGCGCAAATCGGTTTGCACCTTCTGTTTGAATGTTGCGACTGCAACACAGTCACTGTCGTTTGAAGTAAGATGGTGATTTACTAAGCTATATAAAATTGGGTAGACGCCACTGACGGTCGGATACTCCTCGCTGCACATGACACGAATAGCCATGTACAAAGGCTTCAGAACAGGTATCATGCCTTCAAGTACTCGCCAGTGATCGTCATTCAGATCTAATATACGCGGATCATTGGGTTTTGTTATACTAGCATCGTGAAGCACGGCATAAATAGCCAGCCTTTGTTGTTTGAGTCTCTCAAACATGTCGAACGTGCTGTTCCACCGAGTGGCCACATCAATGATTAAATTGTTTACAGGTAGATTCATCTGTTTTTGTCTTGTATGTAGTTCATTTGTAGCTAGCACTGATTTTCTGAAGTGTGCAGCTAATTTTTTTGCCGCCCCTATTGTTCGCGAAACAGAATTTACAGAATCAAACGCACCTCTAATCGAAAGTTGTAAAGTGTGCGCAAAACAACGAATGTGTTTCCATTTCAGTTGGTCAACACACGAGACCATGTTGGACGCGTTATCAGTAACGATTCCTATAACTTTCTCGTCAGTAATGCCAAATTCCTGTGTTATTGCTTTTATTTCGTTAGCTGTGTTCTCACCGGTATGTCTGTCGGTGACTTTTCTGGTGGCCAAAACTGTATTTTGAAAGTTCCAGTCATCATCAATAAAATGGGCAGTTTCTGTAATGTATGCCTCAGTGGCAAGGCTTGTCCAGTGATCTGATGTCAGCGCTACGGCAGACACGTTTTTTAAATTTTCTTTCAGTTTCTGTACCTCCTCGTCATATAGTAAAGATACGTAGTTTGAAATAGTTGCTTTTACAGGGATTTTATAATGCGGAATGAGTTCATTACAGAAATCTTTGAATCCCTCGCCACTAACAATACTTAATGGTCGTAAATCACGCGCGCACAGCAGTGCTAATTTCTGGGTACACTTTTGATATTTTTCTCTTGAAAATACCGGCGTTCTATAAGCTGTAATTGCTGTTTGCGTTAATGTTGCGGAAGACCCCGGCTTGTGACTTTTATCAGATGCATCAATACTTGTAGACTTGTGTTTGAACTTGATGTCATTGGTCATTGTCCCTGTACTCCCTCCGGCATAAGTAAGCTCCGTAGCACATAAATTGCATTTCACTTTTTTCTTTCCCGCTACTTCCAACTCCGTAGAATAATTCCATACACCAGAACGTTTCTGTTTTTTGGCCATTCTAATTTTGAGAGTTGCGAGTCTTGCGACAGATGATAATACAAATAAAGTTTAAGAATACCTTTTTGAAAGCAATCCACAATTTTATGACGTATTGAATCTCATCCATTCACTTAATTTCATTCAGCAACTTTCTTCAATGAAAAAAAAATGACACATGCCAAAGATGCTATGCAAGTGACACGTAAATATTCATACAGATTTTAAATTTGAACGTTGTTCCAGATTTGTATCCATACATTTAGATATCTTATTAGGAATTTTCTGGAAGGGGGAGGGAGCTATAATTGCCGTCAAAACCGTTAATAAATGTTTATTAAAAATAATAAAGCACATTTTGCAAGATGATCAAAGAGCAGCACAGTAATGCAATACAAGTCAGAAACATATAGTAAGAAATTCTGAGACCCTTTCAATTTACTAATTAAATATGACGGGAAAAAATTGTTCACCGCTCCTATAGACTATAGTCAAACTTTTATAAATTCATTAAATCCCCTCGCAATTGGTTTAATAAGTTTATTCACTTGAAATAATCATTCAAATAATTTAGATTGTAATTTGAACCCTGCAAGATTTGTGCCACATATATAAGACATTGTTTAAACGTTTAGGGATTTTGTAAACGTTTACAGCCCAAACACGAAACGTTACCGGTTACACGTGACAGCCTTAAGCGCATGACAATATTTCGGCAGAGTGCGATTCACCTTTTAGCCTTATCTAAAGAAAATGAACCTAATTACCTTCGGGGAGTTTCAAAAAAAACCCCCAAAAAAACAAAAAAAAAACAAAACCATTTACAATGCAAGCAGCGTCACTGAAGACAGGGCATACAGACCGGGCTGTGTGTGAAACAACCGACACCGATGATTGAGTGACTTCCCATACGTATGCAAGACACTGAATCGGCACATTTCGGTAATTTTGAATGCAAGTATCTACATATTAAAACAAAACTTGCCATATTTACAATTACTATATAGCATAAAAAAAAAAAAAAAAAAAGTTATAACGAATGTTTTTTTTGAGTCACCTCCCCTGTTTTTCTTTTACTTGTGGCATTATCATTATAAATCTAGAATTGTCCGCTTTCTGTCCCAGACAAAGATGTAGATTTGGCCTAACTGAGGATTTCACCTCACAGGAATGTAGGTATTACATATCATTTTCAGTAGAATGAATTGGTGTGGTATGCAACATCATATACAGTATCTTATAACGTTCTAAAAACACGGATAACTTAGTGGTGATGTAGCCCGACTCTCACACAAAAGGTCAAGAGTTCAATTCACAATAGAGGTTTTGTTGTTGTTTTTTTTAAATATTCCACATACACAGATTTTTTGTTTTGTTTTGTTTGTATTTTTGTTTGTTTATAATTATTTCATATACACAGAATATTACTTGTAGTAGTGATAACTATATCCAGCTCTTGACAAATCATAATTTAAGATATATTTACATACACAGTCACAAAAAAAAAAAAAAAAAAAAAAATACTTAGGGTCTGTGTTTTTTAAAAGGATTCTGTTTTGATATTTTGCTATCAAACAGCTAGTGTTAATCAATGTTAATTATCATCTCCATAATCGATAAGACTAAACCGAGTCTCTTTCAGTTCAGTCATTTTCTCTGCTTGGGACCTTGAGTGTATATTTTTGTATTCAATGTTTTTTTTTGTACAAGTGATATTTAGCTAATGTATATTTCTCTTAAGTTTTCAAACCAGCATCATGAAGTGTCATAACATCATTACACTAAAGATTGCATTGGCAAACTCTTTGGTAAATAATGTAGTACTACATGACCCCTTCTGATGAGGCCAAAGTGAAAATCCCCCTTTATAGGAAAATAATGGTTACTCATATTTAGAAACCCCGACACAAAACCTGCTACAGTTGTTCCCCAGCGTCTATTTAAACCTACATGTTACTGATTCAATATATTTTGAAATACCTTCTCAATATAATATAGGTTTCTTTTAAACATTTCTTGTTTTCAAAAGTGTTCTATGTTGTTTTAGTATTTTAATCCTCTTTCACTATCATTTAAACATTAATATGTAATATGAATACTGGGCTCTGAAGGGTGTACTGTAATGAAGGTTTGTGATAAAAAATGTACAAACTATCTCAAAATCTAAAGAAATATATATCAAAGTGAGAGAAATAAAGTGATTTTTTGTGTCCTGAAAAAATTATGTCTATCTTATTCTTTTATAGGACTCTGAGGTGGCAATCTTGCATACATCAAATTGGATTGACAATTTTCAAAACACCCAAGGGCATACTGAAAGTTGTGACAGGTGGGAAATAGCCCAGCTCAACACGACTCTATTAAAGCAAGTGAAAGTGTGAGATGATATTACAAAAGGAAAGGAAATGAGGACACACATTCATTGTTAAACATCAAGACAGTCACGAAAATTAATCTGAACACAATATTGAAAATCTATGAAGAAATAAATCATGACAAATAAACATAAAAGCATTCTTACACGATGTATTTTCAAGTTACTTCAACTGGAAGTCCCCATGTACTTAAATTCAAAACAGAAACAACTTATAAAAAAAAAATAGATACCAATGGGTTCAACTGTGTAATAAAGTTGCATTCACTTGCAAATATATATATATATATATATATATATATATATATATATATATATATATATATATATATAATGTAACATATCATAGGATAGATTGAACTTTTTTTCAATTTTGGGCCCTTCACCCACACCTTTCTGGGTGGAAAAGGTACATGCTTAAGTCTCATCCCTTGAATTTTTTCTAACTCTGCCCCTCCTTCATAAATACGTTTGTTACAAATGTATTTGATCATCTGTTACTTTATATCTTGTTTGGTGAGTTCTAAAAATATAATTCTAAAGTAAAAATTTCAAGTTATATCCCTGTTTCTGTGTACATATGCAGTTTATAGAGGATTCAAACTTACAAGTTTCAGTTGGTAAAAAGAACGTGCAGATTATGGAATGTAATGATGGAATAATTAATGATCAATTTTCAATTAGCATTACATTACCTAATATCTACATGATTATGTAAAACGCAGTTATATTTTTGTTAAATCTGAATGCAACCTGTAATAAGACTACAACACTGTGCCATAAATAAGTTGACGTATTTTTTAATACCATAATTAATTGAAAACAATCCCTTTTCAGGGGCCTTCGTGGCCGAGTGGTTAACGCATTGCGCTCAAAATCACAAGGCCTCTCCCCTCTAGTCGACGCGGTTTCGAATCCCGCTCGCTTGTATCTGGGTTCTCTCAAAAACTGGACGCCACCAGATAACTGAAAAATTGTTGAGTGTGGCGGAAAACAAATAAACAAACAAAACAATCCATTTTCTACAGTATTTTCATAAGATTATCCAGGGTCATTTTATTGTAACTTTTACACTATTAACAACACAAATATCAGCAGTTTTTGTATTGGGTGTCTTTCATTACACAACTGTAAAATCATCACACTTAAGATTTTTGTTCCACTCTAACAAAGGATAATATATGAAAAGCAAGTGGTATAAGTTGAAGTTTGAGTCATTATATTTCTGAAATTGCTGACCAAATTTTAAAAAATCATAAATGTACTGATGGTTTGTAGAAAATGATGTAGATTTCATATCAGAGCAAAAAAGGAGTTCAAAATGATTGTTTTAAACAAGACATCTTTAATATATATATATATATATATATATATATATATATATATATATATATATATATATCATATTCATACTTTGTAAGAAATATCTAAATAGTTAAAATGACCTTTTGGAACTCAAAAAGTCGGTTTCCAGTTGTCACAGTCTCAAGGATACCCTCCTGCACAATCATCATGTTCATCATATGTTACATGTACTTAGGCGAACTTTATGAACCACAGGCCTTCTGTTGACAATCTAGCATTTCCTTCATGGCATAGCCCTGGCCTTGTCTAGATATAGACCTCATAAATTCTTATCTAATTCGGTTAATTTATATGTAAAATATTTAATTAGTAATCCACGAAAAAAGAAATGTATAGACATTTACAATTATATGTCCCACAACTGCAATCCATCAAGTTATATAATTATCAGTTAGAGCTAGAACTTTATATAAATGAGTTCAGCGTATGTAGGCCGACGTCCCCAGCTCACCTTTTTAATTAATATGATGCATGGTGAAATCTATTTTTACTTCCTTCATATTTGTTGTTAAGTGTTTTGTAGATTGAATATTTTCTGCACCTAACTATTATCAATAAAATATTAAAACATTATTAGCTTTGCATTTTGAAAAATAATTTTGTTGTAAAAATATGTTATTATCATCGCTTAACCATAAGCATTAATGAATTATATTAAAGCTGAAAGCTTATAATTTTATTATACGAAAGATTTCATTGAATGTGTGGCATTATAAAGAAATCATTTTTTGTATAAAAATGGGAAAACAATGATCTATTTGTTTTCTCTGAGAGCCACTAAATAGGTCTGGAACACAAATATGAAAAAACGAAAAGTTTATAAAGCCTATTTTGTCTGTCATTGAAATTGTAAAACGCAGTTTACAACAAAAAATTTCGACGCAAAAATGACAGCTAATAACTCTCTCTCTCTCTCTCTCTCTCTCTCTCTCTCTCTCTCTCTCTCTCTCTCTCCATGCCGTCTTATACTGATATGTATTGGTTATTCGTCAAACATCCTTTTAAAGACCCGTGATCTAACCTTTATATGGCGCTACAATTGTCAGAAAAATACCTATTTTTCTTTCGTAATGGTATGTTGTGTTTGTCGACTTAAATTCTTCGTTATGGGTATTAAACTTAAACAAATATTCACTGAAATTACACTATCCACCGCCGTAGACTACCGTCGATCACGAAACGAACGAATGAACCAGGCAGTCACCGCTAGACAGCATTGTTATCATGCAATGTATTGATTTATTTTCTTTTGGTATTTTATAAGCATAATTTTTAATGACAAAGTGCAGTAAGGTAATAATCAAAAACTTTACGACAATGCCAAGATTGTCTCCTAGTACAAAACAGCAAATAATGTTCACGCCACAATTAAAGAATCGTGACCAAACAAAACATGCCAATGGAGAAAGTCCCATGCATATCTAAAAACTCCATTTTATGATATATCACCTAGGTCAGATTTTTCCCCCCTGAGAAATGCATCTTTGACTGATCCAATAAGAAACTACTCTCACTACACTGACTTACTAGAGGAAAATTCTACCTATCAATAATTACAAATGTGATAATTAATAAATATTAAATTAATAAATCAAGAAATTAATTAAGCAATGTATCCTTCAGATATGAAATTGATCATACTTTAGATTTAGCATTTAGTTCGTGAGGTTTCAACTGCAGTTCTCAAAACGATTTCTAAGAATGTTGCATGCTTACAGCATCACATCAAAATCCACACATTCATTGCGCTTTCTTTTAAATCGGGTAATTTGTTATTTCGTTTAGATTCCAACAACTAAATTCCAACTAAACCACAAATCAACAAACGTGTTGGGTGATGGAACATTCAAATTGTAAAAAGAATTTCAGAAAACTATATAATTTTTTTTTGGGGTAGGGGGTCTTTATTTTTGTTCTTGCTTGAGGTTTTGTGTTGTTTTTGTTTTGTTTCGTTTTTGTTTTTGTTTTAGATCTTACCTTTCTTTGTTTTTATTTTTGATGTTTTTATTTTTGCTTCCCTCTCAATCAGATTAATACAATCGAAGTGAAATATACGACAATAACGTGATTTTTGGTCTTTTTTGCTTGAGCTACTACTACGGACATTCTTATAAGCATGTGTTTTTCGTTAAACTTTACTAGGCTTCAAGGGGATACAGGTATCGTTTCTGAGGAAGATTAATAAATATAAATTACTGGACTAAAACTGCATGAGCATTGATGTCTGAGTTGTTATCACATGGTACTATATACGAAAAAAAAAAATACAATATCGTGTAAGAATGATAATCACTTTGATTGTAATATAAGCTCTAAATTTGAAAATCTGATCTTCTTGTAGAAATGTGCTATTACGAAAGTTTTATGTATAGCTTTAACCATTATAATCATGAATAAAATTAACACTTAGTTTAAGATTTTATCAAACTAAATTTTGGATCTTTTGACTAGATAGCATTGTATAGAAATCAATTTTTGTATGGGAAAACAATAATGTAATTTTGCTTCATACAGGATTTCTGATTAGGTTTTCTTACACAAATATTATTAGCAAAAATTTTTAAACCTTATTTTCTGTCATGCAGATAATCAACCACAATTTTACAACGTGCATTTTCGAAACGAAAATGACATCTAATGGCATTTTTGATAACCAAGGAAAATTTCGGAAACTTTTAGGTGATTTTCGCTTTTCCCTCTTCCATTTTAATTTCAAAATTCAACGTAAACTAATCTGTGCATTTTGAGTCTTAATAATAAAAATAAGACGGGAACATGTGAGTGACTTCGACAAAGTACATCCTCAGTATCTTTGTCAAAACAAAAGGGGCATTAAGGTGTTCACTGCAGTTGAAGATATGGCATGTTGCAATCAAAATGTTAGGAATTATTGAGATATATTCAATCTTAACGCAATTTAACAATCAACGAGTCATAACATTGAATATGATTATGCAATTATTCTGTGATAGTTTTTCTAATTTCTAATTTTTAATTTGGACAGCAGTAATAGGCAATAATGATCACGAATCCCAGGGACTGACTATAACATTAAGGCACTATGTTCAATGAGGTAACTGTACAGACAAGAACAAAACTATTTGAAAGATGCTGTTATTGCGTTTTATATAACCTTAAAATCCGGCATCTCAAAAGCCATTGAGCTAATTTCAATTACATTTGGCACACATCATCCTTGGGTAAAGGAAATTCAAATTGGACCATGTTTCCTCCAAAGAGGAGTTTGGCAAATATAGGCTGAGGCCATTTAAAATCTTCTCAAAAGCCACTGGGCCAAATACGATGCCATATATTTCAAAGATTCCTGACATATTGTAGATTTAGGTTTGTTCAAATTATCTTCCTCGTGGGTAAGGTGTGGAAACGTTTACTTGTAAAAGTTTTACATGTGCATATATAGGAATTAGGAATTTGTTTTAAATTCTTTTCAATAATAGCATGGAAAAAGGCTATGGATACTCATATTAAAATGCAAGCATCTCCAGGTAGCAAGTTCGAAGTTTGTGCAAATAATGAACTCTTGAGGTTGGTTCGATGGGACAAAATGGGGTATCAAAGGTTAGTATTTGAAATACATATATAAGGAACAGTCTGTCAAAATTTTCTCGAGAACATCTGGATCATGATTAGTCATATTAATGTCGATGCATCCTCAGGTAGTGCAAATCTAAGTTTATTATATTCAGGGGCCCCAGGAGTAGGAGATCGAAGATTTATATGGGAATATGGTTATATAGAATTAATGAAAAACATTTTATTTTCAAGATTAATAGGGCCACACTGAATCAAGTCATGATGCAAACGTCCCTAGTTGTGTGGCTTCAAGTTCTTTTTATGTCCCCTTGCTAAAGTTGGGGGGGGGGGGGGTTATTGTTTTGTAGTGTCACTTTGTCTAAAGTGATAACTTTGATCATAAATTACGAATGGTAAGTGTTAGGCCTCTCAGATTTCACGTGTTTAATTCTTGTGACAAAATCATTCTTTTGGTACAACCAAAACAACGTTTTTGACTTTTCTATCTTTACCTTTGAGTTTGACCCACGTCTAAGAAAACCTACCATACATAATATATGTAGGACTTTCTTATTTTGTTTATAGATTCCTTATGACAAGAAATTTCATTTGATGGTGCGATGCTTCGGATGAGACCGCAAAAACCGAGGTCCCGTGTCACATCAGGTGTGGCACGTAAAAGATCCCTCCCTGCTCATAGGCCATAAGCACCGAGCATAGGCCATTCACCGGCAATGGTGACGTCTCCATATGAGTGAAAAAATTCCCGAGCGGGACGTTAAACAATATCTAATCGATCAATCAACCTCTGTTTAGTCGTACAGTGTCAGGAGCCCAGCTAATCTCGACCAAAAATATTAGGCATTTTTCCAAATTCATTTCTCCATACCTTGGGAAGTATACAGAATTTTAGTAGTAATGTAGGTTAGGTATGTGTGATCACATTAGAATACAGAGTAGAATTTTATACCATTTGGTTTACTGATTTTTAATCGGCAAACTTAGATACCCTATATTTAGAGTTCTATATCTTTACTTTTTATTAGTAAATTTGAACCCAAGTGATGTAATTGCCTGCGTATTTCATAAATGTATTTCTTGTGTCAAGACTTTTCTTCTGGTACCAAATGATTTAACTTATAACCTTGACTTTGGATTTTGACCTAAAAATGTATCTAATATCTTTTTAACTGTTTAAGATATAGCCTTAGATATTTTGTATATAGATTCCTTATGGCAAAACCCTACATTCCATACTATGATTTATACCTTGTGACCTTGTATTATTGTTATGTCATAACCCTTTGTGCTGGGTTGGGGTCAACGTAAGGGGTCAAAATTTGCATGAAAATAATCTTTTTGAAATCACGACAGTTGAACAACAACAGGGTCAAGATGACTAAGGTGAGCGATGTGTTTCATAGGCCTATTGTTATTCTTATTCTAAGAAATTATGTTCACAGTAATAAAGAATGTGTTCCTTTTCAAATTTGAGCGTAGTCCTTAATATTGAATAGTTTCTTTTTGCAATATTATTAATCTCGACTCTCTTGACTACCCTGCGGAGATTAATGCTAGTGTAGGTCCTTAGTACCCCTTGCTTGTCGTAAAAGGGCACTAAATGGAGCGGTCCTTCAGATGGGACTGTACAAACCTAGGTCTTATGTCACAACTGATGTGGCATGATAATGATCCCTCCCTGCTCAAAAGAATCTAGCATAGGATAGGCCTAAATTTTAAAGCCCTTCACCGGCGATAGTGACGCCTACAGATGAATTTATATGTCCATATGATATGCTGTAATATAAACAAAGCAATTGTAAACAATGAATTGATACAGATATTACATATTTGTCATCAATGTATGCAGAAAATTCAAATCATCCCAGAAACCGATATAAATACCGAGAATTGTCGTTATAACACAGAGTGCACCAGGCAAATATTACTGTTATAGAAAACAATATTATCGCAGATAATTCAATTCATGCCGCTGTGAGAAATCTCTTAGATTTTACACTGTCGGATAGTTCCAGGTTTAGTGAACCAATCAAACTCTTTCTTTTTGTTGCGCCATTTTTGCCTATGCCAGGACTGTGCAGTGAAAAATAAAACCCACCACGCAACCTTTGCCAAATTTGATCATATACAGAACAAGCTCTTGCGTATCGAATGAACACTATATGCAGGTCATGATGGAATATTGCTAATTGTTAGGCCCTTCTTGGCACAATGATTCTGACTACGGGTTGCTCCTGATCGGGATGTAGGGCTTACGACAGGTGTCACCGGTCAACAATGTATGAAGCAGTACTATGGAATTGACATAAAAAAATCATGTTTTTCATTGACAATATATCTGTAATCTTTGATGATCAAGTTTCACAAAAAGTTATTGAAATTCCCATGCAAATGCATTTCGCTCCTTTATGAGCTTATAGTCTTACAAGGTATAATTTATTGATAAAGCTTGTATACGAGAGAAAACAAATATCTTATTGTGTCTTTCAATTCCAGAGATTGGAAGTTGCATTTCTTTATAGTGACGATTTCTCTGAAATGAATAACTATTTTAGCTATTTTCACTTGCCCTTCATTGAATAAATTACTCCATAGTGTTCTGTGTGCATTTTTCCGAATACCTTCCGAATACCCTCTTCTGTTTTCTGTTTTTTTAATAAGATATAAGATATATATATATATATATATATATATATATATCCATTCAAAAATATTGTATAGTAATTGGAAATCATGACCTTAGATAGATGACTGGTAAAAGGTTTCAAAACCATGTGATTTAATTTTAATAAAGAATTGGCTAAATAGATCAATCACTATTTATAACAAATTCTGAAGAAAGCATATCACATCACTGATCTAGAAATGACATTCAATCTTACGATTCATCATTACAACTATTTGAACATTGCACTCTTTATAATGAAGTGATATGTTGTTTGAAATCCTCTAAGGTTCCAACTCCAACTTTTCTTCAACAATGACCATTCTCTGTTATTTGCAAATGCAAATAAAAATATACTTGATGTTCGCCAGTATTTTGTAGTATTACTGAAAAAAAATGTAAAATCGAAGTTATGAATTGAACTTATATATGGAAGGAAGCAATCCCTCTCGCCTCCCCCCTTCCCAGTTTGGGATTTTTATACGTCGGCACCAATAACACCACTTGAGTTTAAAACTTTTGGGGGGATTTATTTTATGTGTACACGAGCTGCACATCACCCCGCATACCCCCCCCCCCCCCCATCCCCATTCCATGAATTAGGACCCCGTGTTGATTGTTCGAAGTAATGTTTTTCTTCATGTTTTGGTTTATTTCTTTACTTGTCTATTTATTTTATTATATTTGCTAGTCAAGCAATCATGTTCAGTGTAGGAATTTTATTTTCAAAATACTTGTATATCGTAATGCGGTTATCCTGAGTATTCTTGTGTAATGAATGTGTACTGTATATAATGTTTATATATAAATTGTTTCCTTTTTTATATAGTACAGATTCTTTCATTATTTCACATGTTGTGCTGACTGATTATAAATTAGAGTATTTTAAGCTTTCTTTTAAAATTATCACTACTAGATTAGAGAGTCGCCATCGGCATCGAACACAATCAGAAGAAAATTCTTCTGTAATGTAGCCCTCTACACTAACATGTAGCCCATCAGAAAACAACGAGATTTCAGAGTCTGTATCGCTTCAGTGTTGTCCTCCATGATTAAATTAAGCGCTGCTCACATTACAAGAAAACTTCAATGTCAACACAACTCATCTGGTATACTTGCAATGAAGGATTTTTTAAAAATTCAAACAGACTGTTATTATACTAAAGGGGAAAACCATTATCTAAATGCTAAAACGTTTACACGAGTACATATAAAACATATATTATATATTTTCTTCTGATTACTTAGATCTAACTCACATCGCTGTTTTTTATATTAAGATAAAAGTAGATTTTCGTCTTTTCCATAGCCTATATTATATTGATTGGTTATTCATCTCAATCAAACTATACATCTATATCATTCTTACTGTATACATGTGAGAAACTCAACTGTAAACAAACCTGTTAAGATTGTATAGATAGAAAAAAAAACTCAGATCCTGTGTGCAATAGCCACTGTCCCAATACGTATACTTTGGTTGAAGGCATAGGGAAATGGATCTATTTAGGTTGTAAAACAGTATTTATAATGCATATTATTTGGCAAAAAAAAAAAAAAAAAAAAAAAAAAAAGAGAGAGAAACAAAATAAATAAATAAAAAACACGGAAACCAAATCACATATTTACCTATATAAATTTCATTTAATCTCTTCGGTGCGTACAAGTCGTCAAAAGCGTCACTAGCGTTAAATGGTTAAGGTTAAAGGTGCGTTATCCATTAGAATACAACGATTTCTCAAAAGGATTACCTTCGCCATGTAAATGACGGGAAAATGTCCTCATCGGAATATATTCAATGAAAAGACTATGCTAAGGGGCAATACTCAATCGCGCAATTCCTATAGAAAATACATATCAGAGAGATGGTCAGCCACGGATATAGCAGAGGTTGGACCAGGTAATGCAAAATTGACCACTGAGATTTATTGTCGAAAAATGGATTTGGACATACTTAGAGCAAAGATATAACAATATTTCTAATCCAATCAATATATTGGAGAAAATGAAATCGTCTACGCATATCAAAGGCTTCATCAACAAAAATGGTAAAAGGGATTATTCATATCTAGTGATCGGTCATCCGAAAACTCATTTTTTAAACACCATTCTGACACCACGCAAGTAGTCTGAAGTTGATATTAAAAAAATGCTAGAGTTCCTCATTGACAATATCCTCGTCGCCTTTGATGGTCAGCTCTTCCAACAGTGTGTTGGAATTCCCATTTACACGAATTTTACTCTTTGTTAGTTAATCTATTTTTTTTTATTCCTATCAAGCAGATTTTATTCAACAGTTTCTACACGAGAAGAACAGAATATCTTGCTGTGACCTTCAATTTGACATTTAGATAGGCATATCGACGACGTTTTATCTATTAATCATTTTGATACACATTTCGATTCGATATATACCAGTGAACGTGAAGTAAAATATACCACAGAGTCTTCCACATCTTCTTCTTCCATGGATATTTCATTTAAAATAGATCCTGGCAGCAAACTAACAACTCAACTTTATGACAAACGGGTTGATTTCAATTTTTCTATTGTCAACTTTCCTTATCTATGTGACAATATTCCATCACCATCTATATATGGTGTAACCGGTCAACAGGAGATGCTTTCTCCTCCTAGGCACCTCATCACACCTCTGATATGTTTATGGGTTCGTGTATACTCATCTCTCTGATTTGTATTTTCTATAGGAATTACAGGAGTGAATACTATTAGTTAACGTAGGCTTTTCTTTTAAGATATTCTTCGCAAAATATCGGCATTATTCACTTAGGGTATTATGAAACAACGGACAGGAAGAGTTAAAACGATAGAGGGGACACTACAATTGACAACAAAAAACATTGCGTATGAAAAGACCAAGATAACTAACAGTATTTAGTCTCGTCTATAGTCAGCATTTTGCAAATTGTATGATCGATATAACGATTTACTTTGCCAGTATACCTTACCATTAAGTCAAATGCTGTCTGATGTGTTTCATACCAATTGTTAGACCGTTCCTGGCACACTGATTCTGACTACGGTTTGCTCTTTTTACCTGAATATAGGGCTCACGGCGGGTGTGACCGGTCGACATGGGATGCTTACTCCTCCTAGGCACCTGATCCCACCTGTGGTATGACCAGGGATCTGTGTTTTCCCATCTCTCGGATTTGTGTTTTCTATAGGAATTACGAGATTGAATACTTTTAGTTATCTTAACTTTTTCATGAGGATATTCTATCGAGTGGCGGATTTTCAAGTGATCATTACATGTAATTTTAACTCTTAAATACACACCCAATCCCTCATACATAATATTACTTGGTTTTATTTCACATTCAACCAAATTATAATTGTTAAAGTGATATTGTGGTCTGGCTAAGTTTTAGTCATATTTAAGTTACATTATCAAATGATAGACATTAGAATAAGAGACGATATCACTACGTTAAATTAAAGATATCATTTTGCATCTGAAATATACCAAACAAAGTTTTTTATCAAGAAATGTGAATGATAATATAATCAATACAAAAACTATTGTCAAACTATTGATTTGTGGGAGGTTTTTTGTTTGTTTGTTTTATTTATAGTCGCCTGAGCAATTTTTCAGCTATCCGGCGACTGTCAAACTATTAATTCAAAAGAACAATAACACAAAATAAATCAATACTACCAAAGGAATAAATTGTACGATTCTCTGGAAAACGGTAAAATGTAGTTATTTCTCTATATAATCTACATGTATTTACTCCAAATTACGTGACATACTTTAGAATCATTTGATCCTTTGCTGGATTTGCCTCCACTATTTAGTCATTTTGGCTCTTGCAAGTCTTCCTAGTTTGTTCTTGTTTCGGATTTTCAACATTTTTGACTTGAGCATTAATGAAGAGACAATATTTGTCGAAATGCACATCTTGTGCATCAAAATTTGCACCGTATATGTTTTCTGTTAGATGACAAATTCATACAGATATCGAATGATTAATTATTAACAGCATATATTTTGTAGTTTTCTCACTTCAGCTGTGATAGCGTTAAAATAAATGAATAAAGTATAAAAAAAAAATACTTTGGACACAGATCAAAGAAACTACCTACGATACTTTATTTTGTTTTGTTAGTTTTCTCTTTCATTGACCAGATTTAGAATATTCCATCATCATAACCTTTTAGTAACGATATTCAAATCCTTCCAGTCATTTTCTAGAAATTCTAAAATGACATGACATGCCATTTTGTTTTGAATTTTTGTTTTTATTTATTCAATTCTTGAGTATATGCATATTGGAAGTCTACATAATTCTATAAAGAGACACGATTTGAACTGTGCATTTGGGTTAAGTAATCTCTCTCTCTCTCTCTCTCTCTCTCTCTCTCTCTCTCTCTCCAGTTGGGGGTATACCAGCATCAGTTTAGACATACGGGTATCATCGGAAGTCTATGAGATTTTTGTTGACGTTAAATTATACGAAAATATGATGGGGAAGGGGGTGCAACTAAATTGGGGGAAGTGACTCAATAGTTAATTTGTGTATTTTTTTGCAAAAATGGTAGGGACTTAATCACATGCACTCCAGTTCCAACACATACATTACAATGTCATAATCAACAGAATTTAAAATTCAGAACGCGCTTTTAAAACTAAAACGGATGTGTTGTCCAGTTTTCAGTTTAGTTATTGTTCTCTATGTGTTGTCTGAAGTTACAATCTTCATGAATGGATCCCTAAAAATCCACTAGTTCCTTCAATTGATAAATGCATTTCCAATTTAAGGTATTTCCACTGGCAAGAATTTTATTTGCTGAGAAAGAACAATTACCAATCTTTGAAAAATAACCATTTATTAAAACAATTCTAGCAGGTATGTTTCTGTATATAAAGGTGTCATCAAAATGTCACAGCTGCAGCACTGGACAAAGTATAGAAAAATGCAATGACATGATGTGATATTACATGCATCTAGTATCACGCAAGCATAATATAAGTTATAATTGATATTATTTACAAAGTGAAGTGTATTAGGACAAATTTCATGATTTTCCATCCACTTTGAAAGGGGCATATATACCCAGTCATTTCTTTAATTTTCTTCTTCTTCTTTCGTTCTATTCCCTTGGAAGCCCATTATCAGGAAAGGTGAGATAGAATACGCAGTTTATTTTTGTTCTGAAACAGAAAATAATATATCGACTCTGCAAGAGAAAGTGAGAACGGTACTCTTTTTTCCAGAACTGAATGGCATTAAACGAAACTGCCGACAACAATATATTTGAATCAGTAATACTGAATCATGTATTTATACTGTAGAGAAATGGAGATTTATGTTCTTTTGGTATTGTCGGATTTCCTTTTACTAGAAAACAAAAATTAAGTCCGAGAATTCATACAACTACAGTTTGAAATTTTCAAAACTTGTTTGATTATGGTAAAAAATCTGCTTTGAAATCCGTATTCATGAAATAACTGAACAATGGCACATCTAGTCATCGCTACTGATCATACCAACAGATACCAACAGTAAAGGTACTTCGAAGTAGTTAATAATAAATGTATATACGTCCTCTACTTTAATATGCAGTTGTGTTACAGTATTGCTGTAACATTAAAATTAAAAAGTTTACTTACAATTTTTGAATGTCAAAGTCAAAACGCACAGACTTTTGACGTCATAGTCATAAAAGGTATATTTTGAACACTGAACTTTAAGTATAAATTAGTAAGTAGAAGAACTCTTTTCTTGATATATTTTCGGATTTCTTGAAACGTTCTCTGTAAGAATGAATTATAACCTAATTTTGTGATTTTGTGTCTCAGACACTTCCTCAAATATCTCTTACGTGAAAAAGAAATATATCTTAAAACATTCCTTCGTCGCTGTAAAAGATATATCCCTTATCATCGAAAAGATATATTTGGTTCCAGCTGACAAAACTTGCAACAACAGTCTTTGTAAGGCACATTATTACAACTGCATTCTATACAAACTTGGAATTAATTACACATGAAGCGATCACACTTACACTCCAACTACCCATTCAAAAGATGAACTTCTTCAAATTCATGTTTCAGTTTTACACACATTTAATATCGTAGTCAATCAAACAGAGGGGCCGAGTGGTTAGAGCATTGCGCTCAAAATCACAAGGCCTCTCACCTCTAGTCGGTGCGGGTTCGATTCTCACTCGCGACGATATATGTCAGAAAGTTTGCCAGTTTGCTTTTAGAAGGTACATTGTAACTGGCTTCTCTCCTCCACCATTAAAAAACTGGACGCCACCAGATAACTGGAAAATTGTTGCGTATGGCGGAAAACAAGAAATAATCAATCAATCAATCAATCAATCAAACGGATGAATATCAGTTACCGTATCTATACAGGATCTCCAAACTCCACAAAACCCTTATAAACAGAAATACATTGCTGGATCCAGGAAATCGTCTATCAAACCCTATCTGTACTCCTCACAAAAATATCAACTGCTGTGAAGGAGAAACGTCCAACGTACTGTGCCACCTTATATGCCAGAAATGGTATAAATCAAATAAATATGAATTCTTAAAAATTCTAAATATCTTTAAGCAAGTTTGAAATCGCAAATATCAAATTAACAACACCCAAACATATGATTTTACAATAGGCAACACAACCATACCTCACTATAAATTAAAGACTATACTTCTTGACATAATAGACAGTTGTTTCATCAACAAAAATGGAAAAAAAAGGAAATATTAATATCTAGTGACCGGTCATTCCAAAAAAGAAATATTTTGGTAAATGCCACTCTGACTCCACACAAACTACAATGAAGTTGATATTAAAAAGATGTTAGAGTTCCTCATTGACAATATCTTAGTAATCTTTGGTGATCAGGTTTTCCAACAGTCTGTTGGAATTGCGATGGGCATGAATTGTGCTCCTTTGTTAGCTGACATGTTTTTTTATATTCTTATGAAGCAGAATTCATTCAAAAAATTCTACATGAGAAGAAATAAATATATCTTGTTGTGGCCTTCAATTCCACATCTACTTCGTACATAGATTCTTTATTGGAAATAGATGTTGGCGGCAAACTAACAACTCAACATTATGACAAACAGGATGATTTCAATTTCTCCATCGTCAACTTTCTTTATCTAAGTTGCAACATTCCATCATTACCTGCATATGGTGTTTATATTTCCCAACTGATTCGATAGGCAAGGAATTGTTCTGCATATCATCACTTTTGAAATCGAAGCAGACTATTGAAAAACACGTTGATGTTACAGGAATTTGTACTATCTCGTCTAAAGTCAGCATTTCGTAAATTCAATGGTCGCTATAATGATCTAGTTTACCAGTACAATTTTCCATTGGGTCAAATGCTGTCTGACGTGTTTAATACAAATTGTTAGGCCGTTCTTAGCACACTGAATCTTACTACCGATTACTCTGTTTATCGGGTTGGCGTTTAGGGCTCACTGAGGATGTGAGTGATCATCAGGGGATACTTACTCCTCCGAGGCACCTGATCCTATATCTGGGTCCGTGTTTGCCCATCTCTCTGATTTGTATTTTCTATAAGAAATAGGAAATTGAACATTGTTGGGTATCTTAGCCTTTTCATTAGAAATATTAAATTCAGATAGTTTTCTAACGTTTCGGAATCTCTCTTCAAGCTAAAGGTGTATATTTTACCCATTTTTCTACAGTTGTTCCACCAATGCATGATTAATGTACTGGTATTTATCAAACCTAATAAAATATGTTTCATTATATTGAAAAGAAAAGCAGTGCTCAGTGAATATAAATAGTCCAATTACCAGCGTTATTGTCCAATTTTTCCTCTCCCAGCATCAGTTGTTGGAAGGAGGGGTATTAGTAATTATGAGTAACTTTAATGTAAATCATGTGTCAGTGACTGCTTGATTGCAATTTCGTCTATCAATTTTCTTGCAGTCTACTTATTCCTGAAAGAATGAGGGCATATTAAGCATTTATACTATATAAGAAACATTATATAAAAAGACAGGGATACATTACAGACAAAATCTAAAAAAATAAAATAAATGAACAAGAAAACCCCCAAAACGCCAAAATATGTAAATAAATAAATACAAAGGAAAACAACAACAACATCAACAGCTACAAAAATACACACAAATCACAACAAAACAAAAAAAGACAGAAACAAAACACAAGCAAACAAAACTCAAAAACAAAAACAAAAATATCCCCAAAGGGGGGGGGGGGGGGGGGTGGTCGAAAGATACTTCAAGTTGAAAGTTTTAGTCAATTCCTTCTGCAAGTTGATTATTTAGCATTTAATGTTAATACTTCGGTGTACATAATATTGGTAGGAATCAATCAATCAATCAATCAATCATACATACTATTGGTAGGAAAGGGGGAGTGGGAGTAGTAGTAGTCATATCTCCAAGATCATACACTCTATAATTGATTGGACCAGATTTTTTTTGTGGGGATGCTTCTGTTATTGTATCAAAGGTGACGAAACCCTGAAAAAAACGTAGGATTATGACAAACAGTCAACACATCCTAAAGACGCCGGGAAGGGAGGTGATTCCTGGAAGACAATATTTTGTGTAGTTGCATTGATAAATTTCATTAACATGGCAAAGTTCCAGATATATAATATATCTATGTTTTGTTTATCTAAACGGAAATTTAGACCAATTTGCTATTTCTTAGTGTTCGGTGGTGGTGGGTGTTAAAGATATGTCGAATATCACGATGTAGTAATTAATTTTAATGGCTTTTGTCCAACTATGAATGATAATTATATAAAATACCAAAACTCGACTTATATATTTTTGAGAATCGTCCATGATTTTGTAGTATTGTTTCGAGCGAACAACTGTAGGTTTACCATGATCACATTGCTGGAAATGTCCTTATCATTTCCCGATGATTGTTGCGATTATTGATAGCTCTAAATATCAATATAAAAATATACTTGTAAATAGTAAATAAGATATGCCTACTATGCAAACGTAATATTTGTACATCTGCAGACGTATAAAATTATCATAGACCTTTGTGGTTTCCCTTCTCTTCGTGTTTAGTTCCGATATATACTGACTACAATCCGACTTTACAATACAAAAAGTATACTTATAACTTTTGAATATATGAGGAGACCCTTAAGGCAGGTGATATGGAAATATTTGTGGAGATAAAACTCGCAAAACAATGTGACATCATAATTAAAATAAGTATGACATTAAGTATACATTGGGGTCTCTCTGAGCTAAACTGCCACAAAAGTGTGACAAGGCCATTCAAATTTGATATTGATTATTTGGATCCACAGCTCCCCCCTCCCCTTTTTTAAGGAAGAATAGACATTAAATTTTAGAAATTTTGGTATGAGAAAATAGTATATATATATACTACTCAAAGTTTGATAAGGATCATATTTTTCAGCACTTGTAAAACTTTCAACAAAGGTGAATGACAACCAACACAGAGTGATTTATGTTCAGAAATGTTTACTTCAAGAAATTGTGACAGAAAAATTTGGCAAACATGACATTTCATCGCATACTCCTAAGGTAAAGGGAGAGTACCCTGAAAAGCATGGCAATTTCATGATCACGGAATTGTTTAAACTCTGCACATTCCATTTCACACTGCACAAACAAGTGTCAATAGCGGGTATGGCCTCCGTTAGCTCCAATAACAGCTTGGCAACGTCGTCTCATGCTTCCAACGAGGTTTTGAATGGACGCAAGAGAGATATTGTTCCATTCTTGGATCAGAACATTTTCAAGTTCCTGGAGGGTGGCTGGTTGTACAGGACGACGTGAAATCGCTACCTGAAGCATATTCCAGACATGCTCGATAAAGTTGAGGTCTGGAGAACGAGCTGGCCAGTCCATACGAACAATTGTCTCACGTTCCAGGTACTCGTCCACCACCCTAGCACGATGTGGACGTGCATTATCGTCCATGAGGGTGAAGTCAGGACCAACAGCACCAGCATATGGTCTCACGTACACATCCAGGACTTCATCCCTGTAGCGCACTCCGGTCATCGTGCCTCGCCCTAGGACATGGAGATCAGTTTGTCCAGCTCGACTGATTCCTCCCCAAATCATCAACGACCCACCACCATATCTGTCATGTTCAGCAACATTAGCGTCCTGATATCGTTCTCCTGCCCTTCTCCACACTCGTGCACGACGATCTGTGAAGTCAACACAAAACCTCGACTCGTCTGTGAAAAGTACAGGGGCTCAATCAGCAACCCTCCAATTCACATGAGCCCTGGCCCAATTCAAACGATCTTGTCTGTGTCGCTGAGTAAGAGGGATGCGAATACAGGCTCTCCGGGAACGAAGACCACCTTCATGAAAACGATTACGCACAGTTTGCGTGGAAATGTTAACTCCAGTTGCATTCAGAAGATCATTTCTAAGCGCAGTCGCCGTTGCAAACCGATGACGTCGTGCTGAAATCAAGAGAAAACGGTCATCTTGCTGCGTGGTGGACCTTTCTCTGCCGCCTCCATGTCGATGAGAAGCTGAACCATGAGCTTGATACCGGTTCCAAGCTCTACAAACAACGCTCTGACTGACACCCAATAGCTCTGCAACGTGACGTTGTCTTGCACCATTTTCGAGCATTCCTATGCATCTGGCCAATTCTTCAATAGTCAAACGACGTCTTTGACGTTGTGGAGGCATTTTCATAGAGTAACAGTGACTTAAACGAGGTCAGATGTAAAGACAATGGCCAAATTCAAATCAACGACAAGCACTCAGAAATGTGAATAATGTGGGTACCATGCTTCACGTGCTACTCATGATCACTGCAGCATGCATTTCCCTACCTAACCTGTGTTTTGAGGCTCAAGAGGGGTCAGTCCAAAACTATGATGAAATTTGCGTGTCTTATCAATTCATATATTGATTTTATAATGTAAGAACTATATGATCCTTATCAAACTTTGAGTAGTATATATAATGACATTCTTCAGAAAACAAATTCACTTTTTGTGGGATTATATGGATGTACGGATATTACTTTGATATTAATAAAATATGACATTTCATGAATAAACATAGCAAATAAAGAAATCTGATAGGTTTCTTTTAATTTTTTCTTGCTGAGACAATTAAACCAAAAGAAATAAAATAAACCTAACCAGATGCAACTATAGTGGTAGTTACACACTGTTATAGATGTTATCAAAAAAAAAATCCCAGAAAAAACGCTTTGTTATTTCATGTGTAGACACACATATATAAATCCAATTTTATGCACGTTTTACCCATGAAAATAAACCCTCCAACTACTAAGATCCAAAAATAGGACAAGTTACACAGCTGTGGAGTAATGTGTGTCTGATTAGTATGAAAGTAAACTGATGACGTAATAACTGTGCATCGAATGATGACACATTTGTAAAGAAGTTGTTAACTGTATGTAAATATCGACACAATGCGGAGCATTTGAAAGTTATGCCCCGGGATAAATGTAATATAAATGGGAAACACTGATAATATTCACATCATAAAGGGATGTTTATTCCACTCATGGGCAGTTTGCTTAACGAGAAGAAAGAAAAAAAAACAATCCCTTTAGCATTTTGGTCTGCTTTTTCTCTGCAACACACTGGAATAAATCTGCTAAGTAACGATTCTAGTTTCGTTTCTAATTTATTGTATTAGCCAACATGTTTTCATTTAAGACACATTATAAACATTCGGGGTAGTGTATTACTCATTTATCTATAAGAGGAATAACATCATAGGAGTAATCGAGTCCACTATTATAAATTGCGGCCAAAAATGGAACATACGAGATTTTCCAGTAACATGTTCGTGAGAGTGACCTCAACGTAGCCGTGTAATCATATAAGTATTTAACTTCATTTTCCTACTTCTAGAAAGTCTTGATCGATCGTGTACCAGAAGGTGCACGGACTATGAATATTTCATGTCATGTTTGAAGTTGACAACATATTAAACAAAGACATGATAAACATACGTTCAAAACATATGTTCACCGTATGATGATGAAGAACATGTTTAACATATGAATAATCAGTTTGAACTTGATTTAAAAGAACAACATCCTCTCGTTTAAGACAACTTCCATAACGTAACTTTGCAATCATCAACTTTCCATATCTATGTAGTAATACACCACTTTCGCCTGCTTATGGTGTGTATATCTCCCAGTTGATTCGATACGCGAGAGCATGTCATGCGTATGAAAATTTTTTAAAGCGACGTCAACTACTAACAAAAAATTGACGTTGCAGGGTTATAACGAATCTCGTTGGAAGTAATCATTTCGCAAATTTTACGGTCGCTATAATGACCTTGTTTGCGATTACAAAGTCTCTCTGGGACATATGTTTCATACCCCTCGTTAGACATTTTTCATACTAACTTTGACTACGGATAATCCCGTTTACCTAATTTCGACTAAGGGGTCACGGCGGTTAGCAGAGGATGCTTTCTCCTCCATGGCACCTGATCCTACCTTCGCTTTGTCGGAGGTCCGTGTTGCCTTACACTCGAACTTGTATGTCTTGGGGATTTATGATTATGATTTACATATTTTCTTCACCATTCGATATATATATATATATATATATATATATATATATATATATATATATATAGTACCATGTGTAAAACAATTCAGGCAGTAATGCTCATGCTGTTTTAGTCCAGGAATTTATATTTACCAATCTTCTTCCGCATCGATACATATATCTCTCCCCGAAGCCTAGTGATTTTTAAAGAGAAGCACATGCTTTTAAGAATACTCATGGTAGGACAAGCAAAAAAGAAAAAAAAAGCATCATGTCATTGTCGTATACTTCACTGTATAAATTTGACGGGGAACAGGCAAAGATATAAAATAAAAATAAAAAATAAAGATCAAAAACAAAAAGGAAAAAAAAAGAACGAAAGCAAGAACTAAAATGGAGACCCCTACCTCCCCACCCCTAAAAACAGTATGGTTTTGTGGATTGTTTCTTTGTTGGACAAATTAAATGTCCCATCATCCAAACACGTTTGTTGATTTGTGGCTTAGAAGGACTTTGGTTGTTTGAATCTAAAATAAATAATAAATACCCGATTTAAAAGAAAGCCCAATTAATGGATTTTGATGTGATGCTGTGAGCATGTGACATTCTTAGAAATCGAAGTTTTAAGAATTGCAATTGAAATCTCACGAACTAAATACTAAACCTAAAGTATGATCAATTGCATATCTGAAAGATACATTGATTTATTGATTTATTAATTTATTAATTATCACTCTTGTAATTATTGATAGGTAGATGTTTTCCCATGATGAGTCTGTATTGAGACAGTAGTTTCTTATCAGCTTCATTCAAAGATGCATTTCTCAGAAAAAAAATCTAATATGGGGGTTGCGTCAGCCTAGAGTTTCTAGATATGCATGGGACATTCTCTATGGACATCTATGTCTTGGTAATGATTCTTTAGTTTTAGCGGTAAAGTTTATTTGCTTTTTTGTACTTGAGGCATACTTTCCTTTGTCAATGTAAGTATTATAATGAAGTTTCTGGTTATTATCTTACTGCAATTTGTCACTTAAATTTTCGTTGCAATGCTGTACGACATTTTACGCACAAATCAATGTTATATTCTAGACCCCTGAATGTCAAGTGCAGTTTGGTTGAATAGAATAATTATGCTTTAAAGATATCACAATTAAACAAATCATCACATTGCATGATAACAATCTTGTCTGATGGAGACTACATGGTTCATTCTTATTTTTAGCTCATCTGAGCTGCAAGATCAAGTGGGCTCTTTTGATTACCTATTATCTGTTGTCTATCCGTCCTTCCGTCCATCTGTAAACTTTTCTCAAATTCTTCTCCAAGATCATTGCGTCATTTTCATTCAATTTTGACACAAATCATCTTTGGATGTAGGTAGTTCAAGCTACTTCATATGAAGGGTCATGCCCATTCAAAGGCAAGATTAATGCAAAAATGGGACAGGATCATTTAAAAATCTTCTCAAGAATCAGTGGACCAGAAAAGCTGAGATATACACGAAAGCTTCCTGACATGGAAAGATTCAAGTTTGTTCAAATCACGGTCCCCGGGGGTAGGGTAGGTACATAATATATAGATGACCCCATTTATATATGGTAATTTACAGAAAATTAATGAAACGCAGTAGGGCAACACTAAATCAAATCCAAATTTTTCCAAGATATGTGGATTAAAGTTTTTTATTTTATATCCATGGGACCATACTGGAGGGCATATATTGTCTTATCTGTCTGAAACTTTAACCTTAGTCTTAAATATTGAGTGGTAAGTAATGGGGCTTTTATATAGCATATACACATTATTTGTGACAGGGCTTTTTCCTTTGCTATCAAGGTTTACACCTTTCGACCTTGGATATTGACCTACTTTAAAGAAAAGTTAACGTATTCAATATACCCTGCAGTATTTAAGGTAGGGATTTCAAAATTCCTCTGGCGAGGTCTTCAATTTCATACATGATCTTTGACCTTGTGATCCTTTTAACCTTGCAACCTTGGCCTTGGAGTTTGATCTACTTTTAAGAAATTGGAACATGTGGGTATTTCCTTAACAGTATAAGTAGGGCTTTCATGTGTTGTATATGGATTCTTTATTGCAAGACCTTTCAGGTATTTCATAGTGTTTGATTTTCTGATGTTGAATTTGAAGTTTAACCTTCTATTTAAAAAGGCCTGATATATTCAAAATCCCCTGACTATTTAAGGTGAAATACATTCTGTATGTATATTTGTTATTGCAAGTCATTTCTATTCATAATCTTTGATTTTGTGACATTGGAGTTTGACCTACTTATCAGAAAAAGTAACCCATTGATTATCTACTGAACTATTTAAGGACGGGCTTCCATGCTTTGTATATAGATTCTTTATGGACAAAACTTTGTGATACCACGGTGTTTAACCTTGAAGTAAGACCTACTTTTCACCCTCTGGCCTATTCAGTTATTCCTGAACGATTTAAAGGAGAATTTAATATTATGATCTATGTGATCTTGATCAGAACAACAGAGTATGTTAGTCATATTGGTGTTGAGACATTCAATGCTTTGTGATTTCTTGCGTAGTTATGTCGGGGCCATTTAAAACTTTTCATGGGAATACAAATTGAAAAAGAAATGTTAAGAATTGCAACAGCTTCACAGCAGCAGAAGGGATGCTTACTCCTCCTATCAACTTGATCCCACCTCTGGTATGTCCAGGGGTCTGTCTTTGTCTATCTCTCTTAATTGTATTTTCTATAGGAATTATCGGATTGAATATTTTTAAGTTATCTTGACCTTTTTATACTTGAGATTTTGAGGTGTAATTTCACACCAGCATTATGGGAAATTTTACCATGGAAACTCTTAACCTACTTCCAAAGGACGCCTATCATTTTCGAAATAAAATACATCATTCTTGATTACTGTGAAAGATGCACTATCAACATGGTTTTTCTATTCAGAAGGAATTCCCTTCAATATTAAAGACCAAGGTTACATTAAACACAATAGTAAATTTTTAAAACAACTCTGTTCTTCCAATTTCTAAGTGTTTTCTGCTGAACGAATAATGAGGCTGTATTCATGATACAGTAGTATACAGACGTCGGAAAAATGAAATATTTTAAGTTACAACCTGTCCGTTACGTTAGTCCATTTATCAATTTGTCTGTATAGTTTCCTCGTTTAACACCATATCTTAATATTACAATCACTCTCAGTCACTCGTGATTGTTATCTTTTACAGCTGATTAGAAAATTTACCACATAATAATTACATAATTATACGACATGGCCATCCATTGTTAATCGATGAATTACGTTTAAATAGACTACATTGAATAAAAACAAACCGAACATTTTACAATCCGGCAATACAGATTGTCACCTTCATATCAATATAAACACCTTGACAAAGACAACGGATGTGAATATATTTGAGGTCACTAGTCTAGACCACTAGCTGTCATTTCCTTCTATTATTTATATTTGAAGGCTAAAAGAAAGAACTTATTTAATGAATTGTAGAAAATGACAGAGAGAATAAAAAAGAGTTTTAAAAGATTTTCTCAGGATAATTTATAGGGAATTTTATTCGTACACTATACTGTAATACTACTAATCTCTTGATATGTTTTAACATCAAATATATAAAAAAAATGATAGATCCTCAGTACCCCTTGCTTGTCGTACGAGGCGTCTAATTGGGGCGGTCCTTCGGATGAGACCACAAAAACCGAGGTCCCGTGTCACAGCAGGTATGGCACGTGAAAGATCCCTCCCTGCCATAAGCACCGAGCATAGACCTACATTTACAGCCCTTCGCCGGTGATGGTGACGTCTCCATATGACAGACAAATTCTCGAGCGGGACTTAAACAACATTTTAATCAATCATAATAAAACAATGAAGGACAGCATTTCCAAATCCTTCCAAACAACCAATGTTCCCAACCAAGTTCAGACCAATTTTAAGAGAAAAACAACATACCTACAACTGTCTTAACTTTTGATGAACTGGAGAATCCTTAAAGGGTTAGAAAAAAGTAGATTTCGAATTAAAAATCCTATATCTGATCGTCAGTTGTTCCTTATCTGTATTAAGCTATCTCTACGAAGTTATGCATCTCATTTTGGGACCACAATAAGAGGATTCTGGGGTATAACCTAATGTATTTGGAAGGGAGAAACTCTGAGTCTGCAGTGACCATTATATGGAGGGGAAAACTTCTTAGTAAAGGATATCTGGAAAGGAAAACAAAACGTACGAAATAGGTCACAAAATATACCAAGCATTGTGTGCTGAACAAGACCAATCAATTAGAGCACAACTGAAGTGCAATGAATTATCATAACCAAAACAACGTCAAAACATTATCTCAGCATTGATCTCTTATTAAAAAGAGCATGAGGGAAACATGTTACATCAATGCATACCATCCTGCAGACATCCTACCCACATTCACTCAGGTTCTCCGAGAAGAGTGCTAGAACATTCCTATGACACAAATATATCGCGTAACACATTTCACTACTTAAAGTGAAGCACAAGGAATTGCTAACGGAGGGCATACTTGAAGGGCATGTCGATATATTTGAAAATAAAGGACTGAAATAACTTTTTTTAAACCATAAATTCAGAGAACCTCAGTCTTTTTTAATTGGCAAAAGAACCTCTATTATGAAATTTGTCGAAGATTATGCAACCCGATGGTCTAAATATGAAAAGGATTATTTGCAAAGTTAATAAAAAGAAACGAGCAATATTAAAATCACGGATTACACACATCACAAATCAATCAAGAAACAACCAATCAATCATAAACACCACTCATTAATCCTTTAAGTACTATGAAATTGACATTAAAAGATGATGATTTTCACTGACAATATCTCGATCATCTTTGATGATCGTATTTTACAACATTCTCTTGGAATTCCAATGCATACGCATTTTGCTCCGTTAATAGCTGAAATTTTTTTTATATTCTTTCCAGACAGCATATATTGATAAAACTTGCATACGAGAAGAAACAAAAACTTATTGTGGCCTTCGAGAAATTGGACGTTTCGTTTCTTTACCATGTCGGTTTCACTGCAATCAATAACCACCTTAGTTGTTTTCACTTGTCCTCCATTGAATGAATTACTCCACAGTGTTCTGAGTGCATTGTTTTTCTTTTTCTTTTAAGATATAAGATAAATATTATATATCAATTCAAACATCTTGTTTAGTAAATGGCAATCAGTACCAGTTTCGTGTGCATTGCATTGGACACAGACGACTAGTAAAATGCTTCAAATTCACATGATTTGGTTTGATTAAAGGAAGGGTTGAATGGATCAATCACTATTTGTAACAAATTCTAAAGATTCAATGAAACATTGACTGACATTGACATCAAAAGATTATGGGTAATGGATGGTCTAAAAAGAATTATGTTATTAATGACTTGAAACGTTATCATTATAATTCTGTATATTTTAGTCTAAATTTCATTAATAGATTCACACCAAAATATCACATCAATGATCTGGAAATGGCATTCAGTTTTTCGATAAATCATTACAACTATTTGAAAATTGCACTCTTCAAAATGAAATGATATGGTACTTGAGATCCTGTAAGGAAAATTTCATTATTTGTTGTTAAAACTTTTTATGGGAATATCAGTTACCTTCGTTGACAGATTGATTATTAATACAAAGGGATATGTCCCATCTCTTTAACATACGGAGAAAAATAGTTCAACAAAACAGATACATTTTAGGTGAAAAGAAATAAAACTTACAAGCAGAAATGTGTCCATTGAATCTAGAAATGTATTTTTTTAACTGACAGTTTTCTTAGTCTTTCGAAATATCAGTTTACCGTACAGCAATATCTATTTATCTCTATTTTCATAATATACTCCCAAGTTAGTAGGATGCATACTACTGCCATTAAAATCAGATAACCTTCTAACTTTCATTGATTTCTCTTCAGACTAAAGGTGCGTTTTCCGCTTGACTACAATGGTGTTTCAAAAGCATTACCTTCGGCATTTATATGACGAAAAAACAAATACTGCAAAATGGCAGTAAACCTTGGAAATCGCTGTAATAGCATTAAATAGAACAATATACTATAGTTACCGTAGACATAAACATGAACAGTTTTCAACATAAGATAACACAATATACATATGAGACGACATACAGAATATGGGAACGCAGATCCCGATGTTGTGCATTTTTCAAGCTTCTGCAAACACAATTTCATTGGTATGAATTTCTTAATTCATCGTTGTTTTTTTTATTTGATATATTATTTTACAAAATTTTAATAATTAATGATAGCTAGATATGTCCTAATCGGCATTTCTCCTCCCTCTTCATCGAAAAAGGCTATGGTAACGGACAATACTCATCTGACAATTCATATAGTAAATACAAATCAGAGGGATGGTCAAACATGGACATACCAGAAGTGGGATCAGGTAATTCAATATTTCACCACTAAGATTTAATGTCGAAAAATAGACTTGGAGACACCGTCTCTAGTGCAAAGAAATAGCAACAATTCTAATCAAATCCAGGTATTTGAGATAATGAAATTCAGCATGTAAACACACGATAGACACTTCCTTTGTCAACAAAAATGGTAAATATTCATATCCAGTGCTAGATCATACTAAAAATCATTTATGTTAAACATCCCTCTGACTCAACGGAGGTACCCTGAAGTTGATATTTAAAAAAAAAAAATATGCAAGAATTCTTCATTGACAATATCTTCGTAGTCTTTGGTAATCAGATCTTCCAACAGAGAGAACGCTAAGCATAGGTCTAAATTTGTGATACTTTACTTACACCTGGTGACGTCTCAATATTAGTGAAAAAATTTCAACGGGACGTTTAACAACCAAAGAAACAAACAAACATCAACCAGTCAGTTGAAATTCCCCTGAACACGAATTGTGCTCCTTATTTTCATAATATTATTATGAAACAGAATGTCTTTTAAAAACCTTTTACACGAGTAGAAAAAAAAATATCTTACTATGGTCCTCAATTAGACATTTAAATATATCAACGACGTTTTATCTATTAAAAATAATCATTTTCAGCCATATATCAACTCGATATATGACAGTGAACTTGAAATAAAGGACACCGCAAAGTCTTCCACCCCTGTATTCTACTTAGAGCATAACGTGCATATGCTGTTTATATATCCCAACGGATTTGATACGCAAAAGCTTGTTCTGCATATGGTCAGTTTTTAAATCGAGGCAGACTACTGACAAACACATTGAGGTTACAGGCATAGTACAGTATCGTCTAAAGTTGCAATGTCGGAAATTTTACTGTCTTTAGAGCGTTCATCATTGCCAATACAATTCTCAAGTGGCTTTTAGAACACTAGTTCTGCTTGCCGATAGCTCCGTTAACCTGATCGGGATGTAGAGGTAGCGGCGGGTGTGGCCGGTCAACGAGGGAAGTCAATAAGGGATACATACTTCTCCTCAAAACTTCATCCCATCTCTGGTATCTCCAGGGCTCTGTCTATCTCTCTGATTTGTATTTTCCATAGGAATTACGAGATTGACTACTGATAGTTATCTTAATCTCATCTTTTAAGATATTCTTTGCAAAGTATGGACATGATCTATTTAGGGGATTATTAAACAACGTACAGGAAAAGCTGGAACAAAAGACACTGCAATTGACAACAAAACACATTCTGCATGGAAAACCAATATCAATTCAGTTTTACTCGCATATAACAGCAATTCATATATTTCACTACATCTCAATCATGTCGGACGATTTGTGTTGAATTCCCCATACATTCGATTAGGATTCAAATATTCAGCAGAGATATTTTGCCTCACACAGATATAGCTTTCCTGTGAGATATATCTAAGGTGGAGGCTTACACACATATGTATCACTGATTCAAATGATCATAGATTTCCCGTTCATTAAGCAGATATCTCTTAAAGCGATGAGGAAATATTTTAAATATCAGTTTAAGTAAAAGGATATCAATCTAAGTAAAATCTCTGGACTACTGTCAATATCTCTCTTTCTAAAGATACATCTCTTTTTAGTAATAATAAGACGACGATTTACATTGTGTCATACTCTGGAATATACATTCTAAATAACAAAAGATCAGATAAGGATGTCGTCCACTTTTCAGCAACGATTTTATTTTAAGAAATGGAAAACACATGTACATCATTTTTTTGAAGAAAAGGATTCATGCTTTAGTTTATTAGGATGGATCTTCTTTTCAAAATCAACATTCTTAATCCCGTTTAGGCTTCTCTTATCTTCTGTCGTCTCCGCCCTTATTACTCTTATTGGACTTGCCCTTATTCGAATCGTCCTCTGGACTTCTTCTTCGACGATATCCCTTATTACTTTTATTGCTATCACCATCATCTTTGTCATCATCGTCTCCCTTTCCCTTGCCAGGACTTCGTTCTAACGTTAGATTGGAAGACAGTCATTTTAGAAAAAACAACAACAGCTAAACAGTAATGTAAATAATGGCATTTTAACCGACAGCCAAATAACCGATCTGATAAGAAATAGAAAATCTTTCATCTACGAATTCGTAGCAGAAGTTTTGCGGAAACTTCAATTAAAGTTTGAATTTCAAAATTCGACATTTCCATGAATAAAACATGAAACAGCTTTAGAATTCTGACCATAGCATTACTGTACATATTACATGATACATTCATTGTGAAAATACTGCGTGTTTTGTGAAAGATATGACATTTAAGAGACAATAACGTAAATATGCATCTACTGAGTTCTCTCTCGCAACTCTCTAATAAAAAGAACAAGAATATAATGAACTCACTAGCGAAGGTTTCCACCAAAACTAGACCGATGATCAAAAGAACAAGAAATCTCTTCATCCTGTTGCGATGTAGCAGATCGTAGAGTGTAATAAGTTCTGAAAACAAGCAATGATAAAATATATCAGGACAATGGATAGAGAGATAAGTGATAAAAACTGAATGACGAAGAGATTTAAGCTCACCACGAATTGATCACATGAACAATTCTTACATAAGCAAGCAGACATAAATTCATTTCTTAATATGTAGCGCACAGAAAACAACAGTGTCTCCTTACCTTAGGAAAGACGTTGGGGTCTTGAATTTACTGGAGCTAGCTATAGCTTTTCCCTCGGTTTCAAACACTTATATAGCTGCTACCTATGACAGGGATCAATAAATCAAAGCTATTTGAAGAAAATATTTTTTTAGAAGCTCACGTGACAGCAAACTCTAGCTTTACAAAATTATCCTTGTTATATGCATTTCTTTTTGCACAGAAGTAGATCACTTCTATATGAATAATTGAAGGGTCATTAATAAAACTTGATATCGCGCTTACATATCTGCCCATCTTAAAAATGGTGAACAAATACAACTTTAATGAAAGTCATTTCATATGAAATAGTACAGACAATGCGATTTTTTCTCAGCATAGATATAAAGAAAACAAAGTCAGTTGTTTTTTTTTTCAATTGATGAAATAATAAAATCTAATAGTCAAGTGGACATTACTATTCCTCAGTCTGAACATTAATATATTGTAATAATCTGAATGAGCTCCTCCGTATTTAACAACGGTTTGTTTTCCTTTTGAAAATCTTCTTTCAGCGTTGTTTACATTTTGAATTAAACTGTGGAATTGCTAAAGAGCTATTGGTTAATTTGAAATCACAAAACCTTCTCAAATTCACAACATTAAAACGGATGACCTCACAACACTTTACACGACCATACCTCACAATTGGTTAAAGTCTAGACTTTCTGACATCATACACAGGTGCTTGGTCAACTCAAATGCTAAAAGGAAATACTTATATTTAGTGATAGGTTATCTCAAAATTCATATTATCGAACATCACTCTGACTCCATGCACAAGTGCTCCGAAGTTGATATTGAAAAGATGCTAGAGTTCCAAAAAGACAATAATTTTGTCGCCTTTGGTGATCAGGTCTTCCAAGCGTTAGTTGGAATTACCATGGACATGAATTGTTAGGGCCTCCGTGGCCGAGTGGTTAGAGCATCGGGCTCAAAATCACAAAGCCTCTCACCTCTGTCGGCGCGTGTTCGAATCTCGGCCGCGGCGTTATGTGAGCAAGTTTGCCAGTTTACTTGCGGAAGGTCGGTGGTCTCTTCCCAGGTACATTATATCTGGGTTCTCGCCTCCACCAACAAAAACTGGACGCCGCCAGATAACTGAAAAATTGTTGAGTGTGGCGGAAAGCAATAAATAATCAATCAATCAATCAATCCAAACGTTAGTTGGAAATACCATGGACATGAATTGTGCTCCTTTCTAAGATGACCTCTTTTTATATTCTGATGATGCAGAATCCATTCAAAAGCTTCTACATGAGAAGAAACAAACTGTACCTGTGTCCTTCAACTCGACATTTAGATATATCGACGACGTTTTGTCTATTAACAATGATCATTTTCATTCATATGTCCATTCTATATATCCCAGTGAACTTGAAGTAAAAGATACAACAGAGTCTTCCACTTCTGTTTCGTACTTAAATATTTTACTGCAAATAGATAGCGGCGGCAAACTATCAACACAACTTTATGCAAAATGGAAGATATCAATTTCTCCATCGTCAACTTCCCTTACTTATGAGACAATATTCCATCACCACCAGCATATGGGGTTTATATATCCTAAATGAATCGTTATGCAAGAGCTTTTTCTACATATTATCAATTTCTAAATACAGACAGACTACTGACAAAGAAGTTGATGTTACAGAGTTTTGTACAGTGTCGTCTAAAATGAACATTTCGCAAATCCCATGGTCGTTATAGCGATCTAATTTGACAATACAACTTACCATTAAGTGAAATGCTAGCTAATGTAACTGTTAGGCCGTTCCGTTCTTGGCACACTGATTCTGACTACGGATTGCTCCGTTGACCTGATCAGAATGTACACAGGTCGACAGGGACATGTTTACCCCTCCTAGGCACTTGGTCGCACCTCTGGTATGCCTAGGAGTCCGTGATTGGCCCATCTCTCCGATTGATATTTTCTATAGGAATTAAGAGAATGAATACTGTTAATTACCTTGGTGTTTTCTAACTTTTCTTGATATCTCTTGAATCTAAAGGTGCGTTTTCCCTTTGACTACAACGGTTTATCAAAATCATTACCTTCGGCATTTATATGACGGACAAACTAATGCCAAATGTCAGCAAACCTTCCAGATCGTTGTAACTGTATTGGAATAGGACACGATACTATAATTTTTTGTAGACGTAAACATGAATAGTTTGCAACACAAAATAACGCAAGATACATATGAGATGACAAACAGAAGATGGGAACACAATCCCAAGTGTTGGACATTTTTCAAGCGTTTACAAACACAACTGCATTGGAATCCAATTCCTAATTCGTCTTTGTTGGGTTTTTTTATTTGATGTACTATTTTACAAAAGTTCATTAATTACAGAGAGCTAGAAATGTCCTAATCAAACGGTTTCCTCCCTCTTCAATGAAAATGCTAAGGTAACGAATATTACTCAATCTGGCAATTCCTACTGTAAATACAAATCAGAGCGATAGTCAAACACGGACATACCAGAGGTGGCATCAGATAATTCAATATTTCACCACTAAGATTTAATGTCGAAAAATAGACTTGGACATTAGGTTTTAATGCAATGAAATAGAAATAGTTCTAATCAAATCAATATATTGGAGAGAATGGAATTTAGCATGTAAACACATCATAGTCAGTTGCTTCGGCAACAAAAATGTTAAAAGGATATATTCATATCAAGTGATCGATCATACCAAAATTTATTTTTGTTAAACATCACAATGACTCAACGTAGGTGCTCAGAAGTTGATATTAAAAAGATGCTACAATTCCTCATTGACAATACCTTCGTAGTCTTTGGTGATCAGGCAGGTCTTCCAAAAGTCTGTTGGAATTCTCATGGCCACGAATTGTGCTCCTTATTAACTGACCTGGTTTTTTTTTATATTCTTAAGAAGAAGAATTGATTCTAAAAAGCTTCTACATGGAAGAAAACAATATCTAGTTGTGACCTTAATTACACTTTTAGATATATCGACGACATTTTATCTATTAACAATAATCATTCTCATTCATATATTCATTAAATATATGCCAGTGAACTTGAAATAATGGACACCACAGAGTCTTCAACATCTGTTTTGTACTTAAGATACTTCAGTCAAAATAGATGCTGACAGGAAACTCACAACTCAGCTTGATGGGTAAGGGGATAACTATGTCAAACTCGATAATTTCAATTTTTTCCATCGTCAACTTCCCTCATATATGTTGTGATATTCCATCATCACCTGCACATGGTGTTTATATACCCCAACTGATTCGATATGCAAGAGCTTGTTCTGCATATGACCAGTTCTTAAATCGAGGCAAACTACTGACAAACAGATTGCGGATACAGGGATAGTACAGTATCATTTAAAGTCACCATTTCGGAAATTTCACGGTCTTTAGAGCGTTCATCATTGCCAATGCAATCGTTAGGTTGCTTTTAGCACACTGGTTCTGACTACCGATAGCTCCATTAACCTGATCGGTATGTAGAGGTAAAGGCGGGTGTGACCAGTCAACGAGGGAAGCTTACTCCTCCTAGCAACATGATCCCATCTCTGGTATCTCCAGGGCTCTGTCTATTACTCTGATTTGTATTTACTATAGGAATTACGAAATTGACTACTGATAGTTATTTAATCCCATCTTTTAAGATATTCTTTGCAAAGTATGGACATGATCTATTTGGAGTATTATGAAACAACATACAGGAAAAGCTGGAACAAAAGACACTGCAATTGACAACAAAACACATTCTGCATGGAAAACCAATATCAATTCAGATTTACTCGCATATAACAGCAATTCATATTTTTCACTACATCTCCTCAATCATGTCGGACGATTCGTGGTGAATTCCCCATGTATTCAATCAGGATTCAAATATTCAGCAGACATATTATTTTGCCTCACACAGATATAGCTTTCCTGTGAGATATATCTAAGGTGGAGGCTTACACACATATGTATCACTGATTCAAATGATCATAGATTTCCCGTTCATTAAGCAGATATCTCTTAAAGCAATGAGGAAATATTTTAAATATCAGTTTAAGTAAAAGGATATCAATCTAAGTAAAATCTCTGGACTACTCTCAATATCTCTCTTTCTAAAGATACATCTCTCTTTAGTAATAATAAGACGACGATTTACACTGTGTCATACTCTAGAATATACATTCGAAATAAAAAAAAATCAGATAAGGATGTCGTCCACTTTTCAGCAACGATTTTATTTTAAGAAATGGAAAACACATGTACATCATTTTTTTGAAGAAAAGGATCCATGCTTTAGTTTATTAGGATGGATCTTCTTTTCAAAATCAACATTCTTAATCCCGTTTAGGCTCCTCTTTATCTTCTGTCGTCTCCGCCCTTATTACTCTTATTGGACTTGCCCTTATTCGAGTCGTCTTCTGGACTTCTTCTTCGACGATATCCCTTATTACTTTTATTGCTATCACCATCATCTTTGTCATCATCGTCTCCCTTTCCCTTGCCAGGACTTCGTTCTAACGTTAGATTGGAAGACAGTCATTTTAGAAAAAACAACAACAGCTAAACAGTAATGTAAATAAGGGCATTTTAACCGACAGCCAAATAACCGATCTGATAAGAAATAGAAAATCTTTCATCTACGAATTCGTAGCAGAAGTTTTGCGGAAACTTCAATTAAAGTTTGAATTTCAAAATTCGACATTTCCATGAGTAAAACATGAAACAGCTTTAGAATTCTGACAATAGCATTACTGTACATATTACATGATACATTCATTGTGAAAATACTGCGTGTTTTGTGAAAGATATGACATTTAAGAGAGAATAACGTAAATATGCATCTACTGAGTTCTCTCTCGCAACTCTCTAATATAAAGAACAAGAATATAATGAACTCACTAGCGAAGGTTTCCACCAAAACTAGACCGATGATCAAAAGAACAAGAAATCTCTTCATCCTGTTGCGATGTAGCAGATCGTAGAGTGTAATAAGTTCTGAAAACAAGCAATGATAAAATATATCAGGACAATGGATAGAAAGATAAGTGATAAAAACTGAATGACGAAGAGATTTAAGCTCACCACGAATTGATCACATGAACAATTCTTACATAAGCAAGCAGACATAAATTCATTTCTTAATATGTAGCGCACAGAAAACAACAGTGCCTCCTTACCTTAGGAAAGACGTTGAGGTCTTGAATTTACTGGAGCTAGCTATAGCTTTTCCCTCGGTTTCAAACACTTATATAGCCGCTACCTATGACAGGGATCAATAAATCAAAGCTATTTGAAGAAAATATTTTTTTAGAAGCTCACGTGACAGCAAACTCTAGCTTTACAAAATTATCCTTGTTATATGCATTTCGTTTTGCAATGAAGTAGATCACTTTTATATGAATAATTGAAGGGTCATTAATAAAACGTGATATAGCGCTTACATATCTGCCCATCTTAAAAATGGTGAACAAATACAACTTTAATGAAAGTCATTTCATATGAAATAGTACAGACAATGCGACTTTTTCTCAGCATAGATATAAAGAAAACAAAGTCAGTTTTTTTTCAATTGATGAAATAATAAAATCTAATAGTCAAGTGGACATTACTATTCCTCAGTCTGAACATTAATATATTGTAATAATCTGAATGAGCTCCTCCGTATTTAACAACGGTTTGTTTTCCTTTTGAAAATCTTCTTTCAGCGTTGTTTACATTTTGAATTAAACTGTGTAATTGCTAAAGAGCTATTGGTTAATTTGAAATCACAAAACCTTCTCAAATTCACAACATTAAAACGGATGACCTCACAACACTTTACACGACCATACCTCACGATTGGTTAAAGTCTAGACTTTCTGACATCATACACAGGTGCTTGGTCAACTCAAATGCTAAAAGGAAATACTTATATTTAGTGATAGGTCATCTCAAAATTCATATTATCGAACATCACTCTGACTCCACTCACAAGTGCTCCGAAGTTGATATTGAAAAGATGCTAGAGTTCCACAAAGACAATAATTTTGTCGCCTTTGGTGATCAGGTCTTCCAAACGTTAGTTGGAATTACCATGGACATGAATTGTGCTCCTTTCTAAGATGATCTCTTTTTATATTCTGATGATGCAGAATCCATTCAAAAGCTTCTACATGAGAAAAAACAAACTGTAGCTGTGTCCTTCAACTCGACATTTAGACATATCGACGACGTTTTGTCTATTAACAATGATCATTTTCATTCATATGTCCATTCTATATATCCCAGTGAACTTGAAGTAAAAGATACAACAGAGTCTTCCACTTCTGTTTCGTACTTAAATATTTAACTGCAAATAGATAGCGGCGGCAAACTATCAACACAACTTTATGCAAAATGGAAGATATCAATTTCTCCATCGTCAACTTCCCTTACTTATGAGACAATATTCCATCACCACCAGCATATAGGGTTTATATATCCTAAATGAATCGTTATGCAAGAGCTTCTTCTACATATTATCAATTTCTAAATATAGACAGACTACTGACAAAGAAGTTGATGTTACAGAGTTTTGTACACTGTCGTCTAAAATGAAGATTTCGCAAATCCCATGGTCGTTATAGCGATCTAATTTGACAATACAACTTTCCATTAAGTTAAATGCTGTCTAATGTAACTGTTAGGCCGTTCTTGGCACACTGATTCTGACTACGGATTGCTCCGTTGACCTGATCAGAATGTAGGGCTCACGGCAGATGTGACAGGTCGACAGGGCCATGTTTACCCCTCCTAGGCACTTGGTCGCACCTCTGGTATGCCTAGGAGTCCGTGATTGGCCCATCTCTGCGATTGATATTTTCTATAGGAATTAAGAGAATGAATACTGTTAATTATCTTGGTGTATTCTAACTTTCCTTGATATCTCTTGAATCTAAAGGTGCGTTTCCCTTTGACTACAACGGTTTATCAAAATCATTACCTTCGGCATTGATATGACGGGCAAACTAATGCCAAATGTCAGCAAACCTTCCAGATCGTTGTAACTGTATTGGAATAGGACACGATACTATAGTATTTTGTAGACGTAAACATGAATTGTTTGCAACACAAAATAACACAAGATACATATGAGATGACAAACAGAAGATGGAAATACAATCCCAAGTGTTGGACATTTTTCAAGCGTTTACAAACACAACTGCATTGGAATCCAATTCCTAATTCGTCGTTGTTGGTTTTTTTTATTTGATGTACTATTTTACAAAAGTTCATTAATTACAGAGAGCTAGAAATGTCCTAATCAAACGTTTTCCTCCCTCTTCAATGAAAATACTAAGGTAACGAATATTACTCAATCTGGCAATTCCTATTGTAAATACAAATCAGAGCGATAGTCAAACACGGACATCCCAGAGGTGGGATCAGATAATTCAATATTTCACCACTAAGATTTAATGTTGAAAAATAGACTTGGACATTAGGTTTTAATGCAATGAAATAGAAATATTTCTAATCAAATCAATATATTGGAGAGAATGGAATTTAGCATGTAAACACATCATAGTCAGTTGCTTCGGCAACAAAAATGTTAAAAGGATATATTCATATCAAGTGATCGATCATACCAAAATTTATTTTTGTTAAACATCACTCTGACTCAACGGAAGTGCTCAGAAGTTGATATTAAAAAGATGGTAGAATTGCTCATTGACAATGCCTTCGTAGTCTTTGGTGATCAGGCAGGTCTTCCAAAAGTCTGTTGGAATCCTCATGACCACGAATTGTGCTCCTTATTAACCGACCTGTTTTTTTATATTCTTAAGAAGAAACTACACTTTTAGATATATCGACGACGTTTTATCTATTAACAATAATCATTCTCATTCATATATTCATTAAATATATGCCAGTGAACTTGAAATAATGGATACCACAGAGTCTTCAACATCTGTTTTGTACTTAAGATACTTCAGTCAAAATAGATGCTGGCAGGAAACTCACAACTCAGCTTGATGGGTAAACTGATGACTATGTCAAACTCGATAATTTCAATTTTTTCCATCGTCAGCTTCCCTCATATATGTTGTGATATTCCATCATCACCTGCACATGGTGTTTATATATCCCAACTGATTCGATATGCAAGAGCTTGTTCTGCATATGACCAGTTCTTAAATCGAGGCAAACTACTGACAAACACATTGAGGATACAGGGATAGTACAGTATCATTTAAAGTCACCATTTCGGAAATTTCAAGGTCTTTAGAGCGTTCATCATTGCCAATGCAATCGTTAGGTTGCTTTTAGCACACTGGTTCTGACTACCGATAGCTCCATTAACCTGATCGGGATGTAGAGCTAAAGGCGGGTGTGACGAGTCAACGAGGGAAGCTTACTCCTCCTAGCAACATGATCCCATCTCTGGTATGTCCAGGGCTCTGTCTAATACTCTGATTTGTATTTACTATAGGAATTACGAAATTGACTACTGATAGTTATTTAATCCCATCTTTTAAGATATTCTTTGCAAAGTATGGACATGATCTATTTGGAGTATTATGAAACATACAGGAAAAGCTGGAACAAAAGACACTGCAATTGACAACAAAACACATTCTGCATGGAAAACCAATATCAATTCAGTTTTACTCGCATATAACAGCAATTCATATTTTTCACTACATCTCCTCAATCATGTCGGGCAATTCGTGGTGAATTCCCCATGTATTCGATGAGGATTCAAATATTCAGCAGACATTATTTTGCCTCACACAGATATAGCTTCCCTGTGAGATATATCTAAGGTGGAGGCTTACACACATATGTATCACTGATTCAAATGATCATAGATTTCCCGTTCATTAAGCAGATATCTCTTAAAGCGATGAGGAAATATTTTAAAGATCAGTTTAAGTAAAAGGGTATCAATCTAAGTAAAATCTCTGGACTACTCTCAATATCTCTCTTTCTAAAGATACATCTCTTTTTAGTAATAATAAGACGACGATTTACACTGTGTCATACTCTGGAATATACATTCTAAATAAAAAAAAATCAGATAAGGATGTCGTCCACTTTTCAAATTATTTCAGTGAGAATAATATGCTTTGAATACACAAATATGTGTCATAATGAGTATGACGCAATATGAAGGTAGTGTAATGTCACCATTAATACTGTAATGCAGAAAATGATTAAGATATTTTTGTTAATGAGTCCTTTGTGTTTTCGATGAGAAACAAGTGTTGTTCTAGAGGTATGGATCCAAGGTTCATATAATCTTAAATATTTCATTAAACGGATGACGTGATCAAAAAATATTCTTTTCTATCGATACGTCTAGAGGTTTGTCCCATATTTAGTGGCCGTCTACAAAGCTGGGCTGCTGTAATAGGTAGCTATTAGACACGTTGACCAAAACAAGCTCCGAGGAGAAGGCAATTCCTTGGGAAATATTATCTTCTCCACAATAAATAGGATATATTTTTCACAATCCTGCACGAATTATTTCTCATTGGATACAGAAGTTGCGGTGCTCAGTGTGATATTTTTTTCAAAGTACAGCTAGTTTTCTCTCCCTGAGAGGGCGCTCAACCGATTCTCATTCAGATGGAATAGAGAGATAATTCAGTATTTTTGATCGATTGAGTGCAAGTTAAACAGGTTGTTACCAGACTTTTTATAGTATTGTCATTTTGGGAAGTATTTTTTTAATTCTATATTTGATGATTATTAGGGAATTGAACAGAAATACTGGGGTCACAATGTTTGCAATTGAGCTACAGCGTGTTAAACTTGACCTTTTTGTACTTAAGATTTATCCTTACAAAATGCAAGTGCGAACCTCATTTATACTAGCAAACTATACATAAATAATGACTTTGGGACGTGGGCTTATTTGAAATTTTATACAAATAATGTTTTAGTATACGCACAAACATTGCTTCGTTCATGTCCCTTTATTTAAGTTCACAGACATATAGTACTGTGTAGCAATATAATACAGTGAAAGGTTAAAGATGAAAAGGCTAAGATCACGAACAGGACTCAATTCCGTGATTTCTAGTAAGGATCTGTTGTAGATTGGACACCCGCCATGAGCCCCATATTTTGATCAGGTATTTTCGACACAGGTAGTCCATGCATATTTATTGTCAAATATTTTTGCACATAAGATGCAAACTGTTTTCAACTTCAGGGGAAATAACTGTTTTTTGTCCACAACTGATATTTTTATACTTTTATTTATATATTTTTCGTTTGCCCAAGAATGATTTGTGCCAAATGTAATTGACATTGACTCAATGGCTCTTGAGATACTGGTTTTTAAGGTTATATAAAACGCATTCAGCATTCAGAGGTGCGAATCACGGGTCTTTCGGATATGACCTTAAAAACGGAGATCCCGTATCACGGTGGGCGTTGACACGTTAAAGAACCCTCACTGCTACGCCCCTGAGTGCTAAGGATAGGTCTAAATTTGTGGTACTTAACTTACAGCTGGTGACATCTCAATGTGAGTGAAAAATTCTCGATGGGACGTAAAACAAACAATCAATTAAACAACAATTTATTTTTTAATACTTTTTAATTATTGATAGGTATATGTTTTCCATAATGAGTCTGTGTTGAGACAGTAGCTTCTTATCGGTATCAGTCAAAGATGATGTCTCAGAAAAAAATCTAACATAGATGTTGTTTCGGCATGGGGGTTTTAGATATGTATTGATCTTTCTCCATGGGCATCTAGTTTTTGGTAATGATGCTTTAATTTTAGCGTTAACGTTTATTTGCTTTTTTGTACTAGGAGACATAATTTCTTGTTAATCCAAGTTTTTTTGGTTATTATATTACCGCGTTTTGCCACTTAAATGTTCTTTTCAAAGGTTATACGACATTTTACGCACAAATCAAAGTTACATATTAGACACCTTAATGTCATGTACAATTTGGGTAAAGAGGATTACATAATTATGCTCATAAGATTCCACAAGTAAACAAATCATCACATTGCATGAAAATAATGTTGGCTGGTGGAGACTATTGGTTAAATCTTATTTTTAGCTCACCTGAGCTGAGAGATCAAGTGGACTCTTTTCATGACGATTTATCTGTTGTCTATCCGTTCTTCCGCCAGTCTGTGAAATTTTCTCACATTCTTTTCCAGAACCACTGGGTAATTTTCAATCAATTTTGACACAAATCTTCTTGGATGAAGGGAATTCAAGTTTATTCAAATGAAGAGTCATGCCCTTTGCAAGGCAAGATTTGGGCAAATTTAGAGTGGAGTCATTTAAAAACTTTAACCTTAGTCATAACGTTTGAATGGTAAGTAAGAAGGCTTTCATATTTCATATACACATTATTTGTGACATGACTTTTTCTTTTGCTTCCAAGGCGTAAACCTTTCGACCTTGGAGATTGATTTTAAAGAAAAGTTAACGTATTCAGTATCCCTGAAGTATTTAATGTAGGGGTTTCATAATTCCTCTGGCAAGATCTTCAGTTTCATACATGATCTTTGACCTTGTGATATTATTAAACTTGTAACCTTGGCCTTGCAGTTGGATCTACTTTTAAGAAAATGCTACTTATATGTATTTCCTTAACAATTTAAGATAGGGCTTTCATGTGTTGTATATGTATTCTTTATTGCACGACCTTTCAGGTATTGTCCTAGTGTTTGATTTTCTAATGTTGATTTTGAAATTTAGCCTACCCTTTAAAAAGCTTGATATATTCAAAATCCCCTGACTATTTAAGGTGACATACATTCTGTATGTATATTCGTTATTGCAAGTCATTTCTATTCATAATCTTTGATCTTGTGCATTGGAATTTGACCTAATTATCAGAATAACTAACCTATCGATTATCTACGGAACTATTCAAGGACAGGCGTCCATACTTTTTATATAGATTCTTTTTGGCGAAACATTGTGTTTAACCTTGGGGACCTACTTTTAAAAATAGCTCACCTACTCAGTATTCCCTGACCTATTTAAAGGAGAACTTTTATATCATGATATATGCGACCTTGACCAGAACAAGACAGTATGTTAGTCATATTGATATTGAGGCATCCAATGTTTTGTGAATTCTTGTTTAGTTATGTCGGGACCGTTTAAAACTTTTCATGGGAATACAAATTTTAAAAAAAAAGTTTAAAAATTACAAGAGCTGAACAACAGCAGGGTCAAGGTGACTAATGTTAGCGATGTGGTCCATGGGTCTCTTGTTATATAACACCAGCAATAATTTGTTATCCATCCAATACATTATCAAGAAAAGAAAACTCCTAGGTATTTAACACATGATCTGCATTCTACTTTAATACCGTCGCATTATATGGAAAAAAGAACCACTATGAAAAAGATGTAAGCTTTAAGGTTCAATTAAAATACTTTTAGTTTTTCCCTAGTGAGGTGATCTTTTTATTTAACAACCAATTACGTCGGTTTCTTGTTATATATTATAGCAAGTTTAGATTGAAAATGCATTCGATCCCTCCAATTTTCATGTTTTTATTTCTTATGGAGTATATCAAACACCGTTCTACAGGTAACATCCGTACACCCGAACTTTCGTTTTATGTTGGGTCTCTTGATGTTTCCCAAAAATAGTGTTGCGTGATATTCCGCGGATGTCATGGGGGGAATCTCCATGTGGAGAATTTAAGGTACTTCGATACATATGGCCAGTATATTGTTTCGGTGCTTAACCGTAGCGCTTTTAATTATACTTGAAAATTTGAGGTGTAATTTCACACCAACATTATGGGAAATTTAACCATGGAAACTCTTAACCTACTTCCAAAGGATGTCTATCATTTTCGAAATGAAATACATTATTTTTAATTACTGTGGAAACTACAATACCAAAATGGTTGTACTATTCAGAAAGAATTCTCTTCAATATTGAAGACAAAGGTTACACGATAGTAACTTTTTAAAACAACTCTGTTCTTAATTACTAAGTGTTTTCTGTTAAACGAATAATATTGTTGTATTCATATGGTAGTACACAGCCGTCGGAAAAATGAAATATTTTAAATTACAACCTGTCCGTTACGTTAGTCCATTTATCAAATTGTCTCTATATTTTCCTCGTTTAACACCATGTCTTATTATTACAATCACTCTTAGTCATTCGTGTTTATTATCATCTTTTACTGCTGATTAGAAAAATTATCACAGAATAAATACATAATTTTACGATATAGCCACCCATTGTTGATCGACGAATTACGTTTAAATTGACCACTAAGCGAACATATTCCAATCCGGCAATACAGATTGTCACTTTCATATAATTATAAACACCTTACGTTCTTGACAAAGACAATGGATGTCAATTTACTTGAGGTCACTATAGTGTCTATAGTCTGGACCACTAGTTTTCATTTCCTTCTATTAGTTATATTTGATGGCTAAAAGAAAGAACTTACTTTATGAATTTTAGAAAATGACAGAGAGAGTAAACTAAAAAAGAAGTTTTGAATGAGATTTTTTCAGGATCATTTAAAGGGAATTTTATTCATACACTATACTGTAAATCTGCTAATTCCTTGATATGTTTTAACATCAAATATAGCTCATGAAAAAAGCAATTAAATATAGCATTCAAACTGCCCAACCAAGTTCAGAACAAATTCTAAAGAAAAACAACATACCTACGATTTGTCTTAACGTTTGATGAACTGAATAATCTGTATAGGGTAGAAAAGAAGTAGAATTTCGATTCAAAAATCCTATATCTGATCGTCAGTTGTTTCTTATCTGTATTAAAGTATCTCTATGAAGTTATGCATCTCATTTTGGGACCAAAATAAGAGGATTCTGGGGTATAGCTTAATGTATCTGGAAGGGAGAACCTCTGATTCTAGAGTGACCATTATATGGAGGGGAAAACTTCTTAGTATGAAGTGTCTAATATCTGGAAGGGAAAACAAACGTACGAAATAGATTACAATATGTACCAAGCACGCTCATTGTATGCTGAACAAGGGACCAATCAATTAGAGCACAACTGAAGTGCAAGGAATTATCATCACCAAAACAACGTCAAAACGTTATATCTGCATAGACCTCTTACTAAAAAGAGCATGAAGTGAAACATGTTACATAAATGCATACCATTGCGCCCGATCCTGCAGACACCCTACCCACATTCACTCAGGTTCTCCGAGAAGAGTGCTAGAACATTCCTATGACACAAATATATCGCGTAACACATTTCACTACTTAAAGTGAAGCACAAGGAATTGCTAACGGTGATAATACTTGAAGAACATGTCGATATATTTGAAAATAAAGAACTGAAATCACCTATTTCATAACTATAAATTCAGAGAACCCCAGTCTTTTAAATGGCGAATGAACCTCTATTATGAAATATGTCGAAGATTATGCAACCCCATGGTCTACATGTGAAGGAATTATTCTCAGAGTTAATAAAAAGAACCTAGAAATATTGAATTCACGTATTACACACATCAAAGCAAAAGTGCATACTATCTAACCCTCTGTGTTTAGTAAAGCAGAAATGATGAAGGAATTGTATAAGTATCAAGGGGACTATCTGTTGGTTCTGGCGGACAATACTAATGACCACATTTTCCTCGTTTGTGAGGCTCATGAGGACAACTATATGCTAAATAATTTTGGCATCCAGTCCACATTTGATAATCCTACTGATACTCTCGACTTCCCTTTCAAAAACATGAACCTCTTTAATTTCATTCTTCAGTTATAATACATTTTATATCCCAGTCAATGGGATGAATGAACACGAGATAATATATATATATATATATATAATTATTATTATTAATCTTTACCATGTCGCTTTCACTGCAATCAATAACCACCTTAGTTGTTTTCACTTGTCCTCCATTGAATGAATTACTCCACAGTGTTCTGAGTGCATTTCGTTTTCTTTTAAGATATAAGATAAATATTATATATCAATTCATCTTGTTTAGTAAATGGAAATCAGTACCAGTTTCGTGTGCATTGCATTGGACACACACGACTGGTAAAATGCTTCAAATGCATATGATTTGGTTTTATTAAGGAATGGATTGAATGGATCAATCACTATAATAAATTCCAAGGATTCAGTGAAACATTGACTGACCTTGTATGGCACAAATAGGTTATGACTAATGGATGGTATAAAAAAGGTATGTTATTAATGACTTTATATATTACCATTATCATTTTGTATGTTTTAGTCACAATTCCATTAAACGTTTCTCAACAAAATATCACAACACTGATGTAGAAATGAACTTCAATCTTTCAATACATCACGACAACTACTTGAAAAATTCACTCTTCAAAATGAAGTTAGATGGTTTTTGAGATCCTGAAAGGAACATTTCATTAATTGATGTTAAAGCTTTTTTGAGAATATTAGTTACCTTGGTTAGCCGAGTGACTATTAATAAAACAAAGAGAGATATCCTTTTAAATTAAGAAGATAAATATTTCAACAAAAAATATCTCGCAAGTGAAAAGAAATGAAACTTAAAACCAGAAATGTGCTCTATAAACTTAGAAATATATCATTTTAACTTGCATTTTTCTTAGTCTTTAGAAATATCCGTCTACCGTAAAAATATTTCTCTATCTCTATAAAAGTAATATCTTTCAAAGTTAATACCATGCATATTACTGTCATTAAAATCAGATAACTTTCTAACTTTCATTGATATTTCTTAAGGTTAAAGGTGAGTTTTCAATTTGACTACAATGGTCTCTCAAAAGCATTATCGTCGGCATTTATGTGACGGAAAAAACTAAATGTCAGGAAACCTTGGAGACATTTGTAATTGCAATGAATTAGGATAAGGCACTATAGTTACTGTAGACGTAAACGTGAACAGTCTTCAACATAAGATAACACAAGATACATATGAGATGACATAAAGAAGATGGTAACGCAGTCTCAGGTGTTGCACATTTTTCAAGTTTCTATAAACACAATTGAATTGGTATGTATTTCTTAATTCATCGTTGTTTTTGATTTGATATACTATTTTACAAAATTTTATTCATTAAAAATAGCTAGCTATATCCTCATCGGAAAATCTCCTCCCTCTCCAATAAAAAAAAGGCTAAGGTTACTCAATCTGGCAATTCCTATAGTAAATGCAAATCAGAGCGATGGTCAAACATGGGCATACCATAGGTGGGATCAGGTAATTGAATATTTCACCACTACGATTTAATGTCCAAAAAAAAAGACTAGACACGCCGTCTTTAATACAATGAAATAGCAATATTTCTAATCAAATCAACATATTGGAGAAAATGAAATTTAGCATGTAAAAACGTTATTGACAGTTGCTTCGTCAACAAAAATGGTAAAATGAAATATTCATATTTAGTGATCGATCATACCAAAACTCATTTTTGTTAAACACCACTCTGACTCAACGGCAGCACTCCGACGTTGATGGTAAAAAAAATGCTATAATTCCTCATTGACAATATCTTCGAAGTCTTTGGTGATTAGGTCTTCTAACAGTGTGTAAAAAAACCATGCCATGAGCTCTTTGTTAGCTGACCTTTATGAAGCAGAATTATTTTTGAAAAGCTTCTACACGAGATGATATACATATCTTGCTGTGGTCTTCAATTAGACATTTAGATATATCGACAACGTTTTATCTATTAACAATAATCATTTCTTTCATATGTCGATTCGATACATGCCAGTGAACGTAAAATAAAGGGCACCACAAAGTTTTCCGTATCTGTTTTGTACTGAGATATTTCACTCAAAATAGATGCTGGTAGCAAACTAACAACTCAATTTCAAATCAAACACGGACCCCTGGTCATACCAGAGGTGCATTTTCCCATTTTTTCAAGTTGTTCACCCAAAGCATGTTCCTTCTGATCATATGCAAAACAAGCTCGTCCGTATTGAATCACTTGGGAGATATAAATATCATATGCAGGTGATGGAATATATCCCCACAAAGATAAGAGAAAATGACTATGGAGAAATTGAAGTTATCCCGTTTGTCATTACGTTCAGTTGTAATTTTGCCACTAGCATCTATTTTCAGTGAAATATTGATTGATTGATTGATGTTTTCCGCCACACTCAACATTTTTTTCAGTTATCTGGTGGCGTCCAGTTTTTATTGGTGGAGTAGAGAACCCAGATACATTGTACCCGGGAAGAGACCACCGACCTTCCGAAAGTAAACTGGCAAACTTTCTCACATATATCGGTGCGAGCGAGATTCGAACCCGCGCCGACTAGAGGTGTGATGCCCTGTGGTTTTGAGCACGATGCTCTAACCACTCGGCCACGGAGGCCCCCTTTTCAGTGAAATAGATAAGTATAAAGCATTGTAGAAGACTAGGTGTTATCTTTTATTTCAAGATTACTTGGATATATGGAATCAATATGTGATTGAAAATTATCGTTGTTCATAGATAAAAGGTCGTCGATATATCTGACTGTTGAATTGAAGGCCACAGCAGGCGATTTTTTTCTTCTCGTGTAGAAGATTTTGAATGAGTTCTGCTTCAAAAGAATATAGAAACAGGACGACTAATAAAAGAGCACAATTCATACCCATGGGGATTCCAACAGACTGTTGAAAGACCTGCTTATCAAGGAATATAAAGATATTGTCAATGAGGAACTCTAACATCTATCACCTTATGTGGAGTCGGTGGCCTAGTGGTTAGGCTGTTAGACTCTTCGACCGAAAGGTTGTGGGTTCGAGTCCTGGTCGCGGCAGGACCGACCTTGCGTCCTTGGGAATGGCACTCAACACGAATTTCCTCACTCCACGCAAGTGTAAAAGGGGTACCTGGCTATAGACAGTGAAATATATTGTTAGAATTTAGTGCTTTAGCGTCTTCACGACAGCTTGCACTGAGAAAGCTCTGTAATGTTATATGATCTGCTGGGGTAATAATGTATTGTGAAGCGCTTTGAGTAGCATATGCTGGAAAAGCGCTATATAAAACCAATTATTATTATTATTAACTTCAGAGTATTTGTGCGGGAGTGATGTGATGTGTAACAAAATAATTTTGGGATGACCGATTACTAGATATTTCCTTTTACCATTTTTGTTGATGTGAAGCAACTGTCTATGATGTAAAAATTTTCCTTAGGTATGGTAGTATAAAGTGTTGTAAAAGCATAAGTTTTAATATTGCAATTTTGAGAGGAGGTTTGTGATTTCAAATTCATTAAAAGATCTTTAGAATTTCTAAGATTCCAAATTTGATTTACACCACTTCTACCATGTGTAGCGGCACAGTACGTTGGAAGTTTCTCCTTCACAGCAGTTAATATTTTCGTGAGGAGCAAAGATATGGGATTGGTAGAACATTTACTGGATCCAGCAATGTAGCGTTGTTTGTAAAGGTTTTCGTGGATTTTGGGGATCCAGTATAGGTACGGTAACTCATATCCATCCGCTCCATTGACTGGGATATTAAATGTATTTAAAACTGAAGCATGATTTTTGAAAAAAAAATCATCTTTTGAAAGGGCAGTGGTAGTATAAGTGCGATTACTAAATGTGGAATTAATACCAAATTCGTTTAGAATGGAGTTCCAATAATGAGTCTTACAAATACAATGTTGTTCTTTGTTATCTGGAAGCAAACCATATTCCTCATCTTACCTATCGAACTCTTTTATTACGTTTGATTTACTAAACAGAGAAGGATAGATGGTACGCATTTTTGTTTTGACATGTCTGATACCGGATTTTTATATTCCTTGTACATTTTATCCATTCTGACAAGGTATTAAGATCTTTTTCAGATTTATCCCATCGTCTGGCATAAACGTTAACAGAATTTATAATAGTGATCAAGTTCTGTCGCCAAGTGAAAGATCGAGGTTTCCTGAATTTAGGGCATTTTAAAATAAGTGATTTTAGATCTTCATTTTAACAGCATCAAAAGTATCATTATGGGCATGTCCAGCTGGAATACAGTTAAAAGAAGACGAAGAACAAAAACACGTAGGTAGATTGAGTATAATATGGTCAATATTTATGTAATATAAAGTTTGCATGTAGTTAAAAAGTATCAATCTAATAGTGGAAGTATAACTGCAAGAAATACAAGGTGGAGACGAACTTCAAATACTCTGGAATACAAGATTGAATCATTTTATGACGAAGAATGTTTCTATGTTGATGGCATCAATTTCTGTGTTAGTACATTCGAGTTTAAGGAACTGACGGCTTGTTTCAGAAGTAATATCATCCAAACCCTGCGGTGTTTTAAAGATCCTGTGATGGGCAACATCCATAATCACAGAATTCAGTCTCAATTCAGCTTCAGTATTTTATCAATAAATGACACGATTCTTGCTTCATTCCCCAGCGACCTTATTGTATTTGGCAACATATTTTTATTTAAGATGCATTCTAAACATTCGGGTTAGTGTGTTACTCATTTGTTTATATGAGGAATAATTTTAAAGGAGGTAATCAGGTCCATTATTATAAACTGCAGCCAAAAGTGGAACATACGCGATTTACCAGCATCATTTTAGTGAGAGTGACCTCAACGTAGCCGTGTAAGCATATAAGTATTTAACTTCATTGTTCTACTTACTTCTAGAAAGTCTTAATTGATCGTCTGCAAGAAGGGTCACGTACGGTGAATCTTCTTAGTTGCATTGATGCTTTAATTGCATACACATCATAAACAGCGAGTAACAAGCATGTAAATAACATCGACAGATGAAATGACAAAGTTGTTTGCACGAATTTACAATCATAACTACTAGGCAAATTTCTGTGAGCGAGCAACGGTAGAATAACTTGGTCATATTTAGTATATTTTGAACTTTTTACGAAACAAGAACACGTCATACAAAAGAACGTACACGTACAACTAAGACTAGACCCTACTTTTGCATTAGAAAAAGATCTTTACGCTGATATCAAATTGTAATTTTAATGTGAATAAGAAAAATGTAGTTAAGTAATTTTGAATTTATATATATCATAAAACAAAAGTTTACAAGTTTTTAAAACATTCTGTAATATTTTAGTCTTAGTTGTAAGTTCGTTTGCAAAACAAATCTCGTACAACGATTTTGAAGGGGGGAGCATTCTAACAATCAAAATATGTATAAAAATAGACCCTCACTTCATTTTGATCATACGGTTATCACATTTTGAAAATGCCACATGTTTATCATATATTAAACATATGGATATTCCACCTAGGTCGATCATATGTTTGAAGTTGATAATATGTTAAACATATGTTTCAAATATATGATAAACATACTTTCAAAACATATGTTCACCATATGATGTTAAAATATGTTAAACACATGCTGCAAATTTACCTGTGTAGCGCAAGGAAAGAACATTAATTCTAAAATAAAAATCAAGATAATGGAAACGATGAAAATTAGCACCTAGGCTTTTTACTTTCAGGTTCTGTAAAACTACAGAAAGAAAACGAGGGAAAATGAGAGAATGAACACCACAATTGACAACAAAAGCTGTTACTTTCAGAAAATTAATATCAATTCATATTCAATCGCATATTTCAACAAGTCATACTTTTCATTATCATCCTCAGCCATGTCGGAGGATTCGAGAACCATTCCGTTACATTCGACATTAACTGATATATTCACAATACATAAATGTTACCGACATATATCCGTTTTTCTTTTAGAGATTTCTCATGTGAACATCTATAGAGATGTGACTATAATACACCTCATTCAAATTCTTATACATATCTCTTTCAGTTAAGGCCCTGTGAGGATCCGGGTTGTTAGCATAGAACCTCAGTATCCTTTGCTTGTCGTAAGAGGCGACTAAATGGAGCGATCCTTCGGATAAGACCGCAAAAACTGAGGCCCCGTGTCACAGCAGGTGTGGCACGTTAACGATCCCTCCCTGCTCAAAGACCATAAGCGCTGAGCATAGGCCTAAATTTTGCAGCCCTTCACCGGCAATGGTTACGTCTCCATATGAGTGAACGATTTTCAAGTGGGACATTAAACAATATACAATCAATCAATCTTTCAGTTAAGGAGATATATCTGTAAGCGAAGATATCTCTCAATCTAACTGATATCGCTCTCATTAAAACTCATTCGGAGGCATTTCTTTTTGTAGAGATGTATTTCTTTAAAATAAGAGCTATCTCTTTGAAAATATTACTATTTTATTTTTTTTAATAAGTAGTAACACGGCATCACATTCATACCTCTCTATACAGGGAACAGATCTGAAGTATGGTGAGACATGTTATTTTCATCTAAACAATAAAAGAAACACTCTCAGTAATTTACAATTTGCTGTATTCTGTCCATTTATTGCATTATACATGTTATAAAACAAATTAATCAATGTGCATCTGTTTTACAAAACATTTGCACATGCTCAAATATGCTGATAAATTTTCATACATTTAAACATAAATAAGCCAGAGATATAATCCACGTCTCAACAACGAGTTTGTTTTAAGAAATGGAAAACGCATTTACATCAAAATATATTCTATGTTTTGTGGTTTTGAGGACAAAATATATCTTTCAGTTCATTCATGACAAATCTTTTCAATATCAACTTTTTATTGCATTTAGCCTCTTCTTTATCTTTAGTCATCTCCGTTCTCCTTACTCTTAGTTTCTTTGCTCTCGTCACTCTTATTGGAGTGGAAATTCGGACTTCTCCTTCGGCGATCGCCATTGTCATCTCCATTGTCATCGCTATTATCTTTGTCATCATCGTCACCATTTCCTTTTCCAGAACTCCGTTCTAAAGATAAAATTCGAAGAAAATACGAAAAAAAAACAACAAAGAAAGATGGACAGTAATGGTATTTTAATAGGCAACGAAATATCTGATCTTACCAGAAATATAAAATTGAAATTTCGCAATTACAAATACCTAGCGTAATTCCTGCAGTCACCCGAGGTTCAGGTTTGAAATATAAAATTCTTACTTCAGGAAATCCATATTTTTTTCTTCACTAAAATAGCAGTCCCATAATTCTGGCCACAAAATTACTGTACATTTTGTATTATATTTTCAATGAAGAAATACTGCGTGTTTCCTGAAGGAGATGCCTTTTAAGGAGAATAACGTCAATAATCATATACCGAGGTCCATCTCTCAGCTTACTAATAAACAGAACAATACTCAACTCACTAGCAAAGGTTTCCACCAAAACTAGACCGATCATCAGAAGAACGATCAATCTCTTCATCCTGTAGCAGATAGTAGCGTGTAATAATAATTTCTGAAAACAATTAATGGTAGATTTAAGATAAAATATATCAGAATAATGGATAGGGAAATAACAGAAGGACTTTACAGGACCTAAATATTGAATCTCACTACAGATTTATCAAACAAAATATTCTAACAAATGCAATTAGACCCAAATTTATTTTTAGTATGCAACACAATTACAAACAAAAACAAAAAAAATCAGTATCTACCTACCTTAACCAAGCCGTTGAGATTTTGAATTCGCTGGAGGTTGCTATATTTCTTTTTTCGGTTCCAAACACTTATATAGTCTCTACGTATGGTACGATCAACGGAGCAAAGCTAATTGTAGAAAATAAAGAACCATGCGACAGCAAACTCTAACCTTTAGAACCTGAACCAAATTATTCTTGTTGCATGCAGTTTCTTCTACGGAAAAGGGTTATTTCAATTAAAAATTAATTTCAATCAAAAGTGCAGCACTGACATAGCAACACATTTGAATAATGAATACTATACAAACAAATTCTACAGAATATGCATAATTCTTTTTCAAGAAAGATAAAAAAAAATGAACCAAATTAATTTTCTTGTCGTTTGTAAATATTCCATTCGAATGTATGTTATTAATTCATGGTCTTACTTTTAATATAATGAGTAATTAGGTAAAACTTACGTTTAAAGCAGATTAACAATTAAACTGTTTCTGGGATTTTTTATACCTCATTTAGTTTTATATATATTTTGCATTGCGTACTCTATGCTTATATAAAAAGAAAAACCGACGATAACTAATATTATTCAATCTCGTAATTCCTGTAGAAAATACAAATCATATATATGGGCACACATGAACCCCTTGTCATACCACAGGTGGGATCGGGTGCCTAGGAGGAGTACGTATCCCCTATAGATCAGTCACACCCGCTGTGAGCCCTATATTCCGATCAAGTCAACGGCGCAATCCGTAGTCAGAATCAGTGTGTCAAGAACGATCTAACAATTGGTATGAAAAACATCAAACTGCATTTTACTTAATGGTGAGTTGTACTGGCAAACTAGATCGTTATAACGACCATCAAATTTGCGAAATGCTTACTTTCGATGAGACTGTACAAACCACTGTAACATAATCTAGTTAGTCAGTAGCCCGCCTAGATTTAAAAACTGATCATATGCAAAACAAGCTCTTGCGTATCCAATTAGTTGGGAGATATAGCACCATATGCAGGTGATGATGGAATATTGGCTCATAAATAAGGGAAGTTGGCGATGGCGGAATTGAAATCATCCCGTTTGTCATAAAGTTAAGTTCTTGCTTTTCCAATGGCATTTATATTCAGTAAAATATTTAAGTACGAAGGAGAAGTGGAAGACTCTATGGTGTATTTCATTTCAAGTCCACTGGGATGTATCGAATCAACATATGAATGAAAATGATTATTGTTGATAGACAAAACGCCCTCGATGTATCTAAATGTCGAATTGAAAGCCACAACAAGAGATTTGATTTCATGTAGAAGCTTTTGGATGACTTCTGCTTCATAAGAATATAAAAATAGGTTGGCTAACCAAGGGGCACAATTTGTGCCCAATGGTATTCCATCAGACTGTAGGAATACCTGATCACCAAAGACTACGAAAACATTGTCAATGAAGAACTCTAGCATCTTTTTAATACCAACTTCAGAGTACTTGTGCTTGGAGTCAGACTGGTAAGAACAAAATAATATTTGGGATGACCAATCACTAAATATGAATATGAATATTTCTTTTTACCATTTTTTGTTCACGAAGCAACTGTCTATGATGTCAAAAAGTCTAGTCTTTAATATATCGTGAGGTATGGTCGTGTAAAGAGTTACAAAATCATAAGATTTGAGAAACGTTTTGTGATTTCAAATTCCCTAAAAGTTCTTTAGAATTTTTAAGAAACCACTTCTGGCATATGTAGTGGCACAGTACGTTGGAAGTTTCTCCTTGACAGCAGTTAATATTTTTAAGGAGCAAACGAAAAAGAAATGGCACGACCCTTGTTTGCATAATAGGATTGTGATTGTTCTGGCTCAGTTGTAATTCAACTGACATTTAATTTAGTTGACCATTAGAAATACGGTACCTTAGCATTTTGAACAATGAAAATAGAACAAGAAAGTTGTTTTTTTTATCAAATCGTATGCATGTCCCTTTAAGGTGCCCCGAATAAAAATAACATGTAATAACGGCATATTCAAATTAAAATAAAATTCTCCCAAGCATCGCATATTTATTAGAATCATTCTGCAATAAACAAATATCCTGTCACGAGGGAAACTCCCTTTATGAACCATCACATGAACATGCAAGTGACTTAGAACTAGTTTTATCCTTCAGATATTCTGTTATTTATCGCCTTGGCACAGATGGAGTATCCACTCAAATCACTTACAATTTTGTTATCGATATTCACATAATGAATTTAAAGAGTGCTCCGGATTGGAACAATATCCTCTCGTTCCTGACAATTTCCATAATCCTTATGAAATTATATTGTAGTTCCCGTCTTCATTACCAAATTTTATTTAATGTGGCGAAATTATCCTACCTCCTTTATCAAAACCCTATATCTGAAAGAAGTTACCTTCTGAAATGTGTCTTGATGGAAAGAAAAAAATAGTCATCTTTCAGCTGTGCCATCTCGTTTTATATTACTACATCAACTCTTTCGATCGATTTAATCTCGTGAGGACCCAGATTAGAATTGATTCTTAATAGCCCTTGTTTGTCCTAAGAGTCGACTAATCGACTGCTTTTTCGGAGGAGATCGCAAAAGCCGACCTCCCCTGCCGCAGAAGGCGTGGGACGATAAAGATCCCTTCCTGCTCAAAGACCCTAAAGTCAAGCATAGGCATAAATTTTGCATCTCTTCATCGCCAATGGTAACGTCTCAATAGAAGTGAAAAATTCTCGAGAGGGACGTTAAACAATACGTAATTATTCCATCGACTTTACTTTGCGCAATTGTGACGATTTGAAGATCACAATGTAATATGAAAATTTTTGTTTCGCACTCTAAATATAAAAGTGGGAGATTTGATTATTTTCACAGAAATTTAATAAAAAATCATTCGACTTGCAGATTTATAGATATACACCTTGAACATTTTATAACGATAGTAACAATGATTCTGATTGCGGAATACTCCGTTAACCTGATCAAGATATAGGGCTAACGGCGGTGTGACCGTTCGACAGGGGGTCCTTATCCATCCTTGGCACCTGACCCAACCACTGGTATGTCCAGATGTCTTTGTTTTTCCATTTCTCCGATTTGCATTTTTCTTTATAGGAATTACGTGATTGAGTATTGTTCGTATTCTTCTAGCATAAGTATTTTAGGTTTTCAATTTGCATATATAATACAATAATCAGGAATAAAGTCACTTCTGAGATCCCCTTACATAGTCCACATCAGATGTCCCTTGGATTGAACACACGTATTATGCATCCTTAGGAATACACAAGAGTCGTATTTACATACACATGCGTATCCAACCAGAAGAATATTTGATGATTTAGAGAATGTAATATCTATTTATTTTTTTTTACAGTCCAAGTAAGTAAAAACGAGAACAAGAAAAAAACGATCATAATAATATTTTTGACATCTTCGAATAAAAGTACATAAATCACTGAAGATTGATATTCTGTATTTACAAATGAATCCTTATTCTTCCTATCCGCCTGACTCCACCTCTGGTATGTCCATGGGTCCGTGTTTGTCCATCTTTCTGATTTTTATTTTCTATAGGAATTATGACATTGAATACGTTTGTTATCTTACCCTTTCCATACATTGTATTACAATAGATGCTCCATTATTTGATAGAAAGGAAATTATTTCAGTGAGAATAATATGCTTTCAATACACACAAATGCGTCACAAGGAGTATGAAGCAATATGAGGGCAGTGTGATGTCAGCATGAATGCGGTAGTGTAATTTTTTCTATTCTATATTTGAGGATTATTAGAAAATTAAAAAGAAATACTGGGGTCACAATGCTTGTCATTGCGCTACAGCGTTTTAAACTTGACCTTTTGTACTTAAGATTTATCCAAGATTTATATTTACATACGTTCATGTGCAAACCTCATTAATATTAGTAGACTATATATAAATAATTATATTTAGGATTTGGCCTTATTTGAATTTTTATACAAATAATGTTGTTTTTAGTATAGGCACAAACATTGTGTAATTCACGTCCCCTTTATTTATGTAAACTATATTCACAGAAATATAGTATGTAATAGTATAATATAGTGAAAGGTTAAAGATGCAAAAGCTAACATCACGAACTACACTCAATCTAGTAATTTCTAGCAAGGATCTCTTGTAGATCGGACACCCGCCATGAGCCCTCTATCTTGATCAGGTATTTCCGATACGGCTAGTTCATGCATAATTATTATTAAATAATTCTGCATATAAGATGTAAATTGGTTGTGCACAAAGTGTTTGTAACTTCAGTGGCAATAACTGTTTTATATCCACAACTGATACGTTTTATATAATTGCATTTATTGTAAGTCTTGTCTATACTTATGCTTGAAAAATGAAATTTGTTTTCATTAACTCCAAATATATTGCCATATAAATCTTCGATCTCCTATTCCTGGGGCCCGTGAATTAAATAAACTTGGATTTGTACTTCCCGAGAATGCATCAATATTAATATGACTAACCATGATCTAGCTGTTCTCGAGAAGATTTGTGCAGACTGTTCGTTTATTTTCCAATATAGACCTTTGGTTCCCTATTGTGGCCCCATCCTACTCCCGGAGTTCATGATTTGGACAAACTTCAATTTTACTACATGGGGATGCTTGCATATTAATTTGAGTATTCACAGCCTATTTCAAAGCTATTATTAAGAAATAAATCCTATCTATGCACATGTATAAGTTTTATAAGTAAATGTCTCCCGATCTTCCACCAGAGGAAGATTATTTGAACAAACCTAAATCTAAAATATGTCAGGAACCTTTGAAATAAATTTCATCTTTCCTCGCCCAGTGGCTCTTGAGAAGATTTTAAATGGTCTCGTCCTATTTTTGCCTTTTCCTACTGAACTCCTCTTTCGAGGGAACATGGTCCAGTTTGAATTTCCTTCACCCAAGGATGATTTTTGCCAAATGTAATTAAAATTGGTTCAATGGCTCTTGAGATGCCGGGTTTTAAGGTTATTTAAAGCTCGATAGCAGCAGTTTTAAATAATTTTGTTCTTGTCCCTACAGCTTCCTCATATAACATCATGTCTTAATGTTTTATAATCAGTCCCTAGGATTCGTGATCTTTGTTGCCTATTACTGCTGTTCATATTAAAAATTAGAAATTAGAAAAACAATCACAGGATAATCATATAATTATGTTCAATGTTATGACTCGTTGATTGTTAAGTTACGTTGAAATTGAATATATCTCAATAAATCCTACAATTTTGATTGCGGTATGCCAGATTGTCAACCGCAGTGAACACCTTAATCAGCCTTTTCTGTTTTGATACGGAAAATGAGGATGTACTTTCTCGAGGTCACTAACATGTTCCCGTCTTATTTTTATTAGTAAGACTCGAAATACAGATTTTACTTCACATTGAATTTTCAAATTAAAATGGAAGAGAAGAAAGCGAAATTAAATAAATGTTTCTGATTAGAAATGTTCCTTGGTTATTAAAAGTATTATTAGCAGTCATTTTCATGTCGAAAATCTATGTTGTAAAATTGTTATGTACTGTTTTAATGACAACATACAACGTTTATACACTTTAGTTAATAATATTTGTGTTAGAAAACCTGATTAGAAATCCTTTATGAATCAAAACTACATTATTGTCTTCCTATACAAAAGGTGATCTCTATATAATGCTATCTAGTCAATAGATCCAAAATCTTATTTTGATAGAATCTTAAACGTAGTGTTATTTTTATTCTTGATTATAATGGTTAAAGCTATACATAAAACTAACATAATAGCACATTTTCTACAACAAAATCAGATTTTCAGATATAGAGCTAATATTGCATTGAAAATGATTTTCATTTCCTACACGATGTTGTATTTTTGCTCACACAGTATCATGCGTAAAGCAACTCAGAAAGAAATGCTAATGCAGTTTTAGTCAAGGAATTTATATTTACCAATCCTCTTGCGTATGGATACTTGTATCTCCCAGAAGCTAAGAAAACCACATGCTGTTAAGAGTGTCCATAGTAGAACAAGCAATAAAAGACCAAAAATCACGTCATTGTCGTATACTTCACTTTCATTGTATTAAATTGACGGGGGGGGGGGGGGGGGGGGGGGGGAGGGGGGAGGGCAAAAATAAAAACTAACAAAGGTAAGATCAAAAGCAAACAGGAAATTGAAACAAAACAAAAACGCAAGCAAGAACAACAACAACAACCCCCCCCCCCATAAAAAAAAGTTTGATTTAAAAACTTCGTTTGATAAATTGAATGTTTCATCATCCAAACACTTTTGTTGAGTTGTGGTTTTGTGGGAATTTATTCGTTTCAATCTACAAGAAATAACAAATTACCCGATTTAAAAGAAAGCAAAATAAATGTATGGGTTTTAATCTGATGCTGTAAGCATGCAACACTCTTGGAAATCGAATTTTTAAGAATTGCAATTGAAACCTCACCAACTAAATGCTAAATCTAAAGTATGGTCAATTACACATCTGAAGATTTGATTTAATTGATTTAATTTATTGATTTATCAATTTAATATTTATTAATTAACACTTTTATAATTATTGATAGGCAGATTTTCCCCATAGTAAGTCCATGTAGAGACAGTTGTTTCTTATCGGCATCAGTCAAATATGCATTTCTCAGACAAAACAAAAATATAATTTAGGTGTTGTGTCAGCCCGCTGTTTCTAGATATGCATGGTGCATGGGACTTTATCTATAGACATCTGTTTGGTCACGATTCGTCAATTTTAGCGTTAAAATTCATTTGCTTTTTTTGTACTTGGAGACATAATCTTAGTATTTTCATGAAGTTTTTGATTATTACCTTACCGCATTTTGTCATTTAAATGTTCTTTTCAAAAGCTATATGAGGTTTTAGCTACAAATCAAAGTTACATTTTAGACAGCTCAATGTCACGTAGAGTTTCATTATATAGAATTACATAATTATGCTTATAAGATACCATAAGTAAATAAAGCATCACATTGCATGATAATAAAGTTATCTGGCGGTGACTACGTGTTTACATCGTTTGTTTGGTGATAGACGTGGAGGTCTACTCGGGGCAGAAAGGGTAAAAAAAAAGTTAAAAGAAAACGAAAGACTGATTTTCAAAACATAATGAAATACAGCTTACTCCAGATATATTGAAATTCAGGGGACCAACCTTCTTCTTTCAATATAACCGAAGTTCAAAATAAGCGAAATCCGAAAAATCGGTCCTATTGGAAGTTTTCATTATTTCATAATTATTCATGTAATATCGATCCCGATTACAAATGCAGAACAGAAACCTCAATATTCATTATCAATTTATTATACGTTACAAATATTACAATATTTGAATGATGAAATACATTTTGTTAGTCCAGTTAACATTTTTATTTGAGGAAATCCGTATTTTTTTTTCCATGTTATTTTGTTTCCAGAGACAAAGTTTCTTTTTTTTTCTTTTTTGAAGGGGTAACCATTTGTACTAATGATTATCACGTCCGCATTGTATTAAACAAGACAAACCCCACTGTTAATTGTTCTTATAAAAACATGAAGTAAAAACTAATCAGGTGAATAACGAATCAACAGCATTCTGTGCAATTACGAAGTTACCGTCCGTGACAATTGCCGACTTATAAAAACAACATCTCGACCCGTTCAATTACGAAGTTGTTGAACGTGATGGTGGCCGACTCGAGGGACTTCAATATAACCGTTATAAAAACAGCATATCATCTCCTCAGTGGACTGAGCATAAGTTTCAAAATAAGCGACATTTCAATATAAGCAATTTGAATTTAACCGATATTTTACTGCAAAGAAAATGATAAAATGAAGTTGGGAATTTTGTTCTATTTCAAATTAAACGATATTTCAAATTAAGCGACCGATCACGGTGGCTCAGTGGTAGAGCTCTCGCCTCGTGAACGGAAGGTCGTGAGTTCGAGCCCCGCTCGGGCCGGCCGCGTCAAACCTAAGACGTTAAAATAGGTAGTGATTGCTCCTTCGCCAAGAGCTCGGCATTACGAAGTGAGAGTCACGGGTCTTTCGGATGGGACCTTATAAACGGAGGTCCCGTGTCGCAGCAGGTGTGGCACGTAAAAGAACCCTCACTGCTAAAAGCCATTAGTGCTAAGCATAGGTCTAAATTTGCAGCCCCGTCACCGGTAATAGTGACAGTCGCCGGATAGCTGAAAAATTGCTCAGGCGACTATAAATTAAAAAAAAAAAAAAAAATCAAATTAAGCGATTTCAATATAAGTGGAGTAAGCTGTACACAAATAACTACCCTAAAACATAATCAACACAATCAAAGTTCCGCAAAATCGACAGATCGTTTGTTGCAAAACAAACGATCACCAATGTAAAAATAACTCTCTTCCACAGAATTGATGCTAGATGACCTGCAAAGATCAAACATCATCAGCATTAACGTTAGATGCAACACGAGGCTGTGATTTGCTATCAACGCCATAATTATTATTGTTCCTACTTTGTCTAAGATGATGACCAATAAATATCACACACACACACACACACACACACACACACACACACACACCGAAAAAGACAAATCGCTTTTATCTTCTCTGTGTGGTTTATGTGCAGGGTAAACAAAACACAAATGAAAAATTAAAACAAAAATGAAAATTAGCATTGAAATACCATAGCAGATTCATGTGAAAAAGCAAAATCAGGTACAAAAATCAATGTTATCCCTCGTTGTTTTGATAGTCGAGACTTAAGTCGTTATTCCGCTTTTTTCTACTTGCGAAATCATTTGTAGCTGAGGACCGAACCGTCAGTAGATCCGTTCCCTCTAGTGAGTAGTATTACATGTATTCGCTGGCTATTGAGATGCATATTGTAACATTATTGTGTTATTAGTGTGTGTCATGTTTTATTTTTCATACTATTTACAATAAGAATTTAATTCTGAGAAGAGAGAGGGACACGTGTGACAAGAAACAAATCATTTATTCATTTCAGTTTGCTGCTTTCGCGGTCGTAAATACTAATGTATGAATTTAATAGCATGAGTAATATCATACTAATTTCAGTGAATAATTGTTTAAAAATAATACGCGTAACTACAGTAAATCAATATAAATTCGGTATATTCAAGAATTAGAAAGATCTCGATTAGGTATTAATATATCCAAAACAGCGAGTGAACACACAAAATTGAAGATTTTACAATGAAAAACAAAAAATACTACTATGAAAGAAAATTCGGTATTTTTCGCCACAGATGTAGCGCCAGACATAGGTTAGATAACAGGTCTTTAGCAGGATGTTTGAAGGATAACCGATACATACAAGGATCGATATTGTAAGACGGTATGTATCGAATTATTCATTACACTATACCTGAAGTTCTTAGAGAGATGGAAGGGGAGAGAGAGAGTTCAATACTATTAGCTGTCATTTTGGTTTCGAAGTTTTCTGTTGTAAAATTTCAATTTCAATGAATGAAAAAATAAGGTTTCTTTGCTATTTGTGATTTAAACCCATTGATTGGCTCAGGATGAAAACAAAATACAAAATTTTGTACCAAAATTGATTTCGATATAATGCCCCACATTCAATGGGACTGGAATCATTTTTATCATAAAATCTTAAACTTTCAGCTCTAATGTATATCACGAATGATTATGGTTAAACGTTCATAATAGTACATTTTACAACAAAATATTTTCTTATAATTTAGATCTACTATTGTTTTGATATTTATAGGTAATATCTAGGCACATGCAATCTTTAATCTACAAAACACTTAGCAACAAATACGAAGGAAGTGCACATAGAGTTCGCCGTGCACTTCATTGCGTAATAGTAAACAGATAAATTCGGAACGCCTGACCTACATACGATGACCTCAGTTATATAAAGTTCTAGCTCCAACTGATAATTATATAACTTAATTGATTACTGTGGTGGAACATGCAATTATAAACGTCTATGCATTTCTTTATTTATGGATTATTAACTAAATATATTTTACATATAATTTAATCAAATAAGTTGAGAAATTCTGAGGTTTATATCTAGTCAAGGACAGGGATATGCCATGAAGGAAATGTTCCATTGTCAACAGAAGGCCTATGAGTCGTAACGTTCGCCTGAGTAACACATGATGATTGCGCAGGGATGTATCCTTTAAACTCTGACAACTGCAAACCGACCTTTTGAGTTCAAAAAGGAAATTTCACATATATATATATATATATATATATATATATATATATATATATAATATAATAAGATTCAGTATCTCTGATCAAGACCTTTTTGACAAGTGTGACCTTCTGATATTTGTAAATTACATGTACAATGTTAATTTCCAGAGGGAAAATGTCCTAGACCATTTTATTTATTGATGACTGGTTTTGTTTTTTAGGGAACCTAGTCATAAACTTATTTTTTCTGCTGCGCCCAGGCATCAAAAGCATAAACTGAAAAATGACTTCAATATAAATTTCAAATCTTAATCAGACTTTGAAATAATTTTCATAAACAAATAAATTTTCGATATATGTTTCATTCAACTCTGCCCTGGACTTGTAACCAGTGCACGATCCATTCAATTCTGCCCTGGACTTGTAACCAGTGCACGATCCATTCAATTCTGCTCTAGACTTGTAACCAATGCACGATCCATTCAATTCTGCTCTAGACATGTAACCAATGCACGATCCATTCAATTCTGCTCTAGACTTGTAACCAATGCACGATCCATTCAATTCTGCCCTGGACTTGTAACCAGTGCACGATCCATTCAATTCTGCTCTAGACTTGTAACCAGTGCACGATCCATTCAATTCTGCTCTAGACATGTAACCAATGCACGATCCGTTCAATTCTGCTCTAGACTTGTAACCAGTGCACGATCCATTCAATTCTGCTCTGGACTTGTAACCAATGCACGATACATTCAATTGCATTCTGGACTTGTAACCTTTAATGAATGATCATTGATTTCATTTCTTTTTGCTTTTATTTAATTTTCAGGAATACGAACATTTACATAAATATCATAGATATATTCATTATATAACATTTAAAAGAATACAGCGTGTACAATAACTGCACGACACATTGTGTATTATACAAAAGATCGAATGGAAAATTAATTCAGCTAATTGATGTATAATGTATATGCTGATACCAAGGAATACCAATGGAAGCCATATAGCTTATTTCCAGCAGGATCCTTTTAATCTTACTGAGTGGCATACACAATAATTATGAATAATATGATAATGAAAAAATTGACTATGGAGAAACGATGAAAGGCATTCAACTGATAAATATGATACTTTTGTAGATGATAACTAAGTATAACAGCCCGGATCATTGATAAATACTTTGAATACCGAGCCATGGATATATATGGCATTGTACGGGAAAACTTATTAAAGCATTATAACAAAAAGTCACGATTTTCTATTTTCTTAGTTTCAGTGAGGATTGCTTTTTGACTTCTGATATGAAAGAAATCCCATTGCCTATATATTTGATTTGAGCAGGAAGAGAGTTCCATTTTATAAATAAAGTTTCCTATTCCATTTTCGCAAACCTTAGTACAAAGAAATTAAACTTACTTGATCTCGTTGATCTGGTTAAACAGTTTCTTCTAATTTTTTTTTTCAAATAATGTGGACATTGTGTATGAATAAATCTACTCCAGTATTTAAAATTCTTTAGCATCATTACTACTTCTTGGAGATAATCTAAAATAAACCTAATACTGTTTTGAATAAAGAGTATTGTTCTAAAGATTATTTGTCAAAATTCAAAACGCAGAAAGCACATACATAATCTGAGTTATTAGACGGTTGAGAAAGACATATTACATGTCAGGATAAAGTTTTGATTTTAGCTCACCTGAGCTGAAAGATCAAGTGAGCTCTTCTGATGACCTTTCGTCTGTTGACTATCCGTCAGACCGTCCGTCTGTAAACTTTTCAAATCTTCTCCAAAACTACTGGCTCATTATCAATCAAACTTGACAGAAATAATCTTTGGATAAAGGGAATTCAAGTAACTTCAAATGAATGATCATGCCCCTTCATAAGCAAGATTAGGGCAAACATGGGGTGGGATCATTTAAGAATGATCTTAAGAATCACTGGGCTATAAAAACTGAAATACAAACAAAAACTTCCTGTCATAGAAAGATTCAACGTTGTACAAATCATGGTGCTCTGGATGTGGGTGGGACCATAATAGGTGACCACATTTCTATATGGTAATATACAGGAAATTAAGCAAAATATAATATTTTCACAAGCTGCAAAGCCACACTAAATCAAATAAAAATGTCCCCAAGTTATCTGGATTCAAGTTTCTTATGCCCATGGGACTAAAGTCTAAGGTGTATTTTGTCCTATCTTTCTGAAACTTTTAATCTTGCTCATAACTTTTGAGATGTAAGTCATAAGGATTTCATATTTCATATATGGATTACTTCTGATATAACCTTTTCTTTTGGTACCAAGGTATTACCCTTTTGACCTTCGCGGTTACGATTGCGTCACTCTAAGGATATTTTGGTGGTAAATCAAGTATGTTCCATTTTTGGCCGTTATCTATAATAATAGACCCGATTATCTCCTATAAAGGTATGACTCATATAAACAAATGAGTTTTACTGAAGTATTTGGTTACCTCCCTTGAATTGATGTACATGTCCTTGAATAGCGCCTGAAAAGTCCTTAATAAAGAAAATCAAAATTAACGCAGTTCTTAGAATGTATCTTAAATGAAAATTTGTTGGCAAATACAACACAATTACAGGGAGTTGGTGTTATAATCGCGTCATTTATTGTTTAAAATAATGGAACTCTGATATCTCACTAATCCTTTCCCATTTTTTCCCTTTAATTTCACCGTTTAGCTAATATATCTCGACCTATTTTATACTCATGTGATTCTATCAGTGGTGGCACAAATCTTTAAGTATTGTTATAGAAATATATGTAAATAAAAGTTGTTTTGATATTCGGAGTTGTGTGTTACATTTGCAGTTATATTTCAGTGTGTGACAGAGGAAAATCGGACTGACAAGTTAAATGATGGTGTTTTTTTTTTGTTAAACAAATTTTCAATGAATTGAATTAACATACCATCATAGTAATAATAAATATTCAGTGTTTCAATATATATTTCATATTTTCCATGACATATATTTCAAATACCCCATATTTTTTGTCGATATTTACATACCACAGTTCACAAATTGTTTACACATTTGTCCTCGTCATTCGATGCATAGTTATGGCGTCACCAGTTTATTTCATATTGATCAGATACAAATTCCTCAACAGCCGTTTAACATTTTGTAATTTTTATCTGCATGGTTTATTGTGTGTATGAATATTTACATGAAAATCAAATCAGAGTTATATATGGATACACTGTGATATACTTAGTTCCATTATGACGTCACATTTTTTCGTGGATTTTATCCCAGCAATGATTTTCATAATCTGCCTTAACACTCCCTCATTGGAGTTTGACCTACTTTGATTGATTGATTGATTATTGCTTTCCGCCACACTCAACAATTTTTCAGTTATCTGGTGGCGTCCAGTTTTTGTTGGTGGAGGAGAGAACCCAGATACAATGTACCTGGGAAGAGACCACCAACCTTCAGCAAGTAAACTGGCAAACTTGCTCACATAACGCCGCGGCCGAGATTCGAACACGCGCCGAGAGAGGTGAGAGGCTTTGTGATTTTGAGCCCGATGCTCTAACCACTCGGCCACGGAGGCCCCCGACCTACCTTGAAGAAAACTTAACGCATTCAATATCCCGTAAAGCAGAGATATGCATATGTCATTTAAAGTAGAGATTTCATAATATGCATAGAATTCCTCTGTCAAAGCCTTTAATTTCACACATGATCTTTGACCTTGTGATCTTTTTAATTTTGCAACCTGGCCTTGGAGTTTGGCATACTTTTAAGAAAATGCAACCTATGAATATATTTTCAATAATATATGGTAGTATATGGATTTTTTTTTTTTGAAAGACCTTTCAGGTAATACCCTAGTGTTTGACATTGTGATGTTGACCTTGAAGTTCAAACTTTTAATTGAAAAAGCCTGATCTATTCAAAATCTTCTGACTATTTATGTTAGAACTTTTACATTTTGCATGTATATTTCGTATCGCATGTCATTTCATTTTGATGATTTTTGATCGTGTGACATTGGTATATAGATTCTTTATGGGACGAGCTTGTGATATCACGGTGTTTAACCTTTTAAAATTGAAATATGACGTCCGATCTATACAATATTTTCTGAATTATTTAAAGTTGACCTTTTATATCATGCTCTATGTGACCTTGGCCAGAACACCAAAATTATGTTATTCACATCACATAGGCATCCCATGACTTGTTCAGTCATGTCGGGATTCTTCAAAAAAATTTCATGGGAATAAACATTGAAAAAAAATCGTTTAAAAATTTCACAACAGCTGAATAACAGCGGGACCAAGGTGACTGATGTGAGCGGTGTAGTCCATGGGTCTCTTGTTATATAATACCATCAACAATTTGTTCTCCACCCAATACATTATCCAAAAATCTCTTCATTATTTGACACATGATTTATATTATCTTTCAATACCGTCATATTTTATGGAAAGAGAACTACTATGAAAAGATTTAAATTTACATTGCGGTTCAATTAAAATACTTTCAGGGATTTTTTTCCCTGGTGAACTGACAGTTTGTTGTCTACCAGCCAATTACGACAGTTTCTATCATATTAACTTCTTGGCTGTAATGTTTGCACTCGAAGGAGATAATAAAATTGTTATGTCATCTGCATACAATAAAACCTTACATTTAATATCAATAACATTAAATGTGCGATCATTTCACATATACTAAAAATCAAGACGCGCAACTAACGCAGCCTTGTGGCACCCTACATGCAACATCATATTGCATTCGACATAACTTCTGTTGTTTCTACATCACCTTCAATTTTTTTTTACTCATATTAAGACATCACCAGGAGATGTGTCATAAATTCAAACCTCTAATTAGTGCCTGCACCGTAGCAGTGAGGTTTCTCTTTTGTGGCAACACTTACAGGGGACCTCTATATTTCAGCTTTCATTTAAACAGACATGCAACTTTCACCTCTAAATGTTAAGGAATTGGCGGCGGAGTAGCTGCAGCAGTACTGCGTCCGAGTTTATAACGCAGGTTCGGGAAAACGAGATGAACTCGTAGCACAGGTTATAACAATCCAAATTATGTAGGATTAAGTGAGTACAGCGCCTGCTGACATAAGTACAAACATTTTACTACAAATATATCATATTTATTCCTGTTTCATGTGTTGTTGTATAATGACATAGCTAAAAATCAAAATCCTAAGGTTAAAATTTTAATTTAGCTTTCACGTTGACATGTTTATCTTTAGATGTTATTTCTTCCGCTGAAGGACATCTCCAGATAATACAAAGAGGCTGAAAATCACTTCCTTATGCTGAAACGTCAAATGGAAAGTAGGCTTAACTAAAATGTGCGTTTATTCATAGTTGTGTGGTATAAGCATATTTAACATGGAAATTTAACGAATCCCTTAATACAAAAAAGTACACATGTCATAAAACATTGCTGGTTCTTCATTCATCGTTTTCTTTAATAATAAAGATAGATGTTCAAAAGGTTGGATGGTTGTATTCAAGAATTTTTCGCTTACATGGGGACGTCACTATTGTCAGTGAAAGACTGCAAAATGTAGGCGTCTGCTTGGTGCTTATGGCTTTTAAGTGGGAAACGATCTTTATTGTGCAACAACTGCTGTCACACAGGGCCTTGGATTTTACGGTTACCAAAAGGCAGCTGTGTTTTTAGTGTGTGTGTGTGTGTGTGTGTGTGTGTGTGTGTGTGTGTGTGTGTGTGTGTGTGCGAAATGTATTGACTGTCACTCTGTAATTTTGAAATTGCCAAAAATATTTAAAATTGGTATAATTTTTCAACCAAGGGATCCTCAAGTTGAGTGCCAAAACCTAAGTAGGTTTTACTAATCAACTTTCAATTTCCAAATCACAATCTATTGCATGATCTAAAAGAGTGCCAAACACTACGCAGGCCTTCATTAATCAACTTTCAATTTCAGAACCATAATCTATAACTTTATTTTATGAAATAAAAATAGAGTAAATTATCTTGCAATTTATTTGGAAGTACCTAAAAGATTGCCGAATGCGTATGTCTGATGTGCATATTATGTCTTCAGAATAAATACTAATTAAACTTGCCTACCCACCTTCAAATACAGAATGGAGAGTATCCAGAATTCTGCATTCATGGTTTCCAAAATCACAACACCACTACGCAAAGTGGAATAGGAAACAGAACAATATCACTCATTTTGCAGAGGTAGAAAGAAGTCGATGCTTCTCTACTTTTGTTTAGCCCGTGGGGATCCGGATAGTTAGAATACATGTAGATCCTCGGTACCCCTTGGTTGTAGTAAGAGGCCACTAAATGGGTCTGTCCTTCAGTTGAGGCCGTGTCACAGCAAGTGTGGCACGATAAAGATCCTTCCCTGCTCAAGGGCCATAAGCGCCGAGCGTAGGCCTAAATTTTGCAGCCCTTCATCGGCAATGGTGACGTTTCCAAATGAATGAAAAAATCGCTAGTGGGACGTTAAACAATAAATAATCAATCAATCAATCAATCTACTTTTTTTTGCAATGCAGATCTAGGAAACTCTTAAAGGGAGAAGGGTTGTTTCAACGGGTATATGTGTTTGGTGACTGCTTTTGAAACTCTCAAGGGGAGGAATCCCATCCCCTTCTTTGAAACTTGATGCATCATTCAAACCAATATTCACACCAGTTGTCGCACTTTCCGCTTCTAAAGAAGCATTTCCAGAACAGAAAATAAAATACAAAAGTAATTGACATGTCTGGGTTTAAGTGTTCTAAATCCAATATTAAAATTATACGACAGATTTAAACCGTTCAAGGTCAAAATCCTTGGGTTTAAAAACAATTTGCTACATCGGTCTTCTGCTTTTTCTGCACATTTAGTTTTCAGAATATATCGGCAAATTTAAAGGCGACTTTCAAATGATAAACACAATAATTGCTACAATAACTTGGCTCCACCTTCAAGTAAACCCGTATATCTAGCATCATGAAATTTACAATTTTAGTAAAGAACTGTGTATTCCTTTTCATTACCTATTTATTTTCAATTTAGAATCAATAAGATTAAAGCGTTTTATTTATTTAAACGTTTCACACATACACCAAGTTTGACACTGCCCTGGAGTCGGTACTTCAATCCCCCCCCCCCCCCCCCCCCCAGAATAGGAAATAAATAGAGGCCTTCCTGTTCTTCATCAGCATGCATTTAGTTTTCCTTAACTAAAGACATGCATGTAACTATAAAGAAGACGTTTGAAAAATGGTCCTTTTTTAATAGTTTTTGTCCCACCCCTAAGGCCCCAGGTGAGCAAAGGTTCTGATATTTACAAATTATCTCCATTGTTCCAGAGATGCTGCATATCAATTTTGAAAAGAACTGAAAAAATAGTTATAAAGAGGAAGTTTTTTTTTTAAGAAAATGTTGAATTGTTTAAAAATCATTCCAGGTAGCTCATTTCATCAAAATTTTATTTAATGGCTAATATAATACGAACGATTTTAACGAACCATTAAATAACATTTTTGCGTCATGAGCTGCTACCTTAATCAGTGGTCATTTTGGCCCCACATTGATTCCGAACCCATTACCATGGGATCATGAAATTTACAATTTTGGTAAAGAGGCACCTACTCATTCTAAACATCGATCAAGTTTCAATTTAGTAACAACAGCATCAAAAAAGATGAATTTAAATGTACTATATATCAAGTTTGTTTTCCTCTATAGTCTATCCCGGGATTCATGAAATTTATATATTTAATAGAGGCCTTCCTGCACTTTATCACAATGTACATGCACCGTAATAGTGAAGACGATTTTGGGAAAAAAATTGTCAATTTTTAACAGGTTTTGTCCCGTCCGTTAAATGGTCCCAAGGGTAGGGGTTCAGGAGTCCTGAAATTTACATCTTATTTTACCTTGTCCCAAAGCTGATTCACACTAAATTGAAAACAACTGGGATGATAGTTATCAAGAAGAAGTCAAATGGTCAATTGTTAACGCTGACTAAACTCGGAGAAGTTTAAAACAGTGAGTAGAGCGTTGTCACGCACATTTGGTATAATTTTCTTCTCCCTCTAAATCTTTGAATGAGTTTCCGAAGATTCTATGGTCCATTTCGGAACTAAATATGCACATCCACTGCGTTTTAGATGATCAAAATTATCATACAGGATACACTCATTAATCGATATATGCTAAACTATTCTGAACTAGTACAGAATTTCGGAATTAACCAAGAGATGTGATATGACGTTTTTTAAACCAGCAGTCATTGAATAGTATTGCACCTCATATTTCAGGTCAAATATAGAATTGGAAAGTTCACTCAAAAGGACCTGCAAAAATCAGTCAATCTCGACCCAGAATAGAGATGTCCAAGGGAAAGAGAGATAACTCTTACTTGTTCTAGTACATGTAAAATGAATTTCATGAACATCAACAATATATTGATGACAACTCAAAGGTGTGTACATTTGATTTATACAAATAAACAAATAAACCATAGCAGGTCCGGCGTTCATGTTGCCTGTACTTTGTTTTATTTTGTACTGTGGCGATTTCGAAACGATTGATTGTTTGTTTGTTTTACGTCCCGTCGAGAATTTTTCACTCATATTGAGACGTCACCAGCTCTAGGTGAAGTTCCACAAATTTAGACCTATGCTTAGCGCTCAGGGCCGTAGCAGTGAGAGTTCTTTAACGTGCCAACGCCTACCGTGACACGGGACCTCCGTTTTTAAGGTCATATTCGAGAGACCCGTGATTCTCACTTCTAAATGCCGAGCTTTTGGCGAAGGAGCAATCACTACCTATTTTTCGTCTTAGGTTTGACGCGGCCATGGCACGAGCGGGGCTCGAACGCACGACCTCCCGGTTACGAAGCGAACGCTCTAACCACTGAGCTACCGCGACCGGTAACTACATTAGGACTAGGAACTTACTAGTAAACTCAATGAAATCAAGAGTTGCAACACTTTACAAATTTATTACTAGTGTCACAGGATGGAAATTTTCATAATATATTATACTTGTATAACACACTAATATCATATTACAATATTCATCATTTCATTTTATCGTAAGCCTTCTGACTAGAATGCATATTCATCCGTGTGAATACTATTGGTAGCGAGAGAGGAGTGTGAACGGTAAGTATGCGTTGTGTATGGTTGTGAGTTGTTTTACCGGTTTGGGATGATATATAAACTAGGTTCGCACCCATTTCCAAAACTACAAAAACACCACAGCACTCCTACTCGGACTGAATGACTACATACAAGTATTGTCATTTTAGAGACACCTAGCTTTACAGCAGTTTTTAATTTTTCCAGAGTATACAGTACGAGTTGAAATTACTCTATTGGTAATTATCAAAATTAAATCATAACCTTTTGAAATCATGTTGATTTGATTGTGCGAGAGTTTACTTAATGATTTTATGTATTTTTCTAGATGATCCTCCTGAATTAGGAACGATAATAAATCAACAGAACTTAAGACGACTTCGTGTGCTTGATTACATACATCGAAGATTAGAATGGCTCCCACGTTGGTGTTTGAGTTCCTGACCAATATAGGATGATTCGTATTTCTACGTTGGAGTTTGTCTTTTTTCACTGTGATGAGTACTTTTGTATTTAAAACGTCTCATGACGAAACTACGTCCATCAATTTATTGAAACAAATAGGCCTATACTATCGATGTAGATTCGTATTGAGAATTCTACAGCCAGAATTCTACAGCCCGGTCGGTGTGAACTGGTTTTGAACGTCAACCGTTATACGCCGTGTTCCCTATAGTCACGTGGTTACGACTGAGTTCCAAAATGACTCCGTAATTTATTTAAGTATTTAAAAGACTTTTAGTGTCGAAACCTATAGTAAGTCGGTCTATGCTTATTTCCAATAGTATAGGGAATTATTCAAGAAAACATTTTGATTTTTTGAAGCAGGTAAAACTTCATGTAACAATTTTAATGTAGACCAGGTGATCGATTTCCTGATGTCTTGTGGATAAAACGCAATTTGCCTGAACTTATCAAGCGACACGGACGCGTTACTCTTTACAAAGGGTTGGGACCCGTGATGTTACCAAGAAAGATGGAAAGTTCATAGATTTCAGGTATGTGGACAATTCCTCCTGTGTTAGGAATATAACCTATTACATAGATTTGTTTGGGGCATACATCCAAAACATTCCAGAGATAACTCCTATATATTTGGAAATTCCGCCATACTCGATTGTGGAATGGAATAAATACAGGGGACACAATGATCATGAAATATTTAGAGAGAAGGACAACCCTTTGGGTGAGATCATTGGAATTTCAAACGATTACATCAGACACATTAATGGTCTTTGCTTAGTTTTTTGGTCCAAATTATAAAATAGACATATTAAGATACAGAAAGGAAAAAGATAAACCAAAGACAATTATTGCTGTCTGTATTTGGATGGCATCCACCCAGATTATATGTTTGTCCGTGTTTGGTTGAAGAGACTTATAGAAAATATTTTTATTCATTGTTCTATATGTGTCACTTTGCACCCAAGTTTCTCCTCTTCTTTTATGCGCCATTGAAGGCCAGGCATACCTATAGAACGAAGAAGATCACGGATCACGGTGGCTCAGTGGTAGAGCTCTCGCCTCGTGAACGGAAGGTCGTGAGTTCGAGCCCCGCTCGGGCCGGCCGCGTCAAACCTAAGACGTTAAAATAGGTAGTGATTGCTCCTTCGCCAAGAGCTCGGCATTACGAAGTGAGAGTCACGGGTCTTTCGGATGGGACCTTATAAACGGAGGTCCCGTGTCGCAGCAGGTGTGGCACGTAAAAGAACCCTCACTGCTAAAAGCCATTAGTGGTAAGCATAGGTCTAAATTTGCAGCCCCGTCACCGGTAATAGTGACAGTCGCCGGATAGCTGAAAAATTGCTCAGGCGACTATAAATAAAAAAACAAAAACAAACAAACATCCACCCAGATTATATGTTTGTCCGTGTTTGGTTGAAGAGACTTATAGAAAATATTTTTATCCATTGTTCTATATGTGTCACTTTGCACCCAAGTTTCTCCTCTTCTTTTATGCGCCAATGAAGGCCAGGCATACCTATAGACCGAAGAAGATCACGGAATATTGTATTCATTTCCTAGATTGTACATCGCAGCTTTGCACTTCAATGAAAACTCTTGTCGTGATCTGGCCAAAAACAGAAATGGGGAGCCTATATTTGTTGTGTCCTACCCAAAAGGAAGCCATGGAAGTGGTGTTCCTAAGGAAGTGAAAGTGAAACAGACATATGATGAGTATGCATGCGACTGGATAGTAAATGTACATGTATTGAATTGTTGTGATTTGTTATTATTTTCAATTATCAGACACGTGAGTGAGTATGTATTTCAGATTATGCCATTAAATTGATGTAGGAAGTGATAAATGTGAGACTAGAATTTGGCTCCTACAGAAACTCCAGGGAGTATATTGATGATACTTTTGGTAATTCTCCTGCCCCGATCGCAAACTCCTACCAGCATATGTCGAAGTATGTTCTCCTTTCCAGCCATGTCGGCCGATTCAACAAGAACTAACGTGTTGTTGTCTTTGATATACAATGCACATGTATGTCCAAACACAGTCTATTTATGATTACCATGTTCTGTTTAAACATATGCATGTTTGTAACGTTTGATTTTTCAGGCATGAGTCACCCATGTAACTTACTGCATTTGGTGTGCGTTTGTCGTTGTTCATAAACAATTAAACATTTCTAATTTTCTTGATAACTATCATTCCAATACTTTTCAAATTTGATATGAAGGATCTTTTGGATAAGTGGGACAGGGCAAAAAGTGTGAAAAATTTACTAATTTTCAAAATCCCCGCTCTTTACAACCTCACATCTGTAACATGTGTAAGAAAAAATAAATGCATTGTTAATGTAGAGCAGAAAAGCTTTTACCAAAATTGTTAATTTCATGATCCCTGGGATAGATAGATATGAAGAACGGAAAATGATTATATATATATATATATATGTGTGTGTGTGTGTGTGTGTGTGTGTGTGTGTGTGTGTGCAAAATATAAACACTGAACATCAAACCAATTTATCACATCTGTAAATTAAGAAATTAAGGAGGGTATTTAAATCCACAGTACTGTTGCGATGGAAAACAAATTCTTATCTTAGTTACAACACAGGATGGAGGAACTTGCCGACTGGTTTTCCCAAGCCTTTGTCAGATCGAACAAACGACTCTCCTCTATGCAAGATGTCTGCAAACTCTGTTGAAAAATTATCAAGGATTTAGATTTTTCAAATATAATTGATGAATTAAGGTACTTTGAATATGAATGATTTTTTCAAGAAATAATTTCTGAAACATATGCCTAAAAGAGATAAAAGTATTATACCTGATAAAAAATTCGAACCTACATATTATTACAGGCTGGCAGCCTAATGTACATGGAATGGGTAAAGGTAAATCAAAAGATATTGTAAGGCATATTTTGTGTCTATCTCGAAAATGCATTCGTCAACCATTCTTTGGGTTCAGATAAGAGAAGTGCATTATGGTTGTGGATCATAGTGAATCCGAAGGGCGCCGAGTGTGATCCCCCTCCCCAAATGATCATCAATATTAATTTTGAGCAATCATAACAAAATGCATACTTGTGGATCAATTCCCCCTCCTCGATGGATTTACTACATGAGCACCTGTTAGAACCATAGTAAAAGAGTCTGACAAATACAAGCACTTCTGAGCTTTGAGTAATCATCTCGTTACTATTTTAAAACACTTTAATATACTACGTGTGTAAATTTTCAAACCATTGCATATCAGATGGTGAAAGGCATTCGTCTGAATTACCCTCACTGTTTTATGAATCACTATCACTTTCCGGTAGTGGGGATGCGTCTCGCTATGTAACCGTTCATACTGGTAGGGCTTCACATTAACACGTAGCGATATATCTATTTCAGGAATACTATCGTCAGAATCACTTTCATATCGTGCCGCCATATTGAAATATCGGGTTCGACTAAAGGGCAGATAAAAGAAGAAAATTTACCGGGTTGAAATTAACGACGTCTATTTACCTAGATGGTCGAGACAAAAATTATTTTGATGAAAAAACAGGTAAGGAATGGCATTTTCTAACTAAATATATTAGAAAACCGAACTTTGAAAATCGTTTCAGTTGACCTTTAAAGTTTGCTTTGCTGAATCATTGTAAGTAGGGATACACCCAATCATACTTCTTTTTCCATCTAACTTATGCAGCTGTAATTTGTTTACATACTATTTATCTATAGGGTATTAATTCCATTTACATATACAGTCAGTAGCCCAATATTTATGTAAACATGTTCACTGGTAGTGAGACAAATAAAGAAGCTAAACTTGATGATCTACAGCAACATATTGGAAAGATAAACCAGATGTCCAGATTACAAAGTCCTTACAAAAGAATAATATGAAGTTTTATTAAATGTTAGTCTTAAAAGAGAGCAAGTAACTAAACTAAGTAAAAGTAAGCTTTCCCCATTGAATAGGCTAGTCAATATGATGAATAAAACAATGGAAAAGTCAAATATACATAGTAATGTTAAAATGACTGCAAACCAATTTCAAAATCCAAAGTTACCTACATTTAGTGGAACGGACGAATCACAGACAGGTGAGGTTAAGTAGGAAATATGGAATTTTGAGGTGAAATGTCTATAGAATCCAATAAAATAAAATAGGTTAGCTAAAAATATGCTTGTATCAGTAGGTGAAAAGGTTTCTGTCGTCGACATTCTGAAAAAAACTTAATGTCATTTATAATGATTGCCAAAAGGACAATGGGTCCGTTATAGTATATGCTTCTAGGTTAGATGCTACCTTGTCAAAAGCTCTAACGTTTGGTCACATTGATGCTGTAGCGAAAGATAGAATGCTAAGTAGTACATTTTGGACGGGTTTGAATTGTCAACAATTAAACCAGAGTTCTAGACATTTGTTGGACACTATTAGAAGCTTTCAAATTCTTCTTAAAGAGATCAGGAAGGTACAGCAGGAAGAGATATCATCGCAAGGCTCTACAAGAGGAACTATAACACGACAAATAGTTCTACATGCTGAGAGAACAGACACATTTTTAGGACAAGGTCAACAAAACAGACAACCAAGAAAAGTAGTGCCCGACTTTTATCGCATTCAGCTAGATAGAGATCGTCATTCCCGGAAATTTAAAGTGAAACAGAATGTGTACAACGTTAACTTCAGACCCATTCCAGATTCGTCCTTTATTCGGCAACTTTTTCGAGACATACTGCAAAATGTAAAAAAAAAAATGCAATGTAATCTTAACGATTATGCACGTCTCATTATTCGGCACCCCGTTTCAGTACAAAAACCTGAACGGATGACCGAGGGTTCTAATCAGCTGGATTTTTGTCATGTGAATTACTCCCAAGGGAGCGATGGGGACAAGAAAAAACATCTTCAGGTAGATAAGTAGAAATTCAAGACCTCCAAGAGAGCTATCGTTCGTATCAATAACCCCGAGGATTCTCTGTGTCTACCCAGAGCCATCGTCGTGGTATGTCTTCACAGTCAAAACCTGAACAATCCCACCCCGACCGGGAGAACAAATGGTTAAGAATGAGTAAAGTAGATACACAGGCTCTAGACCAGAAACGACAAGCCATATCTCTCATCCAACAAGCCGGGTTTCAAATTAACCAAGAGTGGCAAAAATTACAACGGGTCATGGCCCCCGATTATCGATTGAAGGTATTTCAATTCAAATCGAATACACAACGACTGTGATCAGATCCCATCTATAAAGGACGAGGGGATGGAAAGTGTTTACATATTCCATTGGATAACGATCATTACGATACCATTTTATCCATGGGAGTGACGGGGAATCCATACTATTGTGATTACTGTGATCTTGGATATAGTCACATCGAAGACCACCGTACCGTCTGTCCTCACCGATGTTCGTTTTGTTTGGCGGATACCCCCTGTTCCCCGAACGGCACCCATACGCAATGTTATCATTGCCATGGGGTTTTTTAAACGGATTTTAAACAGATTTTTATCGTGCTGCACCTGTTGTGGCATGGACCCTCGGTTTTCGCGGTCTCATCCGAAGGACCGATAAGCAAGGGGTGGCAACGCGAAATACTTCAAGAACAAACTTTAAACTCATAAAATGAACCATTGTATGATATAGATAAGCATTATTAATAATTCTAAATTCAAATAAGACGTGAAAAAAGAAACCAGAAAACATATCTTCCACCGATACGCGTATTCAACAATACTGCAAAATAGTTCGCCAAGTTTCTGGAATGTATACTTTTACATGCTGATAGACGGCACTAAGAAACCGGATCTAAAATGTTTCTTCGGAATTGCTAATGAATTTCCATAGAAAGTAACAGAATATACACAGGGATTTATTAATTGTATATTGTTTAACGTCCCTCTTGAGTATCTTTCACTCATGTGGAGACGTCACAATTGCCAGTGAAAGGGCTGCAAAATTAGGACTATGCTCGGCGCTTAGGGCCTTTGAGTAGGGGGATCTTTATCGTGCCACACCTGCTGTGACACAGGGCCTCGTTTTTTACGGTCTCATCCGAAGGACCGCCCCATTTAGTCGCCTCTTAGGACAGGCCAGGGGTACCGAGGATCTATTCTAGCCCCGGATCCCCAAAGGGCAATATACACAGGGAATATATATATATATATATATATATATATATATATATATATGATGGTTTACAGAGGTATTTCGTGCTCTCTATTTGCAAAAGAGTTTATATAAAACTCTTGAATTCTAATATATGAATGATGTACTCAGTTTTTTACTAATCATGTTATTGATGAAAAGAAAACAAATGGCAACAATCCTTTTAATATATATATATATATATATATATATATATATATATATATATATATAACAAAGAAAGATAACAAAGAAAGATAACAGCGGATTTCGGTAATATGGTAAATACAACAGGGGAATGTGTGGTGAACGGAGATAAGCGCATTAAGTAAAGTTAACTAGGGTAATGTGGCAAAGGTTCTCATTGTGTCTTTTTGGTTTTGTCCACAGCTGTGACCGTCGCGTCAATGTGTAGCATCCGGTCTAACATCATGGCCAGAAAACAGCCAATGAACGGACCAATCCAGTACACCACGAAATGTTCCCAGGCTGCGGTGCCTTTACAACCAAATGTGTGACCTGTGGCCATCGCCGGGTTGAAATACATTCCAGTCATGTTAATACCTGAAACAAGAACAATCAAAAGAGTCATTAAATGATACCTGCATTGCTAAATAACGTTTTGGAGAATTTCGCAATTCACAAAATAAAATCAATTGTGGTGACAGTTAATTAGAGGTCAGGATGGCCATTTTGTAAATGGATTTCTCAATGGTGGCTTCAACGTTGAAATTAAACGATTGAAATTATCTCTTTTTATGGTTGGTTGGTTGGTTGGTTGGGAGTTATTGTTTACAGTCTCGCTCAAGAATTTTCACTTGTATGGAGACATTACAATTGCCAGTAAAAGGCTGTAAAATTTAGGCCTACGCTCGGCGGTTACGAGGAGTACGACCACACTTGCTGTGGAGCGGGGCACGTTTATGGCAGTCTCATCAGGAGACCCCCCCTCCCCATTTAGTTGCCTCTTACGATAGTGATGATAACAGTGATGAATTGCATAAAGAATGCAAAATTCAGGGAAGGAGAAACACGTACCCCTGGACAATACAGAGGTGAGATTAGATGCCTAGAAGGAGTAAGCAAACCTGTCGACCGGTCCCCTGCTGTGAACTCTCTATCTCGATCGGGTAAACTATTAAGCCGTAGTCAAAATCAGTTTGCAAAGAATGACCTCAATTGGTATAAAACATGTCAAACATCAGTTTACGTAATGACAGATTGACTTGGTATAGATTATATTGCTATGACGACCATAAAATTTGCAAAATTTCTGACTTCAAACTAGACTGTTGAAACTCCTGTGACATCAACTCACTTGTTAGAAGCATGCCTTGATTTAAAAACTGTCCATACGCAGGACAAGGTTTTGCGTAACGAATCAGTTGAGAAATATAAGCACCATATGCAGGTGATAACAAAATACTGCCAAATGAATATGAGACATTTGCAATGAAACATAAAGTTATCCCGTTTGCTATATTATAGCGTTGTTGATTGATTCATTATATATTGTATATTGCAAGGGGTACTGAGGATTTATTCTAACAACCTGGATCCCCATGGGGTTATAGAGTTGTTAGTGTGCCGTTAAAATCTATGTTCAATAAGATATACCCTGTGGGGATCCGGGTAGTTAGACTAGATCCTCAGTACCCCTTGTTTTTCGTAAGAGGGGACTGAATGGAGCAGTCCTTCGGATGAGACCATAAAAACCGAGGCCCCGTGTCACAGTAGGTGTGGTACGATAAATGTCCCTCCTTGCTCAAAGGCCCTGAGCGCCGAGCATAGGCCTAAATTTTGCAGCCCTTCGCCGGCAATGGTGACGTCTCCATAGGAGTGAAACATTCTCTAGCAGGACGTAAACCAATATACAAACAACCAATGAATAAAATATTCTAGTATGAAGCAGATATGGAAGAATCTGAAGTGTCTTTTATATCAAATACAATAGGATATATCGAATGAAAATGACAATTGTTAAAAATAAAACGTCGTTGACACATCTTAATGTTGAGCTGAAGGTTACTTGAGTTTATTACGGCAACTTGCGATAAATACTTTAAACACTTACCCATTACAATCATTAAGGATCCATTGCATAATTTTATCAATTCATCTGCTAGATAATTGTTCATCAGTACTTGCATTCCTAACCACGTGTCGATTAAAGTGGCACCAAACTCCACCGCCATACCAACTGCAAGCGCGACATTAAGGTCAGAGGCGCATTCCATTTCATAAAACCTTTCTCTGTGGTCGGGTACCAGATCAAGGGACCAGATTAATTTTGCTAAACGATACGAGGCCAAGCCCGCCAATGTTTGAACTGCTATTTTTAGAACTGCGGTGGTGAGTCCTATCTCGCGGTTACAGAATTGACAAAATGCTTTGACAGGATTTTCAGAGGCGCCAAAATAAGTCCTATTCGCAATGAAGCATTCGATTACCACGGCAATAAACAACCACACAGATCCATAATGTTTGAATATGAAATTATTCTCAAAGAAGTAAGCACACATCTCCATTGTAGCGAGGAAATCAGCGATGTATTCTTTGACAGAGGCAGGCGAAAAAATTCTGTTTAGAACTCGGAGAATTATTCCTAATCCCATTACAAACGAGAAGTAGACGAGACTTGCTGAAAACGGTGCGAAAAACTCATCATCACTAAAGTTTGTTCCAGAAGCCAGCTTCCAAAGATAACGCCACATCTTGGTTATCTGAAAAGGTGAAGATAATGAACAGTAATCAATCTCATAACTCCTCTATATATATAAAATTAAGAGTAGGGCAAACACAGACCCCTAGACATATCAACGGTGGGATACGGTGTCAAAGTGAAGTAAGCATTCCATATTGACCGGTTACACCCACCGTGAGCCCTACATGGTTGCTTGCTTGATTGTTTGTTTGCTTTACGTCCCCGTTGAGAATTTTTCACATGTATTGAGATGTCAAGCTTTATGTGATGTATCAGATATGTAGACCTGTTCTTAGCGCACAGGGCCGTAGCAGTGATGGTTCGTTAACATGCCAATGCCTGTCGTGGCACGGGATCTCCGTGTTTAAGGTCATGTCCGAAAAACCCATGGTTCTCACTTCTAATTAGCGAGCATGTAACGAAGGAGCAATCACTAAAGGTCCCTGTTTTCGTCTTAGGTTTGACCCGGCTGTGGCACGAGTGGGACTCGAACACACAACCTCGCGGTTAAAAATGAATGCTACCGCGACCGGTACATCTTGATTGAGTACACGGAGTAATACGTAGTCAGAATCAGTGTGAAATTGTTATAAAACCTGTCATACAGCATTTTAATATTGTTAGTTTGTATTGGTAAATTAGAAAATTAGATCGCTATAACGAGCATAGACTTTACGAAATGCTGACTTTAAACGAGACTGTTAAGACCTCTGCAACATCCCACTGTTTGATTATTAGAAGCCCGTACCCATTTAATAATTGACTACACTTAGAACATGTTCTTGCTTATCGATATAGTGAGAGAGCAAATTAACCGAAATTTGAAAAGTAACTACCATATGCTGTTTGGCGTTGCTATAGGAGGGTAATTTCATCATTATAGGCCTGCAAGAGGATCGGACTACTTTATAACACATTTGGACTGTGGTAAAGACACAAATAATCGTTAATGTTAATATTACTGTAATTTTAGGTCGTAAGGAAATTTGAGGTCAAACAATTGCACACATAATTTTATGCATCGAAAAGGGAAAGGGGGAATTTAAAACTAACCAAAAAAAAAAAAAAAACCCTCTTCCAAAATCTAAAGTTATTTTCGCTTGATTATTATCGTAAAGACTGCCATATCAGCGTGTGAAATACATATGTGCCCTATCTGGCCTGCTACGTGTGTATAACTTTATAAATATTTACATTCCCAGTAATCTTCAGTATCGTTACGAGTTGAAATGATAGCTATTTCCTAATGAATATGAACATCTTGATAATTATAGTACGACCACTTCAACGGCTGGATATATCTTTACCGAAATGAGAGTAAAATATAAATAAATAAATGTTATTTTAGTAAAAATTAAATGATATCTTAGGGGGGGAAATACATGAGGGCATGAACAGCAACACTTCACGTTGGTATACTTTTCATGAAGCGCGAACTCCATGAACTATGCTGTCTTAAAGCATTGCTGTTCATGCTTTATGTTTATTTCTTAACTTACAGTTACTACTGATCACCAGACGTACGTATTGACTATTCAGATGTGTTCGTGAGAGAGAGAGAGAGAGAGAGAGAGAGAGAGAGATCACCGTGTATAGTGAATTTGATATGGACACGTAACTGGTGAATTTGTAAAGATTTATGGTCTTGTTTTTTTTCCTCTTTCTCTCTATAGTCCATGGATGCAGTGACTTATTCAATGCATGAATGGCCCAAAAGCACGGAGTCAGATGGTGAATTTGATAGAATTGTAAAAAGAATCCCGACCTCAAATGTCACGGTTTACCTTGACCCGAATGAAGCTGGTTAAACCCTCGCATCCAGTATTGAATATCCATTTCCAAAGTTTTTATGTAAAACATGCATTAAATATTAATTTCTATACAAAGCATGGGTTCATTACATTTAAATGTGTTTAGAAGACATACGGAGAGATTTTAAATATTACGGTCGGAGAGGTTTAACAAGTTGTATTTACCCTGCATGCACGGATGCACACATTCAGAATCGATGTGTCAAAATGAGAACTTTATAATCATTGATCTACAAACCATACTTATTGTGATATATATAGTTTTGCGTTGTATTAAGTCGACGATCTGCGTTCTGTACAAAGTAAATACTCGGAGCATATATACATTGCAATGCATGAATAACTCACAATTCAGAAAAATATCTTACCGATTCACGTAAATGAACACCACAATTAAGGCCTTTATTTTCTTTGCAATCTCCCGGTTTCAGAATTACAATGTGCCCTGCATAATCTGTAAATCATTCTGCCATTGTTGAGCCGTCCGTGGTGTCCCAAATCGTGAAAACGTGGATGCATCTGCAGTTTGTTAAGACATGGATTGCAGTGTATATACTTTGCTATAAATAATGAGAGAATGGTATATTTAGCACATACAGATAGGTATACATACAGTCACCTCGGTAGCTCACATAGGTGAGGTACGGACAGGGATTTTAATAATGGTGATAATAGTTGCTGCTACCTTTTTCTTTGTTTAAAATTAATATTATCATTATTATTATTATTCCAAATTAGAAGTAGATGTAACGTGTACATGTTCGAAAAATAAAGAGGGAAAAAAGGCCGTAAATGCAAATTAACATGTGTGATTTTTGATTTTTTGATTTTTTTTTTTGGCCAGGTTGGGGGGTGGCGGGGAGTTCCATCTAGCCCTACAAGGACTTGTTCCTAACAAACAACTCGCTATAAGTTATTGTTAAGATATAGAGAGTCTGCTGCTTTTGTTGTTGTTGTTGTTTTTACAAGCCAGGAGCACGCTACATGCGTGTACACGTGTAATTATTCATTCATTTTTTTCTTTAAATCCAACAGATTCATCAGATTAATAACAAACATATACAAGATAATCATATCTAGATTCTGCAAACATATTTAATACAAGTCAACAGTAATATTTAATCTATTCAATTATTACGTAGAAAAGTGGTTTTATAAGTTAAAGATATCGATAGATTGAATAATTCTTTCACAGTTTTTATACTAATTAAATTGACTAAATTGATTAAATTTAAACCTACTTGGTCTATGATAATAAAGAAAAAATAATGTATACTTTTCTGAGGACAGTTCAAAATATTCTATGCCATTATATTTACTAGTGCGAGTACTGTACAGGAGAAAAGAACATCAACGATAATCATTTTGATACTTGCGTTGTAACTGATGATTCAAACATCCACATAGTACATATACATCTGCAAGTCCTACACCTATATGCCAGCAGTACATTTACAAGTCCTACACCTATATGCCAGCAGTACATTTTGATGTACTTTCGGAAATGCGGAGTTTCCGGAAAAGAAGCGATATTTAGGAAGAAAGTTAATTTATCTACATAATGTTGATTTCCCCCCTTTTAACTCTGAACGTAAAGAAAAACATTGTGATTACTGAATAAGATCGTGAAATGCGGGTTTGCAATCAGGACATAAGATAATTTAATAAATTTCTGTGCATTGAAATAACGCGGATATATACAGTGTAATTTAACAGATTAGGACTGAATTTACTGTGGCATTCAGGATGTGAAAGACGTATACGTGTATTCACAAACATCAACACCCTGAAAACGATATTCTCAACTCAAAAATAAATAAATATATTGAATAAATAAACATTACAATCGGTTACTTCTTTAATTAATATTTAAAGGCATATTAAAGAAATCTGTAGCAAGTAAGAGGTAGATATATCATTGTGTCCCTAATATTGTTTGACCTTGTACACGTGCTTAACGTGTGTAAATAAATATTTACTTTTTTACATCAACCTGGAGGTCCTAAATTCGATTTTCGATCCCGGCGCCGCGCCATACCTACGGCACTTACGAGGGTTGTTCAATATGTAATGTGTATTGTACAGTATCTCAAAAGCATTCGACTCAAATAGTGAAGTGAACATTACATCCCCTCAAAGTATTCTCCCTGGTTTGAAATACGTAATTTCTATCTCTGAATCCATTACTGAAATGCATCACAGTATGCTGATTTAGGTAGACCTCTGAGGCACCGACTGATGGCTGAGCCAAGAGCTTGTAGGAACTTGTAATGACAACCAGATAAGAACTTTTTAAGTTTTGGAAAACGGGAAAAATCTCATGGAGCTAGATCTGGAGAGTGGGTGGGTGTGACAAGACGGTAACCTTCTCCGACTTCAAAAATTGTTTCACAAGCTCAGATTTATATGATGGATTAGACGATGAATTAGACGAACATGTCTAAATCCTGACACAGAGTGTCGTTTATGATACTATTTCTTGAGCTTTTTTAGTAGAACATCTCGGTAATACCGACCTTTAACACTTTTGCCCTTCGGCACCAGAATTTGTACGGCTATACCATCCTATGATAAAAATATGCAATAAAGAACCTTCTTTGTGCTTATGGTTCTTTTGGCAACTACAGGCCTTCTACCGTGTTTAGTTAGCCATATTTGGTTTCCAATTTTTTCTTACTATTTCGAAATAGTGAACCCAAGTTTCTTCGCTATAACAATGTTTACAAATTGTCTTTGATTGAATTTTGGGGAACATTTTGAGCAATTGCTTAGCGGTTTGTACTCGTACCCGTTTTTGGTCATCTGTCAATATATGCGGTATCCATCTAGCAGAAATATTTCGTACTTTCATTATGTGCTTCAAAATGAAATGCACCCGCGATAGCGATATGCCAACAGCTTTGGCAATATCACGTATTGTGTACCTGCCATCATTTTCAATTATTTCTCTGACTTTTGAGACATTTGCCTTGCCTGTTGCAATCACAGGTCGACCACAACTGAAATCAGGTGCCTAGGAGGAGTACGCATCCCCTGTTGATCGCGAGTCCTATATTTTGATCAGATAAACGGAGTAATCCGTAGTAAAAATCAGCAGGTAAAGAACGGCCTAACAATTAGCATGAAATATGTCAGACTGTATTCGACCCAGTGACAGGTTGTATTTTCAAATTAGTAACAACCATAGAATTTGCGAAATGATGATTTTAAACGGGACATACCTTGATGAAATTTCTATGCCATCGACTTATTTGTCAGTATAGCCTCTTCCAATTTAAAAATTGATCATATGCAGAACATTCTGCTGCTGATGGTGGTGGTGGAGTTGATGGTGGTAGTAGTGGAGATGATGATGATGATGATGTCACCAACAGACAATGTTCAGAGCAAATGATCAGAAAAAAGTTCGCATGGACTTACAAAAAGGTAGGCATTGAGTGGTGGAAATTCCACCGTATATTTACTGATACTAGAATTTCTTCCATGAAAAATTTATGTGACTCAAATCTGTGTGAAATGATACTCTGGAGCCAGTTTTCGTGAGTGGTCTGTAGAGACGGTTTTCGTGAGTGGTCTGTAGAGCCAGTTTTCGTGAGCGGTCTGTAGAGCCAGTTTCCGTGAGTGGTCTGTACAGCCAGTTCTGTGGGTGGGGTTCATGTTTATTGTTAGTGATGTCGGTCAAAAGCTCCCTGGAACTTGTGTTGTACTGTTTACATATACATACCGACTTTAAATAAATCTTATCCTATCCCATTCCAGAACCAGTTTTCAAAGGTAAAGACTTAAATGGCAGTGCTGTCCATGTACACGTGGGAACTAATATATTTAATAACATTTTCGTTCAATTTTGATTTTAAAATGTATTTATAGACTGTAGTAATTATACAAAAAGTCAAAGTAATCTTTGATTTACATTTGCCATAGACAGTTGAATAGAAAAATTTTTCCTTGATAAACCATTCACTTAATACTTGTGTCGTAAAAACCTATACTCTCTACTGGAGTTATTATAACACAAGGTTTAGTATGGAAGGAGGGTTTGTTTGTTTGTTTGTTTTTTTCTTTCTTATTATTATTTGATTTTTATTTTTGTTTTGTTTATTTGTTTGTTTGTTTGTTTTGGGGTTTTTTTCTTTTTAAAATGACATTTGCGTGTTGTGGATATGTATTTTGTTACGTGCAAAACAGAATTATTCATATGCAATCATAACTATTTGAATGGTTCCAAAAATGAAAAATAACCTTTTAAGTTGACAAAATAAATTCCGGTTATTTCCGTTATTGAAGATATATATATATATATATATATATATATATATATATATGTGTGTGTGTGTGTGTGTGTGTGTGTGTGTGTGTGTGTGTGTGTGTGTGTGTGTGTGTGTGTGTGTGTTCGTTCTGCAATCAGAGTTAGCACACTTTTAAAACGCTCTCCTATAAAGAAGGAAGAATTAGTGTGCCGGTGCAAAATCGTGACATTTCGGATTTCCTCCAAGAAAAACGAATTTCTAGACAGAGTAAGTGTATTTTATTGCATATTACAGCTAGAGAAAAATAAAGATACTATGAACATATGAAATGAAGAAACGAAATTTGTTTGGACTTTGTATGCTGTATGTGTTATGCACTGACAAATATCAAGTAGCTTATCTTATCTTGATCACGTTTTGAGTAGATGGTCTATCGGTGATCTTCAATGTGTTTTCCGTTTCACAGACACTTGATTCATATCGTAGATCGCTTTTTAATCTTGTATCAATTTTTTATTAGAACACAACCAGACTGTACAACAATACTGTAAATTCATGCTGTTGAGCGGTACTGAAATATGTTATTTTAAATGCACGATATTGACAGTTCTGCCACCATTGAGCGGTGCTTAGAAATCACCTTCACTATGTTTTCATGGCATTGCAGTGTAAAGTTTCCTTGTAATAAACAGTGACACAGACACACATAATTTCATCGTGTGATCTGACGTGTATCGTGTGTATTGTGTTACGTTTATTACAGCATCAGATTATTCTCAGTTGGACAACTGGAATTTGAATTACAAGGACGACATGCATGCATAACAATCAAGTGTAACAGAAAATGTGACTGACACAAGATTTAATGATGTTTTTATTTTTGGGGATTTCCTTGCAAATCAGAAACTTATCTTTAATAGCAGAAAAAGACATGTGAGAATTCAAACATTCAAACTGAATATCAGATTGAGCTGATCTAAGTTTGTATATTTTAGGTCAGTATTCCATATAAGTGTAATGATTCGTTTATTGTGGGTTTTTTCTGAGCCACCTGCTATCTTGCTTTCAAAACACTAATTTCCATTCAACTCGATCTGACATAAATTTTCATTCATCGTGTTGATGGTATGTAGATAAATGAACAGAAATTCAATCCAGTTATTTCTGATTTTCTTCTAAAGTTTCCCACAATAATATAGAGATGCTTTCTTGCTTTCCGCGTATTTACTCAGGTTTTGTTAAAAGTGCATATACTGGGATATTTTCATTCACGTAAAGTAATCTGTCAGTTGTTCCAAATGATGTAATCAAAATTAAGCAAGTATTCTCATTTCAGTTTTAGTATTGTTAATTTCTTTCATCAAAAGTAAAAAAAAAAAAAAAAAAAAAATGAAATACAGTATCACCATGCTTGAAAAATTTTGCCATTGTTTAAGAACATGTTCTAAAAAAAATAGTCTTTCGTTGTACATTTATTTTTAATTATAATATTAATTTACATTTCCAATAAAATGTTGATATATTTACAAATTGTAATGATATCCATTCCTTCATAAATGTACTGCAGTTGTGAACAATACATACTCAAAATATAGTATATACATTTGATATATCTAAGCTGGGAATTTGGAGAGAACGTAAATATCACATATATATATATATATATATATATGACTTTAATTTTTGAAAATGCAAGAGATTATGAAATGCAATGCTTCACACTGCCATACTTTTCATAAAGTGCTAATCCCAGCATGAGACATCAAAAATGAAATTAGAATTTTTGAAATCAATCAGATATGAACAATTTTAGGTATATGTACTTGTATCAGCAAACTTTTTGGTAGCAAGTAACAAGCTGGTTAGAAGTGTAACTACGACGTAAGAGTGAAAACATGCATCTTTTGCAGATTGGACATGTTACTAAGGCGCTGTCCGTATGTACATTGTTTCCATCGTTCTCTAACGACTGTGACTGGGTCGTCTCCACAGGTTCAGCAACCACTGAATTTCCTTCAAGGGAGGCGCTGCAATCCTTCAGACAATGTTGGGGAATTTGATCTCAAGTGTCCAGCAACAGGTACTCATGATTTGACAGAATGTATGAGAAAATATATTCCTTCTTGTCAAGAGACCTATCAATTAGGGCTATCACAGTTCCCAATAAATTTTAGGTTGAGTCTTTTCAGGATTTTAAATTCAGGTTTGGGTATTTTGGTTTGGGTCTATATAGCTATGTTAAAATCAAAAACCTTTATTTTTATTTTGTTACAATAGCAGTATTCACAAATGTGGGATCTAGTTTAGACTTGATGTCCATATTAGAAACAATATTGCAACTTTTTCTCATATCCATTCCATGCTTTTGATATAATTGTTTTAGTTATTGGTGATGTTGATCCTGTGGCGAATTTTAAATTGTCTGATATATCTTACATGCTATCATTGTTTTGTCCGATGACATCATTTAACAATAAATCAATCCACACTTCAGATTTTGAAGCCAAGTTGTTCAATCAGATTTCTAATAATGGTTCTATAATTGAAAAAGATGGACTCAAACCAAATTCCAGAAAAATGGAACTGAACCTGACCAAACAACTTGACCCGCAGTTTTTAGTTATTTCAGGCACCCGTTGCCGTAGCTTTGGTCAAAGACTAAAATATAAAACCATTTTTTATTTTTATTTTTTTTAATTTTTTTTGTAGATGAAACTCTTCGCAAAGTTTTGTCCTCAGGCCAAAGGGAGGTAAATGAAGCAGTGGGTCAAGCCAAGGAAAGCTTCCGATCCTGGTCCAGACTCTCGGGGTTTGAGCGAGGCAACGTCCTCAAGAAGGCCGCCAACATCATGAGGGTATTCTATCCAGAACATGATCTCGCATTAAATCACAGCAATTACATGCTGGAATTACAAACTTTTCTTTTAATCTTTTGTGCCCAATTACACCTTTGTTTTTAATTTTATTATTTTTTTTTCATAATTGCTATAAAATTGAATTCTACCAATAAGATGTGGCATGAGTCTGTCTGTAGTATTATTCCAGTTACACACATTTTTTGTTGGCCAGGTCTAAAATTTGGTCATATTCATTCTCAAAAATATACCAATATTTTTGGCAGGAAAAATTTTTAGGGGATTAAGTTTCAAAAAAAAAAATGCCTCGGCTAAGTTTCACCATGACTCTAAACCAACAATATTCCTAGATATATGAATACAATGTGTGTTTCAAGCTGAACATTCTTAAGAATGACCAACTTTAAATGAATTCTGTCATCATATCTTTTTTTTTGGGGGGGGGGGGGGGTAGTAAATGAAAAAAATATGTTACAAAACAGTTCATTTAATAACACTGCAACTTGAAATTGAATGAACTTGCTTTGATTTTTTGTTTAGTACAGATTGAGTTATATCTCTTTCTCATGTGTGTTCAGAATTGGCAATTAAACTTAAATAGCAAATTCACACCCAACTGCCAAAAATAGCAAAAATTAGCATTCCATTAAAAGAACTCACTAATGCAATATCATATGTGGAAAATTTAAATTCAGTTCAGCATCCCTATTCTCATCCAATTCCTCCTATAGATCTCTATCAATAAATATTGGAGAAGAAAGTGATGATTTTTTTCTGATGAATTTGTTTCATACTCTTGTTTACAATACTGTAAATATTGCTCTGTGACAATTTTAGGAGCGTCTGGAGGAGATTGCCCAGATTGAGGTTTTGGACTGTGGAAAGCCTATTTGGGAGGCTAGGTTTGATGTTCAGGGCTGTGCTGATACAATAGATTACTATGGAGGACTGGCAGCTAGGATCTCTGGTCTGTACATAACTTGCAGTTTGAAAGTTTAATGTCATTTTTCTACCACGGTTTATTGTTTCATTCGAATAACAACCCATGGTTTGCGATGATGTTTTTCTAGCATGCAATCAAACTTTTACCATGCTCATGTTTCTTTAGATAATAATTATTTTGCTTATTAGGGTCCTGTCTATAGGTTAGAACTCTGTATGTGTCCATGCAGTTGACAGTTTTTCAGACTTTTTTTTTTTGGATTTGTTGGTAGCTAATGAATTGAAATATGAACTGATATCAATGTTTTAACAAAGTCTCTTGCAAATTACAAGGAAGGGCTTTGACAGTTTTCTGAACTTTGTCATGTTTGTTTGGCTAGTCCTACAACTATTGAATTGAAAATCGATGCATAAACTTATCTGTGGGTTGCCGATAAAGATTGGGTTTTGTTTACCTATTTTTCAAAGAGTTATGGACATTGAACTTGTCAAATAGTGCCACAAAGTGAAGCCCTTTTGCTGTGCTGACCATCACAATAATATTTATTTTTAATTTGGCTTTCATCGCAAGTTCTTTTGACGTAGATATGCATATCTCAGTGTTGTGTCAAATCAGAAAGGCGTAGAAACTTTGAATGAGTTAATTAGCCAGCACAGCCACCAACAAAAGTAGTCAATTCTGATCAAATCCAGTATACCCTCACTATACTGTGTTCATTGATATGTCTCTGGAATCAAATATTTGGTGAAATATAGTTTTTGCCCAGCCCATCTGTTTGTCTGTGGCAAAAACATTCACCTTGGTTATATGTTTTATATCTTTTATATAATAGTTTTCTTATTTGGCATGTGTATTCTTTGTGGCAAGACCTTTCTATTGACATAAAAAAATCTTTGATTTGATGACTTTTATATTGATCTTTAACCTACTTTTAGAAAATTCTAATATAAGCCATATCTTTCAAATTGTAGGAATTACTCCTGTGATATTTAGCATGTGCATTTCATGTGAGAATTCCATATTTGTTGTTTTTGTGACCTTGACCTTTGACTTAGTTTTTAGAAAAATTTCAAAACAAAAACTTTAACCTTGATCATATCTTTTACACCATAAGAGGTAGGCCTATCATATTTGGTATGTGTATTCCTTGAGACAAGACACCTTTCCATTGTCATAAAAATCTTTGACCTGGTGACCTTTACAAATCTAACAGCTCACATTGTTGTAGTCCAGGGGCTTCAGTTTTTCACAAACACATCTTGTTGTTCTTCAAATCAGTTATTCTCTGTTTAGTTTTTCTCCATCATGTACAATCCAGTCAATTTAATATTATTTATAAACAGAAGATAAACAGCATCTCAGATATTTGATTGAAGAAATCTACATACTTAAACTTGGTAACTTGTGTTGGGCTATTTACAATAAATGAATGATTACAAGACTTCCCCTATGTATACTATTCCCATAATCAAGCATTTTATTAATTAATGATACTGACTTTGCGTAATTAAACACTACATGTATGGTTTGCAACGAAAATATCTGGAATTGACAACATGAGGAAATACAGACATTTACAGCAACTCATATCTATGGGAGGTTAAATTCTAATCTCAAATGTGCTTAATTTCAACTTGTTAAAAAGCAAATGAAAATATCAGAAGTTGTGTATCTCAGCTAAAGGTACACCATTATTTCATACACTGATCACAGATAAGGTATTAACTTCTAACTGTTCCAATATATATATCCAGGTGAATTCTTACCTTTATCCAATGGCAGCTTCAATTACACAATCCGTGAACCCCTTGGTGTGGTGGGGGGAGTGGGAGCTTGGAACTACCCCCTCCAGATGGCATCCTGGAAATCCAGCCCAGCCCTGGCATGTGGTAACAGCTTCGTGTTCAAACCTTCACCCTTTACCCCTCTGACAGCTGTTATGTTAGGGGAAATCTACAAAGAGGCGGGACTTCCAGATGGTTGCTATAATGTGATACAGGTCTGTGCAAAAGTTGTACCCATAATTTTCTTTTGGATTGTAAATATTTCTGCTGTATGTGCAACAAAATATCTGTAGAACTTTAAACCAAACTGTCCAAAAAGGAATAAAGACTAGCCCTTTAAAGCAAGTAGCCAAGCAGGCTACGAACCCAGTATAATTTTACTACATTAAAACATAGCTATAGCAAATCTTGAGGGCCAGCAAAAAAAATGTTCACTATAACTAAACTTCATTATATATAAATCAATTCATTATATTCCCTCTCATAGGGAAAAATATAACTTTGGAATTATCTTGGATTCCCTATAAGCTTGTTCGTTATAAGTGTGTTTAACTGTAAAACATAATGATATTTACTAGCACTCTGGGGAAGGTGCCATATGATGATAATGAGAAAAATTGCGCTGTGTAAACATAAGAAGTCAATAAGCCATTTAAATTCCATGATTTATTAACTTGCCAAGTCATGTCTAACTAGTCAAGTAGATATCTGCATCATCGTAATTTGAAGGATTTTTATGCATAAATCAATTTGTAACAAACAAACACGATGAGTCTCTGGTTTGTGCGCCCTGGGTCAAACCTGTCTATAATTTCGGCTTAGCGCAAATCATAACACTATTATAAATATACTATGTAAAGTCTTTATTATGGGCACTTTCTGGAAGTGTTGTTTTTCAAAAGAATATGTCTTATTATTTATTATGACTGCTGAATATTAGAATTTAGCTTAGATTTGCAAGCAGGAAAATTGTTAGAGATTCCATAGCCCTTTAGGCTAGTGATACTTTAACTAATACATATTTGACCAATAAGTCTGTTGGCTTCTTATTTATACATTTTATTTCTTTGAGGTTCACCATTTCATGTTATATCTTTTCCAACTTAATTTAACCCAAATCACTTCACCAAAACTATTAACTCAAAGGGGCATGGACACAATCTGAATGAAAAATTTTCAAATCCCCCCCCCCCCCCCCCCCCCCCCCCCCCGGATTTTTGATATTTGCAATTTTGCAATGCTAACTAAGGTATTTCTATTGGTCAGCAAAATTTTGATTGTCAATTGCTGAGTTATAAGTGAGATACAATATTCACATTTCTTTCTTATATAAACATGGCACATGTCATGTTTTTGTTTACATATAGGTTGTTTAATAAACAAATATCATGTTTACAATAAAATGAGATGTGACAAACAATAGAAACTATTTAATTGTGTTCAGAATTACTTTGTAAATTTAAAAATCTGATTTAAACAAAACTTGTGCTAGTGCATTTAACTTACATGTAAACAACATGGGAGCCTTGTTTACATAACAAAGAATTGTGAGCTCTTGTGTGTTATTTGGTGTTGTCCAGATCACACCTTGTCTGTTATTTAGTGTTGATCAAATCATACCTGTTAACTTGTTTGTTATTAAGTGCTGCGTAATACACCATACCTGTTGACTTGTCTGTTATTTAGTGTTGTCCAGATCACACCTGTTAATTGTCTTTTATTTGGTGTTGTCAAGTTTATCATACCTGTTATAACTTGTAGATCACACCTTTTAAATTGTCTGTTATTTAGTTTTGTCTATAGATCACACCTGTTAATTTGTCTATTATGTAGGGTGAGACTAAGACAGGGCAGATGTTAACTACCCACCCCGGGGTTTCCAAGATGTCATTTACTGGCAGTGGGTCAACTGGTAGCAAAATAATGGAAGCCTGTGCCAAGGTGTGTGATGCAGCCTCATTCTCAGATATAAAGCAAATCAGTACCCCATCAATGAATTTAGCTTTTTTTTCACTGAAGCTGTCAACTAATTGCCGAGTTATGTGGCTTGTCCTCATTTTGAAAATGAAAAGTTTTGATGTCTCAAATACATCTTTGCATTGCTTTTTAACATTTAGGTTGGTTGCTATGTTTTACGTGAATCAATGTTATCATATCATTAATCAAATATCTAATTTTTGGTATGAAAATTATTTCTCTGCCCTATTAAAATTTCAGCCATAACAGTGGGACCATTAATTTATTGATTTAATTCAACTGTTGATATCTCAGTCACTCTCAAATTTTTATCTGGGTCCTTGAACATTGAGTTATGTTTAATTGCCTGTACAATGAAATTTATATCTAATCCTGACATGTTTGGCAGCAGAAAAAAAATGTCATAAAGAATACTGAGAACTTATTACAAGAGACTTGAAAATTTGTTGCTGAAATTTGTATATGGTTTACAAAACATTTTGAATTGCACAACATCAGGATTAGACAAGTTTTAGTATATTTCATTCTTTGCCCCAGGAAGGGAATTTAAAACTACAGTTCCAAAGAGCTGAAGCCAAAATTGCATATATTTGGCCCTGTCAATCCTTGAAAAATCAAACTATATTTAGGAGATGACACTTAAACCAGAATTTGATTAGACATTAAATTATTAATTTCCAGATAAGGTTCGTGCAGGAAGCGGCACATTGAGCGTTATTATGTGTTTTGGAAAGTCATATGTTGTTACCTTTTGACCGTCGACAGATTATAAGATTTGGAGAGAGGGCCACTTTTCATAATGTCTGGCTTTAGTCCTTTTGTAGAATTATTTTTAAAAACTAAGAATAGACGTATGCTTCCTGTATAGTGCATATAATATACAATGTGTATACTTCTTACAATATTTATCATTGTATTGTTTTATATTTTGTTCAATCTATTTTTATCAGGATATAAAACACGTGACTTTGGAATTGGGAGGGAAATCTCCATGTATCATTTTTGAAGACTGTAATCTCGACAACGCAGTTACAGGAGCGATGCTGTCCAACTTTTTATCGCAAGGACAGGTACTTGATCAACACATGTATCTCAATTAGATCCAGTTTAGAAACAGAAAGAAAGGTGATAATATTAAATCACTCAGATCCAGTATAGATACATATATTCTGACGGACTTTAAAAATGCAACACACGTTGTTTTTTTTTATTTATTCATTGAAAACATTACATATAAAACTTTTTTTGAAAAATTTACCCAACATACATCGTATTGGTTTTTAAAATCCATCTCTCGATTTAGCTGTGTTCATTGTTTACGCGTTGTGAGTAGCATCGCACAAAATTTTCAGGGCTTTTTTTTCAAACACGTGGAAAGGTAATAAAGGAATAAAACAACTTTGTTGGTGAAACCACAAACACCACTAACAGAAAAAATTCAAAACCAAGACTATGCCGCGCTTAAGCAATGAAATGAGCAATCAGGCACTTGGTATGCCGCAAGCAGGCATTAGTCAGCGTGAGGTTGCAAAACGTTGTACAGTTAGCCGGTTGTTGTCACGATTCCATCAGACAGGATCACCCAAGACCTGGTCAACCGTTTGTGACAACGCCACAGCAACAAGCATTCATACGGCAATGTCATCTGCGCAATAAGTTTACGGCCGATTCGACTACGGCAAGAGAAAACGTTGGGACTTCATGGAAGGTCTATTCATCCTAGAACCGTTTCCAGAAATTTTAAGTGCCATGGGATCCGCTGCAGAAGACCTTATAAGGGGCTACAGCTTAAACCGCATCACCGACGGTACAGATTGCAATGAGCAAGGCAGCATCTGATTCAAAGTCAAAATTGTCCACATGTTGTGTTCTCAGATGAGTCCAGATTTAACGTTAGCAACGCAGACGGCAGATGTCAAGTTTACCGTCATTTACATGAACGTTTTGCAGAGAATTGTGTTGTCGAGCGCAACAGGTTTGGAGAGGGAGGCGTCATGGTCTGGGGGGCGATTAACCACGATTTTCGGTCACAACTAGTCATTTTAAATGGAACACTCACTGCTAGGAGGTATATGGACGAAAGGCTGCAGCCTGTTTTAGCACCATTAATGCAGCAGCATAGGCAAGGAAATGGGTTAATTTTCCACCAGGACAATGCGGGTGCACATATGGCAAGATTGACTCAAAACTTGTTTTTCAAACGAACGCCATTGACGTCCTTGATTGGCCCACTATGTCCCCAAACTTGAATCCAATTGAGCATTTGTTGGACGAGCTGGGGAGACGTATGCGCAGCCTCAGTCTCAGAATCCACAAGAATTAGGGAGAGCCTTGTAGGAGGAATGGCAGAATATTCCTCAAAGGACCATCCAAAATGTTTGTCAATCAATGTCACGTCACCTTCGCGCCATCATCACTGTTAATGGAGGTCATACCCGGTACTAGTGAACAAAACCACATTTTTGACGTATCCTTATTGTCATTCATTTAAACTGTAGCCTCTTTGTGAATAAAATGATATTCAAAATCAAAGAATAGTGTGCAGTTAGAATGGTTTATAATATACCACTAGGAATTTGTTTATTAGATATATGAACAAATTTATAATATATAAAATTATCAAGTGTTGCGTTTTTAAAGTCTGCCGGTATATATTATTACTAAAGTAACTTGATCTGAAGGGTGGGATCATGTTGAGTTGACAGGCACAGATCATCAGATCAAGTGAAGCATCGAGTTTGATCCGATGATCGGTGCCTGTAAAGGAGACGTGATCCAACTCTTTAGATCAAGTTTCTGTAGAAATGGTGAATCTATGATGTACCTCCTTTTATATTTTTAAATCCACATTTATAAGATAATAAATGTATTCTAAATTAGCCCCGTGGGGATTTGGGTTGTTAGAATAGATCCTCAGTACCCCTTGCTTGTTGTAAGAGGCAACTAAATGGGGCGGTCCTTCGGATGAGACCGCAAAAACCGAGGTCCCGTGTCGCAGCAGGTGTGGCATGTAAAAGATCCCTCCCTGCTCAAAGGCCATAAGCGCCGAGCATATTCCTAGATTTGCAGCCCTTCACTGGCAATGGTGACGTCTCCATATGAGTGAAAGATTCTCAAGCGGGATGTTAAACAATATTTAATCAATCAAAAACACAATCATACAGTGAAATTATTTTTTGTGTATGCAGTTTTGATTGTGTCACGGTCAATATTTTCCACAAAAAATGTGACGTCATCAGTTTCATAGAGACATGAAATGGATTAAAAAAACCAGTGTGGTGATCCAGAAAGTTAGATCACTTTGTGAAATTTATAGTATCAAAACACGGATATTGATAAGTATATAATAAATAAAGAGAGGTAATATTGTTAAATCACTAAGATCCATTATAGATATGTAAAGAGAGGTAATATTGTTAAATCACTTAGATCCATTATAGATATGTAAAGAGAGGTAATATTGTTTAAATGCAAATCTAAAGCTTTTCAACAGGTAGGATTATATGATTTATTGCATGAGTATAATTGTGATTTGTTAACATCTGATATTGCATTGATGATGTTTCGTGCACTTAATTTTGTGGAGCAAGTTTCTTGTTAAATAGCACACAGTTTTGATTTACTAAAATTTCATTCCTATAGTAAATAAGCAATGTGAATATTAAACATCTTTCTAGGTTTGTTCAAATGGGACCCGAGTGTTCGTTCACAGGAGTTTGATGGGGCCATTTTTAGCCAAGTTAGTGGAGAGAACCAAACGTATGAAGATAGGGGACCCATTCGATGAAGACACCACTGTAGGGGCCACAATCAGTAAAGAACAGTTTGACAAAGTGATGCACTACATTGAGATAGCCAAAAAGGAGGTAAATGGACACATAGAGAACTGACCACACATGTGATTTCAGACGAGAGAGAGAGAGAGAGAACTGACAACACATGTATTGTCAGAGGACAGAGAGATACTGACCATACATGTACTGTCAAAGCAGAGAGAGAGAGAGAGAGAGAGAACTGACAACACATGTACTGTCAGAGGACAGAGAGAACAGAGAGGGAACTGACACCACATGTACTGTCAGAGGAGAGAGAGAGAGAACTGCCAACACATGTACTGTCAGAGGACAGAGAGAACAAAGAGGGAACTGACCCCACATGTACTGTCAGAGGAGAGAGAGAGAGAGAGAAAACTGACCATTCATGTTATTGATGTCATAACTGAAGCCTAGAAATTGTTATTGATGATATTAAGTAAACATAGAATGTTATTATTAAGACTAGAAGGTTGATATTGATGTTGGATATTTACAACGATCTTTGCTGCAGTTTGACTCCTCCAACATCGTGGACAGGCGTTTCATTTGAACTAAGTTGTATACTGTATAACAGGTATTTTCTGTGGTTGTCCCTTCTTTTGCAGATAGGAAAAATCCACAAATGTTACAATTGCAAAAATATATCATTACGTATCAGAATAGAAAGGTATACTGCATCTGCAGAAATTGGAAACACAAAATATAATTTACTGTCTTTTAGGGATCAGATCGCAAAAATTTCCAACTGCAAAAAATATCCATTATACGGTATGACATCACTACATGTAATATTGATAAGTGTACTTGTCAACTCCACTTTCCATTATGAACACAGGGTGCATCTGTATTGTGTGGTGGGGAGAGGGTGACCCCTGACCCCAGTCTGGGAGGATACTTTGTCAGTCCCTGTATTCTAGTTAACTGTGAGGACCACATGACGGTATCTAGAGAGGAGGTTTTTGGCTCAGTGATGTCCATCTTGACCTTTGACACAGAGGAAGAGGTTATCACAAGAGCTAACAATACTGAGTATGGACTGGCTGCCGGAATCTTTACAAAGTAAGGTGTCATCTAAAAAAGATAGGTACACAATAAAGTCTGTAAATCTGTATGGTTTCTAGAATTTTAAAGATTCATTGGAAACCCCCCCCCCCCTCCCTCCATGATCCAAAAAAAAAAGCATGCAATTTAAGGTAGCTCACTACACCAAGGCTTACACTCCTCATGACACAATGTTTTAAATGTTTTGTAAAATTGTTTGTATTGATCGCTTTTCTTGTCTATCATCGTAGCCCTGTGGTTAAAACATTGGGCTGTTGAACTACAGATCCTGAGTTCAAATCCACCTGTGATTTTTGTTCATATTTACTCAAATAAATATTTGAAAATCATATGTTTTTATCCAGAATCACATATTTTCCTTTTCCCTTTTTTTTTTTTTTTTTGGACTTCTTTACTTCCTATATATCATCATATCTTTCATATTAGAATAATTTTGTGCTGATTTGAGAAACTCTTTCAAGGTATAGTGAACCACCCTAAGATTGATTGATTGATCATATATTGTTTAACGTCCCGCTCGAGAATTTTTACTCATATGGAGACGTCACCATTGCCAGTGAAGGGCTGCAAAATTTAAGCCTATGCTCGGCGCTTATGGCCTTTGAGCAAGGAGTGAACTTTATCGTGCCACACCTGCTGTGACACGGTGCCTTGCCCCATTTAGTCGCCTCTTGCAACAAGAAACGGGTACTGAGGATCCCCACAGGGCGCCACCTTAGGAGGAGTCCTCTAACAATATCAAATAATATATAGTGTGTATCTGTTTTCCAAGTTTGATAAATATTCCATGATTGTATATATTTTTTAGTATACTTTTTTCAGATATTCATCATTGTCTGTTTATTGAAATTATCTCAGTATTTTTTTCTGTAAATGTTTTGTTGTTGCTGCTGTTGTTTTTGTGTGTGTGTTGGGTTTTTTTGGGTTTTTTTTTTTTGTTTTGGGTTTTTTTGGGGGTTTTTTTTTGGTTTTTTTTTTTGTTTACAATTTTTGTAGGTCTATTCAAATGATTCAATTTTAAGAAAAAAATATTCAATACTTTTAAAATTTAGCTACAAAATATTGATTCACAATAATTGGAAATACAAACTGAAACCTATAGTATTTTGACACATGATTCATCAAGGTAAATCAACATGTAGGTATCTAGGGATTTACGATATTGTATTTCCCCTTTCAGTAACCTCCAGAGAGCATGCCGTTTTGCCTCGGATTTACAATATTGTATTTTCTCTATCAGAAAATTGTATTTTTCCCTTTCAGTAACCCCCAGAAAGCACACCGTGTTGCCCCAGATTTATGATATTGTATTTTACCCTTTCAGTAAATTTATTTTGTCCCTTTCAGTAAATTGTATTTTTCCCTTTCAGTAACCTCCAGAGAGCACACCGAGTTGCCTCTGCATTAGAGTCAGGCTCGCTCTACATCAACAACTACAATGTCACCCCTGCGGGCGTTCCGTTCGGAGGATACAAAAAATCTGGACTTGGACGTGAAAATGGCCCGGACACATTGAGCCATTACACACAAATTAAGTCTGTGTACATAGAGATGGGTGATTTAGATGCACCATTCTAAGATCATGTTATAGTGTAAGATTTCGGCGGTTGCATCTGTAGTCGCTGTGTTGTATCATTGTCCGATGCTGTATATATGTACTTTAAAATGATTAGATGATTAAAAACAAAGTAAGGGAATGTTCTATGTATTGCTTTTTTGAAGTCAAATGTGTGTCTTAAAAAGAAAATATTGGGATACCTTTTTTTTTTTTTTAAAGTAATATAAGCTGTCAAAATTGTTATTTTGGGGTCCCTAAAATTTAATGGAAATTTTGTAACATCTACCTTCTAATACCTGATTTTATCGATTAAACTTTTGACATGTTGTATTTTTTGCATTAATTTTAAAAATTGTTCGACAGTTGAAATTAAGTCTTCCCGTACCTTAATTTTTCCGACATTATTTCCGTATGCAATGACCTAAAGTTGAACTCATTCGGCAAAATCAAATGCGCAAGCGCAATATTTCCGGTAAGCACGAAAGATGGCTGACACGAAAGGTTCGAAGCGAGTGAGAAAGCCGACTTTGACTAATTCGGGACGAAAAAGATATAAAAACATATAACATCGTTAACAATGCCAAAATAATGATGGTAATTAGAATTTTATCTCACCTCGCCGTCCATATTTTAATGACCCGGATATAACCCGATCCACCCCGATCAGCATCAGAATCATTCGTGTCAACATCGGTTATCTTCGGGATTGTCGCCGACGATTAATCAGCTGCCGTTGTTAGGGTCAAACGGAATGTCGAGGAATATATTTTTCATCACGTAAAGGTGTGTAAACGATGCATAAGAGAGGAAATTCGATGCAGTTCTTTTTTTCAATCATATCAACGTTCATTTAACCTCTTTTAATGCCACTATAAAAAATTGCAATTTTGGCAGCTTATATTGCTTTAAGATCTATGATACTTTTAGTGCAAGCCATCCTATGCATAGATATATTTGTGCATTTATGTTTATATCTTGAAATATATCTTTCTATCATGAAACATATCTCCCACCTTTTAAAGTGTTCGTTTATGTAAAATATCATAAACACTTTTAAAAATAGCTGCAGATTTGTAGCTCCGGCGGGAAATATGAACACGGCTAGACCACAGATTTGTAGCTCTGAAGGAAAATATTAAAACGGCTAGACCAGAGATTTGTAGCTCTGAGGGTAAATATTAGACAGCAAGACCAGAGATTTGTAGCCCTGAGGGGGAAATATTAAGACAGTAGACCAGAGATTTTAACAATAGCTACAATTTGTATAAATATCAAACTATTGTAATTAATGTAAACTCTTTTGAAAGTTTTAATTTCACTATTCTACTGATCTAGACTTTATAGTTGATGAGTTTCCATGATTCTACTGATCTGCATTTTGTATTTGATTTTCTGTTTATTGTTTAACGTTTCACTCGAAAAAAAATTTCACTCATACGGAAATGTCACCATTGCCGGTGAAGAGCTGGAAATTGTAGGCCAATGCTCTGTGCTTATAGCTTTTGAGGAGGAAGGGATCTTTATTGTGTCACACCTGCTATGACAAGGGGCTCGGTTTTTGTGGTGAGACCGAAGGACTGTCCCATTTAATCTCCTCTTATGACAAGCAAGGGGTACTGAGGACCAATCTAACCCAGTTTCCCATGGGAACTTTGTATTTGGTGAGGGTTCACAGATCTACACTTTCTATTTTGTTAGGATTCACAGATCTACACTTTGTATTTGGTCAAGATTCACAGGTCTACACTTCGTATTTGGTCTGAATTCACAGATCTACACTTTGTATTTGGTGAGGGTTCACAGATCTACACTTTGTATTTGGTGAGGATTCACGGATCTACACTTTATATTTGGTGAGGATTCACAGATCTACACTTTGTATTTGGTGAGAATTCACGGATCTACACTTTGTATTTGGTGAGGATTCACAGATCTACACTTTGTATTTGGTGAGGATTCACAGATCTACACTTTGTATTTGGTCAGGTTTCACAGATCTACACTTTGTATTTGGTCAGGATTCACGGATCTACACTTTGTATTTGGTCAGGGTTCACAGATCTACACTTTGTATTTGGTCAGGTTTCACAGATCTACACTTTGTATTTGGTCAGGGTTCACAGATCTACACTTTGTATTTGGTCATGGTTCACAGATCTACACTTTGTATTTGGTGAGGGTTCACAGATCTACACTTTGTATTTGGTGAGGATTCACAGATCTACACTTTGTATTTGGTGAGGATTCAGAGATTTACACTTTGTATTTGGTGAGGATTCACAGATCTACACTTTGTATTTGGTGAGGGTTCACAGATCTACACTTTGTATTTGGTCAGGGTTCACAGATCTACACTTTGTATTTGGTCAGGGCTAACAGATCTACACTTTGTATTTGGTGAGGATTCACAGATCTACACTTTATATTTGGTCAGGGTTCAGAGATCTACACTTTGTATTTGGTCAGGATTCACGGATCTACACTTTGTATTTGGTGAGGATTCACGGATCTACACTGTGTATTTGGTGAGGGTTCACAGATCTACACTTTGTATTTGGTCAGGTTTCACAGATCTACACTTTGTATTTGGTCAGGGTCACAGATCTACACTTTGTATTTGGTGAGGATTCACAGATCTACACTTTGTATTTGGTGAGGATTCACAGATCTACACTTTGTATTTGGTGAGGATTCACAGATTTACACTTTGTATTTCGTAAGGATTCACAGATCTACACTTTGTATTTGGTGAGGGTTCACAAATCTACACTTTGTATTTGGTCAGGTTTCACAGATCTACACTTTGTATTTGGTGAGGGTTCACAGATCTACACTTTGTATTTGGTCAGGGCTCACAGATCTACACTTTGTATTTGGTGAGGATTCACAGATCTACACTTTATATTTGGTCAGGGTTCACAGATCTACACTTTGTATTTGGTCAGGGTTCGCAGATCTACACTTTGTATTTGGTCAGGGTTCACAGATCTACACTTTGTATTTGGTGAGGATTCACGGATCTACACTTTATATTTGGTGAGGATTCACAGATCTACACTTTGTATTTGGTGAGAATTCACGGATCTACACTTTGTATTTGGTGAGGATTCACAGATCTACACTTTGTATTTGGTGAGGATTCACAGATCTACACTTTGTATTTGGTCAGGTTTCACAGATCTACACTTTGTATTTGGTCAGGATTCACGGATCTACACTTTGTATTTGGTCAGGGTTCACAGATCTACACTTTGTATTTGGTCAGGTTTCACAGATCTACACTTTGTATTTGGTCAGGGTTCACAGATCTACACTTTGTATTTGGTCATGGTTCACAGATCTACACTTTGTATTTCGTGAGGATTCACAGATCTACACTTTGTATTTGGTGAGGATTCACAGATCTACACTTTGTATTTGGTGAGGATTCAGAGATTTACACTTTGTATTTGGTGAGGATTCACAGATCTACACTTTGTATTTGGTGAGGGTTCACAGATCTACACTTTGTATTTGGTCAGGGTTCACAGATCTACACTTTGTATTTGGTCAGGGCTAACAGATCTACACTTTGTATTTGGTGAGGATTCACAGATCTACACTTTATATTTGGTCAGGGTTCAGAGATCTACACTTTGTATTTGGTCAGGATTCACGGATCTACACTTTGTATTTGGTGAGGATTCACGGATCTACACTGTGTATTTGGTGAGGGTTCACAGATCTACACTTTGTATTTGGTCAGGTTTCACAGATCTACACTTTGTATTTGGTCAGGGTCACAGATCTACACTTTGTATTTGGTGAGGATTCACAGATCTACACTTTGTATTTGGTGAGGATTCACAGATCTACACTTTGTATTTGGTGAGGATTCACAGATTTACACTTTGTATTTCGTAAGGATTCACAGATCTACACTTTGTATTTGGTGAGGGTTCACAAATCTACACTTTGTATTTGGTCAGGTTTCACAGATCTACACTTTGTATTTGGTGAGGGTTCACAGATCTACACTTTGTATTTGGTCAGGGCTCACAGATCTACACTTTGTATTTGGTGAGGATTCACAGATCTACACTTTATATTTGGTCAGGGTTCACAGATCTACACTTTGTATTTGGTCAGGGTTCGCAGATCTACACTTTGTATTTGGTCAGGATTCACAGATCTACACTTTGTATTTGGTGGGGATTCACGGATCTATAATTTGTATTTAGTGAGGATTCACAGATCTACACTTTGTATTTGGTCAGGATTCACAGATCTACACTTTATATTTGGTCAGGATTCACGGATCTACACTTTGTATTTGGTGAGGGTTCACAGATCTACACTTTGTATTTGGTCAGGTTTCACAGATCTACACTTTGTATTTGGTCAGGGTTCACAGATCTACACTTTGTATTTGGTCATGGTTCACAGATCTACACTTTGTATTTCGTGAGGATTCACAGATCTACACTTTGTATTTGGTGAGGATTCACAGATCTACACTTTGTATTTGGTGAGGATTCAGAGATTTACACTTTGTATTTGGTGAGGATTCACAGATCTACACTTTGTATTTGGTGAGGGTTCACAGATCTACACTTTGTATTTGGTCAGGTTTCACAGATCTACACTCTGTATTTGGTGAGGGTTCACAGATCTACACTTTGTATTTGGTCAGGGCTAACAGATCTACACTTTGTATTTGGTGAGGATTCACAGATCTACACTTTATATTTGGTCAGGGTTCACAGATCTACACTTTGTATTTGGTCAGGATTCACAGATTTACACTTTGTATTTCGTGAGGATTCACAGATCTACACTTTGTATTTGGTGAGGGTTCACAGATCTACACTTTGTATTTGGTCAGGTTTCACAGATCTACACTTTGTATTTGGTGAGGGTTCACAGATCTACACTTTGTATTTGGTCAGGGCTCACAGATCTACACTTTGTATTTGGTGAGGATTCACAGATCTACACTTTATATTTGGTCAGGGTTCACAGATCTACACTTTGTATTTGGTCAGGGTTCGCAGATCTACACTTTGTATTTGGTCAGGGTTCACAGATCTACACTTTGTATTTGCTCAGGATTCGCAGATCTACACCTTGTATTTGGTCAGGATTCACAGATCTACACTTTGTATTTGGTCAGGATTCACAGATCTACACTTTGTATTTGGTCAGGATTCACGGATCTACACTTTGTATTTGGTCAGGGTTCACAGATCTACACTTTGTATTTGGTCAGGATTCACAGATCTACACTTTGTATTTGGTGGGGATTCACGGATCTATAATTTGTATTTAGTGAGGTTTCACAGATCTACACTTTGTATTTGGTCAGGATTCACAGATCTACACTTTATATTTGGTCAGGATTCACGGATCTACACTTTGTATTTGGTCAGGGTTCACAGATCTACACTTTGTATTTGGTCAGGTTTCACAGATCTACACTTTGTATTTGGTGAGGGTTCACAGATCTACACTTTGTATTTGGTGTGTATCGGTAAGTGGACCATGGGCAGGAAAGATAGCTATGTACTTTCTGATCTGAAAAACATTGAGGAAGGTTACACGGAGATACTGTACTCTTGGAATGTGGGATGCAAAATGTGAGACTTCACTTTCAAATATTTTCATTTCCAATGTTCCTAATGTCTTCCATATCTTTACCAGTTGCATTGACGGTCATTTCCTCATGAATGTGATTAATGTGCGTATGAATATTGATAAATTTAGTCGATTAAAATAGCTTCTGTGATTTCATCACTTTCAGTGTTTCTATTAGTACTCACTGAAAAACAGCTTGGAATATTTGACAGCAATGAAAGTAAAATGTAAATACCAAAAATAAATTTCACCTTTGATAATGCATGGACATGAGGCATGAACAGCAACACTTCACGCCAGCATGCTTTTCATGAAGATGCATGGTGCAGTACCGTATTCTTCTATTGATGTGATGATTATCAGCTAACCTGAGCTGAAAACTCAAATGATCCTTTCTGATCACCATTTTTTTCTCTGTCCATCCATCAGTCAGTAAACTTTTCACATTTTCATTTTCTTCTCCAAAACTACTTGATCGGGGGTATATGTTGTTTTGTCCTTGTGTGTCTGTCAGAAACTTTAACTTTGCTAGTACTTTTGAATGATGAGAGACAGGGCTCTCATATTTTATATGCTCATTCCTTGTGACAAGACCTTTGGTACCAAAGATTTAACCTTGTTACCTTGACCTTGGAGTCTGACCTACTTGTAAGAAAACCTAATCTAGACACAATTCCTGAACTATTTAAGTTAGGTTTATAATAATTAACTATAGTTCCTTATAGTAAGGCCTAATGTATTTCATAAATGATCTTTGACCTTGGAATCTGACCCAAATTTCAAAGTTCAACCTTACTCCCATTTTTTTAATAGTGGGTGTAGAGTTCTTCAATGCCATATGCATTTCTTGTTCTAACCTTGTGACCTTGGTGTTTAAGAAAACATAATCTGTTATCCGTATCTCCTGAACTATTTAAGATCGGGTTTTGTTATTTGTATATAGATTCTTTATGGCAAGGCTTTTCATATGATATCACGGTCTTTGATTTTGTAACTTGGCCATGGAGTTTGGCCTACATTTATTAAAGCTGACCTATTTAACACCTCCTGAACTGCCTTATTGTAGATCTTCCATATTTTGTATAGAGATTTCAATCGCCATACATTTTATCATTAAAAAGTGAATGAAAATTGTATTTGAAACTGTTAGAAAAATACCATTAAGAAATCTAGCATCTTCCATGTAAGGTAATTCTGTAAAAGATTTTTTAGGAAAGGTATGTTCAATATTTATAACAAATCTGTGAAGTACAGCGATATATTTCAGGATTGTTTAATTGTACTCCATCCAGAGCACATGTATAGTTTTAACTATCAGTATGTACGAGGGGCGATTCAACATTTTACGAACTTTCTCTATATCTACATAATCACAGTTCAGATCAGAACGAATTTTGATACACACAGAGTATTTACAAAACTTTATATATGGTAACTGCGTATTATAGTTATTTACGTAGCCCACACCTTTGACCTTTGACCTATTAAAGTAAGATTGATACAACCATTGTATTAAATACCTGCAGGAAAAATGCCAGCATTTAAACTGGTAAACATAATTTTCTACAATTGCTAAATAAATTCAACAAATCTTTTTTGGCCTACTGTACAAGTCGAATTTTATTCGTGTGAAAATTACCCTCCCCGGACGTAAATATTACCCTTCCTGGGAGTTAAAAATACCATTCCCGGAATGGAAAATCATCCTTACCGGAAGTGAAATTACTCTTCCTAGAAGAAAAAATAACTCTTCCGGAAAAGATAGTTTCTGTGGAAACGATAGAGTATTTTATATTTGGTCTCTCCTGAATGGGACAGGAGAGATCGAAAATAAAATACCCCTTCGTTACCAGAAATTATCTTCCCAGAAGTGAAAGGGGAATATATTAGAACTCTTCAACAGCAGGCGGTTACTATTACCATACAAGATGCATACAACTTTGATGCAAAATATCAAGTTGACCGCTAAAATTTTTCTAAAGAAACGCAGTTAGATCGTAACATGAGATTATTCAAAAATGGAAACAAAAGAAACAATCTAATTCAAATACTCATTTTATAAAAAAAGCACCAATGTATCGTTTACGTAAAAGCACGTGGAACGTATGGTTTTTCAAAAAAATATAAAGGGATAAAATAGCATTCAAACATATAACTGCACCAATACAGTATGGAATTTATTTTAATTATTAGTATTTGAAAAAAATCTATAGTAAATGCTTGAAATACAGGTGTTTAGAAATTCGGTGTGCTTATCATTGACGGATTTAAGGTGAGCATAGGACGCATGCCTCCCCCTAAAATGTTCTGGAACAGAGTTCAAGGCAGTCGTGTCTTTAATGCAGCTATGTTTCCTTTATCATAATGCAATTCAAACTCGCATCCACATAAATAATGTCGATCAGTTCATTAAAATATCTTTTTAAAAAGCTTGCTATTTCTTCAAATCATTTGGTGGTAGTTGTGTATTGAAACGTTACCATTGTCATTAAAGGACTGCAAAATTTAGGCCAATGCTCGGCGCTTACGACCTTTGAACAGGGAGGAATATTTATCGTGCCACGGGACATCGATTTTTACGGTCTCATCCGAATTCGTTTTTAAAATTAGACATGCCAGGTAAAAATGTAACAAAACATAAAAGAAATTATTTTGAAATAAGCAGGTGCGCCTCAAAAGATTATATATAGAGGAAGTTCAGAGAAAACATTAATACAGAATAAAGATGTTCATAATGAATTTATAAATGTGCATAGTAGTCTTTATTTATTACAGATGAATTGCAAGCCGACTCCCCAATACTAATAGCTTATAGAAAATGTCTCTGCACAAGCATGTCTAGCTAGATAAAATTCTTAGAGGATTACAAAAATCTATAACAAACATTATTATTAAAGTCTGATATGAGTTTGTCAACCATTACAATTCTTTTAAAGCATCCCTCTATGTTTTAAATTCATCATGATGAATCGGATAATAGACACGTAGCCCGCAGCGTTATCAAACTTGATTCTATGAAATTGCAAAACATTATTTATTCTCAAATTAAGGTGTAACATGTGCAAGTGAAAGTTATATTGATATTACGCCAAATTTCATTATCAAAATAAACACGAATTTTAAACCATTCCAGAGGCAGTGTCTCCTGGTCACCAGGAGCCACGGGGAGTGAACACGCAGACAGCGTGCCGTGAACGCGCAGACAGCGTGCCGTGAACGCGTAGACAGCGTGCCGTGAACACACTGAGAGCGAGCTGCGAACACACAGAGACCGTGCGATGAACACAGAGAGCAAAAGGTGAACACACAGAAAGCGAGCGGTGAACGCACAGAGCGAGTGGTGAACGCACAGAGAGTAAAATGAGAACGCATATAGAGACCAAACGGTGAACACACGTTGACGGGAAATTAGTAAGTTAGAATCGACGTGTAATACCGCTCCTTACTGTGTTTATGTTCGATGTATATATTTACTGTTGATTCAAACGTCTATGTATTTATATCTACTATGTAGGAAATATGAAACCCATGCTATGAAATGATGATGTGTATGACTACCTATGTATGAATTTGTATCATGAAGAGAATTAGAAGACTGTTTAAATGTTTAAGAATGTGGTCCGATCCTTTTGGCTCTACTGTCTATATGATCAATTTAATAGTACAATGTCATTTGAAACAAATGTGTACTCTCTCTCTCTCTCTCTCTCTCTCTCTCTCTCTCTCTCTCTCTCTCTCTCTCTCTCTCTGCGTGTCTGTGTGTGTATTATGTGCTTAGATTCTAAATGGCCTGCGCACGACTGACACAATTGACAAAACCTCCACTGTAACAGATGTCAAAATCATTCTACATCAGTAATTAGATGTTATTAGCTCTGTCATAAAAGAAAAATAAGAGTTGTTTAAAACTATCACATTAACATTTGATAGAAATGATAAACAGTGTTATTATCTCACCAGTAGCAAATTTAATGTACCGTGATTTACGTCAATGATGATGTTGAGGGTAGGGTATATCAGTATATAAAACACAGAAACTGATAGATAAATCCAAGGTTGTAAATCATTGACTGAGAACAGAGCCATGCAAGTAAGACAATAATCTAAATATATCTTTGAAACACTCGTGAGGCAATTCGTTTATAATATTTCACCAGTTCGCGTTTTGTTAAACGTGTCTCAAACTAACGTACACATTTTCCTACATATTGTAGATTTGTATCATCATTTTGACTGCTTTTTTGGCACACGTATCGGAAGTTACGGGATGTTCGTGTGCATTTGTTGACCCTCAAACTCAATACTGTACATCCGCCAACGGTAAGTTCTTTTAAAAATCACACTTTACACTAATTCCCAGAAAATGAAGTGCAAAACGAAAAATTCCGTGTCTACATATATTTTTAAGATAAATAAATAAAAGGAGTCTAGATTTGTTGTCATTATTTCATAAACCTACCGAAATGTACTGAAAACACTGGTAGTCGTTTATGAAGAGTATTCACTTTAATGAATTATACCGCTTGGAATGAGTGAAAACGATACATACGTGACTGTCGCCACCTTGAATCAAATGAAGTTTCTTTACATATATGTGAATTTAAACAATTTTATATATTCATATGAACTCATTATCTATGGCACTTTGGCGCACAGGTTGATTCTGTTCAATTATAACTACACTAGGGGAAATGTATACGTCTACATGTTTGTAAATGTAATTCTAGCCAATTTTGGTAAGAAATGAAGTATACATTTCACAAATTTTAAGGTAATAATTTAACAAATTAAGGTATTTATAATTCACAGTGTAAGGGTAGAAATGATTACATGATTCATAAAGTTAATATCAGATTTAAATTAATATGAATCGGAATTATAGTATCACAACGTTGCATTACGAAAATATTATTGTAAATGATCTTGTTTTATTTGCGAGGTTTTTATATTCCCGCACTTTCACGAGATCATGGGTACACACATGATCTAGTTTCTTCTGCTCATACATACGTTGGGTGATTTAAATGAAATCCATTCCTACGAGGGTTTTTTTTTTTAAACTAAGAGCAGGCTATATGTTTACATTAATATCCATTACCTAATATATCTGACTTTGAGTAAATTTTGAGACATACCTGTATCCATAACAAACAAAAAAAAAGTCCGAAAAACTGTTTGTCTTACTTTTCGTCCTAAAGTAGTTCATGGTGCACCAATGCATCTGACATGTGAACTGATTATGTGTTTCTCTGAGTGGGAGGTTGAGACAAATGTTAGTGCAATATTTGTCCGTTTGAAAAAAAATCCGAAAAACATTACCTCGGATGGACACAGGTCGACGGAGAAACAGCGCTATAGCATAATACGTCCCATAGAAAACTCATTGTCGATTTCATAATGCTGCTATAAATTTATTCAACACACGTTATGTTTTGCAATTATGCAATCAACAATAAAACTGTAGCAAGTTCAGTAATTTTAGTTCATATATTATGTCTATATTTGTGACTGTTCTTTCATTAACACAACTGACCTTCCAGGCACTTTCAACGTTTCTTATTGAAATCGCCGTTAAAAAGAAGAAAGATAGAAAAAAAATTCATACATTTCAAGATTCTTTTTATGCATCCACACAAAATGTTTGGCTTTGATATTGGGCTGCACCTGGTAAAGCTTCTGTATAGTCATCTATAAAGCGAATTTGAGCAGCTGGTTGTATTTAATTTATACGGTATAATTTTTTTTTCAGTTGTAATTGCTAATGTTACCGGAATGACTTACGACGAGGGAATTCCCGGAATAACCGCCTCACGGATATATGACGTGGACATTCTGCATGTTTATAAAGGAGTAAGTTAACCAGATATTGATTGCATAAAAATCAAGCTTGCTCTAACTTGAGGTCTCCCCGCAACCGTGTGCGCAGGTGTTCGAAATACAAATGTTCAAATAGTTGACAGATATTTCACTACGCATTCCCATACTATATCTAAATAACCTGAACTGCATTTAACATTCAGGGCTTGACATCAACGCTTGTCCGCTTGTCCGGTACCAGTCGGAAAAAAATCGGACAAGTGAATATTACTTGACACTTCTCCAATTAAACAAGTGCTTTTTTATGTAAAGAAGTCTCCAAATAATAGAAAAAACGATTGGTGAACAGTTTATCGGTAGTTCATAGTCGGAGGCAATGCAAGAAAAAATAACTTCAATCCCTATATCAATTGTTATGTAAACTAATTGAATCACACTTGATCGGGATCGGTATTCCCTTTGCGTACTGCTTTCAATTTTGTAAAGAGGCATGGATCAGTCTTACGAACTTTGGATTCTCTAGATCATCATCGAGACGTCACTATATGAGTGAGAAATTCTCGAGCGAGACGTTAAACAATGCATAATCAATCGAACAAACACGGTCATTGATTCCAGACGGGAAGTCTAGATAAAATGTTGTTTTATGTGTTTGTTATTTTTATCATTTGGATAAGATAAATAAATCAATGAAGCAAACATAAAATGGAATATATATTAAGTAATACAGTTTTCAAAGTTGACAATATTGCCAATATTATTGGATCTTTGAATTTTTTTTCCCGAACAAGTGAAGTTGAAGTTCGGACAAGTAAATATATTTGTCCCTTTTCCAAATGGAAAAGAAGTTAATGTAGAGCTCTGACATTGTAGTATTTTAGTTTGGTTACATTCAAACGCCGTGATACATTTTATGGTTACATGACTCGACCCACGCCAGCAGTGCGGGTAAGATTGATGAGGGTAATTTTAAATCGTGTGCACAGGTGGATTAATGAATACACTGAGAGACATTAAAACCGCAATGTCAATTATTTCTTTGTCTTGTATTTATTTCATTGATTTCAAACCCGTCATATTTCTGGTATATATAATCTTTGATAAACAAAGTTTTATAGCCATCAATTTAAATTGGCATTGCTATTCGGCTCAAATATGGGTATAATTTAATTGAGATGTGTAAAAAAAAAACCAAAAAAAACAATTTATTCATTGTTAATGACCGATTTGGTACATGATTTTTGTAACTTGTATTCTGATGTACACTGTACATTATCATTCAAACTCGTAAACCATCACGCACCAGATGAGACTGAATTACCTAAGCAAGTGTCTGGAAAAAGTGGAATCAAAACTATTTTTCTGGGACTCAATAAAGGCTACCGATTTTGAAAGTAATATCTACAGTGATAAACTTAATAAGGTTTTAAACAGTGTAGGAGAATGAAACAGAAAATACCCTGTAATAAACATGATATCGATAGAGTTAATTGTGAAATTTGTAATATATTTTTTGTCTCAGCAGAAAAAAAAAACATTTAGAAGTAAAAATCAATTATATAAAAATTAAATAATACAAATAAACCATGGTTTAATAAATCTTGCCGCACACCTAGAAAAAAACCTCACATAGCCAAACGATTACACAGAAAAGCCAGGTCTGATGAAGCTCTGGGGAATCTAAGACTTAGCAGTGACGAATACAAGAAAGCCGTGGATAAATGTATTAAAGATCACAATGATAGTATCTCAGATAAACCTAAAGCATTCCAGAGAGGAAACCCAAAAGAATAGTGGAATATTTTAAATAGCTCCAGTAGGAAAGACAAAACTAATGTTGATATCAATTCCATGTTTTAGTTTATGAAGAAAACTAATGAAAGTAGCGAACAAGATGATGAAATAGATTTCAGTCTAAACTTATGTAGCAACCGATTCTGAATCAACCAATCACGTGTGAAGAAATCAAGGCCACAGTAAAACAGTTGAAAAATAATAAAGCCCCTGGTAGAGACCACATTGTGAATGAATTATCAAGACAGCTGGTTTAACCTGTATTCCAGTATATCTAAAATTATTCAATATGGTATTTGATAGTGGCATCTTTCCTGAGGATTGGTTTGTAGGAATAGTAAAACCAATTTATAAAGGTCAAGCCAACAGTAATCGCCCTGAAATTACAAACCAATTCTATTACTTCGTTGTCTGGGAAAACTTTTTACTGGTATATTGTGTGATCGTTTAGATGCCTTTGCGGATGAAATAGAGTTAATCAGTGAAACACAAATAGGATTCAGAAAGGATTATTGTATAACTGATAATATATTTGTGTTAGATTTTCTCAATAAATATACATTTAGTAATAAAAAAGTATATTGCGCATTTATAGATTTCAAGCAGCTTCTGACACTGTTTATAGAAATGGCTTTTGGATAAAAAATTTTAAAAGGCACTACTGCTCATTTTCCACATTTAAATCGATTGGTTTTTTTTTAAACACGTATCGATAAAATAATAAAAATCATAACAATACTGACAATTTTGAACATTAGGAATACATTAATTTGCTCTAACTGTGCTATAAAGATCATCCGGAATTCAATGGTTTCTTCTTTCTGACTCGGACATTTCACATAGCGTGACTCAATACGACAACAACGCTCAAAATCACAAGGCCTCTCACCTCTAGTCGGCGCGGGTTCGAATCTCGCTCGCACCGATATACGAGAGAAAGTTTGCCAGTTTACTTTCAGAAGGTCGGTGGTCTCTTCCTGGGTACATTGTATCTGGGTTCTCTCCTCCACCAACAAAAACTGGACGCCATCAGATAACTGAAAAATTGTTGAGTGTGACGGAAAACAACAACCTATCAATCAATACGACAACACGCGTGTTGTGTAAAAACTTATTTAAATACCCCTTAAAGGAGTCCATGCTCGATTCTCGAGTAGGGGATTATTTCCTGCTTCCTATAATTAAGTAATTATAAATCAGTATTATAACGGAAAAACCTTTCCTGTCCCTATTAACCAAATAATGTATTTTTTAAAGCACGCCACGTGTTTTGATAAAAATAACACTTACTTTTAAAGTCCTGCGTGTGTGTCTCGTAGCTAGTGGGTCATAGAAATATCCCCACGTAAAGTCTAGTTTGCGTATGAATTGCGTGTCGTTCTATTCTAACCCTTTTCTTGCATAATCTGTCAAAATTCTGGGTTTAGCCATTTTACGCTTCTTCTCACTAGATTGTTTACTGTCCGTGTGCATGTGTCCGAAGACCGAAAGAGGAAGTCTCGATGTTGTTAAAAAAGGGCCTTCAAAAACTATTGATTTTTTGAATTTAAACCAGAATTTTCAACTTTAGAAATGTGTCATTTTCGCCAATTTTATACATTCAACTACGCAACACAATTAGCAAAAGCTCTGGGAAAATTGTCATTTTACGATTTTTGAACAAAATTAGCTGCATTGTCCCTTTAAACAGTAGAATAGAGGAGAAATGTTTTTAGATTTATGAAAAATATGTACAATGACATTAAATCTAAGAATAAAATAGGTGAACATATCAGAATTTTTCATGTGCAATGTTGGTTTGAGATAAGGAGAAAATTTATCGCCATTTTTATTTTCAATATTCATCAACGACCTGGAAGAGTATTTAACAAGAAACCAAATAGATGACTTTACATGACTTTACATGTCCTAGTACACAAGTCCAAGATGATATGTTTCTCATGTTAAAACTTTCTATTCGTCTTTATGCTGATGATACTGTTTTAATGTGTGAAACTGCTTCTGATTTACAACACTCGCTCAATATATTTGCCGAATACTGTAATTTATGGAAACTCGAAGTGAACATAGCCAAAACAAAGGTATTAATATTTTCAAAATGTCCTATGACAAAACGTATTTTTTGTATAATGGTATTGCTATTGAGAATGTACTAGTATCAACTATAAAATTATTTATTGGGTTTAGCTAGAGACTTAAGAATCATTGTAACCACATTGCGAACTCGTAATCATCATCTTCCCTTAGAAACCGGCAGATGGAATAATACTGAAAGAAGTTTAAGAACATGTACAAAGCGTAATCGCAATAGTATTGATGACGAATTTCATTACATTATGGAATGTATTTTTTTCTAAAACGACAAGAAAATATATCTTAAAGAAAAAATTTGTAAAAATCCCGACACTTTTAAGTTTAATGAATTAATGAACACAAATAATGTGGTAGTTTTAAAATCATTGATGAAGTTTATTAAGAAACTTTTCAGTGTCGTTTGTTCTTCCTGAATTGATATACGTTCAGCAAACTGTATGTCTATTTGATTGTTTATTGTTACTACATACGTAATAGACCCTAGCTAATTATCTTAATGTAAATATGTATACATTTTGTTTGTACCTCAAGTACCGGTGATCTGGTTTTTAAGTGAATAAATGAATGGAATTGAAGTTTCCGAGGCGGCTGCGCACACGTCTACCAAGCTTGTCCCAAACAGGTTCAATCTAGTTAAAACTTTGAACATGGCGGGCCACTCAAGCCCGTGTAATCTGTTACCTTGTCCATGGTGTTGTATCTATGTTCCAACGCAGGGTGCAAAGAGTCTTCTATATACCGCTGAACAGTTAAGTATCCGTGCAAAATGACCAATTGAAAGCAAATATTTGCGCTACCTGTAATCACTCCCCAAGCCTTGACGCCACCTCCATCAAATTTGTCTCCTTCAAACTTGTTGTCCAAATAGCATTTAGGAACGGGTCGGTATATTCGTATTGTGCTGTTCGCATTCGTAATTCGTCAGAAAGAAATATCCGTGTCGGACTTTATCGTTGATTTAACCGCTGTTGCACACGGCCAAGTCGGTGATTGTTGTAAACCTTTGTAATGTATTGTGCAAAAAATCATATGACGTTTCAATTTTCGAGAAAATACTCAACGATGAATTGCACTACCATGGCGTCGAATTCTTTGTGTTTCTTCCTTCCGGAAGCCGTGAAGCTATTCCGCTAAAGGCGTTGCCGTATGAACGACTGTTTACGACCAACATATATATTTCTGTACCTGCCTGGCTATGCAAGTGTGAAAGTATTATTTTAAAATGAATGCATTATATTGCATTTAATGCTGAATTATCAGACTAATTTTTTTCCAGTTCAATTCAAGACATTTATCAATTATACACTTTTTTTCCGAGCCAAGGTTTTATTTTTAAGCTTGATCAGAGATGTTGAGGATGAAGACATGACATATTTTATCTTTTATTTTCCACTTTGATCTGTAAAATTTTCTTGTTTTCACAAATTATATTTTAAATAAATATTTTATTGGTCAGGAATACGCCCATATAGGAAATAGTTACTGTTGTGTTCTTTTCTTTTTCTTCATTTTTTCTTTTTAAAAGTGCATCGTAACCTCCATATATAAAATATAAGGTCATCTTGAAAATTAACGGTCCTCATTAAAAAACGATATCTTATTTTGTGAAGGTTCACTACCTCCCACCCCCCGACTTAGCATTCTGAAGATTGGCAAAAGAACAATATATCCTTTTTTTCTTTCTTTGGCAAGAATTTTAGATGATTGTGAAGCCAGCACCATCTCCAATTTGCTCCCACCCCCCATCCTTCAGTGCAAAATGAAATGAATGTTCCTAGGTGTCTGATATTGGATTATTACTTTTTTTCAGACTATCGCTAAAGGACCAGCAAAGGTTATTACAGCTGGATCTGATTCTTTTTGTGGTGTAATCCTAAGGAAGAGTGTGTATCTGTTGAATGGTAGGTTACCTCAACAATCAAACTCTTTTGTGAAGGAGTATAATCATATATGAGCAGATTTGAAGTTCTGGTGTAAATTACTGGTAATAGGAGTTTCCGGGGTTACTAACGGTTTTTATTTGAATTTTATACTCATTTTAAGATTTATTTTTTGAAAAAGTTACTTGTCAAAAAAAAAAAATCATTGGATCATAGGGGTAACATAGGGTGGGAATTGTTGCAAACAGTTTGAACATTGCAGAACGTATTTTTTGAAATATTTAACATTAAGGAATTAAGGAAGATTGAAATAAGGGACAAGAGGGTTCAGATAAGTTTTAATCATAATTTATTATCAGTCGAAAAACGGGAAGGGGTAAAAACATGGTTGCCCTCACGTTAAAACGTGGAGAGGCATGTGCCCAGCTCCCTCCCCATTCTTCTCCACTCTTGTTCGTATCCTCTGACTTGGAACAAAATCATTTAACTATCATTTTAATCGAAGTACCCATACGGCCATGAAATTCACCAAAATTGTTCTCCTGCAGATAACAGTTCTAAATGGTCGTTGAATTAAGGAAGATTGACTACATATAACTGATTTATATTTTGTAGGTGATATGGAGGAGGGAAAACTGCGCATTCGTCTGTGTAGTATATTTTCCAACTACCCGATTAATGAACCAATCACAATATTTCCTTTTGATACCTACTATGACTGCAGATGCAAAGTATGTATGAAGTATTTTCCTTATATATATATATATATATATATATATATATATATATATATATATATACATATATATATATTTGGCGGATTTAAGGGGAGGGGCGTGGGGGCGCACGTCCCCCCCTCCCTAAAATTTCCAGAGATTTTTTTTTTAGTTTATATATATATATATACTATGTCAACAATGTACAAAGACTTCGTCAAGAATGCAATTTTCCCCCACCGGCGCTCCACCACTGAGACTAAAAATTTTTCTCCCTTCTTTTATTTTACAACTTAAGATATTTTATCTCCCCTTTTTATGCTCAATAAATTGTGTACCATCGAGAAGTATTCCGTGTGGTTGTATATTTATGCATAGAGGTTCTAACATGTATAGTTCTACTCGATTGGGGGGGGGGGGGGGATAAGACACAAACCCGTCACTTTCTGAAACCACCTTGATATTTTCGCTTTATTTTTCAATTTCATAAACATCCAATGAGCTGTATGGCTCACGGAAGTGAAGAAACTGGAACTGGACGGGGCAAACTGATTCTCTTGTCAACCGTTCTATCTGTACTTACTATAAATAGCGCCAATCATTTTCTGAAAAGATCAACTGATGATGAATAGTTCCTGTCCTCACTTCCATTCAACAGAGAGTCCATTGGCACAGAAAAGAGAGTTATGTTATGACAGGTCTACAGAAACACTTGAGAATTCCGGTAGTGGGGGAGGGGGGGGGGGTATACGGGGAAAACAGTCAATGGAGTGCCGGATAACATTAGGGATGTTTTTTTTAAGTCTTTGTAGAATAGAAAGGAAATGTTTAGGTACAATGGTCGAGTACCCTTTTTTATTTGACGATAATTTGATTTTCTCTGCATTTGACATTAAATTGAACTTTGCCATAGACTAAGTTAAAGTGAGATCGCACCAAATGGCGTCCTAGGAATGAATTTTTACAAATGTAAACTGTAAAAAGTGAAGGCAATTTCTTCTTTACGATATCGAGCAAGTTTAGACAGATCGCGTTTTGCGTTCACTACCCAAATATACTTTAAATAGTTAGTACTTTCATTTCTTAAAGAAATTATTTTGAACGTCTGTGTTGATCGTCCCAGAGAACGTGCTACTCATCACAGTGAACAATCTATTAAAATTTAGATCGTTTGATTCGCTCACTTATGAGCACGACACAAAGCGGAGCGGATCAAAGGGTCTAATTCTAATTAGATTGCACAATGTGCAGAAAAGGACTGTGCACGTGTAAGATCCAGTCACCCGCCGTTGATCATCATGACATGAATATATACATAAATCATTTGATTGGCACAGAACCACATTTGTTCTGGTGTAAAAGTTTAAATGGCGTCATCATTTATATTCATGATACGCTGTCAAGGTCAATCCAAGATAAACGTCACAATATCTCGATCAATCAGAAATCATGAATTCTTAGTCTCTTCAATGTAACAAGATACACGTATATAGTACATTGACTTTAATATTTTTTACCAACTACTACAGATTTATCATGTTGGTGTGTTTTGATTTAACACCATTTCCTGCATCAATAAAATTATCCTTCTTACGAAGACACGGATTATCCTCACAATTCTACATCGGAACATAGGTTGAAAACAAATAATAGTAACAATAAATGCGGGCGGACAATACTGCATTATTCATTACAGGATACCCCCAGTTCGTGTTTGTTTCGATTATTGTCTTCAATTCTTTGTAGTCTGGTTTTCAATGTCTATGATTATGATTGTGGTATTTACAGGTAAAATACATGATTTCGGAAGCAGCAGAGAAAAACACGTGTATTGCAGGAGAAAGGGCTCGCCGTTGCCCTCCAGAATCCGCGGGCCTTGGTGACAGACCTGAGTGTCGGTACAACGAGGATAAAGATGACTGTGAATGGCAATGTTAAACCTCTGCTGCACATTATCTAAATAGCAGTTGTTTTACATGTGTACATCTATATAAACAATGAATATAAAACTCTAAATCCTGGCGTGTTATATATGCTCAGTCTCTCTATGAAATATGTGTAATCATGACATTATGCACAAGTCTAAATACCTAGGTGAATATAACGAACAGTGATCAATACCATAACTCATATAAAGCAGGTAGGGCAAACACGGACCCCTGAACATATCAGAGGTGGGAGGAGCTTCCGTGGCCGAGTGGTTAGAGCATCGGGCTCAAAATCACAAAGCCTCTCACCTCTGTCGGCGCGTGTTCGAATCTCGGCCGCGGCGTTATGTGAGCAAGTTTGCCAGTTTACTTGCGGAAGGTCGGTGGTCTCTTCCCAGGTACATTGTATCTGGGTTCTCTCTTCCACCAACAAAAACTGGACGCCACCAGATAAGTGAAAAATTGTTGAGTGTGAGGGAAAGCAATAAATAATCAATCAATCAGAGGTGGGATCAAATGCCTAGGAGGAGAAAGCATCCCCTTTCGACCGAACATAGAAAGGAGTAGTTTTGTGAGAGGTTCGTTGTCATGGAAAGTAAACTTACCAAAACGTGTGTGTGTGTGTGTGTGTGTGTGTGTGTGGTATCTACTTGTATTGCGTGCCCATTACATGTATGGCGTTTGGTAGAACTCGCTGTACTGTGCATGTTCATTGTCTGTTTGTTTGTTTGTTTATAGCCGCCTGAGCAATTTTCCAGCTATCCGGCGGCTGTCACCATTACCGGTGACAGGGCTGCAAAAATAGGCGTATGCTCGGCACTCAGGGCCTTTGAGCAGGGAGGGATCTTTATCGTGCCACACCTACTGCGACACGGGACCTCGGTTTATACGGTCTCATCCGAAAGACCGGCACCCACGTCCCACAGTGGGATTCGAACCCCCGACTCAAGGATCATCAGATCTTTGAGCCCGACGCTCTAACCACTGCGCCACGCGGGCGGCTGCATGTTCATTGTAACTATGTACAACTTTGCTAAATGTTCAGAGGTATGCCCAATAGATATGTTGACATTGTGTTCACTCTGAATCACCTACACAAAGTTTCTCTTCCCTGTTTACATTGTCAACATCGAGGTGTTGATAATATCGTGTCGACATCACGCCCATCCCAAACCTTTCTACATCAACGTCATCCATTCTAATAAAATCAAACCTTCACTATCTCTTTTGTCGCGACAATCAAAAGAAATAAGAACTGAAGAAGGTTTGATTTTAATAGACTGGTTGTCATCATATGTTTAATATATCGTGTCGACGTCATCTCTTCACATGCCCGTCAACGTAATGTTGATGTCATCACGCCGAAATTGTGTCGACGTTCTTCTCACCAAAGTGCCGTGTGTAATGAATTAATAACCTCATTATAATGTAAGTATATTAAGAAAAATTGAAAAGTAAAAAAAAATGCAATTAAAAAGAATATTATTTGTTTGATTACCCATATATATGCAGAATTCCATAAGAATTAGATGATCATTTTGGTGTATGTAAAATATCAAATCATATCTCATAATATAATCATTCTCAATACAGATGGTAAAAATTCGTATGCGAATTGTTTATCTATATGAGCTAGATGGTATTTACGTTGACCTTTTAAACTATCAATTTAGTCTTATTTGATTCAAAATTACTTCTGTTATCATTAAATCTTTACAACAGCTGTACTAATTATAAAGTAAAATAGTGGGATTTCAACATAGATAATCACATAAATCATCGCTTTATCTCCCTATGTATCAGATGTGACCTTCCTGCATCTACAATGTTAATAAGTTGTGGTCAAATTTCGCTCTTGATAATCAAACACTTTACAAAAGTTGGAAATAATCCGTTTTGCTTCGGGGTGTAGTAGTTTAACGATGAAGCATTAAATTACTCTCTTCTACGTAGTATGAAAAGTGGTGAATTTTCATATTTGTTCCCAAAATATGTAGAAAGTTTTGTCCGGGGAATTTGTAATATCTGATGTGGCCCGCCTGAGTTCTCCAGCACATCACAGTTCTTCAGATAGAGAATGTAACACTGGAGCCTGGCCACAGACTGAGAGTTTTTGAACAGCTGTACAAAATGTTTCTGCTATACGTGGCCAGTAGGTTGTGATGATATTGGAATCATTCTATTTCGTGAGAGCTAAACTTTTGTGGATACTCCACCCTCACCCCCGACTTATTCAACTAAGCACAGTTTTCAGAGTTTGCCTCCTAACAGGGAGCTGAGGTCTTGAGTTTCATCCCCGCGCGTCTCATGGCGTCGGTGGCCTAGTGGTTATGCCGTCAGACTCTCGACCGAGAGGTCGTGGATCCGAATCCTGGGTGCGGCAGGTCTGACGTTGTGTCCTTGGGAAAGGCACATTACACGAATTTCCTCACTCCACCCAAGTGTAAAAGGGGTACCTGGGAATAGACTGTGAAAGATATGTCAGAATGTTTAGTGTTCTAGCTGCCTTAACGGCAGCTTGCACTGAATGAGAAAGTTCTGGATTGACAGGTCTGCCGGGGTAATAATGCATTGTAAAGCAACTTTGAGCAACTGGAAAAAGTCCTATATAAATGCAATCATTTATAATTATTATTATTATTATTATTATTATTATGGCCGGGCCGAGTCAAACCTAAAGCGTTAATACAAGTAGTGATTGCTCCTTCTCCAAACGCTCGGGATTTAGACGTAAAAACCACAGGTCTTTCGGATATGACCTCAGAAACGGAGGTCCCCTGTCTCGGCAGGCGTTGGCACGTAAAAAAAAAAAAAAAAAAAAAAAAAAAAAAAAAAAAAAAAAGAAAGAAAAGCACCACTGGTACGGCGCTGAGCGCTAAGCATAATCTTGACTAAATTTCTGGTATTTTACCTACAGGTTGTGACGTCTCAACAAGAGTGGTGAAAAATTCACCAAAGGACGTAAACGAAAACAAACAAACTAAACCATTGAAAGAATGTGTACTGGAAAATCAACTTTCACAAACATGAATAAAATATTTAAAAACAATATTTAATTAATTTGATAATTAATGTTTAACTGTATGTAAAATATCAAAGATTTGGCAAATTCGTATTAAATGAATAGTCCGCAGGGCTTGATGAACTCACAGCCAGTATCTACTGAACTATGTTTTTTGTTAGGATATGTGTCTTTTATTTTGAATCATACAATGGTTAGTATTTGGGATAAGATATCCAAAGATACTCCCACATAATCCTCACTAATGGCGCCAGTGGCCCACTGGACTGGATGCTACATTTTGCTCATGTATAAATTCAATTAAATATAGACTATAAATATTAGAGTATGTATAATAATAATATACAAAAGTATACGATTATTTGTTGCACATATATATATATATATATATATATATATATATATATATATATATATAATACAATATGTATAATAACAGTACAATTATTTGTTGCAGCATAATTTAAATCATAATATCATAAGTCTCGCTATCAGAGGAGAATATAGCTCTTTAAAGGTATTCTATCTGTATTTTCTAACGGATGGTATTGTGCTTATCAATGTTTATGAAAGCGGCTTTTGAAGTGTCGTGATACTTTTTTTTTTATAGATTTAATAACTTTTTTTCAGTGTATGATATTCACAAAGCCAGTTCGATTTGTTTATAAGAATGTTAGAAAGGTAATTTATATCATAGAAGTTTCCCGTTTCATCAAATAAGTCTTTTATATATAAGATTCCACTTTTTATGCAATTTACATCGCAAAGAAGTTTACCGTTGAATCGGGTCAGATCGTTGAACCATATAGGTTGGGATGATATGTCAACGCCAGTTAAATCTCTTATATCGTTTTGTATTTACATACATTTAACGAACTAAGTACTTCACAGCAGAATAGGGATAATGATTTAAATATTTGTTTAGCTTCATCAGTATTTGTTATACTTGTTTTAAGGAGATATTCTGGTGTAGTAAATATTCTGATAATACATGAGCTGAAAAAGGATTTTAAGGTTAATTGTTTATCATTGAAGAATCGTGTAACCCATGCAGCCTTAAGAACTTTTAATTTACAATCTATATCGACAATACCTATACCCCCTCTTCTTCTTTTTGCAATCAAAGTATTTCTTTTTATCCGTTCTCGTATACCCCAGAGAAAGTTACAAATTGTTTTCTTCATTTTTTTTTTATAGTTTCTTTTCTAGGATATTGTAAAATAGATGCGCTATGGTATAATTGTGTCAATGCTAAAGTGTTGATCACGGTAGATTTTCCGTATGTAGTTAATTTTCTTGTATTCCACATTATAAGTCTTTTTCTTGTTTATCATTTTTTTTCCTTCCAGTTATGAATGTAACATTGATTGGCATTGTGACCTATGTCTATTCCTAAGCATTTCGCTGGTGCATTGGTGATTTTAATCATATAATCATATCTGTTTTTAAAGGACCCAAATATATTCCTTCAGATTTTGTTTTATTGAGTTCCATTCTTGATACCTGACCAAATTATTCGATTATTTTAATTGCATTTTCCAGGGACCTGATATCTTCAACTTGTAAAAGTATCGATGTGTCATCAGTGCGCTAAAGGATTTTTATTTCTTTAGTCATAAAGTTATTGTTAAAATCTTTGACTTCTAATGAGTTGTTAAGTTTTTTTGACATTATTTCTACGATAAATAAAAATAGCAATGCTGATATAGGACATCCATGTCGAATTCCTTTAGTCATTTGACAGGTCCTTGACATCCATCTATTATTTTTTTATACACAGGATTGTGTATATAAGATATTCATCCATTTTATGAATTGTTAAACTTATCAAGGGTGTTAAACATAAAATTCCATTCTACAGAGTCGAAAGAGTTTTGCAAATCTAGAAGTAAAATTGCCCCTTCTTTTTATTTGTTTTCACAGTATTAAAAAATGTCTAGTAATAGCCTAGAATTTTCACCGATGTATCTTCCTTTAATGTATGTAGACTGGTCTTTGTTTATAAGTTATAAGTTTATCTATAACGTTTTGTAATCTAATTGCAAAAACCTGTGTTAGAATTTTATAATCACAGTTGGTAAGACTGACTGGTCTGTAATTTTGAAGATTATTTTTTCTCTCCCTTTTTATGTATCAAAGATATGATTGATATTTTTTTTGAGAAAAAGTCATTTCTTGTTTATCAAATGTAGTAATGAGTTATTCATAAAAGTATTTTTTGATATCATTCCAAAATATTTTATAGAGCTCTATAGGTATCCCATCTGATCCGGGGGGATTTGTTATTTTTCATCATTTTTACTGCTTGCGCGCATTCTGAAATTGTTGGGAATTCGTCACATATTTTATTTTTCTCTTGACAAGTTAACTGGGGACATTCGCAATTCTCTATAAATATTTTCTTATATTTTCATTTGGGATATGGTTTGTTGAATACAAATTTTCATAAAAATTGCAAAGTGAGATCATAATATTTTTAGTTTTGTTTATGATATTATTGTCTTCTTTTATTTCATTTACTGTATTTGCAGACTGGGTTTTTCTTTCTAGTCTTAAAGAGTAGGACGTGTTTTTTCTCTCAATTTCAATCCCATTTGCTTTGAATCTAATAAATGTACCTTTAATGGTTTAGGATATATTCCGTCTAGTTCTGCTTCGAGATTTTTTTTGTTCATATCTATTAAATAGTGCTGTGACATTGTTTCTATTTCTTCTTCTATTGTTGCTATATCTTGCTTTCTGCCCAGGCTTTTTTGTTTAGAAAACTTTATCGAAAAGTCTTTAATGATATATTTCACTTTTTCCCATTTTACTTGATTATCAGTTATTTTTTTCCAATACTTCAAGTTTCTTTGCTAACATTTGTTTCACTTTTGATGTATAATTTACATTTGGTAACACCGAGATATTTAATTTCCAGTAACCTTGACCTCTGTTTTCTTTATTTAATAATAGGTTTAATCTGACTGATGTGATGTGAACTTCTACTGCCTTGCGTATTTGAAGGTTTTCTATGGTAAACGTGTGATACATCTAACTCAATATTTTCGGATATGAAAATATAGTCTATTCTACTTTTAGGTATTCCATTTCCGTCGCACCATGTGAGCCCTTTTCTGTTTTTGTGATTTATTTTCCATGTATCAACTAAATTTAGATATGAGAGCAACTCGTTTAACTGTTTGGAGCTTTTATCACTACATGTTAATTGTGAGTTATGTCTATCTTCGTTATTCAGAATGGTATTGAAATCTCCAGCAAGTATGATATTATTTTCATTCATAGCATTTCTATAAATCCATATTTTTAATTTCTTGAAATCTATTCTAATTTTATCATCATTAGGCGCATAAACATTTACGAGTGTAATAATCAAGTCATTGACTTTAATATTAATCAACTTTTTTCTACCATCAGTAGATCTATGAATATTCATTATTTCAAAGTTAAACGTTTTATGAAAAAAGAATAGAGACTCCTCTGGTATGAGTGAAATCAGTATTAGAGTGCACTGATGAACCTTACCATCTTGCTTTAACACACTGGAATGCCTGCTCTGCAGAATTGTAGTTTTCACCAAAGACAGAGATTTGACACGAGTAAAAGTTGGACAGAGTATTTTCATCGCCGTGGAATAGAGTATAGACAGTCGGGCAATTTTTAGCATATGATAAGCATTTGTCATCTCCAGGTGAGTGATCCGGCTGAAGACAGACTTCGCATTTTGTGCAGTTGTTGGTAGGGTGGTCGGAACTCCAGCAAGTGCGACATTTTCTTTTGAGGGATTTGGGTTGGTCAAAGTGATAGATGCGGCATTGAATCCCAGCACAGAAGCTCGTGCGCGGGAGAATTTTGTCTATAGGCAAAGGCTTAATGTAAATGTATCCGTTTCCATTTAAACACTGGTCATCTTTTTTTGTTTTTTGTTGGGTTTTTTTTCTTTGTTTGTTTTTTGTTTTTGTTTTTTTTGTTATCAGGTTTCTTATTTTGTCGTACTATAAAGCGCTTGTAGGGTCAGAGCCGAGCTTCGTTAGCATCGCCAAAATTTCTCCGTTATCTACAGATAAAGACACACCTGACACAGTAATTTTAAGAACTCGGTCTTCGGATGATAGCGTAGGGATTTTGACAGTACACACTAAAGTTTTGATTGTCAATATCGACTCCTTGCTCTATAAGTTTTTGTTTACCTGCATCATCGGTCAGGTACACTCGCCAAAGATCACGGTCCAGCTAAATGCAACGTACCATGTCTCCAACTGACTGAATAACACTTTCCATAACTTTACAGTCTGAAATTCTGTTGTGTCTGTTCTTCTGAATTTCATTTTTTTTTTTAGATATGGTTTAGATAATGCTTCCATCTTGGAAAGTTTTAGCTATGATTCACGAATATCTATAGGTAAATACAGGTGAATACGCACTACTCACCACACAGGACTGCATATGACGTGAAGATTTCCAAAATAAAATATCACTTTTTGGAAGGTTGATTTCTGCACAAGAATACTCCAATATGTTGTGAAGAAGGTATAAAGATCACAAGACAGTTTAGGAGTACAAGTGATTGCGAAAACAGTCCAAAAACAGTCAAAATAGACGGAGCAGAAAAGGCCACTTCTTACCTTCGCCTAGTCACGTGACTCTCTTCTACTGAACTATTATAACATTTAACCAACATCTTCAATATTTTACTTTCCTGGTGGGGGATCCTACTGTTTGGAGCCGAGTCATTGCTATACCAATATTAATATAGATTAAGTGATATTTGACTAGCAGTTATAGATTCGCATCCTTCACACAGTGTGTGCACCCATGCTGGTAATTAACTTATAACAGCCCAGGTATTAAGGATGTTGCTTATTAGAATCTCTCTCTCTCTCTCTCTCTCTCTCTCTCTCTCTCTCTATATATATATATATATATATATATATATATATTCTGGGCTGTTATAAGTTAATTATCAGCATCGGTTCAAAGCAAAATGAATCTGCATAACCTCCGTCATGAATTTCTTGGCAACCTTTTCATGTACTCCTGCATGTTCTAAAGCCTCTGACAAAATGCCTCACTAATGAGAAAATTAAGGTAATTATGAAATAAAGCGGAAGGAAGGGGGGGGGGGGCACTAAGAAGTTGGTGTCAGCTTTGATTAGTAACGGTTTACAACAGGAGGACCTTAACGGTGAGACATCTTGGCACGTGTCAGTAGTCAGCGGAGTGTCCTAGGGGTCATGTGCTTTGGCCCCCTTTGTTTTTAACTAAATAATAAAATGCTTTCTTTGTTGTTTTATCGGGTAATGAAGGTAGCTAGCATTGCAGAAAATGGTAATATTTACATTCACTGAACTTTTTGTAGCTAAAGCGGGCTATGGTTTTTTTTTCTTGCAATTTTTCACCCTGACTCAATGTCGGGGATTAAGTCGCATTCTCTTTCCAGATTCACGTAAAAAAAAAAGAAAAGAAAGAAAACTCTTAAAGGTCATGAACTCGAAATGTAAACAGGTATTATCTAATGCTTTCATGACTCCTGATCCCCCCCCCCCCCTTTTCCCCTACTCCCTACCAAACTCAGTTCAAATCTTAATCTCGGCGAATCTTGTCGAGATTATTCAAAACCCTGATCTTGTTTCTGTGTAATTAAGTTATGATATCTGTATAATAACCTTCTTCTGGTTGATACTTTTTCTCAGTTTTTTAAAAGAAATATTTTATTGTATTTTATTTCATTTTTATACAATGTAGATAATTAGCAGTCTATATACGCCGTTAACTAGTCATCAGTAAATGGCTGATGAGTCATGAAATTCAGCATTTTACATGTACTAGAAAAAATAAGAGTTATCTCTCTTTTCCTTGGACATCTCTATTCTGGGTCGAGATTGACTATGTTTCTTCCAATTCCTCTTTGGGTGAACTTGCTTTTCCAATTCTATATTTGATATATGAGGTGAGAGGAGCATCAATATTCAATTACAGCTATTTTTTTTTTTTTTTTTTTTTTAAATTTACATCACATCTTTTTGTTAATTTCGGGATTTTGTATTATTTCGGAATAGTTTAACATTTATCGAGCGATGAGCGTATCCTGTATGATAATTTTGATTTTGGTCATGTAAAATGCAATGAATTATGAATTTGCGTATCTAGTTTAGAAATGGACGATAGAAGCTTTCCAAATCCATTCAAAGATTTAGCGCCAAATGAGAAAGAGAGAGAAAGTATACCAAATGTGCGTGACTACGCTCTACTCATTGTTTTAAAACCTCTCTGAGTTTAGTCGTGCGTCGTGTGCACAAGGGCTCTTGACGAATTGACCCTCTCTATTCTATATCTTTAGATATAGATGGTGTTAATTTTAGTCAGAGAAAAGGTTCGTGACGAGCCCCTGTGTCGTGCTGTAACAATTGACCATTTACACTTGATAACTACCATTCCAATTCTTTTCAAATTTGGTATGAAGCATCTTTGGGACAAGGTAACATAAATTGTAAATTTCAAGATTCCTTTACCCCTGGGGCCTCTAGGGGCAAAAACTGTCAAAATTGGACCATTTGTTTAAAAAAAATCGTCTTCTCTACAACTGTACATGTGCAAAATAAACTAAATATTTAGTGATGGAGAGCAGGAAAGCCTCCACCAAAATTTTTAATTTCATATCCCTGAGGGTAGAGGTTTTGACTACAAGGGGTGGGGGAGTAAACTTGGTATATAGTACGTTTAAAAACATCTTCTTTAATGCTATTGATACTAAATTGAAACATAAGGGATGTTTAGAATGTGCAGGTACCTTTTTACCAAAATTATAAATTTCCTGATCCCAGGGTCAGGGGTTTTGGTATCAATGTGGAGCCAAAATGGTCAGTGATTAAATGTTTTTTAAGCACTTGAACATTTTTAACTTTCTCTTGATAACTACTTTTTTTAAGATGTCAAGCTTGCTTGAGAGCCTTCTAGCGATCCTGCAGAGTTTGCCTCTACACCACCTTTCAGCCCATCTCAATGGGCAAAATCAAATACAGTCTTTTGATATTGAACATTTCTTACAATTCAAGACTTTGAAACAATGAATTTAATTGATATTTGAACAACTCTGGTATGTCTTGTTTTATCTCAGATATTTGTATGATTAAATCAGATTAATAGATTGTATGATTAAATCAGATTAATAGATTGTATGGTACCCTTAGAGAAAAGAATCTAAAGGTTTTTATCATGCGACAATCATATCACCCTCTTTACATACCTCAAATGATGAGAGATGCACTTTGTAAAAGAAGGGTATTTAATTTGGTGAGGGTGACAGTTTTGTAATGTATACCTTTTACATGTTACAGCTTATAGACCCTTATAAAGAGAGGTTTACAAAGAAATATCAGCAGTTGCTTGAGGCTGTAAGAAGTGGAGTAGAAGAAGAGGATGATCGGGATTACACTGTGTATACTGGTTCAGGAGGTGGGGTTGCTATTTCTTAAGACTGAGTGCAATAATAACTATATCTGGCCTTGCATTGTAACAGCATTTGCTACAAACATTTTTTTTCTCTTCAAAATGATGGAAATGAAGCCTAAAGTTATCTTTTTATCTGTAAAATGAATACATTTTACTTTATTGAATGTGATTTAAATATATATTCCCATAAATTCTCAACTAAGCTAATCCAAACCAATGGGGAAAATGTATAGAGTTAAATATATAGAGAGGTAATATATTTCAATATTTGAATGTCATATAAAATTCTTAAGTCATATTTTTTTTATGAATTTCATTTCTGTACTTTTTACAGCCAAACTAAGCCAAATAATATATAGAAATCCATGCATCCTTTTTCGTTTGTATCAAATGTTCTTTAAAAACTTCCCATAGGGATCCAGGTTAGAATAGGTCCCCGGTACCTCTTGCTTGTTGTAAGGGGTGACTATTTGGGGGTGATCCTTCAAGTGAGACTGCGAAAATTGAGGCCCCGTGTCACAGCTGGTGTGGCACAATAAAGACCCCTCCCTGCTCAAAGGTTAGTAAGTGCTGAGAATAGACCTAAATTTTGCAGCCCTTTACCGGTAATGGTGACATCTCTCTATATGAGTGAAAAATTCTGGAGCAGGATGTTAAACAATATACAGCCAACAAACTTTTTAAAAATTCTTTTTCATTTCTGTATTGAAATACTGATATGAAAAATTTTGATTTATACAATATGGTAACTTATATTTATATCATTATTTCCATCATATTATATATTACATAGATTCTATAACTTTTATTATTATATTATTTCCATCATATTATATATTACATATGTACTATGATTTTATTATTATATTATATGCAATATATTATATATTACATATGTACTACGATTTTATTATTATATTATATTCCTTGTATTATATATTACATATGTACTATGATTTTATTATTATATTCCTCGTATTATATATTACATACGTACTATGATTTTTATATTTTATAGGAATTGCCTTACTTTACTTTCATCTGTACGAGATACACAAAGATGTCTCCGTTCTCAACATGTCACTCGATTATATCAAGCAACCATTACGTCATCTGAAGGGAAGAAAACTGACTTTCCTGTGTGGTGATGCTGGGCCCTTAGCTTTGGCTGCTGTGATCTACTCATTGCTTGACAAGCCCTCAAAATCCCAACAGTATCTTAAAAGGTACATGGACAGTGATTATATATAACCTCTATAATTATATGTCTACATTAGTATGTGTACACACCATTGATGACATAATATGTGCACATGCTATAGATGACAGATATGTGTAAACATTATTGATGACATGTGTACACACACTATATGTCCACAAAACATTGATTAACTGGTCATAGTAGAAGTGAGAATCACAGGTCTTTCAGATATGACCTTAAAAACGGAGGTCCTGTTTCACAGCATGCGTTGACACTGCTATGGTCCTGAGTGCTAAGCATAGGTTTAAATTTATGGTACTTCACCAACAGCTGGTGACGTCTTAATGTGAGTAAAAAATGTTCGATGGGATGTAAAACAAACAAAGAAGCATATGTTGATTACATATATGTCCACGCACCAATGATTCCACATATGTGTACACACTGTTGATTACATATTTGTGTGTTTATCTTCTGTTATTATGCACACAGTCATCATTTAATATATTTTGACTAGGTTGACTGATCTCGGAGCAGAGGTTTTATCAAACCATCACTTACCAGATGAGCTTTTTAATGGCAGAGTTGGGTATTTATATGCCCTCATGTTTGTGCAAAAGAAACTTGGTGAAGATGTTTTTGATAAATCTATTATTGCAAAGGTAAATGAATGCTGAACACTTGTAAAAGTAGTTCAGTGCAGATGCTAAAGGATTATACATGTATGATGATGCACTGAGTAAAGTTTTAGGGCGCTGTCATATGGCAGGTGTCTTGTAGTATTCACTCTGCCTCTTTGCCCATCTGTTTGTCTGTTTATCAATTAGCACTTCAGTTTTCTTGCTCAATGGGAAGATTTTCTTAGATCTTACATGTAATACTTGGATTAAGCAGAGGCTGACACCTTTTCGATTTTCATATAAATCAGATTTGTCATGGCAGAGTTAGGTGTATGAGACTTGATTTTCTTTTTTTTCTTTAATATGAATTAAATGACAGAATGTAATATCTGCTAGTCATAAATAAATAAAAAAAAAAAAGACATGCTCATTCATCTACCTGACCAGATACTCATAATTCAGTGGTAGAGCACCAGATGGATATACTTATTGTCAGGCACTTTGTGACTTGTCAGTTTTCTGGTTGTTAATGAAGTAGATTAAAACAACCCATCTTTATTGTCAAATTATACATATAGACTCTATCGTACATCTATATAGTCCAAATTTTACATAGGACCCAAAGTACATGTATTATATAAGCATGTGTAATTATGTACATAAAGTTGTCACAGAACCACAGAAATTATTATCTTTTTTTGTTTGTTAATTTCTGCTTGAATAAAATGTTTACCTACTATACATACAGAGTTATTCAGTAGTAGCTAAAGGAAAAATATGATGAAATAATAATAATAATAACAACAACACCAAACGTGTATCACTACATGTATAACTTTATAGTTAACTAATACACATGGATTTTTTTAAAAAGTAAAATATTTTTCACTAAAGATTGTGAAGGCTGTGTTAGAGTCTGGAAAAGCTTTAGCCAAGCGTGACCATTGGCAGCATCCACTGGTGTACCAGTGGCATGAGAAATACTACTTTGGGGCAGCGCATGGAATGGCTGGCATCCTCTACATACTGCTACAGGTCAGAGGTTTACTGGAATCATCTGCATTCGATCCATGTCTGTGGACTAGCTGTTATCAGAGTTTCTATCTTATAATACCATGCGTTATGTTGACTGTTTATTAGATTAGATAGTTATTGCACTAACTGTTTATTAGATTCCAACAAATTTTGTTTTTCATTTTTAATGATCAAAAGCTACTGTCTAATGTGTTTAAAAGGTTTTCAAAAAGTTTAGGTTATACATTATGAAAAAGTTCATTAGACAGAATATATTATTTGTTGTGTAAATAGAGGTTGGCGTATGCTATTGTTTACAAAATTTTGAAAATGTGTGGTTATCAATCTAAATTTATGATATATATCACTAAGTATTCTTTAGGTAAAATGTGCCATTTAAAAGTTTAAGTTTTGTCTGTACAAAATTGGATGCTTTTAATTTCAAAATTAAAATTCCATTAGTTAGTTTGTAAACAAAAACAGCTCGAATCTTGTTTACATAACACAGAATTAAGGCTAAAATATCGTTTTTGATGAAGAAGGGTCCAAATTTGGTTGTCAACTTTAGATCAAATTATATTTTTAATGTTAAACATCAAAAATAATTATATATGTATAAACCAGCCCCTTTGTTTTTTTATCACATTAATAGTTATAACATTAACTGTTTATCAGATCAAATTGTTATTGCGATAATTGTTTATCAGATTAAATACTCGTTACATTAATTGTTTATCAGATAAAGGAGCCGTCTCTTCAAGCTGAGATAGACTCACTTGTGAAGCCCACAGTAGACTATCTGTTGTCCCTTCAGTTTCCTTCTGGAAATTGTCCCTCTTCATTTACCAGCATTGACAATGATAAGCTTGTTCATTGGTGTCATGGAGCCCCTGGGTGGATCTACATGTTCATTCAGGCATACAAAGTAAGTTATAGAGGTATCCCAGAATGCTTTGGTAGTATTGTGAGTATCAGAATTTGCCAATTTTTTATTTTTATTTTTCATTATTTTTTTTTTGGGGGGGGGGGGGCAAAATTTACATGCGTATAAATGCCAAACTAATATCTTAACCTCAAACCAATATGATTTTTGTAGTCAAGGATTGGTTTATGTCATATTGGTATCAAATAATCATGGAAACCCCACATAAATTGAAGATAATTAATAACAAGAGTCTTTGGACTACTGTATGTTGGGTAATTTTGGCTGAAGATATAAATTGGTATTTTTTGTGAATGAGGAAAATTTGCCAAAAACGAAAGTGCCAAATTTCTATTAATATGAATAATACACTTGTTTTTAAAAATAGAAATATGTACACAAAGTGCTAAGATTTCAAACTATACTTTTTAGGAAAATCTGCTTAATATTCCCGACACTAAAATCACCCAATTTATGTTATTTCAGTTTTGTCATGAATGCTTCAAGTAGTAATAAGTACTGTTTATACAGTAAAATATGTTTACAGCAAACCTCCAGTGCCAGTGAAAAAGTTTGCTATGACTAGACTTCATTACAGAGTAAAACATGGTTACAGTGAACCTCCAGTGTCAGCAAAAAACAGCTTGTTATTAACCAGACTTTGTTATATCCGATAGAATTTTCATTAATTTCCTCTGATAGAGGAATCAATATCACTTTGCAGTGAGCGTAAAGTCGTTATAAGTGTGTTTTACTGCATATGGACATGAGATTGGCATACACCCGCCAGTATATAATCAAAATCAAATAACGTGAAAATATGAGACTTTGGAGCAACTCTATTTCTGTTGTATTTTCTGTTTTAATGCATTCTTAACAGTTTGCAGATCTGTTTCACAGAAAAGCTTAATATGATTGTAGTCAGAATTTTCACTGAAAGCTGAAATATTTTCTCTAAGAAACCTTTGATTATAAGACGCTGAAAGTCACTCCTATTTCGTGAAAACAAAAACAGCCAAATTTACAAATGAAATGAATAAGTAATTGATTTTTTTTTTTTAACTGTAAGGTGTTTTGTAAAATAGTTCCCAAATCATGAACTTTAGTGTATTAAATAAGCAAAGTGAAATAATCATCAACAACTATAGCAGTTTACTGTCTTCTCCATTAATTCTTTTGTAAAATGGGTCCATAATCATGAGCTTTTGTTTGTGTGTAAGCTATAAAAAGAAATCCATTAAAAGCAGGAATTCATTATATGTAGGAATTACAAGTAGGACTTCATTATTAGTAGGAATTCATTATAAGTAGGAGTTCACTATAAGTTGGATTTCATTATAAGTAGGAGTTCACTATAAGTTGGATTTCATTATAAGTGGGAATTCATTGTAAGTAGGACTTCATTATAAGTAGGAATTCATTGCAATTAGGAATTCATTATAAGTAGGAATTCATTATAAGTAGGAATTCATTATAAGTAGGAATTCATTATAAGTAGGAATTTATTGTAACATAATTCTTCCTAGAAATATTCTGACAGTAAGTACCTGGAGGCTGCTAAACGTTGTGCCAATGTCATCTGGTCACGAGGCATTTTAAAGAAAGGTTATGGACTTTGCCATGGGACTGCAGGAAATGGTTACTGTTTCTTAGCGATGCATAAACTGACAGGAGAAAAGCTGTACCTACACAGAGCTATAAAGGTATTACAGGGCCCCTCATGTCCCAAAGGTTCATTTGATCTTATCTGATCTCACACCGAAAAATTGGAGTATGTATTTTACATGTGAACATGTTGATGACTAAGTTTTCTTTAGAGACAAACAATTTACCTCCTTTTGAAGAGCTCCCATTTTATACATTTTTACAATCTCTGAAAAACTTTTGGCATGTTTCCTCATTGTTGTCTGTTTTTATTGATACTTGTTTACCTACATGATGCAGCTAGAGCAATTTTTTGATCAACATGTGAAAAAAATTCAAGTGATTACAGTGTCTTTGAAAACAAATGCCCAGTAAACAACAATAATTTGCTCAACTCATTCAGTTGTAATGTTGCTATTTTTACATACTTTACATATTTATTCACATACTGGGCAGAAATATTTGAAAACGGAGAAGTTTGATTTGTCTGTAGCAAGTATGTCTAAAGAACTGCTCAAGAACCACTGGAATGCGAAATTGATATGCAAGCATCATTAGATTTTTCATCCTATGCCCCTTAGGGGTAGGGCTGTAACAGGGTCAGGGCAAGGTTGAACAGAATCAGGGCAAGGTTTAACAGAATCAGGGCAAGGTTTATGAGAATCAGGGCAAGATTTAACAGAGTCAGGACAAGGTTTAATAGAATCAGGGCAAGGTTTAATAGTATCAGTACAGGTTACAACAGGGTCAGGGCATATGTGTCAAGTTTTGCACCCCCCAATACCCCCAAACTTTCAAAGTTTTTTGGATGTGCCTACGCAGTAACACACAAACAAGCAAAAAAAAAAATAAATAACTCAAAAATATCCACACCTTTCTACTCCTGACAATGAGTGACATTGTTCTGTTTCCTCTTCCAGTTTGCAGAGTGGTGCTGTGATTATGGAAAACATGAATGCAGAATCCCGGATACTCCCTATTCTCTATTTGAAGGTGGGTAAGCAGGTTTTATTAGTATTTATTCTGAAGACATAGTATATACATTATGACTACAACTTACATTAATCTTTTTGGTACCTGTAAATAAATTGGAACACTCTGTAAAGTATGATCAGTTCTCATTAATAGCAGATAAAGGACACTATTTGTATTTCATAAAATCAAGCTATAGATTGTGATTCTGAAATTGAAAGTTGATTAGTAAAAACCTGCTTAGTGTTTGGCACTCAACTAGAGGATCCCATAGATGATTTGCTTACGTATTTTATATATTTTTGGCATATTCAAAATTACAGAATGGCATGGTAAACACCTTTCACACACACATGTACGCGTGCAAGTGCACACACATGCACAGAGTAGATAAAACAAAATCAGCTCCTTTTTGTTTAAAACATGTCTTCTGTACCCCTTGTTAGTCATAAGGGGCAACTAAATGGGATAGCCCATCTTATGAGACCGCAAAAACCGAGGCCCTGTGTGACAGGAGGTGTGGCACGATAAAGGTCCCTCCCTGCTCAAAGGCCATAAACGCCAAGCATAGGCCTAAATTTTCACCCTTTCTCCAGCAATGGCGACGTCTCCATATGAGTGAAAAATTCTTGAATGGGACATTAAGCAGTATACATCCAACCATCCTTTTGAACATCTATTTTTAAAACCAAAATTATTAGAGAAAGGGATGAAAAAGAAGCAGCAGTATTGTGTGATACAGATACAATGCCCTAGTTTATTACGGGATTTACGTTGGGTATGTTTATCTTAATTTTATTCTCATTATTTATATATACTACTCAAAGTTTGATAAGGATCATATTTTTCAGCACTTGTAAAACTTTCAACAAAGGTGAATGGCAACCAACACAGAGTGATTTATGTTCAGAAATGTTTACTTCAAGAAATTGTGACAGAAAAATTTGGCAAACATGACATTTCATCGCATACTCCTAAGGTAAAGGGAGAGTACCCTGAAAAGCATGGTAATTTCATGATCACGGAATTGTTTAAACTCTGCACATTCCATTTCACACTGCACAAACAAGTGTCAATAGCGGGTATGGCCTCCGTTAGCTCTAATGACAGCTTGGCAACGTCGTCTCATGCTTCCAACGAGGTTTTGAATGGACGCAAGAGAGATATTGTTCCATTCTTGGATCAGAACATTTTCAAGTTCCTGGAGGGTGGCTGGTTGTACAGGACGACGTGAAATCGCTACCTGAAGCATATTCCAGACATGCTCGATAAAGTTGAGGTCTGGAGAACGAGCTGGCCAGTCCATACGAACAATTGTCTCACGTTCCAGGTACTCGTCCACCACCCTAGCACGATGTGGACGTGCATTATCGTCCATGAGGATGAAGTCAGGACCAACAGCACCAGCATATGGTCTCACGTACACATCCAGGACTTCATCCCTGTAGCGCACTCCGGTCATCGTGCCTCGCCTTAGGACATGGAGATCAGTTTGTCCAGCTCGACTGATTCCTCCCCAAATCATCAACGACCCACCACCATATCTGTCATGTTCAGCAACATTAGCGTCCTGATATCGTTCTCCTGCCCTTCTCCACACTCGTGCACGACGATCTGTGAAGTCAACACAAAACTTCGACTCGTCTGTGAAAAGTACAGGAGCCCAATCAGCAACCCTCCAATTCACATGAGCCCTGGCCCAATTCAAACGATCTGGTCTGTGTCGCTGAGTAAGAGGGATGCGAATACAGGCTCTCCGGGAACGAAGACCACCTTCATGAAGACGATTACGCACAGTTTGCGTGGAAATGTTAACTCCAGTTGCATTCAGAAGATCATTTCTAAGCGCAGTCGCCGTTGCAAACCGATGACGTCGTGCTGAAATCAAGAGAAAACGGTCATCTTGCTGCGTGGTGGACCTTTCTCTGCCGCCTCCATGTCGATGAGAAGCTGAACCATGAGCTTGATACCGGTTCCAAGCTCTGCAAACAACGCTCTGACTGACACCCAATAGCTCTGCAACGTGACGTTGTCTTGCACCATTTTCGAGCATTCTTATGCATCTGGCCAATTCTTCAATAGTCAAACGACGTCTTTGACGTTGTGGAGGCATTTTCATAGAGTAACAGTGACTTAAACGAGGTCAGATGTAAAGACAATGGCCAAATTCAAATCAACGACAAGCACTCAGAAATGTGAATAATGTGGGTACCATGCTTCACGTGCTACTCATGATCACTGCAGCATGCATTTCCCTACCTAACCTGTGTTTTGAGGCTCAAGAGGGGTCAGTCCAACACTATGATGAAATTTGCGTGTCTTATCAATTCATATATTGATTTTATAATGTAAGAACTATATGATCCTTATCAAACTTTGAGTAGTATATATGCTAATGATGCATAGGGAAAATGCTGCAAACAGAAAAAGAATTTTAAAAAAACAAACTATTGATACAAATTGGAAGATTTTATCTCTAAAACCTGCAAATTCAAACCTAATGGTGATATTTACACAAACCATAATGGTTGTGTTTTGAATTTAAAAAAGATTGTGTCCACATTTCCTAAAGGGAGGAATTATGAAGAAAATAACTGAGTAGGTGTTCCAAACAAGCACTAACGTTTAAACATTGAATTTTGACATTCTGATTAGCCAGCTGGTATTGAACTTCATACACTAATAATTTGTTTCATCAGTGGTCAGGATTGTTATAAAAATGTGGTGAGTTCTTTCTCTTTTTTTAAATTTTTTTTTTTAGGTATGGCGGGGACTGTTTATTTCTTGAGTGACATGTTGAATCCAGAAAATGCAGGCTTTCCAGCATTTGAAATTACATGACTTTATCTCTGAATGGAAATTCTAGAGAAATCTTGCATTGTTTTTGCGCGAACAGCAACGGAAAGGAATAGTAATGTGTTCATTCTTGTTAGTGTTCATTGTGTTTACTTATTAAATTGTCAATATCGCTTGTAGAATTTATTCTAGTTCATCTGATTCACTTCTGTTACTATTGCAGTTTTTGCAGTCTGTATCGTGCATCATTAACTTGTGAAAATTTTTACTTCTTCTCAGAAACTGTTTGAATTTGCGCCAAAAATACTTTCAAATTGAATCAAATTGTGGGGTATTGAGGAACCCAAATTGTGCATTTCACAGTCACTGCCATTGTTGGGCCCTTGGAATAGGGCTGGAACTAAACAATGAAACATTAAAAGTCTTTAATCCTGAACATTGGGCAGAAAAATAGATTGCATAATTGCAATGAGTATGTCGTCCTCAACAAAAATTGTGAAATACATGTCTCCTGGGAGAGAGTTCAGAGTCGAGGGCACATTTATGTGATTCATGGGGTGGAAATACATTTCAAACTATTTTTACTCCTATTCATCTCGGAAACAGGCTTGGTAACATTGAGCTCCATGCCTCTTCTAAAATTCCGTATAACGGGTATTTTATGCGGTTGGTAATTTTTTGCGGATAGGAAAACTCCGCAAAAATTAGTCACAAAAAAGCATATAAGTATAGATAGGTATAATGTAACCGCAGAAATGGGAAACACAGAATATGATTTGCTACTTTTTAGGGATCGGATTTGCAAAATTTCCACCCGCAGAAAATACCCGTTATACAGAAGTGAAATTTATGGATCAGGAATGTAAATGTAGGCTGCAGGGCGTTGCTATAGCATCAACCATATAGTTTATGCATTTATGTAATTGAAATGCTTTTTATCTACTTCTGAATATCTTTTTCTAGGAAACAAACTTGGTGCATAGTTATTATATTAAGCATGGAAGCCTGTCTCAAAACTGAAATTTATGAACCCGGGGTTTGTGGTTCAAGTTTCAGGGCAGTCCTATACTGAGTCATATGGTGGAATTTTTTTCAGATGTCTAACAGTTTCCTGTATGGTTCATAGTTATATTGGAAAGACAAGACAAGCTTCATTTTAAGTTAGCATGTCGCGATAAAGTAATATAAACTCCAAGGAACTTTAAGACGGGCATATTATGTATTCACAAAATAACACACTAGGTAGCGTGAAACAAAAATTAAAACAGGAAAATGAAATGATTTAATATTTAAAAATCTTTCTCTCTACATTTGAACATTTCGAAAACAAGTCTGATTCATTTGATGGTTAAGAACATTCCTCTGTACAGCTGAACATCTGGAAGGCAAGTTTGATTCATTGTTATATTGAGCATAGACACCTCTATAAGAACCTGAACTCGGTGGCTTTGTGGTTATAAACCTGCTTCCTGATCAGAAGATCACGGGTTTCAATCACACTTGCACCTTGTCAACTTCAAAACACAAAAGTAGGTTGTGGCTACTCTGATGCAAATTTATCGAAATTACGAAGTGTGAGTCGCAGGTCTTTTCAGATGAAGCCTAAAAAACAAAGGTACCCTGTAGGTGTTGGCACAAGAGAAACCTCACTGCTACGGTACAGGCGCTAAGTGGAGGTTTGAATTTATGGCACATCACCTACAGCTGGTGATGTCTTAATATGAGTGAAGAATTTTGCAAGATATGTAAACAACACAAGTTCTAAGGTTTGCAATGTTGCTTGTATGGTGCCCCAAAGTGCGTTTACTTGGGCGTCTTTTATTCGTAGTATATGTGAAACGATCGCACATTTAATGGTATTGATATTAAATATAAAGTGTTATTGTATGCAGATGACAACCATTTTATTATCTCATTCTAATGCAAACATTACAGTTAAGAAGTTGTCATCTATGATAGAAGGCCTGTCATAATCGGTTGTAAAACAACAAACTGTCGCTTCACCAGAAAAAAAACTGAAAGTAGTTTGATTGAACCACAGTGCTTATATCTGTTCATAGTAGTTCCTTTTCCATATAATGAGACGGTATTAAAATATAATGTAAATCATGTGTCAAATAATTAGGAGGTTTTTTTTTTTGGTTTTTTTTTTTTTTGATAATGTATTGGGTGGAGAACAAATTATTGATGATACTGCTAAACAAGAGGCCTGTGGACCACATCACTCACCTTGGTTCAGCTGTTGTGAGTTTTGAAACATTTTTCAATCTTTATTCCCATGAAAAAGTACTAAGGGGTCCGACATAACTGAACGTGAGTTCACAAAACACGGGATGCCTCAACACCAATATGGCTAACATTTCCTTGTTGTTCTGATCAAGGTCACATAGATCATGATATGAAGTGAACAACCTTGCCATAAGAAATCCCTACGACACATGAAAGTTCTACAGTCAATAGTCAGGAAGTACTGAGTAGTTGGATGTTTAAAATGTAGGTCATATATGAAGGTTACAAGGTCAAACACTGTGGTAAGAAAAGGTCTTGCCATAAGGAATACATATACAAAATATGAAAGCTCCTCCTTAAATAGTTCAGAAGATATTCAATAGGTTATGTTTTCTTAAATGTAGGTGAAACTCAAGATCATGAAATGAAATGACCTGCAATAAGAAATATACATACTAACTGTAAAAGTTGTACAGTTCGGGAGATTTTGAATAGATCTGGCTTTTTAAAAAGTAGGTTAAACTTCAAGGTCACAAGGTCATACACTAGGGTATCTCCTGAAAAGTCTTATCATAAAATTATGAAAGCATTAATTCAGATTGTTGAGGAGATATTCGTAGGTTACATTCTCTTTAACGTAGATTAAACTCCAAGATCAAGGTTGCAAAGTTAGAAAAGGTTTTCCCCACGAAGAATGGTTATAGGGAATATATAAATGATATATGAGAGCCCAATCATTCAATGTTTTAAAGTTGAGAGTAATGTTTCAAAATTTGGGTAAAACTCTAAGGTCAAGATCATATATGAAATTGAAGGTTTTGCTAGAGGAAATTTATGCAGATTATGAAAGCCCTAATTTAAATACTGCAGGAGAATTCAGTAGATGTTTTTTAAAAGTAGGTCAAACTCCAAGGTCACAAAGTTAAAACCCTGGTATCAAAGAAAAGGCCATGCCACAGGTAACGAGCATAAGGTAATATGCATAATGAGCGCCCTATCATGTACCTCTCAAAGGTTATGTGCAAGGTTTCAGACAGGTAGGACAAAATATGCCATCGACTATAGTCACATGGACATGGTATTGCCCTGGTGCTTTTAAAAAAGAATTTGTTTTAATTAATTTCTTGTAAATTACCATGTAGAAATGTGGCCACCTATTATAGTCCCACCTTACCCTCATTGGACCGTGATCTGAACAAAGTTGAATCTTTCTATGTCAGGAAGCGTTTATGTATATTTCAGCTTTTCTGGACCAGTGATTTTTTTAGATTTTTAAATGACCCCACCTGTTTTTGCCTTTTCTTCATTATATCCTCTTCGAAGAGGCATGACCCATCATTTGAAGAAAGTTGAATTCCCTTGAACCAAAATTGATTTGTGTCAAGTTTAATCGAAAACCACCCAGTGGTTCTGGATAAGAAGATGAATATGTGAAAGTTTACAGACAGACGTACGGACGGATAGGCAACAGAGAAAAATTGATCAGAATAGTCCACTTGATCTTTCAGCTCAGGTGAGCTAAAACTCAAATCTTTATACAGACAGTATTTGTCTGTCTTAATTGCCTAGGAAATCGCTACTAATAATTCAGACTTATATATGCTTCCTGCAGTACGAATGTTGACAAATAATCTTAAGAACAATACGCTCTATTCACAACATTATTAGATGTATTTTAGGTTAGTGACAATGCTAAAGAATTTAAAATACTGGAGTAGTGTAAGAATTAGTAATAATGTAAGATAACTTCCACTGAATCGTGTCTTTAATAGCTTTTCATGAAAAATGTCCACATTATTTGAAAAATACACTTAGAAGAAACTTCAACTCTCTCCCTGATCAAGCAAATATATAAGTAATGAAATCTTTTAAAGCAGAGGTTAAAACACTTACTCATTGGAATTAAGAAAATAGCAGATATTGACTTTTGGTATTAATGATCTCCGTATACTGTCACGTTTATGCATCGCTGTGTATTCATCAATCAGTACTGTTATACTAAGTTAACTTCTAAAGTACTGCTATGTCTTTCAATTGAATGCCTTTTATCGTTTCTCCATAGTCAATATTTTCATTATTATGTTATTTACAATTATTGTGTATGCCACTCTGTAAGATTAAAAGGATCCTGCTGGAAATAAGCTATGTGGCTTCCATGGGTAATCCATGATATAAGCATAGACATTTCACACCAATCAGCTGAAATAATTTTCCATTTCATCTGTTGTATAATACACTGTATCGTGCAGTTATTCTAAATGTATTATGTCTGTGATATTTTTTGTATATTTACCTATTCCTGAAAAATAAATACACTAAAAAGAACAACAACCCAAAACAAAAAATAGATGGAATTAATGACCCTGAATCGGTGTTTACAAGTCCAAGGTGGAACTGAATGGATCGTGCAGTGGAAATGCAAATATCGATTATTAATACTCAGAAAAAAAATTCCCGGTTCCAAGACTAAAGGACAACTGGCCTCCAAACCATAAACGGAGAATAGGTTTCATTATATATTTTGATTGGATACATCTTAAGATTTATCTAGCACAGTTATTTTTCTTTTTATAAACCTATTGGTTGATGAAAAATAAATGCAACCGTTTGCTGAAAATTTATTTGCTTATGAAAATTATTTCAAAATTTGCCTAAATTCGATTCGAAAATTCGGATTTAAGTCTATTCTCTATTCTCAGTGTATGGCTTTGAGACCTATATATATATATATATACATATATATAAAGATAAAATTATCCGGTCCATAATTTGCAAGAAACATCATAATAGTGAAATGTACTTTTTAAATGAACTCAAAAAGTCAGTTTCCAGTTGTCAGGGTTTATACATCCCTGCACAATAATCATGTTCATCATGTGTTCCTCAGGCGAGCGTTATGACCCATAGTCTTCTGTTGACAATCATGCATTTCCTTCATGGAATATCCCTGCCCTTGACGAGATACTATCTTCAGAATTTTTTTTTTTTATCTAATTTGATTAATTCATATGTAAAATGTTTACTTGACAATCCACGAAAAAAGAAATGTATAGACATTACAATTGTATATTTCACCACAGCAATCCATCAAGTTTTATAATCATCAGTCAGAGCTATAATGTTACATAACCGAGTTCAGCATATGTAGACCACACGTTCCCAGTTCAACGTTTTGATTAATATTATGCATTTAAGTGCACGGTGAAATCTGTATTTACCTTCTATATATTGTTTGTTGCTGAGTCTTTCGTAGATTAAAAATTGCCTGTGCCGAGATATTACCTAAAATATTAAAACAATATTACTCTAAATTACAAATATATATATATATATATATATATATATATATATATATATATATATATATATATATATATATATTGTTGTAAAATGTGCTATAATGATAAGTAAATCAGAATCATTAATGAAATATATTAGAACTAAGTTTAAGATTTTATCAAATATGATTAAATATCAAATATTATCAGTTATCAGATATTAATGAATATGTAGCATTAGAAATCAATTTTTGTACAGGAAAACACAAGTATATTCTTGACTTTTGAGACGTTGATGAAATTTTTTCATCTACCTCATATTTTGACTATTTTTTTTACTATGTGTTGTACATGTAACACTATGTTATCAATATACATGGAAAGTGTATAATGGGAATCATATGATGAAAAAAAAAATACTTCATTGCAATTAAACTATCAACATGGTGACAATTGAGTTCAAAAAATGGACCTAAGATGGGGATAATCGTGTTGCAATGCCCCTTAAAACACATATAGAATACTTTATTCTATTCAAGGAATATATTTCAGTTTTTAAAATACATGTTGGTGCGGGGCTTCGGTTTATACTTTGTACAGGGGTTCGGTTTATACTTTGTACGGGGGTTCGGTTTATACTTTGTACAGGGGTTCGGCTTATACTTTGTACAGGGGTTCGGATTATACTTTGTACGGGGGGTTCGGTTTATACTTTGTACAGGGGTTCGGTTTATACTTTGTACAAGGGTTCGGTTTATACTTTGTAGGGGGTTCGGTTTATACTTTGTACGGAGGTTCGGTTTATACTTTGTACGGGGGTTCAGTTTATACTTTGCACGGGGGTTCGGTTTATAATTTGTACGGGGGTTCGGTTTACACTTTGTACAGGGGTTCGGTTTATACTTTGTACGGGGGTTCGGTTTATACTTTGTACGGGCGTTCGGTTTATACTTTGTACGGGGGTTCAGTTTATACTTTGCACGGGGGTTCGGTTTATACTTTGTACAAGGGTTCGGTTTACACTTTGTACGGGCGTTCGGTTTATACTTTGTACGGGGGTTCGGTTTATACTTTGTACAAGGGTTCGGTTTATACTTTATACGGGGGTTCGACGCCTTCATATTCCTAAAGTAATGTGTCTCTGACTTGAAAAGTATATGAGTTTTTTCTTCTTTATCTACCTTATTATTTTGACTAAATTTCTTACTCATATGATTATACAATGTGTTGTACATGTAGCACTCTGTCATCAATTTACATGGAGACCGAAATTTCCGGTTTGAAATAAACGTACTATATTTTTATCTGTATTCATACGCCCTTTGTTTACAATTGTAATATTTGTAAGGAAATGGCTATCAATTTGTAAGAAAAAACATTGGGAATGTAAATATTTTAAGATATTTGAAAATGCCGTATAGACAATAGGAGTTAAAGAGGAATTCCTTTTACAGAAAAGTGTTCAGTAATGGTGATAGCGATTATAAAACACTGCAATTATTAATATCAAAAATATTTAATTTTTTGTACCAAATTGTGTCCATGCCCTTTTTAAGTGACCCATATCTTATTATGAGGGGGTGGTGGCAAATGTTTTAAATTAATCGTCTGTCCTTGAAAATTGAAAAAAAAATCTTTTCTCCACTGGCGTGATTTAACCTTGACTGGCGCTACAATTGTGGCGAAACTTTTCTATTTTGTTGCATTTTTTACTTGTCGTCTATACTTTTTGAATTTTGTCTGTACGTTTCGCTCGCTGTTTTGGATATATCTATGCTTATTTGAGATCAATGAATTTTCCTACCGGACTGAACACAATACGCATAGTGTTTATTTTTTCCTGATTTTTTAAACTCGTAAATATACCGAATTTACATTTATTTACTGAAGTTATGGGTGTTATTCTAAAACAAATATTCACTTTAATAATTACAATATTACTCATGCTATCAATTTCATATATTAGTATTTGTGATCGCAAAAGCAGAAAAATAAAATTTAAAAAATCCGCTTCTTATCACATGTGTAATTTTAGATATCAATATTTTGCCCCATGAATGCACAAAAATAATACATGGATATATATTACCCCACTCTACCCCATCCCACCCTTTAGAATTAAATTCTTATTGTAAACAATATGAAAAATACAACATGAGACACACCAGTGACAGTTATATTACAAGCTATATCTCAACTGGTAGCGAGTACATGCAATACTACCCACTAAAGAAATCGAATATATTCGGTTCTAGCATGGACTACGGATAAAAATTTGCTGTGATAAAACTAAGAAATTCTTTTCAAAATTAAAAATTATCTCCCTCATGCATAACTCTGATCCTTTGCCAGATATGGCTCCACTCTTTAGTATTTTTGTTTCTTTCAGCTCTTCCAAGTTTGTTCTTACTTCGGATTTCCAACAGTTTTTACTTGAGCATCACTGAAGAGACATTATTTTTCTAAATGCACATCTGGTATATCAAAATTTGTACCGTTTATGTTTTATGTACCGACGGTTCGGTCATCAGCTACATATGGTTTTGCCGCAAAGGGAAAAGGAAGGGGGGGGGGGGGGGGGTCGGAGTAACGACTTAAGTCTCAACTATTAAAACAGATGCATAACATTCTTTTTTATATCTGTTTTTGCTTTTCACATGAATTATCTGTTACGGTAGTTCAATGTTAATTTCATTTCAATAATAATAGTTATCGAACTTGAAATCTTTTCATGTTTAAAGTGACGAGTGTTTTGTTTACATTGCACATAAACCATGAAAAAGATAAGGGCGATTTGTCTTTTTCCTCTCTCTCTCTCTCTCTCTCTCTGGTATTTGTTGGTCATCATCTTAAATAAAGTAAGAACAATGATAATCATGGCGTTTATAACAAATGACAGACTCGTGCTCTATCTAACGTTAATTCTGATAGTTTGTTCTTTGCACGCCATCTAGCGTCAATTCTGTTGAAGGCTGTTATTTTTGCATCGGTGATCGTTTGTTGTACAACGGAATCTGTTAATTTTGCGGAACTTTGATTCTGTTGATTATGTTTTAAGCTATTTAGTTATCCATTTCAGTATGTTTTGAAAATCAGTTATTCGTTTTGTATTAACGGGTTTTTTTTACCCGTACTGCTGCCCTTAGACCTCCCGGTCTATCACGAAACGAACACTGTAACCACTTAGTCACCGCCAAATAGCTTAGTTATCATGCAATGTGATGATTTACTTACTTGTGATATCTTATAAGCATAATTATGTAATAATATTAAAGCAAACTTTTCATTCAAATTATACTTGACATTGAGCTGTCTACAATAGAACATTCAAATGACAAAATGTAGAAAGATAATAACCCAAAAAGTTCACGACAATACAAAGGCTGACAAAGGAAATTATGTCTCCAGGTACAAAAGAGTAAAACTTTAACGCTAAAATTAAAACATCGTGACCAAAAAATAGACGCCCATGGGGAAAGTCCCCTACATATCTAGAAACCCCAGGCTGACACATCACCTAGATTAGATTTTGTCTGAGAAATGCATCTTTGGCTGATGCAAAATTTGAAGACGAGTATGAGTACCGGTAAGAAACTGCTGTCTCAACACGAACTCATTTTCGGAAAACGTAACTCTACCTAATTACAAAAGTGATAATTAATAAATATTAAATTAATAAATTAATAAATCAATGTATCCTTCAGGTATGTAATTGATCATACTTTAGATTTAGCATTTAGTTCGTGAGGTTTCAATTGTAATTCTTTTAAAAAAAATCAACTTCTAAGAATGTTGCATGCTTACACCATGCATTGATTGTGCTTTCATTAAAATACCCGATTTTGTTATTTCGCTAAGATTTAAACAACAAATTTCCCACCAAACCAGAAAACAAAAAATGTGTTTCAATGAGAAAACAATCCATTTGTCATAAGAATTTCACAAAAACTATACATTTTTCTTTCTTTTTTGTTGTTGAATATTTGTTTTAAGGTTTTTGTTTTGATTTTTTTTTTTTCTTTATGTTTTTTGTTGTTGTTGTTTTATTTGTTTTTGTTTCTGTTTTTGTTTTTTTTTTGTTTTTTTTTTTTTTGTTTTTTTTTTTTTGTTTTTTTTTTTGTTTTTTGTTTTGTTTTTTGTTTGGTTTTGTTTTGTTTGTTTGGGTTTTTTATTGGTTGTTTTTTTTTTTTGTTTTGTTTTTTTTGTTTTTTTTTTATTGTTTTTTTTGTTTTTGTTTGTTTGTTGTTTGGTGTTTTTTTTTGGTTTTTTTGTTTTTTTTTTTTTGTTTTTTGGCTTGCTTGTTTGTTTTTTTAATACATCATATTAGTACAATCCAAGTGAAGTATACGACAATGACGTGATTTTGGTCTTTTTTGCTTGTCCTACTACATAAATTCTTAAAAGCATGCTATTTTCTTTAAATATCACATGGCTTCAGGGGGATACGTGTATAGATTCGGAAGAAGATTGGTAAATATAAATTCCTGGACTAAAACTGCATGGGCATTACTGCCTGAGTTGTTTTACACATGGTACTATATGAGAAAAAATGCAATATCGTGCAACAATGAAAATCACTTTGAATGTAATATTAGCTCTACATCTGAAAATTTGATCTTGTTGTAGAAATGTGCTATTATTATAGTTTTATATATAGCTTTAACCATTATAATCAAGAATAAAATTAACAAAAAGTTGAAGATTTTATCAAAATAAGATTTTGGATCTATTGACTAGATAGCATTATATAGAAATCACCTTTTGTACGAGAAGACAGTAATGTAATTTTGCTTCATAGTGGGCTTCTAATTAGGTTTTCGAACACAAATATTATTAACAAAAGTTTATAAACCTTATTTTTTATCATTAAAACAGTAAATCATAATTTCACAACATAAAATTTCGACACGAAAATGACAGGTAATATTATTTTTAATAACCAAGGAAAATTTCTCATCAGAAACATTTATTTAATTTTCGCTTTCCTTTCTTGTATTTCATTATGAAACTGCAATGAAAAATAAGCATATATTTTGGGCCTTAAATATAAAAATAAGACGGGAACATGTTAGTGACCTCGAGAAAGTACATCCTCATTTTCCGTGTCAAAACAGAAAAGGCTGATTAAGGTGTTCACTGCGGTTGAAGATCTGGCATGCAACAATCAAATGTTAGGATTTATTGAGATGTATTAAATTTTAACGTAATTTAACAACCAACGTGTCATAACATTGAATATAATTATGTATTTTTTCTGTAATATTTTTTCTAATTTCTAATGTTTAATTTGGACAGCAGTAATAGGCATTAAAGGCCACGAATCCCAGGGACTGACTATAACATTAAGATACGATGTTAAATGAGGAAATTGTAGAGACAAAAAACAAAATTATTTAAAAGCTTTTGCTATTGCGTCTTATATAATCTTAAAACGCAGGGTCTCAAAAACAATTGGACTTATTTCAAATAAATTTTGACACAATTCATCCTTGCATAAAGGGAATTCAAATTGGTTGACATTCCGAAGAAAGAGGAGTTAAGTACGACAAGGAAAAAATGAGGTCATTTAAAATTTCCTCAAAGCTGCTAGACCAAAAAAGATGAAATTGATTTCAAGCCTTCCTGACATATAGTCCAGTCAAATTAGCCCAAAAAAGGGTCAAACTTGCAACTAATTGCAAAAGAATTGTTTTCAATGATTTTGACCTCGCTAATATGTGTACTAAAACATATAAAAAATCTACTGTTTCAGTTGAAGTGGAAATACCATTTTTTGGGGGTCAAAAACAGAGAAAAAGAGAAAAAACGACAAAAACTGGAAATTAGCTTTCCATCATTACCTATCAAATAAGAATGCAGTTTCTTGATTGGCATTTATAAATTTTTGTAAGAAATAGAAATTGTAAAATTTCCATGTAATAATTTCACCTTTATGCCCAGCTGCAGCAAAATAGGGAAGCATTGCGTGTAGAGTTTGTATATGGAGTAACCAATTGTCTGTTCTTTTAGCTGTGATAAAAGCTTTTAAGAGACTTATCATTTCTAAGTACTGAAGCCAAAGGGCTGCTGTTCTGAAGCACTTGAGAGAGGATTTTGTGTCCGAAAGTTTCCCCAGTACTTGTGTAATGGTAGAATTATTGCACACGTCTTGTGCAGTAGCATCTCCCTCTAGCAACTGGCCATACAAGGCAGCAGCTTTCTTCAGCAGATGATCTTCCAGTTGGGCTGTGGAAACGTCTGCAGATTGAGTAAGGACGTGATCAGGGGCCTCTGTGTCAATGGGTGTTACAAGATAACCTGAAGATATATTTTGGGGCACATCATTATCAGGCAATTCGGCACCAAAGGTTTTAGCCACGAGCAAGGCATGGAGGGCTGTATCAACTAGAAAATGGGCACGGGTTGCTCGAGCTACTGCGTTTCCACTAAGAATATGGTCAACTGCATTTGACGCATGTACAGTCTCTAAAACGTCCTGCAATCCCGATTCTCTCATAATGCACCCGATACATCCTAAAAAGCTCATTTGTGTGTGAAACCCACCTAACCTGAGTATAATGGAACTTAAGTCTTCACACTGTGACTCATGAGTGACAATTGTAACTGCTTTCATGTAGAGAGGCTGATCAAATGTCAGAATTGGAGTTGTACCATATTTTCTAGCTTGGCGAGACACAAACTTCAGTGTAGAGTAGATACATGACATATCGCTTGCGTCCATATCTATCATCGGCAGAAAGGTGATGGTGGACTTCCCAGGGTAATCTCCATTTTGAGTACACTGCATCAGTCCTGACCAACTTGGAGTTGGAGATCGAACAGGCCATACAGCCTTTGAAAGAAGATCTAAACTCAAAGATGGATCTGGTACTTTCTGTTCTTTATTAATTTTGGCGAATTTCATCTGCAGTGACGATTTAGGTGGTTGCTTGTAGAAATGTATATTAATTTTCCCAGCAGTGACCAGGTCAGCCGATGAAACGTTCAGTTTAGGGACCGGTTTGCTAACCTTTTTACCAGGTGTAGAGCCTACAATAATGCCCATGCCATGGAATGTACCATACCCATCAAGTGTGCGCATATTCTGATCCACGTTGTCAGCAACGAAGTGCAGAAATTGTCCATTTTCATAGCTTGGAATATCTGTTCCTTGTGAAATGGCTGCACTTGTTTCAAAACGTTGTATCTCCGAATATGAGGAACAAAATCCTAAGGAATTCAACGTATCAATAAGAAATTTTGATGAAAATGGTGATGAAGCTGCACTCCTAAACCTATTTGTAGTGGTGCAATATGCATACGTGGCTTAGCTATCTGCATAATTGTCTGTCCAATTGATGCAATTTTCAAGTCAGGGTCCTTTTCTCGGACGAGAATCTTCAAAAAAGTTTGAAAACTTTCAGGAACGTACTGAAGATTCTTTTCAAGTGATTCAATATCTGACGACAAAGGGTACAGATCAGAAGCTAGATGAAGGGACAGGATATCAGATTTTATCAACTTAGCAGCAGTTGTAATGATGTTGAGCTTCTCCAATGTCTGGTCCACTGTTTTAGGCCGATTGTAGAAGCTCTGAAAAATTGATCTTGCCGTTTTTCGTACCGTTATTACAGTTGATTTTCCTTGTTCTTCTGTCATGATGATTTCATCCCCAAAACACTCATACAATTTCTTTTTCAAGTAAACAGGCGAGTATGCATCATCACCACAGTGGTCCTTTATTTTAGCAACAAGATCTAACAGTTGATGTTGTTTGTCATCATTCTCCTGCAGATAATTCACCACTTTAAGAAATGCGTCAGTAATATCACTGTCAACAGGTCTGCCTCTCTTGGCTTCCGTCGAAGAGGCTGAGAATATTTTAGGTATGTGTTTGCCTGTGCGAAAATTTACGTTACAAGTTTGATGATAAATGGCATCAGCAGCATGCAAATCATTTACAGCTTCTAGTCTACCATAAATTTGGTTTGCCCAAGCGTCTTGTCTTGTAGAACAGACGGATTTTATACAAGCCTGAAAATCATGAGTTCGCACAGGAAAAACATCATTCCCTCTTTTACTTTGATTAAGTTTGGCAGTTTGTCCACAAAAGAGGCAGTGGTCACGGAATGAAAAGGTCTGTTTTGATCTAAGAATTGGTGTACTATCAGCAGGAGGAATCGGCTTGCTTTGTTCTTTTTCCCTCAGATATTTGCTAATTTCAATCGCATTTGTAAATAGACGCCTACAGTCGGTGTGCACATATTGCCCAGGATGCGTGCGAAGATTGCTACCCCTTTTCTCAGCAGCAGTATTGATACCTGTGCTACCCTTCCCACGAAGACAAACTAGACCATTCTTGTCCCCCGATTCACAAATTACGCAGTCTTGTAATCTTTCCATATTCAACACAAGGTTAGAACAGATATAATTAAAATGGAAGACATTTTCTACTAACGCAACATAAAAGGTTAAATTAAATTGGTATCGTATTAGTTTTGCATATTACAGAAACCGCATTCAAGTTGCAACTAATAGCGTCACTTCAGGAGAAAGATTTACTCCGTCGGATGGGACATTAAAAGGCGCCCCGTGTACCCCAATCAATAACGAGAAAGATGGCTTTGTAACGCGAATGGGTGTCCTTACATAGAAAATAGAAATAAGCAGTGCAGTATAGAAAAAAGCCTTTTCACTTTCTCTTACTTATTAATTTTACCTTGAAGAAATGATGCTCTGCGACTATTTAGTTTTAAAAAATGTTATTTTCCGTTACATTACGGCAGCTTTCCCAAATTTTGAATGAACCCAGTAGGCCTATCTGTCTACATGACGACACGTGTTGTGACTTTACCAACCTGTTTTTTTTTTCTAAACTTTTGAGAAGCTTCAGAACGTCTCGTTTGTAAATAAATTTATAGTATTACACCTAGGCTATATTGATTCAAGCGCTTACACGCTTGTATGAACATATGTCATAAAATTCGAGCAAAGACTGATCAATGTCTACGTAATGATAATGTATACGTCACGATTTCGGTGAAAGCACGCTATGATAGCGCGGCGGTGACATAAAACAAAGGGAGCTATCGGCAAATTTGATGCATCAAAATATATTATTTCTGCACATTAGATAAAATTAGATTTTTTATATGTTGTTTTACTGATACTAAGGAATACTTTGCAAAAAAAAATTAATTCTTCAAAAAAAATTATTCTTTTGCAATTAGTTGCAAGCGAAATCGTAAATTGACTGGACTAATATTGTAGATTTAGGTTTGTTTGCATAATTAATGATGAAAGTTTATTAAAGATGCGCATATATAGGGAAAAAAACCCCATTCTTCTCAATAGCAACATGACAATGGATTGTGGAAACTAATATCAATATGCAAGTAGTAAAGAAAGAAGATTGTTCAAATCATGGTCCACGGGGTAAGATGTGGCCAAAATATGGGATCAGAGGTCTATTTTGGAATACATAAGAAACGATCTGTAGATACCGTCTTATCAAGAACAGCTGGACCATGATTAGTCATTCTAATATTGATGCATTCTCAGGTAGTATAAACCCAAGTTTATTTTATTCAGGGTCACCAGAAGTAGAAGATCGAATATTTATATAGGAATATATATGCAATTAATGAAAAAAAAATCTTTTCAAAATTTGTACAGTCACACTGAATCACATCATAATCCAACGCTCCTAGGTTACGTGCATTCAAGTTTTGTTTATGTCCCCGTTACTAAAGTAGGGAGGGAGGTATTGTTTTGTTCTGTCAGTCTGTTGGAACCTTGCTCATGCGTAACTTATGAAAGGTGGGTGTTTTGGTTCTCAGATTCCATATGTGTAGTTCTTGTGACAAGACCCTTCTTTTGGTACAAACAAAAACAAGGTATTTTGACCTTGTAATCTTTACCTTTGAGTTTGACCTACGTCTAAGAAAACTTAACATATGAAATATCTCTTAAACTATCTAAGTAGAGTTTTCATCTTTTGTTGATGGATTCCTTATGGCAAGAACTCCTATTTAATGGCGTGGTGTTTGATCTTGTAACCTTTGAAGGCCCAGGCGGCAAGAAACTTTATTTTAACATAGGTCATAATTCTACTGTAAGAACTCGTCATTAGAAGTGATACTCGCACTTTTTCAAACAATACCTCCATAACATATGTTTCCTAATTTCGAATAACCGACCAATAATCATCGTGAAATTCTAAAATGTAACAACCAATTGGTGGATATTTTTCTGGCAGTCCATAGCAATGGTATGGTAAACATGTTAGAGTTTTGAGACGAATGTGTTAACACATGTACAATGCATTTTCTTATAAATCGTACTTGTAATTTTAGCGCGATTTTTTTTCTAGTCATAGTTGCCGATGATACGAGTATTACATAAAAAGTTATCAACGCTAAACCTCTGGTCTATCCCTGTGTGGTAACAAAACATCGTATCAACACGGTGTGAAAATAATTGGACAGTTATAGATGAAGCTGGATAGTTTTACTCCAAGATTTTTTATTTTTTTTTTTACAAAAATGTAGAACAACATATATATGCGTAATCCAGTACAACAGATTACCAGTACTATATCTAATTTTATATATATATATATATATATGTCTTTCAAGAGATCAGATGTTGAAAACATTGTATAGTCCCTTTTTGCTTTCAATCTAATTTGTTGAACAACAGATGTTCCAAAGTGTTTTATGATATGATATATAGTAATAATCTTGCACCAAAGAAATCCAGAAATCGAACACTAAAATTCAAAAGATGCTCTAGTTCCTCGCTGGCAATATCCTTTAGGCTTTATTGATCAAGTCTTTCAACAATCTGTTAGAATTCTCAAGGGCACAAACTGTGCTCCATCGGCATCTACATGAGAGGAAAAACATCTCTAGCCGTGGCCTTTAACTCAACTTTTAGATGCATGGACGACGTTTTGTTTATTAACAGCAATAGGTTTTATTCATATATTCGTTCAACTAATCCCAGTGAACTCGGAATAAAAGACACCATAGAGTCTTCCACATTTGCGTCGTACTTAGATATTTTACTGAACATAGATGCTAACTACCTACTGAACCCTATGACAAACGGGATGAATTTTGTTTTTTCATAATCAACTTAGCAATATTCCATTATCACCTGCATATGGTATTTAAGTCTCTCAACTGATGCGTTACAGTTTGTTTTGCGTATGATCAGTTTTTAATTCGAGGCAGGCTACTGACAAACAGATTGATATTACTGGATTTCAACAGTCTTATTTAAAGTCAACATTTTGCGAATTCAGTGGTCTTTATAAGGTTAGTTTGACAATATAACCTGTTATTGAGTCAAACGCTCTCCGACATGTTTCATACCAATTGTTAGAGCGTTCTTTAAACATTAATTTTGACACGGATTACTCTGTTTATCTAATTAAGATTTAGAGCTCACGGCGGGTGTGACCAGTCGACAGGGGGTGTTTACTCCTCTTAGGTACCTGATTCCACCTCTGGTATATCCAGGAATCCGTGTTTAGGCAATTCTCTTATATGAGTAATGGGATTGAGCACTGTTCGTTATATTTACCTTTTTTCTAAACCCAGTCGTCACGGTATTGCTTAAGGTATATTGATTTTTTACATTAAGGGGTGGATTTAGGTTTAATCACATATGTCAGAATAGTTTGTGTGATAAATCCATGGTGAGCGTAAATCTCTTGGTCATATTATCTCTCATATTTTTAAAATGTTCTTACTCTCCATATTTGTACGAAATTTGTAATTGTTTTTAAATTGTATCTTTAGAACAAAGTACTGGCAATGGAAATAGTGATGATGATGATGAAAAAGAAAATGGGGATGACAATGGACGTGATAATGGCGACCATCGACGGAAAAATGGGGGGAAATGTACCTTTAGTATTAAGAGAGATTCCTCGAAGTTAGAAATCTATCTGGTTTTGATATCTGTAATATATGTTTTTAACTCTAGTTATAAGGACGAGGAGATATTCCGATACGGAAGAAGAATAATGCTAGATACTAGGAGATACTTAAGGTTAAAAGATATATCTGTAGGAATATTTCTAGGTTAAAAAGAAATATTTCTAGTTTTAAGTGAGATGTATTTATCTTTGTTAAAACATATCTATTTAAGTTCAAAAGAAAAAGTGAAGATAACGGTCATCAATCTCATAACTCCTATTACGGATACAAAATAAAGAGTTCGACAAATACGGATCCTTGGATGTGCCAAAGGTGGGATCATATGCCTAGGAGGAGTAAGGATGGCCTGTCGATTGGTCACTATATTTTAATAAGGTAAATGGAGTAATCCATAGTCGGAAGCAGTGCGCCAGCAACGGCCTAACAATTGCTATGAAACGGATTAAACAGCAATTGACCCAATGATAGATAGTACTGGCAAACTAGATCGTTATATCGACCATGGAATTTGCGAAATGCTGACTTTAAACGAGATTGTTAATGTCTTTGTAACATGAACTTGTTTGTCAGTAGACTCTCTCGATATTAAAACTGATCATAAAAAGATTAATTTCTTGCGTATATAATCAGTTGAGAGATATAAACACCTTCTTCATATGATAATGGAATATTGATACATAAATATGGGAAGTTCAGGACGGAGAAGCTGAAATCAACTCGTTTGTCATAAAGTTGAGTTGTTAGTTTGCCATTAAAATCTTTGTTCAATAAAATATCCAAGTACGAAGCATAATCATGTGAAAGATATCGTAGTGTCTTTTATTTCGAGTTCACTGAAGTATATCGAATCGAAATATACATAAAACGATTATTTTTAATATAATGTCATCTGGATGATGGATGGCCGGCATTTCTAGCAAACTTCACATCAGCTGAGAACGTCATTATTGTTGCTGGTGTTACTTTTCATTTAGATATCCCGTCAAACCCTAACTCAGCAAAATTTACAAGTGTGTTGGAAGCCTGCGGCATGTATCAACACGTCACAAAGGTAACTCATTTAGAAGGTCATATACTGGATGTATTAATCACCAGAGATACAGAAAAATCTGTCTCGAATATAGCGATAACAGACCCTGGACTATCAACGAACACTGGGGGCTTGTTACCTGATCACCTTGCAATTGTTTTTACAGTTGCTGCTTAAAACCACCACCAGTTAAAAAAAAACGTAACCTAACGAAAACTGAAATAGATCAATGTTGATTAGTTTAGAAAAGAAATCTTCACGAACAGGCACCTACGTACATACAAAACCCGCTGAGCGTTTACACCCCAGGCAGACAACTTAGATCCTAGAATGATTCAACACTGGTTTTACAGAGAACTAGAATTGTGGCGTATGGTGATCGTGCACTCATGACAACTGCACCAAAACTCTGGAATGCCTTACCAAACACACTAAGAAACTCCGCATCCCTGCCCGTGTTTAGGAGAGCCCTAAAAACTCACTTGTTCCTAGAATTTTATTCAGACTGATTTTACTACATTTAATATCTAGCACTGTGTTTAACAATTTTAAAATGTTTTAGATTATAGTGTAATTTATGGACTAATTTAAACTTACTTATCTTAAAAAAAATCTGTTTTATATGTTTGGCATTTTTATATGATATGGCATTTTATTATGATGTAAAGTACTTTGGAACGTGTTTTATACATGCGAAAAGTGCTCAAGAAATTTCGTACATAATAATAATAATGATAATAATGTTGCACCGATGTCGAGTAATTTGTGTCTGATCAATATGAAAGTAAGCTGATGGCATCATAAGTATGTAACGAATGACGATGACACGTGTAAATTATTTGTTAAGTGTATTATGTAAATATTCACAAATATAAATGAAATATATATCATGGGATGTATGGAGGACTTATGTGAAAGACTGCGCGATTTATTGATATTATGGAGGTATGGTGATTCCATTGAACGGCAATTTGTTTCACTGTAAAGCAATTCATTTACCATGTCGATCAGATCTTCCTCTGTCACACACTGACAATAAATGCTAAATTAACAAACTTTATCAAGACGTTTAGTTTCATATATTTCTAGAGAAATACTTAGAGATTAGTGCCTTTACTCATAGAATCCTGTGAGTATAAAATATATTGAGATATCTTCGTTAAACCGTGGAAGTAGATGGGGGGGGGGGGTGTTTAGTCAGATATTCCAGTTTCATTAATTTAAACAATAGATGACACGATTCTAGCAGCGTTTCTCTCCTCACTTATTGTATTTGTCAACATATTGTCATTTAAGATACGTTCTAAACATTTGGGTGCTGCGTTACTTTTGATGGATTTATTAAGAACTTTTCCTGTGCTAATTTTAGATTCCACGCAAGGAGATGTACATCATTTCACGGGAAATAACCAAATGCGTATATAAAACTCATTTCTTTATATGAGAATTAACTTTGAAGAATGTAGTAGGGTCCATTATTTGAAATAGCGGCCAAAACTGGAAGATACGAGATTCATCACAAAGTATTCCTGAGAGTGACCTTAACGTAGCCACGGAGAGTACAAAGATGTCACTGAAAAACGTCAGCAGCTGCTCTTTAATATCATCTTCAGAGTACTTGCGCATAAAATTAGAGTTGTATTTAACAACGTAAATTGATGACTGACTGATCACTAAATGTGGATATTTCCTTGGTCAAGTTTTTTGGAAGAAGGTACTTACTAAGATGTTTGAAAATCTACTTTTTTAAATTTATCTCGAGAAATGGTCGTGTAAAATTTTAAAAATTCATCGATTCTGGATGGTGATTTGAGAAAAGCTTTGTGATTTCAAATTTGCAAAAAAATTCTGAAAAAAAATTTTTTTTAATCCACAATTAATTTATATCACTTCTGGTTTGTGCAATAAATTTCAAATTTCTCTTTCACAGAAGTTAATATTTTCAAGAGGACGAAAAAGGAGCTTGGTAGAATATTTACTTGATTTAGCAATATAGATATGTTTTAAGGGTTTATGTAACGCTCAGGAATCCAGTATAGGTATGGTAACTGATATTCATTAGTCCCATTGACTGGGTTGATAATTAAGAAATACGATATCATTTTTTGAGTGTTATTGGGACATGACATGAAGTTGATCACGTGATCAAATCATGTAATGCCCGAAGGGCGTTATAGTACATTTGATCAGCTACCAACTTCCTGTCATATCCCAATAACACTCAAAAAATGATACTGTCTTTCTTATATTTATATTTCTGTTTTGATTTATGTTGATCTCATCAAGCTTCCATACTTGTGTAGGCAGATGATCGTACAAGATATAGTTCGTTAAAGTTTGATCGAATAAATAACTGGGGACACTATCTAGGAGGATATAAAATATAAATATTTATGTTAAAAGGATTACAAAGGGTGAAACAAGTGTAGAAAGAAAGATAATTAAGAGCGTCAAGTTAACACAATTGAAAACAAGAAGCGCGGAGAAAACTACGTCGGCCAATCGGTGATGGAGAAGCGGTGGCGGTCTCCTACATTATTTTAAATTTGTTGATTGATTGATTGTTTGTTTGTTTTACGTCCAGTCGAGAATTTTTCACTCATATTGAGACGTCACCAGATGTAGGTGAAGTACCACAAATTTAGACGTATGCTTAGCGCTCAGGGTTCTTTAACGTGCTTACGCCTACCGTGACACGGGACCTCCATTTTTAAGGTCATATCCGAAAGACCCGTGATTCTCACTTCCAAATGCCGAGCGTTTGGCGAAGGAGCAATCACTACCTATTTTTCGTCTTAGGTTTGACGCGGCCATGGCACGAGCGGGGCTCGAACTCACGACCTCCCGGCTACGAAGCGAACGCTCTAACCACTGAGCTACCGCGACCGGTCTTTTTAAATTTGCAAACGCAATTGTTGCACATAGATTTCGACAGAAACTCGGAGGATCTAAGAGAGATGACGAATAATAATTGGATCAAGTTGATGTTAAGTTCTACGTCAGGTTTTTGGAAGGGAGCAACGGCGTGATCATCGTTAGGTCTCGTGGTTGTAGCATTATACCGATAGATTTAGACGAAGTACAGATATGTTGTATGTTTGGTTTTTTTTACCTCCAGGGTGTATAAGAGAAGATAAACAAAAAGTGTTTCGTTCAATCGAGACATTACTGTTGTGGGATTTAAATAAAGACTCGCAGCTCGAAACCAGCCTCGGTCATGGCGGTGATGGCTATTGCCCGGAAACAACAGGTTACCATCATCATACAGTGAATCTAATTTTAGATTGCCATAATGTAAATATCAAAGACATCGTATGAATTCACCATACTTCAGAAGTTTAAGTTGCAGACGGTATTTTTAAAAAATAATACAACTGAACGGTATGGTGAATGTTTCCGTTTTATTCATTAATGAAATTCTTATCTGTTTACAAAAACAAAAATACTCTGTAAATATTCTGATGCGTTTTATCTATTTTGTTTCCGTTATGATGTCAAGAGAGGTGATGGTACCTAGTATAATTGACTCAAATTCAAATGTATTCATACGAAAGAAAAAAAAGTCTGATCACGTGACATTTATGGAAAATTGAATGTCAATTTTGTTAGCAGTGTCATATCAGACAAAACATTGGCAAATGTAAATATATATCGTTAAAAGTGTGATTTTAATGAATTTCATCCGGGAAGTTGGAGGATAAGTAAAATTGTCAAATATGAAATTAATTTAAAATGCAGTTGCAATAATGAACATTATAAACAAAGTGTATGTTGCTACAATCTTTGTCAGTTTGGTCGAAACATGCAAAGTATCAAGCTCTGGTTTACTAAGCACAGCAGGATAGGTGGTACGCAATTTTGTTATGATGTGTCTAATACGGGACTTTAATTTGCTTGTAATATTTTAACCATTAGAACAATGTATCAATTTCTTATTTTACATATATAGCCCATTCTCTGGCTAAATCTTCGACAGAATTCATAATAGAGGTGGAATTCCGTCGCCAATTGAAAGACAGAGGTCCGCCAAATTTACGACCTTCTGAAATAAGTTATTTCAGCTTATTGTTTTCAACTATATAGAAATGACCTCCAAATATATCCTTCGCAAATATTTCTTTGTGCTCAAATTTTCAGATACAGAATTCTTTGCACGATGCAGAGACGTTCTTAAAGTCTGACGTAATGCGGATAGGTTCTCTGTGGGATTTGGGTGTTTTGGAATGCACTGATCTAACATGAGCTACTCATGGTCTATCCCTCACAAAGAAAACAATGTGTTAAAGTAGGAGAGCATGTCAGCAGTATGTCAAATATAATTAAAAGTGTACCACAGGTATCATTTCTTGGTCACTTACTCTTTAACATTTTCATCAACAACCATTTTCTTTTTGTAAACAAATGCTAGCTTTACAATTATATACATGATAATAATACTTTTTCAAAATCAAACAAATCCTTAGATCAGGTTATATCATCACTGAAGACAACTGTAAATTTCTGATTTAAAAAATTCTTCAAATCAAATGCAGGCAAATCCAGAAAAGTTCCAAGGTATCTCTATTGGCAATAAAACACAAAAGGAAATCATCTGTGATTTAAACCGGTCAGAAGGGGATGCTCACTCCTAGGCACTTGACCCCACCGCTGGTATGTCCAGGGATCGGTATCACTATTGATGTTAAGCTCACTTTGAACACAGGTATCAATAATATTTGCAAAAAAGGCAGCAAGGCAATTAAATGTTCTTAAACGGATAGAAAATTAGGCAAATTAACAGTATACCATTAATTTACTTTGTCACATCTTAGTTACTGTCCATTGACGTGGCACTTCGACACTTTAGCACGGAGCTAAACACGCGCAAGCTTGAAAAGATACAGGAGATAGCTTCGAGATTTATTAATGATAATTACAAAATTACTTATGAAAAATTATTAAATCAGTCTAAATTACCATAATTACACACTAGGAGAATGCGAATAAGAGGTCTGGAAACTTAAAACTATTCACAAAGCTAGCCCAGTTTTTCTACAAGATTTAATTGTTAGAAAAAAAAAACATTCATATAATTTAGATAAATGAATACAGTTGAAGTACCAAGATCAAGAACAACTAGGTATGGGAATGACTCTTTCAGATGGGGCCGCAAAGCTCTGGAATTCTTAGCAAAAAGATCAAGAACAACTAGGTATGGGAATGAGTATTTCAGATGGGGCCGCAAAGCTCTGGAATTCTTAGCAAAATGATATCAGAATATATCATCATATAGACAATTTTCATATTATGTCCTGAATTGGTGTGGACAGTTATATTGTAAATGTAGCTTATGCAGACTGCAGCACCTTACGTTTTAATCTGTCTATTATTGCTACCTATCTTCATTTTACTTTTCCCAGTTGTATGAGTGCTGTGTATTTACCTCCCATGGACCCCTGAGTTTTCTGTTTGTGTATGTGTATTATATATTCCCTATTTACGTATGTATGTTTACATTTCCAAACTGTATTAGTGCTGTGTATTTTTACCCCTGTTTTTTTTTCTCTACATGGATATGTGTTTTTGTTTATTTTCTGTATATGTGTGCATCAGCTAATCTAGCAAAGTGGTTATCCCACCGATGACCTCACAAAAGTTGTTATCTCTAGAAAAGTCATGAGAAGTAGTGGTTGGTTGTATATTATTTAACTAGAAATACAAAATTGAGACTATTCTGAATCAAAGCCTAGGTATGTTTTTCTTGTTTAATACCACGCTCGAGAATCTTTTACTCATATGGAGACGTCACAATTGCCGAGGAAGGGCTGTAAAATTTAGACCTATGGTCAACGCCTACGACCTTTAAGCAGAGAGGAATCTTTATTTGGCCACGCACGCTGTGACATAGGGCCTCACTTAGTCATACCTTACGACAAGCAAAGGGTACTGATGATCTATTCTAACCCGGATCCCCGAGAAGGTCTAGTTATGTGTTTTTTCTTTAATAGATATTCTGAATTTAATCATCAATGCTACTGATTTGGGAAAAAAATGGCATTGGTGTCTTTAATTATTTTATGCATAATACTATATTTGATGTGAAATGTATCAAGAAATGAGCGCAATTACAATTTAGTGTAAAAATAAAGCCCCCTTCAATAATAAGGGGAAATTTTCATCGAAAACTTCTCTCTCTCTTTTTCTCTCTCTCTTTCTCTAAAATGCATAAATAAAGTTCTCTGTTTTCAGCCATAACTATAAATATCAGGAAATGAACCACATAAAGACTAGTCTTCAAACACGCTAGTGACCTCGACGAAGTACATTCTCATTTTCCCTGTCGAGAAAGTAAGGTTTTTATGATAATATGCAAGTGACGATCTGCATTGCCACATACAAAATGTTTGCTTAGGTTTTATTGAATTCTTCTAAATTTCAACGTAATTAAGCAATCAACATTTGATGACAATAACATATAATTACATGATTATTTTGTGATTTGTTTTATTTGGACTGCAATAAAAGGCGATACTGATAGGAAATCGCTGAGGCTGCTTGTAAAATTAAAACATAATGTTAAATGAGGAAATCATAGCAACAAGGGGATTAATTGACCCAACGGATAAATTTTGATTCAAAATATTTCATTTGTCCGACGTCTGTATACCGCTACACTATATACCAATCAAACTCATTCGCTAAGAACAATACTCGTATAAATGATAGGAACAAAGTTGGGTAAAAAAGGTGCATTTTCTGTTTTACATAACCCTCTTCTTCTAAAATAGGAGAGGGTTCTTCTGAATAGATCAACCATTATTAAATCTTGTCCTAAGACTTCATTTTTCACAGTTATTAAGATTTCAAAATTGAAAGGGATCGTAATGCGGCATTGTATAAATTTGCATTATTAACACTGTAATTAGTTTCACTATTTTGAATTTTATACCAGAGACAATTCTGAGGTCATGATGGTAAAACAGCCACCGTGGTAAATTAGCTAGTGACGAGTTCTTGCTGGAGGCTCAGCCCCAGATAACCGTTGTTTAACATTACCCTTGAGTTTACTTTCGGAAGCACTCTTTATTTCAAATGAAATTAGCATTTAAAAGTAAGAACTTCAAATGGTGGAGTGGTCAAATTAGAGAATCCAATCCTTATGTTGAAGTCTTCCATAGTTACCCGGTATTTGAGGTCATCTGCTACATTCGGGGATGGTCATGATCAATAATACCCTTAGACACAAGGTCACGTATGTAAAAGAAAAACAGAGAAAATCAGCAAAACAGTAGATTCAACCTTGAATAATTATTAATCTGATGTCGACTGCGGCTTAGTTACCGTAAATTAACCTCATGGTATAAACAAACAAACAGCCACCCCTCATGGTACGTTCTCATGACGTCAGCTGAATATGATGTAACACTTCATTTTTGTGAAAACATCAGCTACTTGTAAACATAAGTTTGGGTGCACACAGATTACCAGGTGAAATGTTCTGGGAGCAAATACATAGTTAAACTCAACTATAATCTAATAGAATATTAACTGCCCATTAGTGAATTACCTCGCATATATCAACAGTCATTAGCGCATTCCTATAGATACCTCACATTTAATATATAATGTAGAAGTTGCTTCAAGCACGTCTAAAAGCGTAAATATATCTAGAATATATATCCAAAAATTCATATCGTTGGTTATAGCAGATGCACCCGAACTTTGCTACTATTTATATATATGAGATTATTTATACAACTAGGTGGTTTTTAAAAAGCATGATTTCGTCAGATTAGGGGCGATTTCAAGGCACAATGTAATATCAATATCAATGTGATTTTATATTATAAATGAATAATATAGAAATATTTCATATTTTTCACGCATACAACTTATTACATCATAAAAATAGTAGATAACAAAAAAATATATGATACTTTCCCGCGATACAAATATAAAACCTGTTCGTCGTGACATACGTATTTTATTGTGACGTCATATGGTGCTAAGTACAAAGAGGTATATTTATATACCGCACTGTAATTGTTCTTCAGAAGCCTTAACTGAGCTGCGAAATTCAAATTGCAAATATCACAGAAAGACGAAGCCGTCTAAAGGCATTTTTCTTAAAGCACGCGGGTTTTCAATACGCCATTCAGATTTTTATTTTGTATTAAGGTCTAGATTAATAATGTACACTCCAGTTGGCATTCATTTATGATTTCATATACGAAAAAACATCACTTCGGTTTTATTTCCGTATATGTATGTTGCGAAAACTTTAATTTTCTGTACTATTTCAATTTTGTATCTTTGATAGATTTTAATTGAATTTATATTTACCCTTTTTTTTTAAGATAGACTGATATGTGTGCATTTTATTAAAAAATCTTTTACTCATCCATACTGCAATGTCCCACTAATGTGTAAAGTGCTCTTGTAAAGGTTAGAGTTTGCTGTCGCGTGGAGATTTTAATTTCTTGTTCTAAAAATATCTGTGTTTCGTTGATTCCTGTCGTAACTGGCGACTATATAAGTGTTTAAAACCAAATGAAGAACTACGGCTACCTCCAGTACCAAGACTTAAGGTAAGAGCCCACCGTTGCCTTTGCAGTGTATATCATAGAATGAATTTATATTTAATCGCATATTTAGAACAGTTTGTGTGATAAATCCTTGGTGAGCTTAGATCTCTTGGACATATGATTTGTATCACTTATCTCTCTATTCATTATCCTGATCTGTTTTGTCTTAAATCTACCAATACTTGTTTTCAGAATCTATTATTACACGCAACGATCTACTACAGTGCATCAGGATGAAGAAATTTCTTGTTCTTCTGATCATCGGTCTAGTTTTGGTGGAAACCTTTGCTAGTAAGTTAATTATTTTCGTGTTCCCTTTTATGCGTAAGTTAAAAGAATTCGGTAGATTCTCTTTTAAACGGCATCTTTTTCTTAAACATGCGGTATCTTCTCGGGGAATATATTACACAATAGACATAGTAATACTTTGCTCCGAATTCTGAAGTGCAAGAACGTCTAATGTTTTATTCAAGAAGTTGAATTTTGTGACGTGAGAATATTAAATCTCAAAACGCGAAATTTAAGTTTCCTCAGAAGATTCATTGTGTATTTGTAACTGACAGATGTCTCTTTCTATCTATCGTAAGATCAGTTATTTCGTTGTCCTCTAAGATAGTCTTATCCTCCACATTTCCTTGAATGTTTTTTTTTTCTTTGAATGTTACTTTTAGAACGTTCTGGCAATGGAAATGGTGATGATGATGACAAGGATGATGGCGATGACAATGGCGATAATGGCGATCGTCGAAGGAGAAGTCCCGATGACGACTCTAATAAGAGTAAAGAGAATAAGAGTAAGGAAAAAGATGATGACGGAAGATAAAGAGGAGCCTAAATGTAATCAAGAATGCTGATATTGAAAAGAAGATGTGTCAAGACTACACTAAAAGATAAATCTTTTTTCTTCAAAATCTGAAGCATATCACTGATTCAACTGGCTGTATTTGATTGTTATAACTTCTTGGTATTCATAGATTAACTCGTTGTTGAGAAGTAGTTTACATGTGTAGCTTATTTATGATTACATATATCATGAAAATGTATCAGCATAGTCAAAATACAACACATTATAAATTCCAGAGAGTGTTTGTATTGTATTGATGAAAATAATTGAAAGAAAACATGAGTCACCTTACATTGGATTTCTCCCGTGTAGTGAGAGATAGCAATGTCAAGCAATTTTATCATTGGTTACGAAAAGAGGTAATTGTTAAAGATATATATTTGATATTATAAAACACAAATGGTACCATGCTCAAGTAAAAAAATGTTGAAAATCCGAAATAAGATCAAACTTGGAAGAACAGAATACTGGACTCAGATCCGACAAAAGATCAGAATTATGCATGAGGGAGATAATCCTTAATTTTAAAATGACTTTTCATTTGATCACAGCAATAATGATCCGTGTTTCATTCTAGTAACGAAGTACTTAGCAACTGGGCTGGTGAAAACTTTCGGGGACTAACAGTCCACCAGCAGAGGTATCGACACAGTGGTTACGAAATAAAACATAAATAGTAGGAATTTTGATGCACCAGATGCGCATTTCGACAAGTAATGTCTCTTCAATATATTTGATCTTATATCCAGAATATAGTGAATTTTCTAGGAATCGCCCGATATGACAGAGGACATGTAGTGAAAGATATGAATTGCTGAAATATGCAGTTGGAACTGAAGTAATGGTGTTTTTCCAAACACAATGCTTTTTGTTGCCAATTGCAGTGTTCCCTCTTTCATTTTTAATCCTTCCTGTCTGTGGTTTCACAAGACACTGAACGTAGTGCTGATACCTTGCGAAGAATATCCAAACGTATCTATATGCCAAATTTCATTGTTTGTAACAGTTTGATTTTATTAAAAGTATTACTCTTTCTTTGCTACAAAGACGAAATATTTGCATCTATTTTTGACATTAAATGAAAAGGGCAAGAGAACTAACAGTATTCAATCATCTCGTAATTCCTATAGAAATACAAATCAGAGAAATGGGCAAACGCAGACCGCAGGCCATACCAGAGATGGGATCAGGTGTCTAGGTGGAGTAAGCATCCCCTGTCCACCGCTCATATCCGCCGTCAGCCCTGTATTCCGATCAGGTATACGGATCAAACCCTAGTCACAATCAGTGTGTCAACAACGGGACAAAAATTGTATGAAACACATCAGACAGATTTGACTGAATGGTAAGTTGTACTGGCTAACTAGATCGTTATAAGGACCATACAATTTGCGAAATGCTGATTGTAGACGAGACTGTACAAATCGTTGTAACATCAACTTCTATGTCAGTAGCCCGCCTCGAGTAAAACTGATCATATGTAGAACAAACTCTTGCGTATCGAATCAGTTGGGAGAAGCAACTGTCTATGATGTCAAAACGTCTAATCGTTAATTCATTATGAAATATGGTCGAGAAAAACGTTGTAAAATCATACGTTTTAATGTTGTTGATTTGAGAAGAGTTCTGTGATTCCAAATGCATTAAAAGTTCTTTAGAATCTTTACGAATCCACATTTAATTTTCACCACTTCTGGCGTATATCATTAAATAGTGGGATCTTTTTTGCTAAAACGAACTTTGTGGCAAATTTAGTTGAAATTCGTTCGAATATTTTTCAAAACAAAATTGAGAACGTGAAAATTTGATGCAAATGTATGCTAGAACACCTTACTATCAGAGCGGGTTTTGTACAAAGTTCGGGTGATATGAGCCTGAATGTTCATGAAAAGATGAAAGTGTTAAAAAATTCCACAGAGATATAAGGCATGTTTGAAATGTAAATACTCGAAATGTTTTCCACATATGATCGAATAAAAATCTCCGCAACAGAATTTAGAGATGCGCTCATCGTACAATTTGTATTCAAGATATATGTTAAGATTGGTATCCCTAGAAATGACCCTTTATGTTGAATAAAAAGGTGAAATTAAGGAATACTGATCGATCTTTTAAAACTCCTATAAGGTATACAAAATTAAGTGTTGGGAAAACACGAACCCCTAGATAAACCAGTGATGGGATCATGTGCCTAGGAGGAGTAAGCATCCCCTGTCGACCGGTCACTCCCGCCGTGCGCCTTACATATTTATAGGAAAACGGAGTAATTCGTAATTAAAATCAATGTGTGAAGAACGGCTTAAGAATTGGTATGAAACACACCAAACAGCAATTGACACAATGATAGGTTGTACTGGCAAACTATACTCGTTATAACGAGTATAGAATTTTCGAAATGCTGACTTTAAATCAGATTGTTGAAACCCATGTAACTTTAGCCTGTCTGCATTTAGAACTGATCACACGGAGAAAAACCTGTTACGTATTGAATCAGTATGTGTTAAAGCAAAGTATCTGTCTTAAGGTAGAGCATAGGAAAAGGTAAAATATTCCAAAATTGAAATATTTCAAATGGGAAAATGCAGATGGTCAGGTGACCGATGAGGCTCGTTATTTCTTGGTGAATTACAGAATTTAAAAGTGTCAGTTGGTAATTCTCTTTCATCAAGAATATTTGTTTTGTACAGATTAAATCCGTGGTGGTTGATTACATCGCCGCCTTTAATATATGACGTTTATGTTAAAGAGCGGAACATATGTAGAAGAGCAGTTCGTATGCTCCCCAGTTTGTGTTTGCGACAATTGCAATTACACCAAGACCGTTTGCACATTTTTGAGCATACTCTGTGTTAGACAAAACGTTGATCAATACCTTTTTTCTGCAGATTACGTAATTAAGTTCCCGAGTAAAATGTCCCATTATTTTGGTGTGAAATTACACTTCAAATTCACATGTATAATTGCAATTGGTACTGCTCAAAATTGAATAAGTATTAATCTGATGTTGAATGTGACTGAGTTACCGTAAAGTATCCTCATGGTATACACAAGCAAACAAACAACAACCCCTCATGGTAAGATATCATGACGTCAGCTGAATATGATGTAACACTTTATTTTTGTGAAAACATCAACTACTTGTTTGGGTGCACACAGATTACCAGGTGAAATGTTCTGGGAGCAAATACATAGTTATACTCAACTATAATCTAATAGAATATTAACTGCCCATTAGTGAAATACCTCACATATATCAACCGTCATTAGCGCATTCCTATAGATATAGATATACTATATAATGTAGAAGTTGCTTCAAGCACGTCTAAAAGCGTAAATATATCTAGAATATATATCCAAAAATTCATATCGTTGGTTATAGCAGATGCACCCGAACTTTGCTACTATTTATATATAATGAGATTATTTATACAACTAGGTGGTTTTTAAAAAGCATGATTTCGTCAGATTAGGGGCGATTTCAAGGCACAATGTAATATCAATATCAATGTGATTTTATATTATAAATGAATAATATAGAAATATTTCATATTTTTCACGCATACAACTTATTACATCATAAAAATAGTAGATAACAAAAAAATGTATGATACTTTCCCGCGATACAAATATAAAACCTGTTCGTCGTGACATACGTATTTTATTGTGACGTCATATGGTGCTAAGTACAAAGAGGTATATTTATATACCGCACTGTAATTGTTCTTCAGAAGCCTTAACTGAGCTGCGAAATTCAAATTGCAAATATCACAGAAAGACGAAGCCGTCTAAAGGCATTTTTCTTAAAGCACGCGGGTTTTCAATACGCCATCAGATTTTTATTTTGTATTAAGGTCTAGATTAATAATGTACACTCCAGTTGGTATTCATTTATGATTTCATATACGAGAAAACATCACTTCGGTTTTATTTCCGTATATGTATGTTGCGAAAAATTTAATTTTCTGTACTATTTCAATTTTGTATATTTGGTAGGTTTTAATTGAATTTATATTTACTCTTTTTTTAAGATGGACTGATATGTGTGCGTTTTATTAAAAAATCTTTTACTCATCCATACTGCAATGTCCTACTAATGTGTAAAGTGCTCTTGTAAAGGTTAGAGTTTGCTGTCGCGTGGAGATTTTAATTTCTTGTTCTAAAAATATCTGTGTTTCGTTGATTCCTGTCGCAACTGGCGACTATATAAGTGTTTAAAACCAAATGAAGAACTACGGCTACCTCCAGTATCAAGACTTAAGGTAAGAGCCCACCGTTGCCTTTGCGGTGTATATCATAGAATGAATTTATATTTAATCGCATATTTAGAACAGTTTGTGTGATAAATCCTTGGTGAGCTTAGATCTCTTGGACATATGATTTGTATCACTTATCTCTCTATTCATTATCCTGATCTGTTTTGTCTTAAATCTACCAATACTTGTTTTCAGAATCTATTATTACACGCAACGATCTACTACAGTGCATCAGGATGAAGAAATTTCTTGTTCTTCTGATCATCGGTCTAGTTTTGGTGGAAACCTTTGCTAGTAAGTTAATTATTTTCGTGTTCCCTTTTATGCGTAAGTTAAAAGAATTCGGTAGATTCTCTTTTAAACGGCATCGTTTTCTTAAACATGCGGTATCTTCTCGGGGAATATATTACACAATAGACACAGTAATACTTTGCTCCGAATTCTGAAGTGCAAGAACGTCTAATGTTTTATTCAAGAAGTTGAATTTTGTGACGTGAGAATATTAAATCTCAAAACGCGAAATTTAAGTTTCCTCAGAAGATTCATTGTGTATTTGTAACTGACAGATGTCTCTTTCTATCTATCGTAAGATCAGTTATTTTGTTGTCCTCTAAGATAGCCTTATCCTCCACATTTCTTTGAATGTTTTTTTTTCTTCGAATGTTACTTTTAGAACGTTCTGGCAATGGAAATGGTGATGATGATGACAAGGATGATGGCGATGACAATGGCGATAATGGCGATCGTCGAAGGAGAAGTCCCGATGACGACTCTAATAAGAGTAAAGAGAATAAGAGTAAGGAAAAAGATGATGACGGAAGATAAAGAGGAGCCTAAATGTAATCAAGAATGCTGATATTGAAAAGAAGATGTGTCAAGACTACACTAAAAGATAAATCTTTTTTCTTCAAAATCTGAAGCATATCACTGATTCAACTGGCTGTATTTGATTGTTATAACTTCTTGGTATTAATAGATTAACTCGTTGTTGAGAAGTAGTTTACATGTGTAGCTTATTTATGATTACATATATCATGAAAATGTATCAGCATAGTCAAAATACAACACATTATAAATTCCAGAGAGTGTTTGTATTGTATTGATGAAAATAAGTGAAAGAAAACATGAGTCACCTTACATTGGATTTCTCCCGTGTAGTGAGAGATAGCAATGTCAAGCAATTTTATCATTGGTTACAAAAAGAGGTAATTGTTAAAGATATATATTTGATATTATAAAACATAAACGGTACCATGCTCAAGTAAAAAAATGTTGAAAATCCGAAATAAGATCAAACTTGGAAGAACAGAATACTGGACTCAGATCCGACAAAAGATCAGAATTGTGCATGAGGGAGATAATCCTTCATTTTAAAATGACTTTTCATTTGATCACAGCAATATTGATCCGTGTTTCATTCTAATAACGAAGTACTTAGCAACTGGGCTGGTGAAAAATTTCGGGGACTAACAGTCCACCAGCAGAGGTATCGACACAGTGGTTACGAAATAAAACATAAATAGTAGGAATTTTGATGCACCAAATGCGCATTTCGACAAGTAATGTCTCTTCAATATATTTGATCTTATATCCAAAATATAGTGAATTTTCTAGGAATCGCCCGATATGACAAAGGACATGTAGTGAAAGATATGAATTGCTGAAATATGCAGTTGGAACTGAAGTAATGGTGTTTTTCCAAACACAATGCTTTTTGTTGCCAATTGCAGTGTTCCCTCTTTCATTCTTAATCCTTCCTGTCTGTGGTTTCACAAGACGCTGAACGTAGTGCTGATACCTTGCGAAGAATATCCAAACGTGTCTATTTGCCAAATTTCATTGTTTGTAACAGTTTGATTTTATTAAAAGTATTACTCTTTCTTTGCTACAAAGACGAAATCTTCGCATCTATTTTTGACATTAAATGAAAAGGGCAAGAGAACTAACAGTATTCAATCATCTCGTAATTCCTATAGAAATACAAATCAGAGAAATGGGCAAACGCAGACCGCAGGCCATACCAGAGATGGGATCAGGTGTCTAGGTGGAGTAAGCATCCCCTGTCCACCGCTCACATCCGCCGTCAGCCCTGTATTCCGATCAGGTATACGGAGCAAACCCTAGTCACAATCAGTGTGTCAACAACGGGATAAAATTTGTATGAAACACATCAGACAGATTTGACTGAATGGTAAGTTGTACTGGCTAACTAGATCGTTATAAGGACCATACAATTTGCGAAATGCTGATTGTAGACGAGACTGTACAAATCGTTGTAACATCAACTTCTATGTCAGTAGCCCGCCTCGAGTAAAACTAATCATATGTAGAACAAACTCTTGCGTATCGAATCAGTTGGGAGAAGCAACTGTCTATGATGTCACAACGTCTAATCGTTAATTCATTATGAAATATGGTCGAGTAAAATGTTGTAAAATCATACGTTTTAATGTTGTTGATTTGAGAAGAGTTCTGTGATTCCAAATGCATTAAAAGTTCTTTAAAATCTTTACGAATCCACATTTAATTTTCACCACTTCTGGCGTATATCATTAAATAGTGGGATCTTTTTTGATAAAACGAACTTTGTGGCAAATTTAGTTGAAATTGGTTCGAATATTTTTCAAAACAAAATTGAGAACGTGAAAATTTGATGCAAATGTATGCTAGAACACCTTACTATCAGAGCGGGTTTTGTACAAAGTTCGGGTGATATGAGCCCGAATGTTCATGAAAAGATGAAAGTGTTAAAAAATTCCACAGAGATATAAGGCAAGTTTGAAATGTAAATACTCGAAATGTTTTCCGCATATGATCGAATAAAAATCTCCACAACAGAATTTAGAGATGCACTCATCGTACAATTTGTATTCAAGATATCTGCTAAGATTGGTATCCCTAGAAATGACATTTTATGTTGAATAAAAAGGTGAAATTAAGGAATACTGATCAATCTTATAACTCCTATAAGGTATACAAAATTAAGTGTTGGGAAAACACGCACCCCTAGATAAACCAGAGATGGGATCATGTGCCTAGGAGGAGTAAGCATCCCCTGTCGACCGGTCACTCCCGCCGTGCGCCTTACATATTTATAGGAAAACGGAGTAATTCGTAATTAAAATCAATGTGTGAAGAACGGCTTCAGAATTGGTATGAAACACACCAAACAGCAATTGACGCAATGATAGGTTGTAGTGGCAAACTATACTTGTTATAACGAGTATAGAATTTTCGAAATGCTGACTTTAAATCAGATTGTTGAAACCCATGTAACTTTAGCCTGTCTGGATTTAGAAGTGGTCACACGGAGAAAAACCTGTTACGTATTGAATCAGTATGTGTTAAAGCAAAGTATCTGTCTTAAGGTAGAGCATAGGAAAAGTAAAATATTCCAAAATTGAAATATTTCAAATGGGAAGATGCAGATGGTCAGGTGACCGATGAGGCTCGTTATTTCTTGGTGAATTACAGAATTTAAAAGTGTCAGTGGGTAATTCTCTTTCATCAAGAATATTTGTTTTGTACAGATTAAATCCGTGGTGGTTGATTACATCGCCGCCTTTAATATATGACGTTTATGTTAAAGAGCGGAACATATGTAGAAGAGCAGTTCGTATGCTCCCCAGTTTGTGTTTGCGACAATTTCAATTACACCAAGACCGTTTGCACATTTTTGAGCATATTCTGTGTTAGACAAAACGTTGATATATACCTTTTTTCTGCAGATTACGTAATTAAGTTCCCGAGTAAAATGTCCCATGATTTTGGTGTGAAATTGCACTTCAAATTCACATGTATAATTGCAATTGGTACTGTTCTAAATTGAATAAGTATTAATCTGATGTTGATTGTGACTGAGTTACCGTAAATTAACCTCATGGTATAAACACGCAAACAAATAACAACCCCTCATGGTAAGATACCATGACGTCAGCTGAATATGATATAACACTTTATTTTTGTGAAAACATCAACTACTTGTCAACATAAGTTTGGGTGCACACAGATTACCAGGTGAAATGTGCTGGGAGCAAATACATAGTTAAACTCAACTATAATCTAATAGAATATTAACTGCTCATTAGTGAAATACCTCACATATATCAACAGTCATTAGCGCATTCCTATAGATACCACACATTTAATATATAATGTAGAAGTTGCTTCAAGCACGTCTAAAAGCGTAAATATATCTAGAATATATATCCAAAAATTCATATCGTTGGTTATAGCAGATGCACCCGAACTTTGCTACTATTTATATATAATGAGATTATTTATACAACTAGGTGATTTTTAAAAAGCATGATTACGTCAGATTAGGGGCGATTTCAAGGCACAATTTAATATCAATATCAATGTGATTTTATATTATAAATGAATAATATAGAAATATTTCATATTTTTCACGCATACAACTTATTACATCATAAAAATAGTAGATAACAAAAAAATGTATGATACTTTCCCGCGATACAAATATAAAACCTGTTCGTCGTGACATACGTATTTTATTGTGACGTCATATGGTGCTAATTACAAAGAGGTAGATTTATATACCGCACTGTAATTGTTCTTCAGAAGCCTTAACTGAGCTGCGAAATTCAAATTGCAAATATCAGAGAAAGACGAAGCCGTCTAAAGGCATTTTTCTTAAAGCACGCGGGTTTTCAATACGCCATTCAGATTTTTATTTTGTATTAAGGTCTAGATTAATAATGTACACTCCAGTTGGCATTCATTTATGATTTCATATACGAAAAAACATCACTTCGGTTTTATTTCCGTATATGTATGTTGCGAAAACTTTAATTTTCTGTACTATTTCAATTTTGTATCTTTGATAGATTTTAATTGAATTTATATTTACTCTTTTTTTAAGATGGACTGATATGTGTGCGTTTTATTAAAAAATATTTTACTCATCCATACTGCAATGTCCTACTAATGTGTAAAGTGCTCTTGTAAAGGTTAGAGTTTGCTGTCGCGTGGAGATTTTAATTTCTTGTTCTAAAAATATCTGTGTTTCGTTGATTTCTGTCGTAACTGGCGACTATATAAGTGTTTAAAACCAAATGAAGAACTACGGCTACCTCCAGTATCAAGACTTAAGGTAAGAGTCCACCGTTGCCCTTGCGGTGTATATCATGGAATGAATTTATATTTAATCGCATATTTAGAACAGTTTGTGTGATAAATCTTGGTGAGCTTAGATCTCTTGGACATATGATTTGTATCACTTATCTCTCTATTCATTATCCTGATCTGTTTTGTCTTAAATCTACCAATACTTGTTTTCAGAATCTATTATTACACGCAACGATCTACTACAGTGCATCAGGATGAAGAGATTTCTTGTTCTTCTGATCATCGGTCTAGTTTTGGTGGAAACCTTTGCTAGTAAGTTAATTATTTTCGTGTTCCCTTTTATGCGTAACTTAAAAGAAATCGGTAGATTCTCTTTTAAACGGCATCGTTTTCTTAAACATGCGGAATCTTCTCGGGGAATATATTACACAATAGACACAGTAATACTTTGCTCCGAATTCTGAAGTGCAAGAACGTCTAATGTTTTATTCAAGAAGTTGAATTTTGTGACGTGAGAATATTAAATCTCAAAACGCGAAATTTAAGTTTCCGCAGAAGATTCATTGTGTATTTGTAACTGACAGATGTCTCTTTCTATCTATCGTAAGATCAGTTATTTCGTTGTCCTTTAAGATAGTCTTATCCTCCACATTTCTTTGATTTTTCTTTTCTTCGAATGTTACTTTTAGAACGTTCTGGCAATGGAAATGGTGATGATGATGATGATGACAAGGATAATGGCGATGACAATGGCGATAATGGCGATCGTCGAAGGAGAAGTCCCGATGACGACTCTAATAAGAGTAAAGAGAATAAGAGTAAGGAAAAAGATGATGACGGAAGATAAAGAGGAGCCTAAATGTAATCAAGAATGCTGATATTGAAAAGATGATGTGTCAAGACTACACTAAAAGATAAATCTTTTTTCTTCAAAATCTGAAGCATATCTCTGATTCAACTGGCTGTATTTGAATGTTATAACTTCTTGGTATTAATAGATTAACTCGTTATTGAGAAGTAGTTTACATGTGTAGCTTATTTATGATTACATATATCATGAAAATGTATCAGCATAGTCTAAATACAACACATTATAAATTCCAGAGAGTGTTTATATTGTATTGATGAAAATAATTGAAAGAAAACATGAGTCACCTTACATTGGATTTCTCCCGTGTAGTGAGAGATAGCGATGTCAAGCAATTTTATTATTGGTTACGAAAAGAGGTAATTGTTAAAGATATATATTTGATATTATAAAACATAAACGGTACCATGCTCAAGTAAAAAAAAAATGTTGAAAATCCAAAATAAGATCAAACTTGGAAGAACAGAATACTGGACTCAGATCCGACAAAAGTTCAGAATTATGCATGAGGGAGATAATCCTTCATTTTAAAATGACTTTTCATTTGATCACAGCAATTTTTATCTGTGTTTCATTCTAGTAACGAAGTACTTAGCAACTGGGCTGGTGAAAACTTTCGGGGACTAACAGTCCACCAGCAGAGGTATCGACACAGTGGTTACGAAATAAAACATAAAGAGTAGGAATTTTGATGCACCAGATGCGCATTTCGACAAGTAATGTCTCTTCAATATATTTGATCTTATATCCAGAATATAGTGAATTTTCTAGGAATCGCCCGATATGACAGAGGACATGTAGTGAAAGATATGAATTGCTGAAATATGCAGTTGGAACTGAAGTGATGTTGTTTTTCCAAACACAATGCTTTTTGTTGCCAATTGCAGTGTTCCCTCTTTCATTCTTAATCCTTCCTGTCTGTCGTTTTACAAGACGCTGAACGTAGTGCTGATACCTTGCGAAGAATATGCAAAAGTGTCTATATGCCAAATTTCATTGTTTGTAACAGTTTGATTTTATTAAAAGTATTACTCTTTCTTTGCTACAAAGACGAAATCTTCGCATCTATTTTTGACATTAAATGAAAAGGGCAAGAGAACTAACAGTATTCAATCATCTCGTAATTCCTATAGAAAATACAAATCAGAGAAATGGGCAAACGCAGACCGCAGGTCATACCAGAGATGGGATCAGGTGTCTAGGTGGAGTAAGCATCCCCTGTCCATCGCTCACATCCGCCCTCAGCCCTGTATTCCTATCAGGTAAACGAAGCAAACCCTAGTCACAATCAGTGTGTCAACAACGGGATAAAATTTGTATGAAACACATCAGACAGATTTGACTGAATGGTAAGTTGTACTGGCAAACTAGATCGTTATAAGGACCATACAATTTGCGAAACGCTGATTGTAGACGACACTGTACAAACCGCTGTAACATCAAATTCTGTGTCAGTAGCCCGCCTCGAGTAAAATTGATCATATGTAGAACAAACTCTTGCGTATCGAATCAGTTGGGAGAAGCAACTGTCTATGATGTCAAAAAGTCTAATCGTTAATTCATTATGAAATATGGTCGACTAAAGTGTTATAAAATCATACGTTTTAATGTTGTTAATTTGAGAAGAGTTCTGTGATTCCAAATGCATTAAAAGTTCTTTAGAATCTTTACGAATCCACATTTAATTTTCACCACTTCTGGCGTATATCATTAAATAGTGGGATCTTTTTTGATTAAACGAACTTTGTGGCAAATTTAGTTGAAATTGGTTCGAATATTTTTCAAAACAAAATTGAGAACGTGAAAATTTGATGCAAATGTATGCTAGAACACCTTACTATCAGAGCGGGTTTTGTACAAAGTTCGGGTGATATGAGCCCGAATGTTCATGAAAAGATGAAAGTGTTAAAAAATTCCACAGAGATATAAGGCAAGTTTGAAATGTAAATACTCGAAATGTTTTCCGCATATGATCGAATAAAAATCTCCACAACAGAATTTAGAGATGCACTCATCGTACAATTTGTATTCAAGATATCTGCTAAGATTGGTATCCCTAGAAATGACATTTTATGTTGAATAAAAAGGTGAAATTAAGGAATACTGATCAATCTTATAACTCCTATAAGGAATACAAAATTAAGTGTTGGGAAAACACGAACCCCTAGATAAACCAGAGATGGGATCATGTGCCTAGGAGGAGTAAGCATCCCCTGTCGACCGGTCACTCCCGCCGTGCGCCTTACATATTTATAGGAAAACGGAGTAATTCGTAATTAAAATCAATGTGTGAAGAACGGCTTAAGAATTGGTATGAAACACACCAAACAGCAATTGACGCAATGATAGGTTGTAGTGGCAAACTATACTCGTTATAACGAGTATAGAATTTTCGAAATGCTGACTTTAAATCAGATTGTTGAAACCCATGTAACTTTAGCCTGTCTGCAATTAGAACTGATCACACGGAGAAAAACCTGTTACGTATTGAATCAGTATGTGTTAAAGCAAAGTATCTGTCTTAAGGTAGACCATAGGAAAAGGTAAAATATTCCAAAATTGAAATATTTCAAATGGGAAGATGCAGATGGTCAGGTGACCGATGAGGCTCGTTATTTCTTGGTGAATTACAGAATTTAAAAGTGTCAGTTGGTAATTCTCTTTCATCAAGAATATTTGTTTTGTACAGATTAAATCCGTGGTGGTTGATTACATCGCCGCCTTTAATATATGACGTTTATGTTAAAGAGCGGAACATATGTAGAAGAGCAGTTCGTATGCTCCCCAATTTGTGTTTGTGACAATTGCAATTACACCAAGACCGTTTGCACATTTTTGAGCATACTCTGTGTTAGACAAAACGTTGATCAATACCTTTTTTTCTGCAGAGTAAAATGTCCCATGATTTTGGTGTGAAATTGCACTTCAAATTCACATGTATAATTGCAATTGGTACTGTTCTAAATTGAATAAGTATTAATCTGATGTTGATTGTGACTGAGTTACCGTAAAGTATCCTCATGGTATACACAAGCAAACAAACAACAACCCCACATGGTAAGATCTCATGACGTCAGCTGAATATGATGTAACACTTTATTTTTGTGAAAACATCAACTACTTGTTTGGGTGCACACAGATTACCAGGTGAAATGTGCTGGGAGCAAATACATAGTTATACTCAACTATAATCTAATAGAATATTAACTGCCCATTAGTGAATTACCTCACATATATCAACAGTCATTAGCGCATTCCTATGGATACCACACATTTAATATATAATGTAGAAGTTGCTTCAAGCACGTCTAAAAGCGTAAATATATCTAGAATATATATCCAAAAATTCATATCGTTGGTTATAGCAGATGCACCCGAACTTTGCTACTATTTATATATAATGAGATTATTTATACAACTAGGTGGTTTTTAAAAAGCATGATTTCGTCAGATTAGGGGCGATTTCAAGGCACAATCTAATATTAATATCAATGTGATTTTATATTATAAATGAATAATATAGAAATATTTCATATTTTTCACGCATACAACTTATTACTTCATAAAAATAGTAGATAACAAAAAAATATATGATACTTTCCCGTGATACAAATATAAAACCTGTTCGTCGTGACATACGTATTTTATTGTGACGTCATATGGTGCTAAGTACAAAGAGGTAGATTTATATACCGCACTGTAATTGTTCTTCAGAAGCCTTAACTGAGCTGCGAAATTCAAATTGCAAATATCAGAGAAAGACGAAGCCGTCTAAAGGCATTTTTCTTAAAGCACGTGGGTTTTCAATACGCCATTCAGATTTTTTTTTTGTATTAAGGTCTAGATTAATAATGTACACTCCAGTTGGCATTCATTTATGATTTCATATACGAAAAAACATCACTTCGGTTTTATTTCCGTATATGTATGTTGCGAAAAATTTAATTTTCTGTACTATTTTGAATTTTGTATATTTGGTAGGTTTTAATTGAATTTATATTTACTCTTTTTTTAAGATGGACTGATATGTGTGCGTTTTATTAAAAAATCTTTTACTCATCCATACTGCAATGTCCTACTAATGTGTAAAGTGCTCTTGTAAAGGTTAGAGTTTGCTGTCGCGTGGAGATTTTAATTTCTTGTTCTAAAAATATCTGTGTTTCGTTGATTCCTGTCGCAACTGGCGACTATATAAGTGTTTAAAACCAAATGAAGAACTACGGCTACCTCCAGTATCAAGACTTAAGGTAAGAGCCCACCGTTGCTTTTACGGTGTATATCATGGAATGAATTTACATTTAATCGCATATTTAGAACAGTTTGTGTGATAAATCTTGGTGAGCTTAGATCTCTTGGACATATGATTTGTATCACTTATCTCTCTATTCATTATCCTGATCTGTTTTGTCTTAAATCTACCAATACTTGTTTTCAGAATCTATTATTACACGCAACGATCTACTACAGTGCATCAGGATGAAGAAATTTCTTGTTCTTCTGATCATCGGTCTAGTTTTGGTGGAAACCTTTGCTAGTAAGTTAATTATTTTCGTGTTCCCTTTTATGCGTAAGTTAAAAGAATTCGGTAGATTCTCTTTTAAAGCATCGTTTTCTTAAACATGCGGTATCTTCTCGGGGAATATATTACACAGTAGACACAGTAATACTTTGCTCCGAATTCTGAAGCTGCAAGAACGTCTAATGTTTTATTCAAGAAGTTGAATTTTGTGACGTGAGAATATTAAATCTCAAAACGCGAAATTTAAGTTTCCTCAGAAGATTCATTGTGTATTTGTAACTAACAGATGTCTCTTTCTATCTATCGTAAGATCAGTTATTTCGTTGTCCTCTAAGATAGCCTTATTCTCCACATTTCTTTGAATGTTTTTTTTTTCTTTGAATGTTACTTTTAGAACGTTCTGGCAATGGAAATGGTGATGATGATGACAAGGATGATGGCGATGACAATGGCGATAATGGCGATCGTCGAAGGAGAAGTCCCGATGACGACTCTAATAAGAGTAAAGAGAATAAGAGTAAGGAAAAAGATGATGACGGAAGATAAAGAGGAGCCTAAATGTAATTAAGAATGCTGATATTGAAAAGAAGATGTGTCAAGACTACACTAAAAGATAAATCTTTTTTCTTCAAAATCTGAAGCATATCACTGATTCAACTGGCTGTATTTGATTGTTATAACTTCTTGGTATTAATAGATTAACTCGTTGTTGAGAAATAGTTTACATGTGTAGCTTATTTATGATTACATATATCATGAAAATGTATCAGCATAGTCAAAATACAACACATTATAAATTCCAGAGAGTGTTTGTATTGTATTGATGAAAATAATTGAAAGAAAACATGAGTCACCTTACATTGGATTTCTCCTGTGTAGTGAGAGATAGCAATGTCAAGCAATTTTATTATTGGTTACGAAAAGTGGTAATTGTTAAAGATATGTATTTGATATTATAAAACATAAACGGTACCATGCTCAAATAATCCGAAATCCGAAATAAGATCAAACTTGAAAGAACAGAATACTGGACTCAGATCCGACAAAAGATCAGAATTATGCATGAGGGAGATAATCCTTCATTTTAAAATGACTTTTCATTTGATCACAGCAATTTTTATCCGTGTTTCATTCTAGTAACGAAGTACTTAGAAACTGGGCTGGTGAACAATTTCGGGGACTAACAGTCCACCAGCAGAGGTATCGACACAGTGGTTACGAAATAAAACATAAAGAGTAGGAATTTTGATGCACCAGATGCGCATTTCGACAAGTAATGTTTCTTCAATATATTTGATCTTATATCCAGAATATAGTGAATTTTCTAGGAATCGCCCGATATGACAGAGGACATGTAGTGAAAGATATGAATTGCTGAAATATGCAGTTGGAACTGAAGTGATGTTGTTTTTCCAAACACAATGCTTTTTGTTGTCAATAGTAGTGTTCCCTCTTTCATTCTTAATCCTTCCTGTGTGTGGTTTCACGAGACGCTGAACGTAGTGCTGATACCTTGCGAAGAATATCCAAAAGTGTCTATATCCTAATTTCGTTGTTTGTAACAGTTTGATTTTATTATAAGCATTGGTCTTTCCAAAAACGAAATCTTCGCATCTATTTTTGACATTAAATGAAAAAGCCAAGACAACTAAAATTATTCAATTTCGTATTTCCTATAGATAATACAAATCAGAAAAATGGGCAAACGCGGACCTCTGGTCATACCAGAGGTGGGATCAGGTGTCTAGTTGTAGTAAGCATCCCCTGTGCACCGCTTAAACCTACCGTCAACCCTGTATTCCGATCAAGTAAACGGAGCAAACCCTAGTCAGAAATCGGTGTGTCAAGAACGGCCTAACAATTGGTATGAAACACATCAGACAGCTTTCACTGAATGGTAAGTTGTACTGGCAAACTAGATTCTGATAAGGACCATACAATTTGCGTAATGCTGATTGTAGACGAGACTGTACAAAGCCCTGTAACACCAACTTCTATGTCAGTAGCCCGCCTCGATTTAAAAACTGATCATATGCAGAACAAACTCTTGCGTATCGAATTAGTTGTGAGATATAAAGAGTAGATGTAGGTAATGATGGACTATTGCAAAATAGAAATGGGAATTTGATGATGGAGAGATCTCAGTAGTCAAATATTGAAGAGGAAGGCGGATGACCCGATTTATTATCTATAATTGAATGAAATATTGTAAATGAAGATGTAAATGAATGTAACATATAATAAATGTAAATTATTCTGAATATTTTTTTTCAAATTATAAATACTATGCATACAGTAGTGCCCAAACGATATATTAAGGTAGACACTTGTAAAGGCACAGATCTATTATTATAGAAATATATGGAAATAAAAGTTGTTTTGATATGAGGGGTAGTGTGATACCTTTGCAGTTTTATTTCAGTGTGTGACAGAGGGAAATCGGATTGACATGCTAAATGATTTTTTGTTTTGTTTCACGCGAAACAGATTCTCGATGACTGGAATCAACATACCTTCATAATATCAATACAATTCTCAGTCTATCACTTATACATTCCATATATCCCTTAGTACATATTTCAAATAGTCACCATTTTGTGGATATTTACATAATACAATTAACAAATTCTTTACACATGTGTCATCTTCATTCGGCACATGCTTATGACGTCATCAATTTGCTTTCATATTGATCAGACACAAATTAGTGGACAGAAGTATAGCATTTCGTATTTAAGTAGATCTTAGTAACTACATTGTTTTATCTTTTATGAGCAAATCTGACGTGCAAATAAAATCTCAGTGTAAATATATGTATAATTATATTCAATTATGAAGTCACATTGTTTCGCGGATTTCATTCTTTAACAAGAAGTTTAATTTGATACTGACACGTAAATAAAGTTGATCTTCGCGGAGCTATTCTTAGATCCACCAATGCAAGGGTGGATCCAAGATCGAAATTTGGCTTTGTACAGTAAAGTTAATTAATGTTTGATTAAATATTGTTTAACGTCCCGCTCGAGAATCTTTCACTCATATGGAGACATCGGTGAAGGAATGCAAATTTAGGCCTCTGTTCGGCGCTTATGGCCTTTGAGCAGGGAGGGATCTTTACGTGCCACACCTGCTGTGATACGGGACCTCGGTTTTTGCGGTCTCATCCGAAAGACCGCCCCATTTAGTTGTATCTTACGACAAGTAAGGGGTACTGCGGATCTCTTCCAACAACCCGGACCCCCACTGCAAAGATGTATTCAAGTCTAAATGAAATTGGTAAGCATACTATTTGTAAACAGTTTAATCTTTATCAATTTAATATAGGGTTTCCTAATGTATTAGGCTGCGTTGATGGCACTTACATCAAAATAAAAGCACCTTCCAACAATTAGTCAGATTATTTAAACAGAAAAGGCTGCCACTCTGTAAATGTGCAGGTATCTTTATGAAATGGTTATAAGTATGTATTCCATATGTTATCAATGGACTTACAAGCAAATAGTATCTTTCTTTTTTTCAAAGTAGTCGGGGGTGGAGGTGAGGGAGGGTTTGAAGATAGACTAGAAAATCTTGCCAAACAAGGGATGTTCTGCTGTTCAAACCATAGTATTCTAAATTTTGCATCAGTATAGGAATTATTTTTAGATTCTTAGGAGCAACTCTACATTTCAATCCCCATTTACTACTCTAATGAACAAAAAGTAGGGGGGGGTACAGCGATGACACTGACCATTGCATGTACCACTTTGCAAATAACAATGAAGAAAAACTACATTCTCATCAAAATGCACACCCCCTTTCCCCTTAGTTATGTATATTTGCATTTATATGTTTATAGATAACTTGATTTTCTAACTTTACCATATTCAAATTCTACATCAGATTTTAAACTACAACCTAATTTTTGTTTTATATGTTCATCAGATGATTTGCGATAGGCGGTTCAAGAACCTCAATTGAGTTGCCAAATGTCCTGGAATCGTCCATGATATCAGAATATTCAGGGACAGCCAAGGATCTGTAGCTTTTGAAAATGATATATACTATATATAGTTGATATTTCAGTTACGTCATGAAATTTTTGGAGTTCAAGCAAGGTCTGAATTACATTTTTTTTTCACTTTCGACCAACATTTTTTTCTTTGGTTCATTTTAAGGCAAGAAACATTTTGAATTGTTACACACCAAAGCTGTATCAGTTGAATTTCTTTCGTTCAGGACAATATGACGAGATACTTCTGGGAGATTCAGGGTTCCCATGCAAACCCTTAATCATTACTCCATATCCTGTCCCATGAACTCCATCACAATTGACATTTTACATTTGTCATGCCAAAACTAGGGTACAAATTGAACTTTTAGAATTCTGAAGAAAAGGTTTGCATGCCTTCACAATGGTTTGAGAACCACTCTTATGAAAGCCTATGGCACCACACTGGCCTGTGCAGTGTTGTACAACATTGACATTGACCATAATGATATTTTGGATATAGATGATGCCTATTACAATCAGGTCAATGATATCTAGAAGTGGAGCGAATAATTGTTAGTTTGAATTATCATTATGAAAAGTGCATAAAAATGAAATACAGTATATCTTCAAACCAGGAGCTGTTAGATGTGTGAGTGTAGATAGACCATGTCATTGAATTTGCTTACTACACTGTGATATCCTAAGTACTTTTTCCCAAACATATATGAATAAAGTGAATTATAAGGTAAATGAAGATCTGATTCATTCAAAATTGAGAGAAAAGTGGGATAACCAAAATTTACAAATTTTTCATTTACTTGATCCTGGCTTTTGAAGATTAACATGTATCACCTATTGTTCAGATTCTTTGTTTAGCTGTGACATTTTCATTTTCAAATACATTGTTTTAATTTTGTAATATTCTGCTTCGTTTTTCAGTCTCTTTGCTTCCTGACTGTATTTATCTCTCTCTGCTCTCAGTGTCAATATTCCCTCCTCTTCCATGGTTTTACTCCGTTCTGTTGTGTTGTTACTGGCGAAGGACGTTGTCTGGACTTTCTGGTCAAATAGTTGGTATTGTCCTGTGTCTACGTCATATGTTGTGCTTTACCTAAACATCATTATTAATACATGTTGCAACATATGATTGTATTAATATTAATATTCAACTGTCTAAAAGTTTTGATTTTTAAAAAAATATATATATACATGTGCTAGTGAAAAATATATTTCAAATGACAGACAGATCTTTATAATTACCATGGGAACTGTCTACATTGGAGGCAAGCACATATGGCACAGCTGTACTTGTGCTGCCCAATTCAACATCTGGATGCATAACACCAAAAATTACTGAAAATTGATAAAATTAAATGTAGTACCAATAAAAGTTCTTCTGTTACACTATATAATGAAATTAATGCATACAGGTATGTGTGAGTAGTCCGAATTATATCTACATGTATCTACATGTTCCTTCTTCTGTATCATGACCAGAATACAGACCAGAAACACCGAGGTCCTGTTTTACAGCAGGTGTGACACGGAAAAGATCCTTCCCTGCTCAAAGGCTATAAGCGCCGAGCATAGACCTAAATTTTACAGCCCTTCACCGGCAATTTTGACGTCTCCATATCAGTAAAAAATTCTCGAGCGGGACGTTAAACAATATATATTCATTCAATCAATCAGTTGTGCTCTAATTGATTGGTCTCGGATTCAGCACACAATCCTCGTGTTCTGTCCCCATTGTGATCTATGTAGTAAACTTTATGTTCTCTTCCAGATAATAGTCACTCCATAATCAGACGTTTTCCCCTTCATATAATGATCACTACATACTCAGCAGTTTTCATTTCCAGTCATAATAGGCAATTCCTCTAGATCTTCTCTATTATGTCTTACACTGAGATGGATAACTCTTACATACTCGTATATCGTGATGCAGATATTGGTCAAACGACGATAAGATATATGATTTTGTAATAAAAATGTACTCCTTTAAAACCCAATAAAGATGTCCCAGTCTTAACTCGAGTTCATCAAAACTTAACACTAATATTGGGAACGTAGTTTTTCTTGAAACTCTGTCCTTAGTTTCGTTGGGGAGGGGGGGGGGGGGGGGGGGCTCCGTGGCCGAGTGGTTAGAGCATCGGGCTCAAAATCACAAAGCCTCTCACCTCTGTCGGCGCGCGTTCGAATCTCGGCCGCGGCGTTATGTGAGCAAGTTTGCCAGTTTACTTGCGGAAGGTCGGTGGTCTCTTCCCAGGTACATTGTATCTGGGTTATCTCCTCCACCAACAAAAACTGGACGCCACCAGATAACTGAAAAATTGTTGAGTGTGGCGGAAAGCAATAAATAATCAATCAATCGTTGGAGGGTTTGTTTATTCGGGAAAATGTGGCATTATTGTGTTTAGTTGTTTTATACATGACGCAATATTTGGTGAAAAGGCATATGACGAAATGGACATATGAAAAAAAAATATGAAAAACATACTTAAAAAGACCATTATTCCGTTCATATAATCCTTAGAAAATTTAATCAGAAACGGTTTTTTTAAACTTCATCCTATCTCTCATTTTCTAAAATTCCTTAAGTAAGCGCTTTCATTTAGACTTCAAATATAAATATCAGAAGGAAATTAACAATAGTGATCAAGCCTAAAAACACACTAGTGACCTTGGATAAATACACACGCGTTTTCTTTCTCAAAGTATGTAAAGGAGTTTCCATAGTAAAATGTTCCATAATATTGGTGTCAAAATACTCCTCAAATTCTCTGAAACAATACTACCCACACGTTGACTTCCTTAGTGGTACTATGGCCCCTCCACATGGGAATTTTTCGTGATTATTAAGTATCATTTAGTTTTGGAAAACATCAAGAGAGCCTACTGATATGGAAAAGTTCGAGTGTATGGGGTGACCAGAAGAATGAATACTGATATACTCATTAAGAAATCAAAATCCTTCACTTGAAAAGTGCTCGACGCGAATGTATATTAAAATTAAATATAGTATAATATTTAACATTTAATATTTATATACAGAATATTATAAAGGCCAAGATAACTAACAGTATTCAATCTCGTAATTCATATAGAAAAAACAGAAATCAGTGAGATGGGCAAACACAGACCCCTGGTCATACCAGAGGTGGGATCAGGTGCCTAGGAAGAGTAAGCATCCCCTGTGGAACGGTCACACCCGCCGACAGCCCTATATTCCGATCAGGTAAACGGAGCAATCCGTAGTAAGATTCAGTGCGTCAAGAAGGGCCTAACAATTGGCGTGAAACACATCAGACAGCATATGACTTAATGGTAAGTTGTACCGGCAAACTGGATCGTTGTAACGACCATACAATCTTCGAAATGCTGACTTTAGACGAGACTGTACAAAGCCCTGTAACATCAACTTAATTGTCAACAGCCCGCCATGATTTAAAAGCTGCTCATATACAGAACAAGTTCTTGCGTATCGAATCAGTTTGCAGATATAAAACACTATATGAAGCTAATGATGGAATATTGCCACATAAATAAGGGAAGTTGATGATGGAGAAATTGAAATCATCACGTTTGTCATAAAGTTGAGTCGTTATTTTCCGCCCTCATCTATTTTCAGTAAAATATCTAAGTACGAAGCAGAAATGGAAGACCCTGTAGTGTCTTTAATTTTAAGTTCACTGGGATATATCGAATCGACATATGAATAAAAAATGATCATTGACAGTAGACAAAACGTCGTCGATATATCTAAATGTATCCCTGGCCGAGTGGTTAGAGCATCGGGCTCAAAATCACAAAGCCTCTCACCTCTGTGGGCGCGTGTTCGAATCTCGGCCGCGGCGTTATGTGAGCAAGTTTGCCAGTTTACTTGCGGAAGGTCGGTGGTCTCTTTCCAGGTACATTGCATGTGGGTTCTCTCCTCCACCAACAAAAACTGGACACCACAAGATAACTGAAGAATTGTTGAGTGTGGCGGAAAGCAATAAATAATCAATCGATCAATCAAATCGAATTGAAGGCCACAGACAGTTTTTCTTCTCATGTAGAAGCGTTTGAATGAATTCTGCTTCATGAGAATATTTAAGAGGTCAGCTTACAAATGAGCACAATTCGTGCCAATGGGAATTCCAACAGACTGTTGGAAGACCAGATCACCAAAAACTACGAAAATATCGTTAAACAAGGTATAATCAATCAATCAATTATCTATGTTTATAATTCATTATTTCTGCAAACATATTCAGTAAAAATTACTACAAAGCATGAAGCAAACGTAATCGCTTAGTCCAAATTTTGGCTGCGGATTATACACATGAAGTGTCTATGTTCCCCAATTTTCAGGTCCAGAATGTGATTGCATATAAATATTATATTCAGCAAATCGCGCTAGTTATGTTCCCTAATGAAGATTGGGAACATATTGGTTTTACTCTGTTTCTTGTTATTATCGTGATTATGACCCCGTGGGTATCCGGGTTGTAAGAATAAATCCTCAGTACCCCTTGCTTGTCGTAAGAGGCGACTAAATGGGGCGGTCCTTTGGATGAGACCGCAAAAACCGAGGTTCCGTGTCACAGCAGGTGTGGCACGTAAAAGACCCCTCCCTGCTCAAAGGCCATAAGCGCCTAGCACAGGCCTAAATTTGCAGCCCTTCACCGGCAGTAGTGACGTCTCCATATGAGTGAAAGATTCTCGAGCCGGACGTTAAACAATATTTAATCAATCAATCAATCGTTATTATGTTCCCCAACGAAGGTTGAGAACATATTGGCTTTACTCTTCTTCTTCTTCTTGTTTCTTTCTTCTTGGGATTTTTTTGTCCACTAGTGTTCTCAGAAACTTATGATTGGATCAATATGAAACCAATATAGGATGATAGTACACCATATGCAGATGTGCGGAACGATTGACAATTTGTCTGATTATAACTTCATGAGCATGCACGTGTATTGGATATTTTGTTTCCAAATTTTTTAATCGCCGTAACTTTTTTGTTTTTCAATGATATCGATTGATAATTATAGCTTAGATATATCTTGAGACCTTTTATCGATTTCTATGGTCAAAATCACTATTCTACACACGCATGTGCGTGTGCTTTGTTTTAATTGGATAACACAAAAATGTACATATCTCTGTTGCAGTTGACGGGAATACAATCATATTCACAGCATAAGTACACATTTAAAAGATTTAGAGATTGATGAAATAAAACTACCAGACACGCGTGCGCATACACGTACATCGTTTTTTAAAGTTTCCATGTTATGGATGACCATAACTTTCGTTTTTTGTGTTAAAATCTTTGGAAATTTAGTTTCTAAATGTAGGTTGGTATTCTTAACGAAAATAAATAGTAAAAGGACTTTTACGCACGTGCATGCATGTGCGCTAAATTCTGATTGGACGATTTTCAAATCGCCATAACTTCCTTATTAAGTACTGTAAACGACATCAAATTGATACTGTGAGTATATCTATAGCATGTATATCGCATGACACCAACGTCAGTGTTGAGTCTTACTCACGTGCACATAGATGCACGTGCATTTATTTCTCGTCATTTTTGTGTTCTAAAATGGCCATAACTTTTAATTAAAAGTTAAATTGAGATGAGATTATACTTACTGGCTTATAACTCAAATGCCTATTGAATGGTGAACAAAAATTTCATCGTCGAATTCGCGTGTGCGTGAGCGCGCGTGCAATTTCATTTTTGACGTCTAACGTCATATATCGGTTCATAACATTTTTAGATTTGAATGAATGGTTTTGAAATTGATGTTGTAAATATGTATTGCGACTCCCTACTTCATAATAGTGTCAAAACCATTTCCCCGCACGTGCATGGACGTGCGGTATCTTCTGATTGGACGATATTGAAATCGCTATAACATTCTTATAAATGATATAAACTATATGATATGAATATTGTAAGCATATCTATCTAATGCCCTTCGAACGACATCAACATCGATCTCGTGTTTTACTCACGTGCACGTATGTGCACATGTATTGCTTTGTTTTATTTCGGGGTACTAAAATGGCTATAATCTTCGCATTAAAAGTTATATTGAAGTGAAATTCTAGTTCTGGGTTTATGATTCCAATGCCTATTCAATTTTGTGAACAAAACTTTATTCGTTGAATTTGCGTGTGCGTAAGTGTGCGTACATTGTCATTTTTCATGTCTAAATTCAAATATAGTTGTTGGATTTCAATGAATTGTATTGAAATTGATGTTGCATACATATTTAAGACTCCCTTCTCATTGGTTTACCAAAATCGCTCCAATATGATTGGCTAGTATCTAAATACATATATGTCGCTCATGAATATGGTATATTCAATGATATTGAGATGATATGTACACGCTACTAAAACCTAAATTGTAAGATCATTGGATGTACAGATATGCACTCGCATGCGCGTGTATGCATGTGTATTGTTTTAGGGGGAGGTTAACTTCTACTCGCTGTTACTTTCACATTAGTCATTGAAATGTTTTGAAAATGAGGTTGTAGTTGTATAGTTAGAATTTTAACATATTGATATGTTTAAGGTAATAATCAACACGACCATGCACGTGCACTGAATTTCTATGTGTGGGTTACTAAATGTCGATAATTAATTTGTTTAACTACAAATTGGAGTGAACGTTATAAAATAGTTATATATTTAGATGTTATACGGTTTCTTTGAGTCAAAATCATTTCACCTGAAACCACTCACACCACTTCCTACTTGGGAGGGGGGCGCTGGGGAACATGTGTAACGGTCCCCGTTACAATGAGTACTAATTGTTATTATTATTATTAGTAGTAGTAGTAGTAGCAGTATTTCTTTCTTCTTGGGACTTTTTTGTCCACGAGTGTTCTCAGAAACTACTCATAGGATCAATGTGAAAGGATGATAGTGTAGCAGATGTGTCTGATAATTTCTACATGTGCATGCACGTGCATTAGATGTTTTGTTTACAAATGTTTGAATTGCCGTAACTCTTTTGCATTTCTATGAAATCGTTTGAGATTTATATTGTAGGTATATCTTGAGCCCATTTAACGATTTCGATAGTCAATATTACTCTTGTGGACGCGCATTCACGTTTGCTTCATTTTTATTGGATAATACAAAAACGTATATATATCTGTTGTTGTTGACGAGAATGAGATCATATTCACAATATATGTAGACATCCCAAATATCTACAAATTGATGATATAAAATTAGTCACAGTTCATGCGCGTGTACGACCATCGCCTTTTGAAGTTTCAATTCATTGAATGACCATAACTTTTGTCTTTTTATTAAAATCTTTTGAATTTTTGTTCTGAATGTACGCTGATATTCGAAACGCAAATATTTAGTAAAATGACGTTGGGCGACGTGCATATACATGCGTCAATTGTCATTGATTGATTTTCAAAACGACATAACTATCTAATAAATTATGCAAATGACATCAAATTTCTATTGTGAGTATATCTGTTATATACCTATCCAATAGTGTCAATATTGAATCATACTCACGTGCACATATATGCACGTGCATTGATTTTGCGTCATTTTTGGGGTACTAAAATGGCCATAACTTTCAAATTAAGTTAAATTGAGCAAGTTTAATTTTTAGATCTAATTTCAAGTATCTATCCATAACAATTTTAGATTGGAATGAATGGTTTTGAAATTGTTGCAGATATTCATTGCGACTCCCTACTAAATAGTAGTGTCAAAATCACTTCTCCCCACGTGCGCTAAATTCTGATTGGCCGATATTGAAATCGCCATAACTTTCTTTTCCATGATGTAAACAACATGAAATTTATATATCTATCTAATGCCTATCGAATGACATCAACATCAATCTGGTGTCTTACTCTTACGTATATCCACGTGCATTGAATTTCTTTCTTTTTTGGATACTAACATGATCATAACCTTCGAATTAAAAGTTATATTGAAGTAAAATCTTAGTCATGGGTTTATGATTTAAATGCCTACTGAACGTCGAATTCACGAGTGCGTGAGTGCATGTGCATTTTAATGTTTTGTGTCTAAATTCAAATATAGTGTATAGCATTGTTGGATTACAATGAATTGTATTGAAATTTGTGTTGCAGAATTATTTTAAGAGTCCCTTCTCATTGGTGTTGCCAAAATCACTTCGTCGCACGCGTATGCACGTGCACTCAAATTTGATTGGCTAATATTTACATACAGATATATCGCTCATAAGTATGGTATATTCAACGATATTGAGATGATATGTACACACGAGGAAAACATAGATGGCAGGATCATTTCATGTGCAATAATACACTTGCATGCGCATTTAAGCTCTTGCATAATTTCAGGTGTTTGTAACTTCTACTAGCTGTTCGTTTCTCATTTGTCATTGAATTGTTTTGAAATTGATATTGTTGTTGTATATTTAGACTTTTACCATATTGACATGTTTAAAATGTTTCTCAACAAGTGCATGCATGTGCACTGATTTATGTTTGTTAAGTTATTAAATATTGATAATTAACTTGTTTCACTATGAAATGGAGTGAACGTTATAAAATATTTATAGATTTAGATGTTATACAGTTTCTTATAGCTGAAATCACTTCTCCTGAAACAACTGACACCTCTTCATACTTGGGGCAAAATTTGGGGAGCATCTGTAACGGTCTTCGTTCCAATGAGTACTAGTTACTATCATAATGATATTATTCATTGCTACTGTAAAAGGGGAAACAATATCTATTATTAGCCGCATATAACAAAATGTAGAGTGCCATAAATGTACACGTATATGTATTTAGTATTTTAGAAGAATGTTTAGCCAAGATATCTAATATTTTGTAAATAAATAATATTTTGTTCATATACATTTCATTCCCTCTGCAATGTAAGGAACAAATGCCGTTCTCCTGTGATGTTTTTGAACATGACTTTTGATTGATTTATCTCCATATTAAAAATTGCATTTCGAATACATATATATGCTGAGTATTAATAGGGTATGTATTTGATCATCATCTTTTAAAGATTGAAATAGGGACTTCTTAATCGACCATTAATTATTCATATTGAGATGACCTGATTTAGTGTAATAAAAAGCATGCAAGTGAATGGGTTTTTTTTTTCTGTTTTTTTTTTTTTTTTTTACAAAAGAATCATCATGTATCAATGACTTTGTTTCCTTGATCCCTGTCACAGGTAGCGAATATATAAGTGTTGGAAACTGAAGGAAGAACAATAGCTAGCTCCAGTGAATTCAAGTTCTCATCGCCTTCTACAAGGTAAGAACATACCCATATTTATTTTATTTCATCTCGTTAGCTCTGCATATTAAGGAATGGATTCAGGTCTAATTGAATAGTTGCTGTGATAAATCCCTTGTATGCTTAAATCTTTCTTTCATTTATCTATGCATCCATTATCCAGATAGACATTTTCTTAGATTGACCAGTATTTTTTTTCACAGTTAATTACTATACCTTACAACCTGCTACAGTCTTACAGGATGAAGAGATTTCTTGTTCTTGTAGTTTTGGTGGAGACCTTTGCTCGTGAGTAAATTATTTTCGTCTTCTCTTGATTCGCATTTCCAAACGTTTTGACTTGAGCGTCACTGAAGAGACATCATTTGTCGAAATGCGCATCGGATGCATCAAAATTGCTATCGTTTTTGTTTTACATTAACGAGATGAGCCAGGGAACTTAATTGATGAATACTGACATTATGGTCTCTCAAACGTTATCTCTTTCATAAAACACAAAGTATTTCCTCATTGAATATAGAATACAATATGTACAATAATCGTGTTGTCAGAGTTATGAAGCTTCATGAACGTTTAATGTTTTATCAAAGAAAAAGTTGTATTTCTTGACGCAAGAATTGCGAATGTCAAATTTGAAGTTGAAATTTCCGCACAAAATATACTATATATTCGAAATTGAGAGATTTCTTTTCTTCTTTCGTTTAAGATCAGTTTCAAATGCTTTTACTTTCCATATGTGTTGGCGTTGTTTTTCAATTTCTTTCCTTTGAAATTTATCAAAGGAAATGGACCAAAATCTAACAAAGGAAAGGGCGATGATGATGACAAAGATGATGATTATGAAATTAACAAGGGAGATCGTCGAAGAAGAAGCCCAGCTTTCTCCAATAAAGGCAAATCCAATAAGAGCAATAAGAGCAATAAGGACGACGATGACAGAAGATAAAGAGTACTCTGAATGGAATTAAGAATGCTGATATTGAAAAGAAGAATAATCATTGGTAAACTAAATGAAAATCTTTATCTTCACAATAAGAAAGCATATCGCTTATTCGACTCACTGTATCGTATTGATATGAGAAGTTCATTGTAAGGAAACATGTTGATGTCAATGTCTTTTCCATTTTTTTTTAAATAAAGTTGTCATTGAGAAGTAGTTTGCATCTCGAACTTATTTTTTGTTGATAGGTAGTTTATATGTAGTACAGATATATATGAAAAGACTAAACTAACGAACAGTACTCAGTCTCACAATTCCTCACGAAGATACAAACGAAAAATGCGTACCATCTATCCTGTGTTTAATAAATCAGAAGTGATAAAAGAGTTAGATAGGTTGCATGAGGAATATGTTTTGGATCCAGCTGGCAAAGCTGACAACAACATTGTATTTGTTTGTAAAGTTCATTATTACATCTGCATTCTAAACGGACTTGTACTCTAAATAACCTTTGAAAAGATGAATTTTTTTCAAAATCATGCTTCAGTTTTAAATACATTTGAGACTTCTGTCAATAAAGACGATGAATATGAGTTACCGTACCTATACGGGATTCCCAAACTCTGCAACATCTCTTACAAAGATACTATGCTGGATCCAGTAAATGTTCTATCAAGCCCCTATCTTTGCTCCTTTAATGCTTTAAATCAAATGTGGAGTCTTAAAATTTCCAAAGAACTTTTTTATGAATTTGAAATCACAAAATTTTTCTCAAATTCACAACATTAAAACGTATGATTTCAAAAAAAAACTCACAATAAATTAATGACTAGACCTTTTTAACATTATAGACAGTTGGTTCGTCAACAAAAATGAAAAAGGAAACATTCATTTGCATTGATCGGTCATGACAAAAACTATTTTGTTAAACATCACCCTGACTCCACGCACAAGTACGCTGAATTTTATATTAAAAAGAATCTAGAGTTCCTCATTGACAGAGTTCATTCAACAAATTCTACATGAAAAGAGAAAATATCTTGCTGTGGCCTTCAATTCGACTTTTCGATAAATGGACGACGTTTTATCTATCAACAGTGGTCATGTTTTTTCATATGTCGATTCGCTATATCCCAGTGAACGTGCTTTAAAAGATATCACAGAGTCTTCCACATCTCCTTCATACCGAAAATAGATGCTGGCGGCAAACTAAGAACTCAATTTTATGACAAACGGGGTGATTTCAATTTCTCCATCGTCAACTTCCCTTATTTATGTGGCAATATTCCATCATCACCTGCACATGGTGTTTATATCTCTCAACTGATTCGGTACGCAAGAGCTTGTTCTGCATATAAGCACTTTTTAAATCGAGGCAGGCTACTACAAAGACGTTGATGTTTAGGTCATTGACAGAGTTCATTCAACAAATTCTACATGAGAAGAGAAAATATCTTGCTGTGGCCTTCAATTCGACTTTTCGATAAATGGACGACGTTTATCTATCAACAGTGGTGATGTTGTTTTCATATGTCGATTCGCTATATCCCAGTGAACGTGCTTTAAAAGACATCACAGAGTCTTCCACATCTCCTTTGCACCGAAAATAGATGCTGGCGGCAAACTAAGAACTCAATTTTATGACAAACGGGGTGATTTCAATTTCTCCATCGTCAACTTCCCTTATTTATGTGGCAATATTCCATCATCACCTGCACATGGTGTTTATAGCTCTCAACTGATTCGGTACGCAAGAGCTTGTTCTGCATATAAGCACTTTTTAAATCGAGGCAGGCTACTACAAAGACGTTGATGTTTCAGGGGTTTGTACAATAGCGTCTAAAGTCAGCATTTATGGTCCTTATGACGATCTCGTCTTGGCATATTGTTTCTAGTTACGGAAAATTACGTTTAGCTGATCGAGATGTAGGGCTCACGTGCATTTATATGCAGGTGCATTGATTTTGCGTCATTTTGGGGTACTAAAATGCCCATCAATTTCGAATCAAAACTTAAATTGAACAATTTCATTTTTAGGTGTAATTTCAAGTATCTATCCATAACAATTTTAGATTGGAATGAATGGTTTTGAAATTGATGTTGCAGATATTCATTGCGACTCCCTACTAAATAGTAGTGTCAAAATCACTTCTCCCCACGTGCGCTAAATTCTGATTGGCCGATATTGAAATCGCCATAACTTTCTTTTACATGATGTAAACAACATGAAATTGATATATGTATGTAATGCCTATCGAAAGACATCAACATCAATGCGGTGTCTTACTCACGTGCACGTATCTGCAGGGGCATTGGATTTCTTTCTTTCTTGGATACTAAAATGACCATAACCTTCGAATTAAAAGTTATATTGAAGTAAAATCTTAGTCATGGGTTTATGATTTAAATGCATATTGAATGGTTGGAACAAAACTCCATTCGTCGAATCCGCGAGTGCGTGAGTGCTTGTGCATTGTTATTTTCTATGTCTAAATTCAAATATAGTGTATAGCATTGTTGAATGTCGATGAATTGTATTGAAGTTTGTGTTGCAGAATTATTTTAAGAGTCCCTTCTCATTGGTGTTGCCAAAATCACTTCATCGCACGCGTATGCACGTGCACTCAAATTTGATTGGCTAATATTTACATGCAGATATCTCGCTCATAAATATGGTATATTCAACGATATTGAGATGATATGTACATACTAGTAAAACCTAGATTGTAAGATCATTGGATGTGCAGGTATACACTCACATGCGCTTTTATGCCCGTGCATACTTTCAGGTGTTTGTAACTTCTACTAGCTGTTCGTTTCTCATTTGTCATTGAAATGTTTTGAAATTGATATTGTAGTTGTATATTTAGACTTTTAACATTTGACATGTTTAAAATGTTACTCAACACGTGCATGCACGTGCATTGATTTATGATTCGTTAGTTATTAAATATTGATAATTAAGTTGTTTAACTATGAAATGGAGTGAACGTTATAAAATAGTTTGTAAATATTTTGTAAATAAATAATATTTTCTTCAAACACATTTCATTTCCTCTACAATGTAAGGAGCCAATGACGTTCTCCTGAGATATGATTGAAGTTGTTTATGACAAGTAAATGAATAACGTTGTTGTGTGACATCGCGAATATTCGGAATTTTTTTTTTTTTTTTTTTGCTAAAAAATACCGTTTTGATGGTTTTTATATTAATATAATCATAATATACAGCATTAAATTCTATTTATCTTAAGCTGAATCATGTAATGCGTGAAGGGGCCTCTGTGGCCGAGTGTTTAGAGCATTGCGCTCAAAATCACAAGGCCTCTCACCTCTAGTCGGCGCGGGTTCGATTCTCGCTCGGGCAGATATATGTGAGAAAGTTTGCCACTTCGGTCTCTCCCCGAGTGCATTGTAGCTGGACTCTCTCCTCCACCTACAAAGACTGGACGCCACCAGATAACTGAAAAAATTGTGGAGTGTGGCGGAAAACAGCAATCAATCAATGTAATGCGTGAAATCAGTTACTATTATTTTCTACATAATTCAACAGAAGGCAGTTTTGCTACTATCGAAATAATGGCACGGTTAAGACGTAATTACTCAATATCTGCGCTGTGCATTTCAAAACAATTGAATACAGTAATGTACAAGTCCTTGGTGGTGGACTTCATTCACAGCTTTATTTAACATTCTTATTAGAGAGCGATACAATGGTAGAAAAGTATTTCTTCCTCATTTAGAGTTTGAAATATTTTTAATTACAACAAGACGGTTTCTTCATTTTTCATTGAACATTGGTACATGTACATATTACAGTAAAGAAAGTTTATAAATAAAATTATTCTATTGATTAATTCAAAATGTGAATAACAGCGGAACAAGACGTTGTATAAAGTTGTTCTTCTAAAGGTTGGTTTACGGTTCGTCGATCCTTAGCAGCTTATTAAGATTTGTATTCTGTATCAAGGTGTAGCATGTCGGATAATAATGTACACTACATTTGCTGTTCATTTTTATGACTTCATCAATTGTAAAATCATGACTTTTGATTGATTTATATCCATATTAAAAATTGCATTTCGAATACATATATCTGCTGAATATTAATAGGGTATGCATTTAATCATCATCTTTTAAAGATACATTGTTATGCAGGCTCGAAATAGGGACTTCTTAATCGACCATTAGTTATTCATATTGAGATGACCTGATTTTGTGCAATAAAATGCATGCAAGTGCATGCTTTTGTTTTATGTACAAAAAATTCATTATGTAACAACATCTTTGTTTCCTTGATCCCTGTCACAGGTAGCGACTATATAAGTGTTGGAAACTGAAGGAAGAACAATAGCTAGCTCCAGTGAATTCAAGTTCTCATCGTCTTCTACAAGGTAAGAACATACCCATTTTTATTTTATTTCATCTCGTTAGCTCTGCATATTAAGGAATGGATTCAGGTCTAATTGAATAGTTGCTGTGATAAGTCCCTTGTATGCTTAAATCTCTCTGTCAATTATCTATGCATCCATTATCCAGATAGACATTTTCTTAGATTGACCAGTACTTGTTTTCACAATTAATTACTATACCTTACAACCTGCTACAGTCTTACAGGATGAAGAGATTTCTTGTTCTTCTGATCATCGGTCTAGTTTTGGTGGAGACCTTTGCTCGTGAGTAAATTATTTTCGTCTTCTCTTGATTCGCATTTCCAAACGTTTTGACTTGAGCGTCACTGAAGAGACATCATTTGTCGAAATGCGCATCGGATGCATCAAAATTGCTATCGTTTTTGTTTTACATTAACGAGATGAGCTAGGGAACTTGATTGATGAATACTGACATTATGGTCTCTCAAACGTTATCTCTTTCATAAAACACAAAGTATTTCCTCATTGAATATAGAATACAATATGTACAATAATCGTGTTGTCAGAGTTATGAAGCTTCATGAACGTTTAATGTTTTATCAAAGAAAAAGTTGTATTTCTTGACGCAAGAATTTCCAATGTCAAACTTGAAGTTGAAATTTCCGCACAAAATATACTATATATTCGAAATTGAGAGATTTCTTTTCTTCTTTCGTTTAAGATCAGTTTTAAATGCTTTTACTTTCCATATGTGTTGGCGTTGTTTTTCAATTTCTTTCCTTTGAAATTTATCAAAGGAAATGGACCAAAATCTAACAAAGGAAAGGCCGATGATGATGACAAAGATGATGATTATGAAGTTAACAAGGGAGATCGTCGAAGAAGAAGCCCAGCTTTCTCCAATAAAGGCAAATCCAATAAGAGCAATAAGAACAATAAGGACGACGATGACAGAAGATAAAGAGGAGTCTGAATGGAATTAAGAATGCTGATATTGAAAAGAAGAATAATCATTGATAATTCAAATGAAAATCTTTATCTTCACCATAAGAAAGCATATCGCTTATTCGACTCACTCTATCGTATTGATATGAGAAGTTCATTGTAAGGAAACATGTTGATGTAAATGTCTTTTCCATTTTTTTTAAAAATAAAGTTGTCATTGAGAAGTAGTTTACATCTCTAACTTATTTTTTGTTTATAGGTAGTTTATATGTAGTACAGATATATATGAAAAGACTAAACTAACGAACAGTACTCAGTCTCACAATTCTTCACGAAGATACAAACGAAAAATGCCTACCATCTATCCTGTGTTTAATAAAGCAGAAGTGATAAAAGAGTTAGATAGGTTGCATGAGGAATATGTTTTGGATCCAGCTGGCAAAGCTGGCAACAACATTGTATTTGTTTGTAAAGTTCATTATTACAACTGCATTCTAAACGGACTTGTACTCTAAATGACCTTTGAAAAATTGAAATTCTTCAAAATCACGATTCAGTTTTAAATACATTTGAGACTTCTCTCAATAGACACGATGGATATGAGTTACCGTACCTAAACGGGATTCCCAAACTCTGCAACATCTCTTACAAAAATACTATGCTGGATCCAGTAAATGTGCTATCAAGCCCCTATCTTTGCTCCTTTAATACTTTAAATCAAATGTGGAGTCTTAAAAATTCTAAAGAACTTTTTATGAATTTGAAGTCACAAAACGTTTCTCAAATTCACAACATTAAAACGTATGATTTCAAAAAAAAACTCACAATAAATTAATGACTAGACCTTTTTAACATTATAGACAGTTAGTTCGTCAACAAAAGTGAAAAAGGAAACATTCATTTGCAGTGATCGGTCATGCCAAAAATTATTTTGTTAAACATCACCCTGACCCCATGCACAAGTACGCTGAATTTTATATTAAAAAGAATCTAGAGTTCCTCATTGACAGAGTTCATTCAACAAATTCTACATGAGAAGAGAAAATCTCTTGCTGTGGCCTTCAATTCGACTTTTCGATAAATGGACGACGTTTTATCTATCAACAGTGGTGATGTTGTTTTCATATGTCGATTCGCTATATCCCAGTGAACGTGCTTTAAAAAACATCACAGAGTCTTCCACATCTCTTTCGCACCGAAAATAGATGCTGGCGGCAAACTAAGAACTCAATTTTATGACAAACGGGGTGATTTCAATTTCTCCATCGTCAACTTCCCTTATTTATGTGGCAATATTCCATCATCACCTGCATATGGTGTTTATATCTCTCAACTGATTCGATACGCAAGAGCTTGTTCTGCATATAAGCACTTTTTAAATTGAGGCAGGCTACTACAAAGACGTTGATGTTTCAGGGGTTTGTACAATAGCGTCTAAAGTCCAGCATTTATGATCCTTATGACGATCTCGTCTTGGCATATTGTTTCTAGTTACGGAATATTACGTTTAGCTGATCGAGATGTAGGGCTCACGTGCATCTATATGCAGGTGCATTGATTTTGCGTCATTTTGGGGTACTAAAATGCCCATCAATTTCGAATCAAAACTTAAATTGAACAATTTCATTTTTAGGTGTAATTTCAAGTATCTATCCATAACAATTTTAGATTGGAATGAATGGTTTTGAAATTGATGTTGCAGATATTCATTGCGACTCCCTACTAAATAGTAGTGTCAAAATCACTTCTCCCCACGTGCGCTAAATTCTGATTGGCCGATATTGAAATCGCCATAACTTTCTTTTACATGATGTAAACAACATGAAATTGATATATGTATGTAATGCTTATCGAAAGACATCAACATCAATGCGGTGTCTTACTCACGTGCACGTATCTGCAGGGGCATTGGATTTCTTTCTTTCTTGGATACTAAAATGACCATAACCTTCGAATTAAAAGTTATATTGAAGTAAAATCTTAGTCATGGGTTTATGATTTAAATGCATATTGAATGGTTGGAACAAAACTCCATTCGTCGAATCCGCTAGTGCGTGAGTGCTCGTGCATTGTTATTTTCTATGTCTAAATTCAAATATAGTGTATAGCATTGTTGAATGTCGATGAATTATATTAAAGTTTGTGTTGCAGAATTATTTTAAGAGTCCCTTCTCATTGGTGTTGCCAAAATCACTTCATCGCACGCGTATGCACGTGCACTCAAATTTGATTGGCTAATATTTACATGCAGATATCTCGCTCATAAATATGGTATATTCAACGATATTGAGATGATATGTACATACTAGTAAAACCTAGATTGTAAGATCATTGGATGTGTAGGTATACACTCACATGCGCTTTTATGCCCGTGCATACTTTCAGGTGTTTGTAACTTCTACTAGCTGTTCGTTTCTCATTTGTCATTGAAATGTTTTGAAATTGATATTGTAGTTGTATATTTAGACTTTTAACATATTGACATGTTTAAAATGTTACTCAACACGTGCATGCACGTGCATTGATTTATGATTCGTTAGTTATTAAATATTGATAATTAAGTTGTTTAACTATGAAATGGAGTGAACATTATAAAATATTTTGTAAATAAATAATATTTTCTTCAAACACATTTCATTTCCTCTACAATGTAAGGAGCCAATGACGTTCTCCTGAGATATGATTGAAGTTGTTTATGACAAGTAAATGAATAACGTTGTTGTGTGACATCGCGAATATTCGGATGATTTTTTTTTTGGCTAAAAAATACCGTTTTGATGGTTTTTATATTAATATAATCATAATATACAGCATTAAATTCTATTTATCTTAAGCTGAATCATGTAATGCGTGAAGGGGCCTCTGTGGCCGAGTGTTTAGAGCATTGCGCTCAAAATCACAAGGCCTCTCACCTCTAGTCGGTGCGGGTTCGATTCTCGCTCGGGCAGATATATGTGAGAAAGTTTGCCACTTCGGTCTCTCCCCGAGTGCATTGTAGCTGGACTCTCTCCTCCACCTACAAAGACTGGACGCCACCAGATAACTGAAAAAATTGTGGAGTGTGGCGGAAAACAGCAATCAATCAATGTAATGCGTGAAATCAGTTACTAGTATTTTCTACATAATTCAACAGAAGGCAGTTTTGCTACTATCGAAATAATGGTACGGTTAAGACGTAATTACTCAATATCTGTGCATTTCAAAACAATTGAATACAGTAATGTACAAGTCCTTGGTGGTGGACTTCATTCACAGCTTTATTTAACATTCTTATTAGAGAGCGATACAATGGTAGAAAAGTATTTCTTCCTCATTTAGAGTTTGAAATATTTTTAATTACAACAAGACGGTTTCTTCATTTTTCATTGAACATTGGTACATGTACATATTACAGTAAAGAAAGTTTATAAATAAAATTATTCTACTGATTAATTCAAAATGTGAATAACAGCGGAACAAGACGTTGTATAAAGTTGTTCTTCTAAAGGTTGGTTTACGGTTCGTCGATCCTTAGCAGCTTATTAAGATTTGTATTCTGTATCAAGGTGTAGCATGTCGGATAATAATGTACACTAGAGTTGCTATTCATTTTTATGACTTCATCAATTGTAAAATCATGACTTTTGATTGATTTATATCCATATTAAAAATTGCATTTCGAATACATATATATGTGCTGAATATTAATAGGGTATGCATTTAATCATCATCTTTTAAAGATACATTGTTATGCAAGCTCGAAATAGGGACTTCTTAATCGACCATTAATTATTCATATTGAGATGACCTGATTTTGTGCAATAAAATGCATGCAAGTGCATGCTTTTGTTTTATGTACAAAAAATTCATTATGTAACAATATCTTTGTTTCCTTGATCCCTGTCACAGGTAGCGACTATATAAGTGTTGGAAACTGAAGGAAGAACAATAGCTAGCTCCAGTGAATTCAAGTTCTCATCGTCTTCTACAAGGTAAGAACATACCCATTTTTATTTTATTTCATCTCGTTAGCTCTGCATATTAAGGAATGGATTCGGGTCTAATTGAATAGTTGCTCTGATAAATCCCTTGTATGCTTAAATCTCTCTTTCAATTATCTATGCATCCATTATCCAGATAGACATTTTCTTAGATTGACCAGTACTTGTTTTCACAATTAATTACTATACCTTACAACCTGCTACAGTCTTACAGGATGAAGAGATTTCTTGTTCTTCTGATCATCGGTCTAGTTTTGGTGGAGACCTTTGCTCGTGAGTAAATTATTTTCGTCTTCTCTTGATTCGCAATTCCAAACGTTTTGACTTGAGCGTCACTAAAGAGACATCATTTGTCGAAATGCGCATCGGATGCATCAAAATTGCTATCGTTTTTGTTTTACATTAACGAGATGAGCTAGGGAACTTGATTGATGAATACTGACATTATGGTCTCTCAAACGTTATCTCTTTCATAAAACACAAAGTATTTCCTCATTGAATATAGAATACAATATGTACAATAATCGTGTTGTCAGACTTATGAAGCTTCATGAACGTTTAATGTTTTATCAAAGAAAAAGTTGTATTTCTTGACGCAAGAATTTCGAATGTCAAACTTGAAGTTGAAATTTCCGCACAAAATATACTATATATTCGAAATTGAGAGATTTCTTTTCTTCTTTCGTTTAAGATCAGTTTTAAATGCTTTTACTTTCCATATGTGTTGGCGTTGTTTTTCAATTTCTTTCCTTTGAAATTTATCAAAGGAAATGGACCAAAATCTAACAAAGGAAAGGCCGATGATGATGACAAAGATGATGATTATGAAGTTAACAAGGGAGATCGTCGAAGAAGAAGCCCAGCTTTCTCCAATAAAGGCAAATCCAATAAGAGCAATAAGAGCAATAAGGACGACGATGACAGAAGATAAAGAGGAGTCTGAATGGAATTACGAATGCTGATATTGAAAAGAAGAATAATCATTGATAATTTAAATGAAAATCTTTATCTTCACCATAAGAAAGCATATCGCTTATTCGACTCACTCTATCGTATTGATATGAGAAGTTCATTGTAAGGAAACATGTTGATGTAAATGTCTTTTCCATTTTTTTTTTAAATAAAGTTGTCATTGAGAAGTAGTTTACATCTCTAACTTATTTTTTGTTTATAGGTAGTTTATATGTAGTACAGATATATATGAAAAGACTAAACTAACGAACAGTACACAGTCTCACAATTCCTCACGAAGATACAAACGAAAAATGCCTACCATCTATCCTGTGTTTAATAAAGCAGAAGTGATAAAAGAGTTAGATAGGTTGCATGAGGAATATGTTTTGGATCCAGCTGGCAAAGCTGGCAACAACATTGTATTTGTTTGTAAAGTTCATTATTACAACTGCATTCTAAACGGACTTGTACTCTAAATGACCTTTCAAAAGATGAAATTCTTCAAAATCATGATTCAGTTTTAAATACATTTGAGACTTCTCTCAATAGACACGATGGATATGAGTTACCGTACCTATACGGGATTCCCAAACTCTGCAACATCTCTTACAAAAATACTATGCTGGATCCAGTAAATGTGCTATCAAGCCCCTATCTTTGCTCCTTTAATACTTTAAATCAAATGTGGAGTCTTAAAAATTCTAAAGAACTTTTTATGAATTTGAAGTCACAAAACGTTTCTCAAATTCACAACATTAAAACGTATGATTTCAAAAAAAAACTCACAATAAATTAATGACTAGACCTTTTTAACATTATAGACAGTTAGTTCGTCAACAAAAGTGAAAAAGGAAACATTCATTTGCAGTGATCGGTCATGCCAAAAATTATTTTGTTAAACATCACCCTGACCCCATGCACAAGTACGCTGAATTTTATATTAAAAAGAATCTAGAGTTCCTCATTGACAGAGTTCATTCAACAAATTCTACATGAGAAGAGAACATCTCTTGCTGTGGCCTTCAATTCGACTTTTCGATAAATGGACGACGTTTATCTATCAACAGTGGTGATGTTGTTTTCATATGTCGATTCGCTATATCCCAGTGAACGTGCTTTAAAAAACATCACAGAGTCTTCCACATCTCTTTCGCACCGAAAATAGATGCTGGCGGCAAACTAAGAACTCAATTTTATGACAAACGGGGTGATTTCAATTTCTCCATCGTCAACTTCCCTTATTTATGTGGCAATATTCCATCATCACCTGCATATGGTGTTTATATCTCTCAACTGATTCGATACGCAAGAGCTTGTTCTGCATATAAGCACTTTTTAAATTGAGGCAGGCTACTACAAAGACGTTGATGTTTCAGGGGTTTGTACAATAGCGTCTAAAGTCCAGCATTTATGGTCCTTATGACGATCTCGTCTTGGCATATTGTTTCTAGTTACGGAATATTACGTTTAGCTGATCGAGATGTAGGGCTCACGTGCATCTATATGCAGGTGCATTGATTTTGCGTCATTTTGGGGTACTAAAATGCCCATCAATTTCGAATCAAAACTTAAATTGAACAATTTCATTTTTAGGTGTAATTTCAAGTATCTATCCATAACAATTTTAGATTGGAATGAATGGTTTTGAAATTGATGTTGCAGATATTCATTGCGACTCCCTACTAAATAGTAGTGTCAAAATCACTTCTCCCCACGTGCGCTAAATTCTGATTGGCCGATATTGAAATCGCCATAACTTTCTTTTACATGATGTAAACAACATGAAATTGATATATGTATGTAATGCTTATCGAAAGACATCAACATCAATGCGGTGTCTTACTCACGTGCACGTATCTGCAGGGGCATTGGATTTCTTTCTTTCTTGGATACTAAAATGACCATAACCTTCGAATTAAAAGTTATATTGAAGTAAAATCTTAGTCATGGGTTTATGATTTAAATGCATATTGAATGGTTGGAACAAAACTCCATTCGTCGAATCCGCTAGTGCGTGAGTGCTCGTGCATTGTTATTTTCTATGTCTAAATTCAAATATAGTGTATAGCATTGTTGAATGTCGATGAATTATATTAAAGTTTGTGTTGCAGAATTATTTTAAGAGTCCCTTCTCATTGGTGTTGCCAAAATCACTTCATCGCACGCGTATGCACGTGCACTCAAATTTGATTGGCTAATATTTACATGCAGATATCTCGCTCATAAATATGGTATATTCAACGATATTGAGATGATATGTACATACTAGTAAAACCTAGATTGTAAGATCATTGGATGTGTAGGTATACACTCACATGCGCTTTTATGCCCGTGCATACTTTCAGGTGTTTGTAACTTCTACTAGCTGTTCGTTTCTCATTTGTCATTGAAATGTTTTGAAATTGATATTGTAGTTGTATATTTAGACTTTTAACATATTGACATGTTTAAAATGTTACTCAACACGTGCATGCACGTGCATTGATTTATGATTGGTTAGTTATTAAATATTGATAATTAAGTTGTTTAACTATGAAATGGAGTGAACATTATAAAATATTTTGTAAATAAATAATATTTTCTTCAAACACATTTCATTTCCTCTACAATGTAAGGAGCCAATGACGTTCTCCTGAGATATGATTGAAGTTGTTTATGACAAGTAAATGAATAACGTTGTTGTGTGACATCGCGAATATTCGGATGGTTTTTTTTTGGCTAAAAAATACCGTTTTGATGGTTTTTATATTAATATAATCATAATATACAGCATTAAATTCTATTTATCTTAAGCTGAATCATGTAATGCGTGAAGGGGCCTCTGTGGCCGAGTGTTTAGAGCATTGCGCTCAAAATCACAAGGCCTCTCACCTCTAGTCGGTGCGGGTTCGATTCTCGCTCGGGCAGATATATGTGAGAAAGTTTGCCACTTCGGTCTCTCCCCGAGTGCATTGTAGCTGGACTCTCTCCTCCACCTACAAAGACTGGACGCCACCAGATAACTGAAAAAATTGTGGAGTGTGGCGGAAAACAGCAATCAATCAATGTAATGCGTGAAATCAGTTACTAGTATTTTCTACATAATTCAACAGAAGGCAGTTTTGCTACTATCGAAATAATGGTACGGTTAAGACGTAATTACTCAATATCTGTGCATTTCAAAACAATTGAATACAGTAATGTACAAGTCCTTGGTGGTGGACTTCATTCACAGCTTTATTTAACATTCTTATTAGAGAGCGATACAATGGTAGAAAAGTATTTCTTCCTCATTTAGAGTTTGAAATATTTTTAATTACAACAAGACGGTTTCTTCATTTTTCATTGAACATTGGTACATGTACATATTACAGTAAAGAAAGTTTATAAATAAAATTATTCTACTGATTAATTCAAAATGTGAATAACAGCGGAACAAGACGTTGTATAAAGTTGTTCTTCTAAAGGTTGGTTTACGGTTCGTCGATCCTTAGCAGCTTATTAAGATTTGTATTCTGTATCAAGGTGTAGCATGTCGGATAATAATGTACACTAGAGTTGCTATTCATTTTTATGACTTCATCAATTGTAAAATCATGACTTTTGATTGATTTATATCCATATTAAAAATTGCATTTCGAATACATATATATGTGCTGAATATTAATAGGGTATGCATTTAATCATCATCTTTTAAAGATACATTGTTATGCAAGCTCGAAATAGGGACTTCTTAATCGACCATTAATTATTCATATTGAGATGACCTGATTTTGTGCAATAAAATGCATGCAAGTGCATGCTTTTGTTTTATGTACAAAAAATTCATTATGTAACAATATCTTTGTTTCCTTGATCCCTGTCACAGGTAGCGACTATATAAGTGTTGGAAACTGAAGGAAGAACAATAGCTAGCTCCAGTGAATTCAAGTTCTCATCGTCTTCTACAAGGTAAGAACATACCCATTTTTATTTTATTTCATCTCGTTAGCTCTGCATATTAAGGAATGGATTCGGGTCTAATTGAATAGTTGCTCTGATAAATCCCTTGTATGCTTAAATCTCTCTTTCAATTATCTATGCATCCATTATCCAGATAGACATTTTCTTAGATTGACCAGTACTTGTTTTCACAATTAATTACTATACCTTACAACCTGCTACAGTCTTACAGGATGAAGAGATTTCTTGTTCTTCTGATCATCGGTCTAGTTTTGGTGGAGACCTTTGCTCGTGAGTAAATTATTTTCGTCTTCTCTTGATTCGCAATTCCAAACGTTTTGACTTGAGCGTCACTAAAGAGACATCATTTGTCGAAATGCGCATCGGATGCATCAAAATTGCTATCGTTTTTGTTTTACATTAACGAGATGAGCTAGGGAACTTGATTGATGAATACTGACATTATGGTCTCTCAAACGTTATCTCTTTCATAAAACACAAAGTATTTCCTCATTGAATATAGAATACAATATGTACAATAATCGTGTTGTCAGACTTATGAAGCTTCATGAACGTTTAATGTTTTATCAAAGAAAAAGTTGTATTTCTTGACGCAAGAATTTCGAATGTCAAACTTGAAGTTGAAATTTCCGCACAAAATATACTATATATTCGAAATTGAGAGATTTCTTTTCTTCTTTCGTTTAAGATCAGTTTTAAATGCTTTTACTTTCCATATGTGTTGGCGTTGTTTTTCAATTTCTTTCCTTTGAAATTTATCAAAGGAAATGGACCAAAATCTAACAAAGGAAAGGCCGATGATGATGACAAAGATGATGATTATGAAGTTAACAAGGGAGATCGTCGAAGAAGAAGCCCAGCTTTCTCCAATAAAGGCAAATCCAATAAGAGCAATAAGAGCAATAAGGACGACGATGACAGAAGATAAAGAGGAGTCTGAATGGAATTACGAATGCTGATATTGAAAAGAAGAATAATCATTGATAATTTAAATGAAAATCTTTATCTTCACCATAAGAAAGCATATCGCTTATTCGACTCACTCTATCGTATTGATATGAGAAGTTCATTGTAAGGAAACATGTTGATGTAAATGTCTTTTCCATTTTTTTTTTAAATAAAGTTGTCATTGAGAAGTAGTTTACATCTCTAACTTATTTTTTGTTTATAGGTAGTTTATATGTAGTACAGATATATATGAAAAGACTAAACTAACGAACAGTACACAGTCTCACAATTCCTCACGAAGATACAAACGAAAAATGCCTACCATCTATCCTGTGTTTAATAAAGCAGAAGTGATAAAAGAGTTAGATAGGTTGCATGAGGAATATGTTTTGGATCCAGCTGGCAAAGCTGGCAACAACATTGTATTTGTTTGTAAAGTTCATTATTACAACTGCATTCTAAACGGACTTGTACTCTAAATGACCTTTCAAAAGATGAAATTCTTCAAAATCATGATTCAGTTTTAAATACATTTGAGACTTCTCTCAATAGACACGATGGATATGAGTTACCGTACCTATACGGGATTCCCAAACTCTGCAACATCTCTTACAAAAATACTATGCTGGATCCAGTAAATGTGCTATCAAGCCCCTATCTTTGCTCCTTTAATACTTTAAATCAAATGTGGAGTCTTAAAAATTCTAAAGAACTTTTTATGAATTTGAAGTCACAAAACGTTTCTCAAATTCACAACATTAAAACGTATGATTTCAAAAAAAAACTCACAATAAATTAATGACTAGACCTTTTTAACATTATAGACAGTTAGTTCGTCAACAAAAGTGAAAAAGGAAACATTCATTTGCAGTGATCGGTCATGCCAAAAATTATTTTGTTAAACATCACCCTGACCCCATGCACAAGTACGCTGAATTTTATATTAAAAAGAATCTAGAGTTCCTCATTGACAGAGTTCATTCAACAAATTCTACATGAGAAGAGAACATCTCTTGCTGTGGCCTTCAATTCGACTTTTCGATAAATGGACGACGTTTATCTATCAACAGTGGTGATGTTGTTTTCATATGTCGATTCGCTATATCCCAGTGAACGTGCTTTAAAAAACATCACAGAGTCTTCCACATCTCTTTCGCACCGAAAATAGATGCTGGCGGCAAACTAAGAACTCAATTTTATGACAAACGGGGTGATTTCAATTTCTCCATCGTCAACTTCCCTTATTTATGTGGCAATATTCCATCATCACCTGCATATGGTGTTTATATCTCTCAACTGATTCGATACGCAAGAGCTTGTTCTGCATATAAGCACTTTTTAAATTGAGGCAGGCTACTACAAAGACGTTGATGTTTCAGGGGTTTGTACAATAGCGTCTAAAGTCCAGCATTTATGGTCCTTATGACGATCTCGTCTTGGCATATTGTTTCTAGTTACGGAATATTACGTTTAGCTGATCGAGATGTAGGGCTCACGTGCATCTATATGCAGGTGCATTGATTTTGCGTCATTTTGGGGTACTAAAATGCCCATCAATTTCGAATCAAAACTTAAATTGAACAATTTCAGTTTTAGGTGTAATTTCAAGTATCTATCCATAACAATTTTAGATTGGAATGAATGGTTTTGAAATTGATGTTGCAGATATTCATTGCGACTCCCTACTAAATAGTAGTGTCAAAATCACTTCTCCCCACGTGCGCTAAATTCTGATTGGCCGATATTGAAATCGCCATAACTTTCTTTTACATGATGTAAACAACATGAAATTGATATATGTATGTAATGCTTATCGAAAGACATCAACATCAATGCGGTGTCTTACTCACGTGCACGTATCTGCAGGGGCATTGGATTTCTTTCTTTCTTGGATACTAAAATGACCATAACCTTCGAATTAAAAGTTATATTGAAGTAAAATCTTAGTCATGGGTTTATGATTTAAATGCATATTGAATGGTTGGAACAAAACTCCATTCGTCGAATCCGCGAGTGCGTGAGTGCTCGTGCATTGTTATTTTCTATGTCTAAATTCAAATATAGTGTATAGCATTGTTGAATGTCGATGAATTATATTAAAGTTTGTGTTGCAGAATTATTTTAAGAGTCCCTTCTCATTGGTGTTGCCAAAATCACTTCATCGCACGCGTATGCACGTGCACTCAAATTTGATTGGCTAATATTTACATGCAGATACCTCGCTCATAAATATGGTATATTCAACGATATTGAGATGATATGTACATACTAGTAAAACCTAGATTGTAAGATCATTGGATGTGTAGGTATACACTCACATGCGCTTTTATGCCCGTGCATACTTTCAGGTGTTTGTAACTTCTACTAGCTGTTCGTTTCTCATTTGTCATTGAAATGTTTTGAAATTGATATTGTAGTTGTATATTTAGACTTTTAACATATTGACATGTTTAAAATGTTACTCAACACGTGCATGCACGTGCATTGATTTATGATTGGTTAGTTATTAAATATTGATAATTAAGTTGTTTAACTATGAAATGGAGTGAACGTTATAAAATATTTTGTAAATAAATAATATTTTCTTCAAACACATTTCATTTCCTCTACAATGTAAGGAGCCAATGACGTTCTCCTGAGATATGATTGAAGTTGTTTATGACAAGTAAATGAATAACGTTGTTGTGTGACATCGCGAATATTCGGATGATTTTTTTTTGGCTAAAAAATACCGTTTTGATGGTTTTTATATTAATATAATCATAATATACAGCATTAAATTCTATTTATCTTAAGCTGAATCATGTAATGCGTGAAGGGGCCTCTGTGGCCGAGTGTTTAGAGCATTGCGCTCAAAATCACAAGGCCTCTCACCTCTAGTCGGTGCGGGTTCGATTCTCGCTCGGGCAGATATATGTGAGAAAGTTTGCCACTTCGGTCTCTCCCCGAGTGCATTGTAGCTGGACTCTCTCCTCCACCTACAAAGACTGGACGCCACCAGATAACTGAAAAAATTGTGGAGTGTGGCGGAAAACAGCAATCAATCAATGTAATGCGTGAAATCAGTTACTATTATTTTCTACATAATTCAACAGAAGGCAGTTTTGCTACTATCGAAATAATGGCACGGTTAAGACGTAATTACTCAATATCTGCGCTGTGCATTTCAAAACAATTGAATACAGTAATGTACAAGTCCTTGGTGGTGGACTTCATTCACAGCTTTATTTAACATTCTTATTAGAGAGCGATACAATGGTAGAAAAGTATTTCTTCCTCATTTAGAGTTTGAAATATTTTTAATTACAACAAGACGGTTTCTTCATTTTTCATTGAACATTGGTACATGTACATACTACAGTAAAGAAAGTTTATAAATAAAATTATTCTACTGATTAATACAAAATGTGAATAACAGCGGAACAAGACGTTGTATAAAGTTGTTCTTCTAAAGGTTGGTTTACGGTTCGTCGATCCTTAGCAGCTTATTAAGATTTGTATTCTGTATCAAGGTGTAGCATGTCGGATAATAATGTACACTACAGTTGCTATTCATTTTTATGACTTCATCAATTGTAAAATCATGACTTTTGATTGATTTATATCCATATTAAAAATTGCATTTCGAATACATATATATGTGCTGAATATTAATAGGGTATGCATTTAATCATCATCTTTTAAAGATACATTGTTATGCAAGCTCGAAATAGGGACTTCTTAATCGACCATTAATTATTCATATTGAGATGACCTGATTTTGTGCAATAAAATGCATGCAAGTGCATGCTTTTGTTTTATGTACAAAAAATTCATTATGTAACAATATCTTTGTTTCCTTGATCCCTGTCACAGGTAGCGACTATATAAGTGTTGGAAACTGAAGGAAGAACAATAGCTAGCTCCAGTGAATTCAAGTTCTCATCGTCTTCTACAAGGTAAGAACATACCCATTTTTATTTTATTTCATCTCGTTAGCTCTGCATATTAAGGAATGGATTCGGGTCTAATTGAATAGTTGCTCTGATAAATCCCTTGTATGCTTAAATCTCTCTTTCAATTATCTATGCATCCATTATCCAGATAGACATTTTCTTAGATTGACCAGTACTTGTTTTCACAATTAATTACTATACCTTACAACCTGCTACAGTCTTACAGGATGAAGAGATTTCTTGTTCTTCTGATCATCGGTCTAGTTTTGGTGGAGACCTTTGCTCGTGAGTAAATTATTTTCGTCTTCTCTTGATTCGCATTTCCAAACGTTTTGACTTGAGCGTCACTAAAGAGACATCATTTGTCGAAATGCGCATCGGATGCATCAAAATTGCTATCGTTTTTGTTTTACATTAACGAGATGAGCTAGGGAACTTGATTGATGAATACTGACATTATGGTCTCTCAAACGTTATCTCTTTCATAAAACACAAAGTATTCCTCATTGAATATAGAATACAATATGTACAATAATCGTGTTGTCAGACTTATGAAGCTTCATGAACGTTTAATGTTTTATCAAAGAAAAAGTTGTATTTCTTGACGCAAGAATTTCGAATGTCAAACTTGAAGTTGAAATTTCCGCACAAAATATACTATATATTCGAAATTGAGAGATTTCTTTTCTTCTTTCGTTTAAGATCAGTTTTAAATGCTTTTACTTTCCATATGTGTTGGCGTTGTTTTTCAATTTCTTTCCTTTGAAATTTATCAAAGGAAATGGACCAAAATCTAACAAAGGAAAGGCCGATGATGATGACAAAGATGATGATTATGAAGTTAACAAGGGAGATCGTCGAAGAAGAAGCCCAGCTTTCTCCAATAAAGGCAAATCCAATAAGAGCAATAAGAGCAATAAGGACGACGATGACAGAAGATAAAGAGGAGTCTGAATGGAATTACGAATGCTGATATTGAAAAGAAGAATAATCATTGATAATTTAAATGAAAATCTTTATCTTCACCATAAGAAAGCATATCGCTTATTCGACTCACTCTATCGTATTGATATGAGAAGTTCATTGTAAGGAAACATGTTGATGTAAATGTCTTTTCCATTTTTTTTTTAAATAAAGTTGTCATTGAGAAGTAGTTTACATCTCTAACTTATTTTTTGTTTATAGGTAGTTTATATGTAGTACAGATATATATGAAAAGACTAAACTAACGAACAGTACACAGTCTCACAATTCCTCACGAAGATACAAACGAAAAATGCCTACCATCTATCCTGTGTTTAATAAAGCAGAAGTGATAAAAGAGTTAGATAGGTTGCATGAGGAATATGTTTTGGATCCAGCTGGCAAAGCTGGCAACAACATTGTATTTGTTTGTAAAGTTCATTATTACAACTGCATTCTAAACGGACTTGTACTCTAAATGACCTTTGAAAAGATGAAATTCTTCAAAATCATGATTCAGTTTTAAATACATTTGAGACTTCTCTCAATAGACACGATGGATATGAGTTACCGTACCTATACGGGATTCCCAAACTCTGCAACATCTCTTACAAAAATACTATGCTGGATCCAGTAAATGTGCTATCAAGCCCCTATCTTTGCTCCTTTAATACTTTAAATCAAATGTGGAGTCTTAAAAATTCTAAAGAACTTTTTATGAATTTGAAGTCACAAAACGTTTCTCAAATTCACAACATTAAAACGTATGATTTCAAACAAAAACTCACAATAAATTAATGACTAGACCTTTTTAACATTATAGACAGTTAGTTCGTCAACAAAAGTGAAAAAGGAAACATTCATTTGCAGTGATCGGTCATGCCAAAAATTATTTTGTTAAACATCACCCTGACCCCATGCACAAGTACGCTGAATTTTATATTAAAAAGAATCTAGAGTTCCTCATTGACAGAGTTCATTCAACAAATTCTACATGAGAAGAGAACATCTCTTGCTGTGGCCTTCAATTCGACTTTTCGATAAATGGACGACGTTTATCTATCAACACTGGTGATGTTGTTTTCATATGTCGATTCGCTATATCCCAGTGAACGTGCTTTAAAAGACATCACAGAGTCTTCCACATCTCTTTCGCACCGAAAATAGATGCTGGCGGCAAACTAAGAACTCAATTTTATGACAAACGGGGTGATTTCAATTTCTCCATCGTCAACTTCCCTTATTTATGTGGCAATATTCCATCATCACCTGCATATGGTGTTTATATCTCTCAACTGATTCGATACGCAAGAGCTTGTTCTGCATATAAGCACTTTTTAAATTGAGGCAGGCTACTACAAAGACGTTGATGTTTCAGGGGTTTGTACAATAGCGTCTAAAGTCAGCATTTATGGTCCTTATGACGATCTCGTCTTGGCATATTGTTTCTAGTTACGGAAAATTACGTTTAGCTGATCGAGATGTTGGGCTCACGTGCATCTATATGCAGGTGCATTGATTTTGCGTCATTTTGGGGTACTAAAATGCCCATCAATTTCGAATCAAAACTTAAATTGAACAATTTCATTTTTAGGTGTAATTTCAAGTATCTATCCATAACAATTTTAGATTGGAATGAATGGTTTTGAAATTGATGTTGCAGATATTCATTGCGACTCCCTACTAAATAGTAGTGTCAAAATCACTTCTCCCCACGTGCGCTAAATTCTGATTGGCCGATATTGAAATCGCCATAACTTTCTTTTACATGATGTAAACAACATGAAATTGATATATGTATGTAATGCCTATCGAAAGACATCAACATCAATGCGGTGTCTTACTCACGTGCACGTATCTGCAGTGGCATTGGATTTCTTTCTTTCTTGGATACTAAAATGACCATATCCTTCGAATTAAAAGTTATATTGAAGTAAAATCTTAGTCATGGGTTTATGATTTAAATGCATATTGAATGGTTGGAACAAAACTCCATTCGTCGAATCCGCGAGTGCGTGAGTGCTCGTGCATTGTTATTTTCTATGTCTAAATTCAAATATAGTGTATAGCATTGTTGAATGTCGATGAATTGTATTGAAGTTTGTGTTGCAGAATTATTTTAAGAGTCCCTTCTCATTGGTGTTGCCAAAATCACTTCATCGCACGCGTATGCACGTGCACTCAAATTTGATTGGCTAATATTTACATGCAGATATCTCGCTCATAAATGTGGTATATTCAACGATATTGAGATGATATGTACATACTAGTAAAACCTAGATTGTAAGATCATTGGATGTGCAGGTATACACTCACATGCGCTTTTATGCTCGTGCATACTTTCAGGTGTTTGTAACTTCTACTAGCTGTTCGTTTCTCATTTGTCATTGAAATGTTTTGAAATTGATATTGTAGTTGTATATTTAGACTTTTAACATATTGACATGTTTAAAATGTTACTCAACACGTGCATGCACGTGCATTGATTTATGATTGGTTAGTTATTAAATATTGATAATTAAGTTGTTTAACTATGAAATGGAGTGAACGTTATAAAATATTTTGTAAATATTTTGTAAATAAATAATATTTTCTTCAAACACATTTCATTTCCTCTACAATGTAAGGAGCCAATGACGTTCTCCTGAGATATGATTGAAGTTGTTTATGACAAGTAAATGAATAACGTTGTTGTGTGACATCGCGAATATTCGAATTTTTTTTTTTTTTTTTTTTTTGGCTAAAAAATACCGTTTTGATGGTTTTTATATTAATATAATCATAATATACAGCATTAAATTCTATTTATCTTAAGCTGAATCATGTAATGCGTGAAGGGGCCTCTGTGGCCGAGTGTTTAGAGCATTGCGCTCAAAATCACAAGGCCTCTCACCTCTAGTCGGCGCGGGTTCGATTCTCGCTCGAGCAGATATATGTGAGAAAGTTTGCCACTTCGGTCTCTCCCCGAGTGCATTGTAGCTGGACTCTCTCCTCCACCTACAAAGACTGGACGCCACCAGATAACTGAAAAAATTGTTGAGTGTGGCGGAAAACAGCAATCAATCACTGTAATGCGTGAAATCAGTTACTATTATTTTCTACATAATTCAACAGAAGGCAGTTTTGCTACTATCGAAATAATGGCACGGTTAAGACGTAATTACTCAATATCTGCGCTGTGCATTTCAAAACAATTGAATACAGTAATGTACAAGTCCTTGGTGGTGGACTTCATTCACAGCTTTATTTAACATTCTTATTAGAGAGCGATACAATGGTAGAAAAGTATTTCTTCCTCATTTAGAGTTTGAAATATTTTTAATTACAACAAGACGGTTTCTTCATTTTTCATTGAACATTGGTACATGTACATACTACAGTAAAGAAAGTTTATAAATAAAATTATTCTACTGATTAATTCAAAATGTGAATAATAGCGGAACAAGACGTTGTATAAAGTTGTTCTTCTAAAGGTTGGTTTACGGTTCGTCGATCCTTAGCAGCTTATTAAGATTTGTATTCTGTATCAAGGTGTAGCATGTCGGATAATAATGTACACTAGAGTTGCTATTCATTTTTATGACTTCATCAATTGTAAAATCATGACTTTTGATTGATTTATATCCATATTAAAAATTGCATTTCGAATACATATATATGTGCTGAATATTAATAGGGTATGCATTTAATCATCATCTTTTAAAGATACATTGTTATGCAAGCTCGAAATAGGGACTTCTTAATCGACCATTAATTATTCATATTGAGATGACCTGATTTTGTGCAATAAAATGCATGCAAGTGCATGCTTTTGTTTTATGTACAAAAAATTCATTATGTAACAATATCTTTGTTTCCTTGATCCCTGTCACAGGTAGCGACTATATAAGTGTTGGAAACTGAAGGAAGAACAATAGCTAGCTCCAGTGAATTCAAGTTCTCATCGTCTTCTACAAGGTAAGAACATACCCATTTTTATTTTATTTCATCTCGTTAGCTCTGCATATTAAGGAATGGATTCGGGTCTAATTGAATAGTTGCTGTGATAAATCCCTTGTATGCTTAAATCTCTCTTTCAATTATCTATGCATCCATTATCCAGATAGACATTTTCTTAGATTGACCAGTACTTGTTTTCACAATTAATTACTATACCTTACAACCTGCTACAGTCTTACAGGATGAAGAGATTTCTTGTTCTTCTGATCATCGGTCTAGTTTTGGTGGAGACCTTTGCTCGTGAGTAAATTATTTTCGTCTTCTCTTGATTCGCATTTCCAAACGTTTTGACTTGAGCGTCACTAAAGAGACATCATTTGTCGAAATGCGCATCGGATGCATCAAAATTGCTATCGTTTTTGTTTTACATTAACGAGATGAGCTAGGGAACTTGATTGATGAATACTGACATTATGGTCTCTCAAACGTTATCTCTTTCATAAAACACAAAGTATTTCCTCATTGAATATAGAATACAATATGTACAATAATCGTGTTGTCAGAGTTATGAAGCTTCATGAACGTTTAATGTTTTATCAAAGAAAAAGTGGTATTTCTTGACGCTAGAATTTCGAATGTCAAACTTGAAGTTGAAATTTCCGCACAAAATATACTATATATTCGAAATTGAGAGATTTCTTTTCTTCTTTCGTTTAAGATCAGTTTTAAATGCTTTTACTTTCCATATGTGTTGGCGTTGTTTTTCAATTTCTTTCCTTTGAAATTTATCAAAGGAAATGGACCAAAATCTAACAAAGGAAAGGCCGATGATGATGACAAAGATGATGATTATGAAGTTAACAAGGGAGATCGTCGAAGAAGAAGCCCAGCTTTCTCCAATAAAGGCAAATCCAATAAGAGCAATAAGAGCAATAAGGACGACGATGACAGAAGATAAAGAGGAGTCTGAATGGAATTACGAATGCTGATATTGAAAAGAAGAATAATCATTGATAATTTAAATGAAAATCTTTATCTTCACCATAAGAAAGCATATCGCTTATTCGACTCACTCTATCGTATTGATATGAGAAGTTCATTGTAAGGAAACATGTTGATGTAAATGTCTTTTCCATTTTTTTTTAAATAAAGTTGTCATTGAGAAGTAGTTTACATCTCTAACTTATTTTTTGTTTATAGGTAGTTTATATGTAGTACAGATATATATGAAAAGACTAAACTAACGAACAGTACTCAGTCTCACAATTCCTCACGAAGATACAAACGAGAAATGCCTACCATCTATCCTGTGTTTAATAAAGCAGAAGTGATAAGAGAGTTAGATAGGTTGCATGAGGAATATGTTTTGGATCCAGCTGGCAAAGGTGGCAACAACATTGTATTTGTTTGTAAAGTTCATTATTACAACTGCATTCTAAACGGACTTGTACTCTAAATGACCTTTGAAAAGATGAAATTCTTCAAAATCATGATTCAGTTTTAAATACATTTGAGACTTCTCTCAATAGACACGATGGATATGAGTTACCGTACCTATACGGGATTCCCAAACTCTCCAACATCTCTTACAAAAATACTATGCTGGATCCAGTAAATGTGCTATCAAGCCCCTATCTTTGCTCCTTTAATACTTTAAATCAAATGTGGAGTCTTAAAAATTCTAAAGAACTTTTTATGAATTTGAAGTCACAAAACGTTTCTCAAATTCACAACATTAAAACGTATGATTTCAAAAAAAAACTCACAATAAATTAATGACTAGACCTTTTTAACATTATAGACAGTTAGTTCGTCAACAAAAGTGAAAAAGGAAACATTCATTTGCAGTGATCGGTCATGCCAAAAATTATTTTGTTAAACATCACCCTGACCCCATGCACAAGTACGCTGAATTTTATATTAAGAAGAATCTAGAGTTCCTCATTGACAGAGTTCATTCAACAAATTCTACATGAGAAGAGAACATCTCTTGCTGTGGCCTTCAATTCGACTTTTCGATAAATGGACGACGTTTATCTATCAACAGTGGTGATGTTGTTTTCATATGTCGATTCGCTATATCCCAGTGAACGTGCTTTAAAAGACATCACAGAGTCTTCCACATCTCTTTCGCACCGAAAATAGATGCTGGCGGCAAACTAAGAACTCAATTTTATGACAAACGGGGTGATTTCAATTTCTCCATCGTCAACTTCCCTTATTTATGTGGCAATATTCCATCATCACCTGCATATGGTGTTTATATCTCTCAACTGATTCGATACGCAAGAGCTTGTTCTGCATATAAGCACTTTTTAAATTGAGGCAGGCTACTACAAAGACGTTGATGTTTCAGGGGTTTGTACAATAGCGTCTAAAGTCCAGCATTTATGGTCCTTATGACGATCTCGTCTTGGCATATTGTTTCTAGTTACGGAATATTACGTTTAGCTGATCGAGATGTAGGGCTCACGTGCATCTATATGCAGGTGCATTGATTTTGCGTCATTTTGGGGTACTAAAATGCCCATCAATTTCGAATCAAAACTTAAATTGAACAATTTCAGTTTTAGGTGTAATTTCAAGTATCTATCCATAACAATTTTAGATTGAAATGAATGGTTTTGAAATTGATGTTGCAGATATTCATTGCGACTCCCTACTAAATAGTAGTGTCAAAATCACTTCTCCCCACGTGCGCTAAATTCTGATTGGCCGATGTTGAAATCGCCATAACTTTCTTTTACATGATGTAAACAACATGAAATTGATATATGTATGTAATGTCTATCGAAAGACATCAACACCAATGCGGTGTCTTACTCACGTGCACGTATCTGCAGGGGCATTGGATTTCTTTCTTTCTTGGATACTAAAATGACCATAACCTTCGAATTAAAAGTTATATTGAAGTAAAATCTTAGTCATGGGTTTATGATTTAAATGCATATTGAATGGTTGGAACAAAACTCCATTCGTCGAATCCGCGAGTGCGTGAGTGCTCGTGCATTGTTATTTTCTATGTCTAAATTCAAATATAGTGTATAGCATTGTTGAATGTCGATGAATTGTATTGAAGTTTGTGTTGCAGAATTATTTTAAGAGTCCCTTCTCATTGGTGTTGCCAAAATCACTTCATCGCACGCGTATGCACGTGCACTCAAATTTGATTGGCTAATATTTACATGCAGATATCTCGCTCATAAATATGGTATATTCAACGATATTGAGATGATATTTACATACTAGTAAAACCTAGATTGTAAGATCATTGGATGTGCAGGTATACACTCACATGCGCTTTTATGCTCGTGCATACTTTCAGGTGTTTGTAACTTCTACTAGCTGTTCGTTTCTCATTTGTCATTGAAATGTTTTGAAATTGATATTGTAGTTGTATATTTAGACTTTTAACATATTGACATGTTTAAAATGTTACTCAACACGTGCATGCACGTGCATTGATTTGTGATTGGTTAGTTATTAAATATTGATAATTAAGTTGTTTAACTATGAAATGGAGTGAACGTTATAAAATATTTTGTAAATATTTTGCAAATAAATAATATTTTCTTCAAACACATTTCATTTCCTCTACAATGTAAGGAGCCAATGACGTTCTCCTGAGATATGATTGAAGTTGTTTATGACAAGTAAATGAATAACGTTGTTGTGTGACATCGCGAATATTAGGATGATTTTTTTTGGGCTAAAAAATACCGTTTTGATGGTTTTTATATTAATATAATCATAATATACAGCATTAAATTCTATTTATCTTAAGCTGAATCATGTAATGCGTGAAGGGGCCTCTGTGGCCGAGTGTTTAAAGCATTGCGCTCAAAATCACAAGGCCTCTCACCTCTAGTCGGTGCGGGTTCGATTCTCGCTCGGGCAGATATATGTGAGAAAGTTTGCCACTTCGGTCTCTCCCCGAGTGCATTGTAGCTGGACTCTCTCCTCCACCTACAAAGACTGGACGCCACCAGATAACTGAAAAAATTGTGGAGTGTGGCGGAAAACAGCAATCAATCAATGTAATGCGTGAAATCAGTTACTATTATTTTCTACATAATTCAACAGAAGGCAGTTTTGCTACTATCGAAATAATGGCACGGTTAAGACGTAATTACTCAATATCTACGCTGTGCATTTCAAAACAATTGAATACAGTAATGTACAAGTCCTTGGTGGTGGACTTCATTCACAGCTTTATTTAACATTCTTATTAGAGAGCGATACAATGGTAGAAAAGTATTTCTTCCTCATTTAGAGTTTGAAATATTTTTAATTACAACAAGACGGTTTCTTCATTTTTCATTGAACATTGGTACATGTACATATTACAGTAAAGAAAGTTTATAAATAAAATTATTCTACTGATTAATTCAAAATGTGAATAACAGCGGAACAAGACGTTGTATAAAGTTGTTCTTCTAAAGGTTGGTTTACGGTTCGTCGATCCTTAGCAGCTTATTAAGATTTGTATTCTGTATCAAGGTGTAGCATGTCGGATAATAATGCACACTAGAGTTGCTATTCATTTTTATGACTTCATCAATTGTAAAATCATGACTTTTGATTGATTTATATCCATATTAAAAATTGCATTTCGAATACATATATATGTGCTGAATATTAATAGGGTATGCATTTAATCATCATCTTTTAAAGATACATTGTTATGCAAGCTCGAAATAGGGACTTCTTAATCGACCATTAATTATTCATATTGAGATGACCTGATTTTGTGCAATAAAATGCATGCAAGTGCATGCTTTTGTTTTATGTACAAAAAATTCATTATGTAACAATATCTTTGTTTCCTTGATCCCTGTCACAGGTAGCGACTATATAAGTGTTGGAAACTGAAGGAAGAACAATAGCTAGCTCCAGTGAATTCAAGTTCTCATCGTCTTCTACAAGGTAAGAACATACCCATTTTTATTTTCATCTCGTTAGCTCTGCATATTAAGGAATGGATTCGGGTCTAATTGAATAGTTGCTGTGATAAATCCCTTGTATGCTTAAATCTCTCTTTCAATTATCTATGCATCCATTATCCAGATAGACATTTTCTTAGATTGACCAGTACTTGTTTTCACAATTAATTACTATACCTTACAACCTGCTACAGTCTTACAGGATGAAGAGATTTCTTGTTCTTCTGATCATCGGTCTAGTTTTGGTGGAGACCTTTGCTCGTGAGTAAATTATTTTCGTCTTCTCTTGATTCGCATTTCCAAACGTTTTGACTTGAGCGTCACTAAAGAGACATCATTTGTCGAAATGCGCATCGGATGCATCAAAATTGCTATCGTTTTTGTTTTACATTAACGAGATGAGCTAGGGAACTTGATTGATGAATACTGACATTATGGTCTCTCAAACGTTATCTCTTTCATAAAACACAAAGTATTTCCTCATTGAATATAGAATACAATATGTACAATAATCGTGTTGTCAGAGTTATGAAGCTTCATGAACGTTTAATGTTTTATCAAAGAAAAAGTTGTATTTCTTGACGCAAGAATTTCGAATGTCAAACTTGAAGTTGAAATTTCCGCACAAAATATACTATATATTCGAAATTGAGAGATTTCTTTTCTTCTTTCGTTTAAGATCAGTTTTAAATGCTTTTACTTTCCATATGTGTTGGCGTTGTGTTTCAATTTCTTTCCTTTGAAATTTATCAAAGGAAATGGACCAAAATCTAACAAAGGAAAGGCCGATGATGATGACAAAGATGATGATTATGAAGTTAACAAGGGAGATCGTCGAAGAAGAAGCCCAGCTTTCTCCAATAAAGGCAAATCCAATAAGAGCAATAAGAGCAATAAGGACGACGATGACAGAAGATAAAGAGGAGTCTGAATGGAATTACGAATGCTGATATTGAAAAGAAGAATAATCATTGATAATTTAAATGAAAATCTTTATCTTCACCATAAGAAAGCATATCGCTTATTCGACTCACTCTATCGTATTGATATGAGAAGTTCATTGTAAGTAAACATGTTGATGTCAATGTCTTTTCCATTTTTTTTTTAAATAAAGTTGTCATTGAGAAGTAGTTTACATCTCTAACTTATTTTTTGTTTATAGGTAGTTTATATGTAGTACAGATATATATGAAAAGACTAAACTAACGAACAGTACTCAGTCTCACAATTCCTCACGAAGATACAAACGAAAAATGCCTACCATCTATCCTGTGTTTAATAAAGCAGAAGTGATAAAAGAGTTAGATAGGTTGCATGAGGAATATGTTTTGGATCCAGCTGGCAAAGCTGGCAACAACATTGTATTTGTTTGTAAAGTTCATTATTACAACTGCATTCTAAACGGACTTGTACGCTAAATGACCTTTCAAAAGATGAAATTCTTCAAAATCATGATTCAGTTTTAAATACATTTGAGACTTCTGTCAATAGACACGATGGATATGAGTTACCGTACCTATACGGGATTCCCAAACTCTGCAACATCTCTTACAAAAATACTATGCTGGATCCAGTAAATGTGCTATCAAGCCCCTATCTTTGCTCCTTTAATACTTTAAATCAAATGTGGAGTCTTAAAAATTCTAAAGAACTTTTTATGAATTTGAAGTCACAAAACGTTTCTCAAATTCACAACATTAAAACGTATGATTTCAAAAAAAAACTCACAATAAATTAATGACTAGACCTTTTTAACATTATAGACAGTTAGTTCGTCAACAAAAGTGAAAAAGGAAACATTCATTTGCAGTGATCGGTCATGCCAAAAATTATTTTGTTAAACATCACCCTGACCCCATGCACAAGTACGCTGAATTTTATATTAAAAAGAATCTAGAGTTCCTCATTGACAGAGTTCATTCAACAAATTCTACATGAGAAGAGAACATCTCTTGCTGTGGCCTTCAATTCGACTTTTCGATAAATGGACGACGTTTATCTATCAACAGTGGTGATGTTGTTTTCATATGTCGATTCGCTATATCCCAGTGAACGTGCTTTAAAAAACATCACAGAGTCTTCCACATCTCTTTCGCACCGAAAATAGATGCTGGCGGCAAACTAAGAACTCAATTTTATGACAAACGGGGTGATTTCAATTTCTCCATCGTCAACTTCCCTTATTTATGTGGCAATATTCCATCATCACCTGCATATGGTGTTTATATCTCTCAACTGATTCGATACGCAAGAGCTTGTTCTGCATATAAGCACTTTTTAAATTGAGGCAGGCTACTACAAAGACGTTGATGTTTCAGGGGTTTGTACAATAGCGTCTAAAGTCCAGCATTTATGGTCCTTATGACGATCTCGTCTTGGCATATTGTTTCTAGTTACGGAATATTACGTTTAGCTGATCGAGATGTAGGGCTCACGTGCATCTATATGCAGGTGCATTGATTTTGCGTCATTTTGGGGTACTAAAATGCCCATCAATTTCGAATCAAAACTTAAATTGAACAATTTCATTTTTAGGTGTAATTTCAAGTATCTATCCATAACAATTTTAGATTGGAATGAATGGTTTTGAAATTAATGTTGCAGATATTCATTGCGACTCCCTACTAAATAGTAGTGTCAAAATCACTTCTCCCCACGTGCGCTAAATTCTGATTGGCCGATATTGAAATCGCCATAACTTTCTTTTACATGATGTAAACAACATGAAATTGATATATGTATGTAATGCTTATCGAAAGACATCAACATCAATGCGGTGTCTTACTCACGTGCACGTATCTGCAGGGGCATTGGATTTCTTTCTTTCTTGGATACTAAAATGACCATAACCTTCGAATTAAAAGTTATATTGAAGTAAAATCTTAGTCATGGGTTTATGATTTAAATGCATATTGAATGGTTGGAACAAAACTCCATTCGTCGAATCCGCGAGTGCGTGAGTGCTCGTGCATTGTTATTTTCTATGTCTAAATTCAAATATAGTGTATAGCATTGTTGAATGTCGATGAATTATATTAAAGTTTGTGTTGCAGAATTATTTTAAGAGTCCCTTCTCATTGGTGTTGCCAAAATCACTTCATCGCACGCGTATGCACGTGCACTCAAATTTGATTGGCTAATATTTACATGCAGATACCTCGCTCATAAATATGGTATATTCAACGATATTGAGATGATATGTACATACTAGTAAAACCTAGATTGTAAGATCATTGGATGTGTAGGTATACACTCACATGCGCTTTTATGCCCGTGCATACTTTCAGGTGTTTGTAACTTCTACTAGCTGTTCGTTTCTCATTTGTCATTGAAATGTTTTGAAATTGATATTGTAGTTGTATATTTAGACTTTTAACATATTGACATGTTTAAAATGTTACTCAACACGTGCATGCACGTGCATTGATTTATGATTGGTTAGTTATTAAATATTGATAATTAAGTTGTTTAACTATGAAATGGAGTGAACGTTATAAAATATTTTGTAAATAAATAATATTTTCTTCAAACACATTTCATTTCCTCTACAATGTAAGGAGCCAATGACGTTCTCCTGAGATATGATTGAAGTTGTTTATGACAAGTAAATGAATAACGTTGTTGTGTGACATCGCGAATATTCGGATGATTTTTTTTTGGCTAAAAAATACCGTTTTGATGGTTTTTATATTAATATAATCATAATATACAGCATTAAATTCTATTTATCTTAAGCTGAATCATGTAATGCGTGAAGGGGCCTCTGTGGCCGAGTGTTTAGAGCATTGCGCTCAAAATCACAAGGCCTCTCACCTCTAGTCGGTGCTGGTTCGATTCTCGCTCGGGCAGATATATGTGAGAAAGTTTGCCACTTCGGTCTCTCCCCGAGTGCATTGTAGCTGGACTCTCTCCTCCACCTACAAAGACTGGACGCCACCAGATAACTGAAAAAATTGTTGAGTGTGGCGGAAAACAGCAATCAATCAATGTAATGCGTGAAATCAGTTACTATTATTTTCTACATAATTCAACAGAAGGCAGTTTTGCTACTATCGAAATAATGGCACGGTTAAGACGTAATTACTCAATATCTACGCTGTGCATTTCAAAACAATTGAATACAGTAATGTACAAGTCCTTGGTGGTGGACTTCATTCACAGCTTTATTTAACATTCTTATTAGAGAGCGATACAATGGTAGAAAAGTATTTCTTCCTCATTTAGAGTTTGAAATATTTTTAATTACAACAAGACGGTTTCTTCATTTTTCATTGAACATTGGTACATGTACATATTACAGTAAAGAAAGTTTATAAATAAAATTATTCTACTGATTAATTCAAAATGTGAATAACAGCGGAACAAGACGTTGTATAAAGTTGTTCTTCTAAAGGTTGGTTTACGGTTCGTCGATCCTTAGCAGCTTATTAAGATTTGTATTCTGTATCAAGGTGTAGCATGTCGGATAATAATGTACACTAGAGTTGCTATTCATTTTTATGACTTCATCAATTGTAAAATCATGACTTTTGATTGATTTATATCCATATTAAAAATTGCATTTCGAATACATATATATGTGCTGAATATTAATAGGGTATGCATTTAATCATCATCTTTTAAAGATACATTGTTATGCAAGCTCGAAATAGGGACTTCTTAATCGACCATTAATTATTCATATTGAGATGACCTGATTTTGTGCAATAAAATGCATGCAAGTGCATGCTTTTGTTTTATGTACAAAAAATTCATTATGTAACAATATCTTTGTTTCCTTGATCCCTGTCACAGGTAGCGACTATATAAGTGTTGGAAACTGAAGGAAGAACAATAGCTAGCTCCAGTGAATTCAAGTTCTCATCGTCTTCTACAAGGTAAGAACATACCCATTTTTATTTTCATCTCGTTAGCTCTGCATATTAAGGAATGGATTCGGGTCTAATTGAATAGTTGCTGTGATAAATCCCTTGTATGCTTAAATCTCTCTTTCAATTATCTATGCATCCATTATCCAGATAGACATTTTCTTAGATTGACCAGTACTTGTTTTCACAATTAATTACTATACCTTACAACCTGCTACAGTCTTACAGGATGAAGAGATTTCTTGTTCTTCTGATCATCGGTCTAGTTTTGGTGGAGACCTTTGCTCGTGAGTAAATTATTTTCGTCTTCTCTTGATTCGCATTTCCAAACGTTTTGACTTGAGCGTCACTAAAGAGACATCATTTGTCGAAATGCGCATCGGATGCATCAAAATTGCTATCGTTTTTGTTTTACATTAACGAGATGAGCTAGGGAACTTGATTGATGAATACTGACATTATGGTCTCTCAAACGTTATCTCTTTCATAAAACACAAAGTATTTCCTCATTGAATATAGAATACAATATGTACAATAATCGTGTTGTCAGAGTTATGAAGCTTCATGAACGTTTAATGTTTTATCAAAGAAAAAGTTGTATTTCTTGACGCAAGAATTTCGAATGTCAAACTTGAAGTTGAAATTTCCGCACAAAATATACTATATATTCGAAATTGAGAGATTTCTTTTCTTCTTTCGTTTAAGATCAGTTTTAAATGCTTTTACTTTCCATATGTGTTGGCGTTGTGTTTCAATTTCTTTCCTTTGAAATTTATCAAAGGAAATGGACCAAAATCTAACAAAGGAAAGGCCGATGATGATGACAAAGATGATGATTATGAAGTTAACAAGGGAGATCGTCGAAGAAGAAGCCCAGCTTTCTCCAATAAAGGCAAATCCAATAAGAGCAATAAGAGCAATAAGGACGACGATGACAGAAGATAAAGAGGAGTCTGAATGGAATTACGAATGCTGATATTGAAAAGAAGAATAATCATTGATAATTTAAATGAAAATCTTTATCTTCACCATAAGAAAGCATATCGCTTATTCGACTCACTCTATCGTATTGATATGAGAAGTTCATTGTAAGGAAACATGTTGATGTAAATGTCTTTTCCATTTTTTTTTTAAATAAAGTTGTCATTGAGAAGTAGTTTACATCTCTAACGTATTTTTTGTTTATAGGTAGTTTATATGTAGTACAGATATATATGAAAAGACTAAACTAACGAACAGTACTCAGTCTCACAATTCCTCACGAAGATACAAACGAAAAATGCCTACCATCTATCCTGTGTTTAATAAAGCAGAAGTTATAAAAGAGTTAGATAGGTTGCATGAGGAATATGTTTTGGATCCAGCTGGCAAAGCTGGCAACAACATTGTATTTGTTTGTAAAGTTCATTATTACAACTGCATTCTAAACGGACTTGTACTCTAAATGACCTTTCAAAAGATGAAATTCTTCAAAATCATGATTCAGTTTTAAATACATTTGAGACTTCTCTCAATAGACACGATGGATATGAGTTACCGTACCTAAACGGGATTCCCAAACTCTCCAACATCTCTTACAAAAATACTATGCTGGATCCAGTAAATGTGCTATCAAGCCCCTATCTTTGCTCCTTTAATACTTTAAATCAAATGTGGAGTCTTAAAAATTCTAAAGAACTTTTTATGAATTTGAAGTCACAAAACGTTTCTCAAATTCACAACATTAAAACGTATGATTTCAAAAAAAAACTCATAATAAATTAATGACTAGACCTATTTAACATTATAGACAGTTAGTTCGTCAACAAAAGTGAAAAAGGAAACATTCATTTGCAGTGATCGGTCATGCCAAAAATTATTTTGCTAAACATCACCCTGACTCCATGCACAAGTACGCTGAATTTTATATTAAAAAGAATCTAGAGTTCCTCATTGACAGAGTTCATTCAACAAATTCTACATGAGAAGAGAAAATCTCTTGCTGTGGCCTTCAATTCGACTTTTCGATAAACGGACGACGTTTATCTATCAACAGTGGTGATGTTGTTTTCATATGTCGATTCGCTATATCCCAGTGAACGTGCTTTAAAAGACATCACAGAGTCTTCCACATCTCCTTCGCACCGAAAATAGATGCTGGCGGCAAACTAAGAACTCAATTTTATGACAAACGGGGTGATTTCAATTTCTCCATCGTCAACTTCCCTTATTTATGTGGCAATATTCCATCATCACCTGCATATGGTGTTTATATCTCTCAACTGATTCGATACGCAAGAGCTTGTTCTGCATATAAGCACTTTTTAAATTGAGGCAGGCTACTACAAAGACGTTGATGTTTCAGGGGTTTGTACAATAGCGTCTAAAGTCAGCATTTATGGTCCTTATGACGATCTCGTCTTGGCATATTGTTTCTAGTTACGGAATATTACGTTTAGCTGATCGAGATGTAGGGCTCACGTGCATCTATATGCAGGTGCATTGATTTTGCGTCATTTTGGGGTACTAAAATGCCCATCAATTTCGAATCAAAACTTAAATTGAACAATTTCATTTTTAGGTGTAATTTCAAGTATCTATCCATAACAATTTTAGATTGGAATGAATGGTTTTGAAATTGAAGTTGCAGATATTCATTGCGACTCCCTACTAAATAGTAGTGTCAAAATCACTTCTCCCCACGTCCGCTAAATTCTGATTGGCCGATATTGAAATCGCCATACCTTTCTTTTACATGATGTAAACAACATGAAATTGATATATGTATGTAATGCCTATCGAAAGACATCAACATCAATGCGGTGTCTTACTCACGTGCACGTATCTGCAGGGGCATTGGATTTCTTTCTTTCTTGGATACTAAAATGACCATAACCTTCGAATTAAAAGTTATATTGAAGTAAAATCTTAGTCATGGGTTTATGATTTAAATGCATATTGAATGGTTGGAACAAAACAACATTCGTCGAATCCGCGAGTGCGAGAGTGCTTGTGCATTGTTATTTTCTATGTCTAAATTCAAATATAGTGTATAGCATTGTTGAATGTCGATGAATTGTATTGAAGTTTGTGTTGCAGAATTATTTTAAGAGTCCCTTCTCATTGGTGTTGCCAAAATCACTTCATCGCACGCGTATGCACGTGCACTCAAATTTGATTGACTAATATTTACATGCAGATATCTCGCTCATAAATATGGTATATTCAACGATATTGAGATGATATGTACATACTAGTAAAACCTAGATTGTAAGATCATTGGATGTGCAGGTATACACTCACATGCGCTTTTATGCTCCTGCATACTTTCAGGTGTTTGTAACTTCTACTAGCTGTTCGTTTCTCATTTGTCATTGAAATGTTTTGAAATTGATATTGTAATAGTATATTTAGACTTTTAACATATTGACATGTTTAAAATGTTACTCAACACGTGCATGCACGTGCATTGATTTATGATTGGTTAGTTATTAAATATTGATAATTAAGTTGTTTAACTATGAAATGGAGTGAACGTTATAACATATTTTGTAAATATTTTGTAAATAAATAATATTTTCTTCAAACACATTTCATTTCCTCTACAATGTAAGGAGCCAATGACGTTCTCCTGAGATATGATTGAAGTTGTTTATGACAAGTAAATGAATAACGTTGTTGTGTGACATCGCGAATATTCGGAATTTTTTTAATTTTTTTTTTTGGCTAAAAAATACCGTTTTGATGGTTTTTATATTAATATAATCATAATATACAGCATTAAATTCTATTTATCTTAAGCTGAATCATGTAATGCGTGAAGGGGCCTCTGTGGCCGAGTGTTTAGAGCATTGCGCTCAAAATCACAAGGCCCCTCACCTCTAGTCGGCGCGGGTTCGATTCTCGCTCGAGCAGATATATGTGAGAAAGTTTGCCACTTCGGTCTCTCCCCGAGTGCATTGTAGCTGGACTCTCTCCTCCACCTACAAAGACTGGACGCCACCAGATAACTGAAAAAATTGTTGAGTGTGGCGGAAAACAGCAATCAATCAATGTAATGCGTGAAATCAGTTACTATTATTTTCTACATAATTCAACAGAAGGCAGTTTTGCTACTATCGAAATAATGGCATTCTTATTAGAGAGCGATACAATGATAGAAAAGTATTTCTTCCTCATTTAGAGTTTGAAATATTTTTAATTACAACAAGACGGTTTCTTCATGTTTCATTGAACATTGGTACATGTACATATTACAGTAAAGAAAGTTTATAAATAAAATTATTCTACTGATTAATTCAAAATGTGAATAACAGCGGAACAAGACGTTGTATAAAGTTGTTCTTCTAAAGGTTGGTTTACGGATCGTCGATCCTTAGCAGCTTATTAAGATTTGTATTCTGTATCAAGGTGTAGCATGTCGGATAATAATGTACACTACAGTTGCTATTCATTTTTATGACTTCATCAATTGTAAAATCATGACTTTTGATTGATTTATATCCATATTAAAAATTGCATTTCGAATACATATATGTGCTGAATATTAATAGGGTATGCATTTAATCATCATCTTTTAAAGATACATTGTTATGCAAGCTCGAAATAGGGACTTCTTAATCGACCATTAATTATTCATATTGAGATGACCTGATTTTGTGCAATAAAATGCATGCAAGTGCGTGCTTTTGTTTTATGTACAAAAAATTCATTATATATCAATATCTTTGTTTCCTTGATTCCTGTCACAGGTAGCGACTATATAAGTGTTGGAAACTGAAGGAAGAACAATAGCTAGCTCCAGTGAATTCAAGTTCTCATCGTCTTCTACAAGGTAAGAACATACCCATTTTTATTTTATTTCATCTCGTTAGCTCTGCATATTAAGGAATGGATTCGGGTCTAATTGAATAGTTGCTCTGATAAATCCCTTGTATGCTTAAATCTCTCTTTCAATTATCTATGCATCCATTATCCAGATAGACATTTTCTTAGATTGACCAGTACTTGTTTTCACAATTAATTACTATACCTTACAACCTGCTACAGTCTTACAGGATGAAGAGATTTCTTGTTCTTCTGATCATCGGTCTAGTTTTGGTGGAGACCTTTGCTCGTGAGTAAATTATTTTCGTCTTCTCTTGATTAGCATTTCCAAACGTTTTGACTTGGGCGTCACTGAAGAGACATCATTTGTCGAAATGCGCATCGGATGCATCAAAATTGCTATCGTTTTTGTTTTACATTAATGAGATGAGCTAGGGAACTTGATTGATGAATACTGACATTATGGTCTCTCAAACGTTATCTCTTTCATAAAACACAAAGTATTTCCTCATTGAATATAGAATACAATATGTGCAATAATCGTGTTGTCAGAGTTATGAAGCTTCATGAACGTTTAATGTTTCATCAAAGAAAAAGTTGTATTTTTTGACGCAAGAATTTCGAATGTCAAACTTGAAGTTGAAATTTCCGCACAAAATATACTATATATTCGAAATTGAGAGATTTCTTTTCTTCTTTCGTTTAAGATCAGTTTTAAATGCTTTTACTTTCCATATGTGTTGGCGTTGTTTTTCAATTTCTTTCCTTTGAAATTTATCAAAGGAAATGGACCAAAATCTAACAAAGGAAAGGCCGATGATGATGACAAAGATGATGATTATGAAATTAACAAGGGAGATCGTCGAAGAAGAAGCCCAGCTTTCTCCAATAAAGGCAAATCCAATAAGAGCAATAAGAGCAATAAGGACGACGATGACAGATGATAAAGAGGAGTCTGAATGGAATTAAGAATGCTGATATTGAAAAGAAGAATAATCATTGATAATTTAAATGAAAATCTTTATCTTCACCATGAGAAAGCATATCGCTTATTCGACTCACTCTATCGTATTGATATGAGAAGTTCATTGTAAGGAAACATGTTGATGTCAATGTCTTTTCCATTTTTTTTTAAAATAAAGTTGTCATTGAGAAGTAGTTTACATCTCTAACTTATTTTTTGTTTATAGGTAGTTTATATGTAGTACAGATATATATGAAAAGACTAAACTAACGAAGAGTACTCAGTCTCACAATTCCTCACGAAGATACAAACGAAAAATGCCTACCATCTATCCTGTGTTTAATAAACCAGAAGTGATAAAAGAGTTAGATAGGTTGCATGAGGAATATGTTTTGGATCCAGCTGGCAAAGCTGGCAACAACATTGTATTTGTTTGTAAAGTTCATTATTACAACTGCATTCTAAACGGACTTGTACTCTAAATGACCTTTCAAAAGATGAAATTCTTCAAAATCATGATTCAGTTTTAAATACATTTGAGACTTCTGTCAATAGACACGATGGATATGAGTTACCGTACCTAAACGGGATTCCCAAACTCTCCAACATCTCTTACAAAAATACTATGCTGGATCCAGTAAATGTGCTATCAAGCCCCTATCTTTGCTCCTTTAATACTTTAAATCAAATGTGGAGTCTTAAAAATTCTAAAGAACTTTTTATGAATTTGAAGTCACAAAACGTTTCTCAAATTCACAACATTAAAACGTATGATTTCAAAAAAAAACTCACAATAAATTAATGACTAGACCTGTTTAACATTATAGACAGTTGGTTCGTCAACAAAAGTGAAAAAGGAAACATTCATTTGCAGTGATCGGTCATGCCAAAAATTATTTTGTTAAACATCACCCTGACCCCATGCACAAGTACGCTGAATTTTATATTAAAAAGAATCTAGAGTTCCTCATTGACAGAGTTCATTCAACAAATTCTACATGAGAAGAGAACATCTCTTGCTGTGGCCTTCAATTCGACTTTTCGATAAATGGACGACGTTTATCTATCAACAGTGGTGATGTTGTTTTCATATGTCGATTCGCTATATCCCAGTGAACGTGCTTTAAAAGACATCACAGAGTCTTCCACATCTCCTTCGCACCGAAAATAGATGCTGGCGGTAAACTAAGAACTCAATTTTATGACAAACGGGGTGATTTCAATTTCTCCATCGTCAACTTCCCTTATTTATGTGGCAATATTCCATCATCACCTGCATATGGTGTTTATATCTCTCAACTGATTCGATACGCAAGAGCTTGTTCTGCATATAAGCACTTTTTAAATTGAGGCAGGCTACTACAACGACGTTGATGTTTCAGGGGTTTGTTTGTTTTATTTATAGTCGCCTGAGCAATTTTTCAGCTATCCGGCGACTGTCACTATTACTTGTGACGGGGCTGCAAATTTAGACCTATGCTTAGCACCAATGGCTTTTAGCAGTGAGGGTTCTTTTACGTGTACCACCTGCTGCGACACGGGACCTCCGTTTATAAGGTCCCATCCGAAAGACCCGTGACTCTCACTTCGTAATGCAGAGCTCTTGGCGAAGGAGCAATCACTACCTATTTTAACGTCTTAGGTTTGACGCGGCCGGCCCGAGCGGGGCTCGAACTCACGACCTTCCGTTCACGAGGCGAGAGCTCTACCACTGAGCCACCATGATCGGTTTCAGGGGTTTGTACAATAGCGTCTAAAGTCAGCATTTATGGTCCTTATGATGATCTCGTCTTGGCATATTGTTTCTAGTTACGGAATGTTACGTTTAGCTGATCGAGAGGTAGGGCTCACGTGCATCTATATGCAGGTGCATTGATTTTGCGTCATTTTGGGGTACTAAAATGCCCATAAATTTCGAATCAAAACTTAAATTGAACAATTTCAGTTTTAGGTGTAATTTCAAGTATCTATCCATAACAATTTTAGATTGGAATGAATGGTTTTGAAATTGATGTTGCAGATATTCATTGCCACTCCCTACTAAATAGTAGTGTTAAAATCACTTCTCCCCACGTGCGCTAAATTCTGATTGGCCGATATTGAAATCGCCATAACTTTCTTTTACATGATGTAAACAGCATGCACGTGCACTCAAATTTGATTCTCTAATATTTACATGCAGATACCTCGCTCATAAATATGGTATATTCAACGATATTGAGATGATATGTACATACTAGTAAAACCTAGATTGTAAGATCATTGGATGTGTAGGTATACACTCACATGCGCTTTTATGCTCGTGCATACGTTCAGGTGTTTGTAACTTCTACTAGCTGTTCGTTTCTCATTTGTCATTGAAATGTTTTGAAATTGATATTGCAGTTGTATATTTAGACTTTTAACATATTGACATGTTTAAAATGTTACTCAACACGTGCATGCACGTGCATTGATTTATGATTGGTTAGTTATTAAATATTGATAATTAAGTTGTTTAACTATGAAATGGAGTGAACGTTATAAAATATTTTGTAAATAAATAATATTTTCTTCAAACACATTTCATTCCCTCTACAATGTAAGGAGCCAATGACGTTCTCCTGAGATATGATTGAAGTTGTTTATGACAAGTAAATGAATAACGTTGTTGTGTGACATCGCGAATATTCGGATGATTTTTTTTTTTTTGGCTAAAAAATACCGTTTTGATGGTTTTTATATTAATATAATCATAATATACAGCATTAAATTCTATTTATCTTAAGCTGAATCATGTAATGCGTGAAGGGGCCTCTGTGGCCGAGTGTTTAGAGCATTGCGCTCAAAATCACAAGGCCTCTCACCTCTAGTCGGTGCGGGTTCGATTCTCGCTCGGGCAGATATATGTGAGAAAGTTTGCCACTTCGGTCTCTCCCCGAGTGCATTGTAGCTGGACTCTCTCCTCCACCTACAAAGACTGGACGCCACCAGATAACTGAAAAAATTGTTGAGTGTGGCGGAAAACAGCAATCAATCAATGTAATGCGTGAAATCAGTTACTATTATTTTCTACATAATTCAACAGAAGGCAGTTTTGCTACTATCGAAATAATGGCACGGTTAAGACGTAATTACTCAATATCTGCGCTGTGCATTTCAAAACAATTGAATACAGTAATGTACAAGTCCTTGGTGGTGGACTTCATTCACAGCTTTATTTAACATTCTTATTAGAGAGCGATACAATGGTAGAAAAGTATTTCTTCCTCATTTAGAGTTTGAAATATTTTTAATTACAACAAGACGGTTTCTTCATTTTTCATTGAACATTGGTACATGTACATATTACAGTAAAGAAAGTTTATAAATAAAATTATTCTACTGATTAATTCAAAATGTGAATAACAGCGGAACAAGACGTTGTATAAAGTTGTTCTTCTAAAGGTTGGTTTACGGTTCGTCGATCCTTAGCAGCTTATTAAGATTTGTATTCTGTATCATGGTGTAGCATGTCGGATAATAATGTACACTAGAGTTGCTATTCATTTTTATGACTTCATCAATTGTAAAATCATGACTTTTGATTGATTTATATCCATATTAAAAATTGCATTTCGAATACATATATATGTGCTGAATATTAATAGGGTATGCATTTAATCATCATCTTTTAAAGATACATTGTTATGCAAGCTCGAAATAGGGACTTCTTAATCGACCATTAATTATTCATATTGAGATGACCTGATTTTGTGCAATAAAATGCATGCAAGTGCATGCTTTTGTTTTATGTACAAAAAATTCATTATGTAACAATATCTTTGTTTCCTTGATCCCTGTCACAGGTAGCGACTATATAAGTGTTGGAAACTGAAGGAAGAACAATAGCTAGCTCCAGTGAATTCAAGTTCTCATCGTCTTCTACAAGGTAAGAACATACCCATTTTTATTTTATTTCATCTCGTTAGCTCTGCATATTAAGGAATGGATTCGGGTCTAATTGAATAGTTGCTGTGATAAATCCCTTGTATGCTTAAATCTCTCTTTCAATTATCTATACATCCATTATCCAGATAGACATTTTCTTAGATTGACCAGTACTTGTTTTCACAATTAATTACTATACCTTACAACCTGCTACAGTCTTACAGGATGAAGAGATTTCTTGTTCTTCTGATCATCGGTCTAGTTTTGGTGGAGACCTTTGCTCGTGAGTAAATTATTTTCGTCTTCTCTTGATTCGCATTTCCAAACGTTTTGACTTGGGCGTCACTGAAGAGACATCATTTGTCGAAATGCGCATCGGATGCATCAAAATTGCTATCGTTTTTGTTTTACATTAACGAGATGAGCTAGGGAACTTGATTGATGAATACTGACATTATGGTCTCTCAAACGTTATCTCTTTCATAAAACACAAAGTATTTCCTCATTGAATATAGAATACAATATGTACAATAATCGTGTTGTCAGAGTTATGAAGCTTCATGAACGTTTAATGTTTTATCAAAGAAAAAGTTGTATTTCTTGACGCAAGAATTTCCAATGTCAAACTTGAAGTTGAAATTTCCGCACAAAATATACTATATATTCGAAATTGAGAGATTTCTTTTCTTCTTTCGTTTAAGATCAGTTTTAAATGCTTTTACTTTCCATATGTGTTGGCGTTGTTTTTCAATTTCTTTCCTTTGAAATTTATCAAAGGAAATGGACCAAAATCTAACAAAGGAAAGGCCGATGATGATGACAAAGATGATGATTATGAAGTTAACAAGGGAGATCGTCGAAGAAGAAGCCCAGCTTTCTCCAATAAAGGCAAATCCAATAAGAGCAATAAGGACGACGATGACAGAAGATAAAGAGGAGTCTGAATGGAATTACGAATGCTGATATTGAAAAGAAGAATAATCATTGATAATTTAAATGAAAATCTTTATCTTCACCATGAGAAAGCATATCGCTTATTCGACTCACTCTATCGTATTGATATGAGAAGTTCATTGTAAGGAAACATGTTGATGTAAATGTCTTTTCCATTTTTTTTTAAATAAAGTTGTCATTGAGAAGTAGTTTACATCTCTAACTTATTTTTTGTTTATAGGTAGTTTATATGTAGTACAGATATATATGAAAAGACTAAACTAACGAACAGTACACAGTCTCACAATTCCTCACGAAGATACAAACGAAAAATGCCTACCATCTATCCTGTGTTTAATAAAGCAGAAGTGATAAAAGAGTTAGATAGGTTGCATGAGGAATATGTTTTGGATCCAGCTGGCAAAGCTGGCAACAACATTGTATTTGTTTGTAAAGTTCATTATTACAACTGCATTCTAAACGGACTTGTACTCTAAATGACCTTTGAAAAGATGAAATTCTTCAAAATCATGATTCAGTTTTAAATACATTTGAGACTTCTCTCAATAGACACGATGGATATGAGTTACCGTACCTATACGGGATTCCCAAACTCTGCAACATCTCTTACAAAAATACTATGCTGGATCCAGTAAATGTGCTATCAAGCCCCTATCTTTGCTCCTTTAATACTTTAAATCAAATGTGGAGTCTTAAAAATTCTAAAGAACTTTTTATGAATTTGAAGTCACAAAACGTTTCTCAAATTCACAACATTAAAACGTATGATTTCAAAAAAAAACTCACAATAAATTAATGACTAGACCTTTTTAACATTATAGACAGTTAGTTCGTCAACAAAAGTGAAAAAGGAAACATTCATTTGCAGTGATCGGTCATGCCAAAAATTATTTTGTTAAACATCACCCTGACCCCATGCACAAGTACGCTGAATTTTATATTAAGAAGAATCTAGAGTTCCTCATTGACAGAGTTCATTCACCAAATTCTACATGAGAAGAGAACATCTCTTGCTGTGGCCTTCAATTCGACTTTTCGATAAATGGACGACGTTTATCTATCAACAGTGGTGATGTTGTTTTCATATGTCGATTCGCTATATCCCAGTGAACGTGCTTTAAAAAACATCACAGAGTCTTCCACATCTCTTTCGCACCGAAAATAGATGCTGGCGGCAAACTAAGAACTCAATTTTATGACAAACGGGGTGATTTCAATTTCTCCATCGTCAACTTCCCTTATTTATGTGGCAATATTCCATCATCACCTGCATATGGTGTTTATATCTCTCAACTGATTCGATACGCAAGAGCTTGTTCTGCATATAAGCACTTTTTAAATTGAGGCAGGCTACTACAAAGACGTTGATGTTTCAGGGGTTTGTACAATAGCGTCTAAAGTCCAGCATTTATGGTCCTTATGACGATCTCGTCTTGGCATATTGTTTCTAGTTACGGAATATTACGTTTAGCTGATCGAGATGTAGGGCTCACGTGCATCTATATGCAGGTGCATTGATTTTGCGTCATTTTGGGGTACTAAAATGCCCATCAATTTCGAATCAAAACTTAAATTGAGCAATTTCATTTTTAGGTGTAATTTCAAGTATCTATCCATAACAATTTTAGATTGGAATGAATGGTTTTGAAATTGATGTTGCAGATATTCATTGCGACTCCCTACTAAATAGTAGTGTCAAAATCACTTCTCCCCACGTGCGCTAAATTCTGATTGGCCGATATTGAAATCGCCATAACTTTCTTTTACATGATGTAAACAACATGCACGTGCACTCAAATTTGATTGGCTAATATTTACATGCAGATATCTCGCTCATAAATATGGTATATTCAACGATATTGAGATGATATGTACATACTAGTAAAACCTAGATTGTAAGATCATTGGATGTGTAGGTATACACTCACATGCGCTTTTATGCTCGTGCATACTTTCAGGTCTTTGTAACTTCTACTAGCTGTTCGTTTCTCATTTGTCATTGAAATGTTTTGAAATTGATATTGTAGTTGTATATTTAGACTTTTAACATATTGACATGTTTAAAATGTTACTCAACACGTGCATGCACGTGCATTGATTTATGATTGGTTAGTTATTAAATATTGATAATTAAGTTGTTTAACTATGAAATGGAGTGAACGTTATAAAATATTTTGTAAATAAATAATATTTTCTTCAAACACATTTCATTTCCTCTACAATGTAAGGAGCCAATGACGTTCTCCTGAGATATGATTGAAGTTGTTTATGACAAGTAAATGAATAACGTTGTTGTGTGACATCGCGAATATTCGGATGATTTTTTTTGGGCTAAAAAATACCGTTTTGATGGTTTTTATATTAATATAATCATAATATACAGCATTAAATTCTATTTATCTTAAGCTGAATCATGTAATGCGTGAAGGGGCCTCTGTGGCCGAGTGTTTAGAGCATTGCGCTCAAAATCACAAGGCCTCTCACCTCTAGTCGGTGCGGGTTCGATTCTCGCTCGGGCAGATATATGTGAGAAAGTTTGCCACTTCGGTCTCTCCCCGAGTGCATTGTAGCTGGACTCTCTCCTCCACCTACAAAGACTGGACGCCACCAGATAACTGAAAAAATTGTTGAGTGTGGCGGAAAACAGCAATCAATCAATGTAATGCGTGAAATCAGTTACTATTATTTTCTACATAATTCAACAGAAGGCAGTTTTGCTACTATCGAAATAATGGCACGGTTAAGACGTAATTACTCAATATCTGCGCTGTGCATTTCAAAACAATTGAATACAGTAATGTACAAGTCCTTGGTGGTGGACTTCATTCACAGCTTTATTTAACATTCTTATTAGAGAGCGATACAATGGTAGAAAAGTATTTCTTCCTCATTTAGAGTTTGAAATATTTTTAATTACAACAAGACGGTTTCTTCATTTTTCATTGAACATTGGTACATGTACATATTACAGTAAAGAAAGTTTATAAATAAAATTATTCTACTGATTAATTCAAAATGTGAATAACAGCGGAACAAGACGTTGTATAAAGTTGTTCTTCTAAAGGTTGGTTTACGGTTCGTCGATCCTTAGCAGCTTATTAAGATTTGTATTCTGTATCAAGGTGTAGCATGTCGGATAATAATGTACACTAGAGTTGCTATTCATTTTTATGACTTCATCAATTGTAAAATCATGACTTTTGATTGATTTATATCCATATTAAAAATTGCATTTCGAATACATATATATGTGCTGAATATTAATAGGGTATGCATTTAATCATCATCTTTTAAAGATACATTGTTATGCAAGCTCGAAATAGGGACTTCTTAATCGACCATTAATTATTCATATTGAGATGACCTGATTTTGTGCAATAAAATGCATGCAAGTGCATGCTTTTGTTTTATGTACAAAAAATTCATTATGTAACAATATCTTTGTTTCCTTGATCCCTGTCACAGGTAGCGACTATATAAGTGTTGGAAACTGAAGGAAGAACAATAGCTAGCTCCAGTGAATTCAAGTTCTCATCGTCTTCTACAAGGTAAGAACATACCCATTTTTATTTTATTTCATCTCGTTAGCTCTGCATATTAAGGAATGGATTCGGGTCTAATTGAATAGTTGCTGTGATAAATCCCTTGTATGCTTAAATCTCTCTTTCAATTATCTATGCATCCATTATCCAGATAGACATTTTCTTAGATTGACCAGTACTTGTTTTCACAATTAATTACTATACCTTACAACCTGCTACAGTCTTACAGGATGAAGAGATTTCTTGTTCTTCTGATCATCGGTCTAGTTTTGGTGGAGACCTTTGCTCGTGAGTAAATTATTTTCGTCTTCTCTTGATTCGCATTTCCAAACGTTTTGACTTGAGCGTCACTAAAGAGACATCATTTGTCGAAATGCGCATCGGATGCATCAAAATTGCTATCGTTTTTGTTTTACATTAACGAGATGAGCTAGGGAACTTGATTGATGAATACTGACATTATGGTCTCTCAAACGTTATCTCTTTCATAAAACACAAAGTATTTCCTCATTGAATATAGAATACAATATGTACAATAATCGTGTTGTCAGAGTTATGAAGCTTCATGAACGTTTAATGTTTTATCAAAGAAAAAGTTGTATTTCTTGACGCAAGAATTTCGAATGTCAAACTTGAAGTTGAAATTTCCGCACAAAATATACTATATATTCGAAATTGAGAGATTTCTTTTCTTCTTTCGTTTAAGATCAGTTTTAAATGCTTTTACTTTCCATATGTGTTGGCGTTGTTTTTCAATTTCTTTCCTTTGAAATTTATCAAAGGAAATGGACCAAAATCTAACAAAGGAAAGGCCGATGATGATGACAAAGATGATGATTATGAAGTTAACAAGGGAGATCGTCGAAGAAGAAGCCCAGCTTTCTCCAATAAAGGCAAATCCAATAAGAGCAATAAGAGCAATAAGGACGACGATGACAGAAGATAAAGAGGAGTCTGAATGGAATTACGAATGCTGATATTGAAAAGAAGAATAATCATTGATAATTTAAATGAAAATCTTTATCTTCACCATAAGAAAGCATATCGCTTATTCGACTCACTCTATCGTATTGATATGAGAAGTTCATTGTAAGGAAACATGTTGATGTAAATGTCTTTTTCATTTTTTTTTAAAATAAAGTTGTCATTGAGAAGTAGTTTACATCTCTAACTTATTTTTTGTTTATAGGTAGTTTATATGTAGTACAGATATATATGAAAAGACTAAACTAACGAACAGTACTCAGTCTCACAATTCCTCACGAAGATACAAACGAAAAATGCCTACCATCTATCCTGTGTTTAATAAAGCAAAAGTGATAAGAGAGTTAGATAGGTTGCATGAGGAATATGTTTTGGATCCAGCTGGCAAAGCTGGCAACAACATTGTATTTGTTTGTAAAGTTCATTATTACAACTGCATTCTAAACGGACTTGTACTCTAAATGACCTTTGAAAAGATGAAATTCTTCAAAATCATGATTCAGTTTTAAATACATTTGAGACTTCTCTCAATAGACACGATGGATATGAGTTACCGTACCTATACGGGATTCCCAAACTCTGCAACATCTCTTACAAAAATACTATGCTGGATCCAGTAAATGTGCTATCAAGCCCCTATCTTTGCTCCTTTAATACTTTAAATCAAATGTGGAGTCTTAAAAATTCTAAAGAACTTTTTATGAATTTTAAGTCACAAAACGTTTCTCAAATTCACAACATTAAAACGTATGATTTCAAAAAAAAACTCACAATAAATTAATGACTAGACCTTTTTAACATTATAGACAGTTAGTTCGTCAACAAAAGTGAAAAAGGAAACATTCATTTGCAGTGATCGGTCATGCCAAAAATTATTTTGTTAAACATCACCCTGACCCCATGCACAAGTACGCTGAATTTTATATTAAAAAGAATCTAGAGTTCCTCATTGACAGAGTTCATTCAACAAATTCTACATGAGAAGAGAACATCTCTTGCTGTGGCCTTCAATTCGACTTTTCGATAAATGGACGACGTTTATCTATCAACAGTGGTGATGTTGTTTTCATATGTCGATTCGCTATATCCCAGTGAACGTGCTTTAAAAGACATCACAGAGTCTTCCACATCTCTTTCGCACCGAAAATAGATGCTGGCGGCAAACTAAGAACTCAATTTTATGACAAACGGGGTGATTTCAATTTCTCCATCGTCAACTTCCCTTATTTATGTGGCAATATTCCATCATCACCTGCATATGGTGTTTATATCTCTCAACTGATTCGATACGCAAGAGCTTGTTCTGCATATAAGCACTTTTTAAATTGAGGCAGGCTACTACAAAGACGTTGATGTTTCAGGGGTTTGTACAATAGCGTCTAAAGTCCAGCATTTATGGTCCTTATGACGATCTCGTCTTGGCATATTGTTTCTAGTTACGGAATATTACGTTTAGCTGATCGAGATGTAGGGCTCACGTGCATCTATATGCAGGTGCATTGATTTTGCGTCATTTTGGGGTACTAAAATGCCCATCAATTTCGAATCAAAACTTAAATTGAACAATTTCAGTTTTAGGTGTAATTTCAAGTATCTATCCATAACAATTTTAGATTGGAATGAATGGTTTTGAAATTGATGTTGCAGATATTCATTGCGACTCCCTACTAAATAGTAGTGTCAAAATCACTTCTCCCCACGTGCGCTAAATTCTGATTGGCCGATATTGAAATCGCCATAACTTTCTTTTACATGATGTAAACAACATGAAATTGATATATGTATGTAATGCTTATCGAAAGACATCAACATCAATGCGGTGTCTTACTCACGTGCACGTATCTGCAGGGGCATTGGATTTCTTTCTTTCTTGGATACTAAAATGACCATAACCTTCGAATTAAAAGTTATATTGAAGTAAAATCTTAGTCATGGGTTTACGATTTAAATGCATATTGAATGGTTGGAACAAAACTCCATTCGTCGAATCCGCGAGTGCGTGAGTGCTCGTGCATTGTTATTTTCTATGTCTAAATTCAAATATAGTGTATAGCATTGTTGAATGTCGATGAATTATATTAAAGTTTGTGTTGCAGAATTATTTTAAGAGTCCCTTCTCATTGGTGTTGCCAAAATCACTTCATCGCACGCGTATGCACGTGCACTCAAATTTGATTGGCTAATATTTACATGCAGATACCTCGCTCATAAATATGGTATATTCAACGATATTGAGATGATATGTACATACTAGTAAAACCTAGATTGTAAGATCATTGGATGTGTAAGTATACACTCACATGCGCTTTTATGCCCGTGCATACTTTCAAGTGTTTGTAACTTCTACTAGCTGTTCGTTTCTCATTTGTCATTGAAATGTTTTGAAATTGATATTGTAGTTGTATATTTAGACTTTTAACATATTGACATGTTTAAAATGTTACTCAACACGTGCATGCACGTGCATTGATTTATGATTGGTTAGTTATTAAATATTGATAATTAAGTTGTTTAACTATGAAATGGAGTGAACGTTATAAAATATTTTGTAAATAAATAATATTTTCTTCAAACACATTTCATTTCCTCTACAATGTAAGGAGCCATGACGTTCTCCTGAGATATGATTGAAGTTGTTTATGACAAGTAAATGAATAACGTTGTTGTGTGACATCGCGAATATTCGGATGATTTTTTTTGGGCTAAAAAATACCGTTTTGATGGTTTTTATATTAATATAATCATAATATACAGCATTAAATTCTATTTATCTTAAGCTGAATCATGTAATGCGTGAAGGGGCCTCTGTGGCCGAGTGTTTAGAGCATTGCGCTCAAAATCACAAGGCCTCTCACCTCTAGTCGGTGCGGGTTCGATTCTCGCTCGGGCAGATATATGTGAGAAAGTTTGCCACTTCGGTCTCTCCCCGAGTGCATTGTAGCTGGACTCTCTCCTCCACCTACAAAGACTGGACGCCACCAGATAACTGAAAAAATTGTTGAGTGTGGCGGAAAACAGCAATCAATCAATGTAATGCGTGAAATCAGTTACTATTATTTTCTACATAATTCAACAGAAGGCAGTTTTGCTACTATCGAAATAATGGCACGGTTAAGACGTAATTACTCAATATCTGCGCTGTGCATTTCAAAACAATTGAATACAGTAATGTACAAGTCCTTGGTGGTGGACTTCATTCACAGCTTTATTTAACATTCTTATTAGAGAGCGATACAATGGTAGAAAAGTATTTCTTCCTCATTTAGAGTTTGAAATATTTTTAATTACAACAAGACGGTTTCTTCATTTTTCATTGAACATTGGTACATGTACATATTACAGTAAAGAAAGTTTATAAATAAAATTATTCTACTGATTAATTCAAAATGTGAATAATAGCGGAACAAGACGTTGTATAAAGTTGTTCTTCTAAAGGTTGGTTTACGGTTCGTCGATCCTTAGCAGCTTATTAAGATTTGTATTCTGTATCAAGGTGTAGCATGTCGGATAATAATGTACACTAGAGTTGCTATTCATTTTTATGACTTCATCAATTGTAAAATCATGACTTTTGATTGATTTATATCCATATTAAAAATTGCATTTCGAATACATATATATGTGCTGAATATTAATAGGGTATGCATTTAATCATCATCTTTTAAAGATACATTGTTATGCAAGCTCGAAATAGGGACTTCTTAATCGACCATTAATTATTCATATTGAGATGACCTGATTTTGTGCAATAAAATGCATGCAAGTGCATGCTTTTGTTTTATGTACAAAAAATTCATTATGTAACAATATCTTTGTTTCCTTGATCCCTGTCACAGGTAGCGACTATATAAGTGTTGGAAACTGAAGGAAGAACAATAGCTAGCTCCAGTGAATTCAAGTTCTCATCGTCTTCTACAAGGTAAGAACATACCCATTTTTATTTTATTTCATCTCGTTAGCTCTGCATATTAAGGAATGGATTCGGGTCTAATTGAATAGTTGCTCTGATAAATCCCTTGTATGCTTAAATCTCTCTTTCAATTATCTATGCATCCATTATCCAGATAGACATTTTCTTAGATTGACCAGTACTTGTTTTCACAATTAATTACTATACCTTACAACCTGCTACAGTCTTACAGGATGAAGAGATTTCTTGTTCTTCTGATCATCGGTCTAGTTTTGGTGGAGACCTTTGCTCGTGAGTAAATTATTTTCGTCTTCTCTTGATTCGCATTTCCAAACGTTTTGACTTGAGCGTCACTAAAGAGACATCATTTGTCGAAATGCGCATCGGATGCATCAAAATTGCTATCGTTTTTGTTTTACATTAACGAGATGAGCTAGGGAACTTGATTGATGAATACTGACATTATGGTCTTTCAAACGTTATCTCTTTCATAAAACACAAAGTATTTCCTCATTGAATATAGAATACAATATGTACAATAATCGTGTTGTCAGAGTTATGAAGCTTCATGAACGTTTAATGTTTTATCAAAGAAAAAGTTGTATTTCTTGACGCAAGAATTTCGAATGTCAAACTTGAAGTTGAAATTTCCGCACAAAATATACTATATATTCGAAATTGAGAGATTTCTTTTCTTCTTTCGTTTAAGATCAGTTTTAAATGCTTTTACTTTCCATATGTGTTGGCGCTGTTTTTCAATTTCTTTCCTTTGAAATTTATCAAAGGAAATGGACCAAAATCTAACAAAGGAAAGGCCGATGATGATGACAAAGATGATGATTATGAAGTTAACAAGGGAGATCGTCGAAGAAGAAGCCCAGCTTTCTCCAATAAAGGCAAATCCAATAAGAGCAATAAGAGCAATAAGGACGACGATGACAGAAGATAAAGAGGAGTCTGAATGGAATTACGAATGCTGATATTGAAAAGAAGAATAATCATTGATAATTTAAATGAAAATCTTTATCTTCACCATAAGAAAGCATATCGCTTATTCGACTCACTCTATCGTATTGATATGAGAAGTTCATTGTAAGGAAACATGTTGATGTAAATGTCTTTTCCAATTTTTTTTTAAATAAAGTTGTCATTGAGAAGTAGTTTACATCTCTAACTTATTTTTTGTTTATAGGTAGTTTATATGTAGTACAGATATATATGAAAAGACTAAACTAACGAACAGTACTCAGTCTCACAATTCCTCACGAAGATACAAACGAAAAATGCCTACCATCTATCCTGTGTTTAATAAAGCAAAAGTGATAAGAGAGTTAGATAGGTTGCATGAGGAATATGTTTTGGATCCAGCTGGCAAAGCTGGCAACAACATTGTATTTGTTTGTAAAGTTCATTATTACAACTGCATTCTAAACGGACTTGTACTCTAAATGACCTTTGAAAAGATGAAATTCTTCAAAATCATGATTCAGTTTTAAATACATTTGAGACTTCTCTCAATAGACACGATGGATATGAGTTACCGTACCTATACGGGATTCCCAAACTCTGCAACATCTCTTACAAAAATACTATGCTGGATCCAGTAAATGTGCTATCAAGCCCCTGTCTTTGCTCCTTTAATACTTTAAATCAAATGTGGAGTCTTAAAAATTCTAAAGAACTTTTTATGAATTTGAAGTCACAAAACGTTTCTCAAATTCACAACATCAAAACGTATGATTAATTAAAAAAAAAACTCACAATAAATTAATGACTAGACCTTTTTAACATTATAGACAGTTAGTTCGTCAACAAAAGTGAAAAAGGAAACATTCATTTGCAGTGATCGGTCATGCCAAAAATTATTTTGTTAAACATCACCCTGACCCCATGCACAAGTACGCTGAATTTTATATTAAAAAGAATCTAGAGTTCCTCATTGACAGAGTTCATTCAACAAATTCTACATGAGAAGAGAACATCTCTTGCTGTGGCCTTCAATTCGACTTTTCGATAAATGGACGACGTTTATCTATCAACAGTGGTGATGTTGTTTTCATATGTCGATTCGCTATATCCCAGTGAACGTGCTTTAAAAGACATCACAGAGTCTTCCACATCTCTTTCGCACCGAAAATAGATGCTGGCGGCAAACTAAGAACTCAATTTTATGACAAACGGGGTGATTTCAATTTCTCCATCGTCAACTTCCCTTATTTATGTGGCAATATTCCATCATCACCTGCATATGGTGTTTATATCTCTCAACTGATTCGATACGCAAGAGCTTGTTCTGCATATAAGCACTTTTTAAATTGAGGCAGGCTACTACAAAGACGTTGATGTTTCAGGGGTTTGTACAATAGCGTCTAAAGTCCAGCATTTATGGTCCTTATGACGATCTCGTCTTGGCATATTGTTTCTAGTTACGGAATATTACGTTTAGCTGATCGAGATGTAGGGCTCACGTGCATCTATATGCAGGTGCATTGATTTTGCGTCATTTTGGGGTACTAAAATGCCCATCAATTTCGAATCAAAACTTAAATTGAACAATTTCAGTTTTAGGTGTAATTTCAAGTATCTATCCATAACAATTTTAGATTGGAATGAATGGTTTTGAAATTGATGTTGCAGATATTCATTGCGACTCCCTACTAAATAGTAGTGTCAAAATCACTTCTCCCCACGTGCGCTAAATTCTGATTGGCCGATATTGAAATCGCCATAACTTTCTTTTACATGATGTAAACAACATGAAATTGATATATGTATGTAATGCTTATCGAAAGACATCAACATCAATGCGGTGTCTTACTCACGTGCACGTATCTGCAGGGGCATTGGATTTCTTTCTTTCTTGGATACTAAAATGACCATAACCTTCGAATTAAAAGTTATATTGAAGTAAAATCTTAGTCATGGGTTTATGATTTAAATGCATATTGAATGGTTGGAACAAAACTCCATTCGTCGAATCCGCGAGTGCGTGAGTGCTCGTGCATTGTTATTTTCTATGTCTAAATTCAAATATAGTGTATAGCATTGTTGAATGTCGATGAATTATATTAAAGTTTGTGTTGCAGAATTATTTTAAGAGTCCCTTCTCATTGGTGTTGCCAAAATCACTTCATCGCACGCGTATGCACGTGCACTCAAATTTGATTGGCTAATATTTACATGCAGATACCTCGCTCATAAATATGGTATATTCAACGATATTGAGATGATATGTACATACTAGTAAAACCTAGATTGTAAGATCATTGGATGTGTAGGTATACACTCACATGCGCTTTTATGCCCGTGCATACTTTCAGGTGTTTGTAACTTCTACTAGCTGTTCGTTTCTCATTTGTCATTGAAATGTTTTGAAATTGATATTGTAGTTGTATATTTAGACTTTTAACATATTGACATGTTTAAAATGTTACTCAACACGTGCATGCACGTGCATTGATTTATGATTGGTTAGTTATTAAATATTGATAATTAAGTTGTTTAACTATGAAATGGAGTGAACGTTATAAAATATTTTGTAAATAAATAATATTTTCTTCAAACACATTTCATTTCCTCTACAATGTAAGGAGCCAATGACGTTCTCCTGAGATATGATTGAAGTTGTTTATGACAAGTAAATGAATAACGTTGTTGTGTGACATCGCGAATATTCGGATGATTTTTTTTTTTTTGGCTAAAAAATACCGTTTTGATGGTTTTTATATTAATATAATCATAATATACAGCATTAAATTCTATTTATCTTAAGCTGAATCATGTAATGCGTGAAGGGGCCTCTGTGGCCGAGTGTTTAGAGCATTGCGCTCAAAATCACAAGGCCTCACACCTCTAGTCGGTGCGGGTTCGATTCTCGCTCGGGCAGATATATGTGAGAAAGTTTGCCACTTCGGTCTCTCCCCGAGTGCATTGTAGCTGGACTCTCTCCTCCACCTACAAAGACTGGACGCCACCAGATAACTGAAAAAATTGTGGAGTGTGGCGGAAAACAGCAATCAATCAATGTAATGCGTGAAATCAGTTACTATTATTTTCTACATAATTCAACAGAAGGCAGTTTTGCTACTATCGAAATAATGGCACGGTTAAGACGTAATTACTCAATATCTGCGCTGTGCATTTCAAAACAATTGAATACAGTAATGTACAAGTCCTTGGTGGTGGACTTCATTCACAGCTTTATTTAACATTCTTATTAGAGAGCGATACAATGGTAGAAAAGTATTTCTTCCTCATTTAGAGTTTGAAATATTTTTAATTACAACAAGACGGTTTCTTCATTTTTCATTGAACATTGGTACATGTACATACTACAGTAAAGAAAGTTTATAAATAAAATTATTCTACTGATTAATTCAAAATGTGAATAACAGCGGAACAAGACGTTGTATAAAGTTGTTCTTCTAAAGGTTGGTTTACGGTTCGTCGATCCTTAGCAGCTTATTAAGATTTGTATTCTGTATCAAGGTGTAGCATGTCGGATAATAATGTACACTAGACTTGCTGTTCATTTTTATGACTTCATCAATTGTAAAATCATGACTTTTGATTGATTTATATCCATATTAAAAATTGCATTTCGAATACATATATATGTGCTGAATATTAATAGGGTATGCATTTAATCATCATCTTTTAAAGATACATTGTTATGCAAGCTCGAAATAGGGACTTCTTAATCGACCATTAATTATTCATATTGAGATGACCTGATTTTGTGCAATAAAATGCATGCAAGTGCATGCTTTTGTTTTATGTACAAAAAATTCATTATGTAACAATATCTTTGTTTCCTTGATCCCTGTCACAGGTAGCGACTATATAAGTGTTGGAAACTGAAGGAAGAACAATAGCTAGCTCCAGTGAATTCAAGTTCTCATCGTCTTCTACAAGGTAAGAACATACCCATTTTTATTTTATTTCATCTCGTTAGCTCTGCATATTAAGGAATGGATTCGGGTCTAATTGAATAGTTGCTGTGATAAATCCCTTGTATGCTTAAATCTCTCTTTCAATTATCTATGCATCCATTATCCAGATAGACATTTTCTTAGATTGACCAGTACTTGTTTTCACAATTAATTACTATACCTTACAACCTGCTACAGTCTTACAGGATGAAGAGATTTCTTGTTCTTCTGATCATCGGTCTAGTTTTGGTGGAGACCTTTGCTCGTGAGTAAATTATTTTCGTCTTCTCTTGATTCGCATTTCCAAACGTTTTGACTTGAGCGTCACTAAAGAGACATCATTTGTCGAAATGCGCATCGGATGCATCAAAATTGCTATCGTTTTTGTTTTACATTAACGAGATGAGCTAGGGAACTTGATTGATGAATACTGACATTATGGTCTTTCAAACGTTATCTCTTTCATAAAACACAAAGTATTTCCTCATTGAATATAGAATACAATATGTACAATAATCGTGTTGTCAGAGTTATGAAGCTTCATGAACGTTTAATGTTTTATCAAAGAAAAAGTTGTATTTCTTGACGCAAGAATTTCGAATGTCAAACTTGAAGTTGAAATTTCCGCACAAAATATACTATATATTCGAAATTGAGAGATTTCTTTTCTTCTTTCGTTTAAGATCAGTTTTAAATGCTTTTACTTTCCATATGTGTTGGCGCTGTTTTTCAATTTCTTTCCTTTGAAATTTATCAAAGGAAATGGACCAAAATCTAACAAAGGAAAGGCCGATGATGATGACAAAGATGATGATTATGAAGTTAACAAGGGAGATCGTCGAAGAAGAAGCCCAGCTTTCTCCAATAAAGGCAAATCCAATAAGAGCAATAAGAGCAATAAGGACGACGATGACAGAAGATAAAGAGGAGTCTGAATGGAATTACGAATGCTGATATTGAAAAGAAGAATAATCATTGATAATTTAAATGAAAATCTTTATCTTCACCATAAGAAAGCATATCGCTTATTCGACTCACTCTATCGTATTGATATGAGAAGTTCATTGTAAGGAAACATGTTGATGTAAATGTCTTTTCCAATTTTTTTTTAAATAAAGTTGTCATTGAGAAGTAGTTTACATCTCTAACTTATTTTTTGTTTATAGGTAGTTTATATGTAGTACAGATATATATGAAAAGACTAAACTAACGAACAGTACTCAGTCTCACAATTCCTCACGAAGATACAAACGAAAAATGCCTACCATCTATCCTGTGTTTAATAAAGCAAAAGTGATAAGAGAGTTAGATAGGTTGCATGAGGAATATGTTTTGGATCCAGCTGGCAAAGCTGGCAACAACATTGTATTTGTTTGTAAAGTTCATTATTACAACTGCATTCTAAACGGACTTGTACTCTAAATGACCTTTGAAAAGATGAAATTCTTCAAAATCATGATTCAGTTTTAAATACATTTGAGACTTCTCTCAATAGACACGATGGATATGAGTTACCGTACCTATACGGGATTCCCAAACTCTGCAACATCTCTTACAAAAATACTATGCTGGATCCAGTAAATGTGCTATCAAGCCCCTGTCTTTGCTCCTTTAATACTTTAAATCAAATGTGGAGTCTTAAAAATTCTAAAGAACTTTTTATGAATTTGAAGTCACAAAACGTTTCTCAAATTCACAACATCAAAACGTATGATTAATTAAAAAAAAAACTCACAATAAATTAATGACTAGACCTTTTTAACATTATAGACAGTTAGTTCGTCAACAAAAGTGAAAAAGGAAACATTCATTTGCAGTGATCGGTCATGCCAAAAATTATTTTGTTAAACATCACCCTGACCCCATGCACAAGTACGCTGAATTTTATATTAAAAAGAATCTAGAGTTCCTCATTGACAGAGTTCATTCAACAAATTCTACATGAGAAGAGAACATCTCTTGCTGTGGCCTTCAATTCGACTTTTCGATAAATGGACGACGTTTATCTATCAACAGTGGTGATGTTGTTTTCATATGTCGATTCGCTATATCCCAGTGAACGTGCTTTAAAAGACATCACAGAGTCTTCCACATCTCTTTCGCACCGAAAATAGATGCTGGCGGCAAACTAAGAACTCAATTTTATGACAAACGGGGTGATTTCAATTTCTCCATCGTCAACTTCCCTTATTTATGTGGCAATATTCCATCATCACCTGCATATGGTGTTTATATCTCTCAACTGATTCGATACGCAAGAGCTTGTTCTGCATATAAGCACTTTTTAAATTGAGGCAGGCTACTACAAAGACGTTGATGTTTCAGGGGTTTGTACAATAGCGTCTAAAGTCCAGCATTTATGGTCCTTATGACGATCTCGTCTTGGCATATTGTTTCTAGTTACGGAATATTACGTTTAGCTGATCGAGATGTAGGGCTCACGTGCATCTATATGCAGGTGCATTGATTTTGCGTCATTTTGGGGTACTAAAATGCCCATCAATTTCGAATCAAAACTTAAATTGAACAATTTCAGTTTTAGGTGTAATTTCAAGTATCTATCCATAACAATTTTAGATTGGAATGAATGGTTTTGAAATTGATGTTGCAGATATTCATTGCGACTCCCTACTAAATAGTAGTGTCAAAATCACTTCTCCCCACGTGCGCTAAATTCTGATTGGCCGATATTGAAATCGCCATAACTTTCTTTTACATGATGTAAACAACATGAAATTGATATATGTATGTAATGCTTATCGAAAGACATCAACATCAATGCGGTGTCTTACTCACGTGCACGTATCTGCAGGGGCATTGGATTTCTTTCTTTCTTGGATACTAAAATGACCATAACCTTCGAATTAAAAGTTATATTGAAGTAAAATCTTAGTCATGGGTTTATGATTTAAATGCATATTGAATGGTTGGAACAAAACTCCATTCGTCGAATCCGCGAGTGCGTGAGTGCTCGTGCATTGTTATTTTCTATGTCTAAATTCAAATATAGTGTATAGCATTGTTGAATGTCGATGAATTATATTAAAGTTTGTGTTGCAGAATTATTTTAAGAGTCCCTTCTCATTGGTGTTGCCAAAATCACTTCATCGCACGCGTATGCACGTGCACTCAAATTTGATTGACTAATATTTACATGCAGATACCTCGCTCATAAATATGGTATATTCAACGATATTGAGATGATATGTACATACTAGTAAAACCTAGATTGTAAGATCATTGGATGTGTAGGTATACACTCACATGCGCTTTTATGCCCGTGCATACTTTCAGGTGTTTGTAACTTCTACTAGCTGTTCGTTTCTCATTTGTCATTGAAATGTTTTGAAATTGATATTGTAGTTGTATATTTAGACTTTTAACATATTGACATGTTTAAAATGTTACTCAACACGTGCATGCACGTGCATTGATTTATGATTGGTTAGTTATTAAATATTGATAATTAAGTTGTTTAACTATGAAATGGAGTGAACGTTATAAAATATTTTGTAAATAAATAATATTTTCTTCAAACACATTTCATTTCCTCTACAATGTAAGGAGCCAATGACGTTCTCCTGAGATATGATTGAAGTTGTTTATGACAAGTAAATGAATAACGTTGTTGTGTGACATCGCGAATATTCGGATGATTTTTTTTGGGCTAAAAAATACCGTTTTGATGGTTTTTATATTAATATAATCATAATATACAGCATTAAATTCTATTTATCTTAAGCTGAATCATGTAATGCGTGAAGGGGCCTCTGTGGCCGAGTGTTTAGAGCATTGCGCTCAAAATCACAAGGCCTCTCACCTCTAGTCGATGCGGGTTCGAATCTCGCTCGGGCAGATATATGTGAGAAAGTTTGCCACTTCGGTCTCTCCCCGAGTGCATTGTAGCTGGACTCTCTCCTCCACCTACAAAGACTGGACGCCACCAGATAACTGAAAAAATTGTTGAGTGTGGCGGAAAACAGCAATCAATCAATGTAATGCGTGAAATCAGTTACTATTATTTTCTACATAATTCAACAGAAGGCAGTTTTGCTACTATCGAAATAATGGCACGGTTAAGACGTAATTACTCAATATCTGCGCTGTGCATTTCAAAACAATTGAATACAGTAATGTACAAGTCCTTGGTGGTGGACTTCATTCACAGCTTTATTTAACATTCTTATTAGAGAGCGATACAATGGTAGAAAAGTATTTCTTCCTCATTTAGAGTTTGAAATATTTTTAATTACAACAAGACGGTTTCTTCATTTTTCATTGAACATTGGTACATGTACATATTACAGTAAAGAAAGTTTATAAATAAAATTATTCTACTGATTAATTCAAAATGTGAATAACAGCGGAACAAGACGTTGTATAAAGTTGTTCTTCTAAAGGTTGGTTTACGGTTCGTCGATCCTTAGCAGCTTATTAAGATTTGTATTCTGTATCAAGGTGTAGCATGTCGGATAATAATGTACACTAGAGTTGCTATTCATTTTTATGACTTCATCAATTGTAAAATCATGACTTTTGATTGATTTATATCCATATTAAAAATTGCATTTCGAATACATATATATGTGCTGAATATTAATAGGGTATGCATTTAATCATCATCTTTTAAAGATACATTGTTATGCAAGCTCGAAATAGGGACTTCTTAATCGACCATTAATTATTCATATTGAGATGACCTGATTTTGTGCAATAAAATGCATGCAAGTGCATGCTTTTGTTTTATGTACAAAAAATTCATTATGTAACAATATCTTTGTTTCCTTGATCCCTGTCACAGGTAGCGACTATATAAGTGTTGGAAACTGAAGGAAGAACAATAGCTAGCTCCAGTGAATTCAAGTTCTCATCGTCTTCTACAAGGTAAGAACATACCCATTTTTATTTTATTTCATCTCGTTAGCTCTGCATATTAAGGAATGGATTCGGGTCTAATTGAATAGTTGCTCTGATAAATCCCTTGTATGCTTAAATCTCTCTTTCAATTATCTATGCATCCATTATCCAGATAGACATTTTCTTAGATTGACCAGTACTTGTTTTCACAATTAATTACTATACCTTACAACCTGCTACAGTCTTACAGGATGAAGAGATTTCTTGTTCTTCTGATCATCGGTCTAGTTTTGGTGGAGACCTTTGCTCGTGAGTAAATTATTTTCGTCTTCTCTTGATTCGCATTTCCAAACGTTTTGACTTGAGCGTCACTAAAGAGACATCATTTGTCGAAATGCGCATCGGATGCATCAAAATTGCTATCGTTTTTGTTTTACATTAACGAGATGAGCTAGGGAACTTGATTGATGAATACTGACATTATGGTCTCTCAAACGTTATCTCTTTCATAAAACACAAAGTATTTCCTCATTGAATATAGAATACAATATGTACAATAATCGTGTTGTCAGAGTTATGAAGCTTCATGAACGTTTAATGTTTTATCAAAGAAAAAGTTGTATTTCTTGACGCAAGAATTTCGAATGTCAAACTTGAAGTTGAAATTTCCGCACAAAATATACTATATATTCGAAATTGAGAGATTTCTTTTCTTCTTTCGTTTAAGATCAGTTTTAAATGCTTTTACTTTCCATATGTGTTGGCGTTGTTTTTCAATTTCTTTCCTTTGAAATTTATCAAAGGAAATGGACCAAAATCTAACAAAGGAAAGGCCGATGATGATGACAAAGATGATGATTATGAAGTTAACAAGGGAGATCGTCGAAGAAGAAGCCCAGCTTTCTCCAATAAAGGCAAATCCAATAAGAGCAATAAGAGCAATAAGGACGACGATGACAGAAGATAAAGAGGAGTCTGAATGGAATTAAGAATGCTGATATTGAAAAGAAGAATAATCATTGATAATTTAAATGAAAATCTTTATCTTCACCATAAGAAAGCATATCGCTTATTCGACTCACTCTATCGTATTGATATGAGAAGTTCATTGTAAGGAAACATGTTGATGTCAATGTCTTTTCCATTTTTTTTTAAAATAAAGTTGTCATTGAGAAGTAGTTTACATCTCTAACTTATTTTTTGTTTATAGGTAGTTTATATGTAGTACAGATATATATGAAAAGACTAAACTAACGAACAGTACTCAGTCTCACAATTCCTCACGAAGATACAAACGAGAAATGCCTACCATCTATCCTGTGTTTAATAAAGCAGAAGTGATAAGAGAGTTAGATAGGTTGCATGAGGAATATGTTTTGGATCCAGCTGGCAAAGCTGGCAACAACATTGTATTTGTTTGTAAAGTTCATTATTACAACTGCATTCTAAACGGACTTGTACTCTAAATGACCTTTGAAAAGATGAAATTCTTCAAAATCATGATTCAGTTTTAAATACATTTGAGACTTCTCTCAATAGACACGATGGATATGAGTTACCGTACCTATACGGGATTCCCAAACTCTGCAACATCTCTTACAAAAATACTATGCTGGATCCAGTAAATGTGCTATCAAGCCCCTATCTTTGCTCCTTTAATACTTTAAATCAAATGTGGAGTCTTAAAAATTCTAAAGAACTTTTTATGAATTTTAAGTCACAAAACGTTTCTCAAATTCACAACATTAAAACGTATGATTTCAAAAAAAAACTCACAATAAATTAATGACTAGACCTTTTTAACATTATAGACAGTTAGTTCGTCAACAAAAGTGAAAAAGGAAACATTCATTTGCAGTGATCGGTCATGCCAAAAATTATTTTGTTAAACATCACCCTGACCCCATGCACAAGTACGCTGAATTTTATATTAAAAAGAATCTAGAGTTCCTCATTGACAGAGTTCATTCAACAAATTCTACATGAGAAGAGAACATCTCTTGCTGTGGCCTTCAATTCGACTTTTCGATAAATGGACGACGTTTATCTATCAACAGTGGTGATGTTGTTTTCATATGTCGATTCGCTATATCCCAGTGAACGTGCTTTAAAAGACATCACAGAGTCTTCCACATCTCTTTCGCACCGAAAATAGATGCTGGCGGCAAACTAAGAACTCAATTTTATGACAAACGGGGTGATTTCAATTTCTCCATCGTCAACTTCCCTTTTTTATGTGGCAATATTCCATCATCACCTGCATATGGTGTTTATATCTCTCAACTGATTCGATACGCAAGAGCTTGTTCTGCATATAAGCACTTTTTAAATTGAGGCAGGCTACTACAAAGACGTTGATGTTTCAGGGGTTTGTACAATAGCGTCTAAAGTCCAGCATTTATGGTCCTTATGACGATCTCGTCTTGGCATATTGTTTCTAGTTACGGAATATTACGTTTAGCTGATCGAGATGTAGGGCTCACGTGCATCTATATGCAGGTGCATTGATTTTGCGTCATTTTGGGGTACTAAAATGCCCATCAATTTCGAATCAAAACTTAAATTGAACAATTTCAGTTTTAGGTGTAATTTCAAGTATCTATCCATAACAATTTTAGATTGGAATGAATGGTTTTGAAATTGATGTTGCAGATATTCATTGCGACTCCCTACTAAATAGTAGTGTCAAAATCACTTCTCCCCACGTGCGCTAAATTCTGATTGGCCGATATTGAAATCGCCATAACTTTCTTTTACATGATGTAAACAACATGCACGTGCACTCAAATTTGATTGGCTAATATTTACCTGCAGATATCTCGCTCATAAATATGGTATATTCAACGATATTGAGATGATATGTACATACTAGTAAAACCTAGATTGTAAGATCATTGGATGTGTAGGTATACACTCACATGCGCTTTTATGCCCGTGCATACTTTCAGGTGTTTGTAACTTCTACTAGCTGTTCGTTTCTCATTTGTCATTGAAATGTTTTGAAATTGATATTGTAGTTGTATATTTAGACTTTTAACATATTGACATGTTTAAAATGTTACTCAACACGTGCATGCACGTGCATTGATTTATGATTGGTTAGTTATTAAATATTGATAATTAAGTTGTTTAACTATGAAATGGAGTGAACGTTATAAAATATTTTGTAAATAAATAATATTTTCTTCAAACACATTTCATTTCATCTACAATGTAAGGAGCCAATGACGTTCTCGTGAGATATGATTGAAGTTGTTTATGACAAGTAAATGAATAACGTTGTTGTGTGACATCGCGAATATTCGGATGATTTTTTTTTTGGCTAAAAAATACCGTTTTGATGGTTTTTATATCAATATAATCATAATATACAGCATTAAATTCTATTTATCTTAAGCTGAATCATGTAATGCGTGAAGGGGCCTCTGTGGCCGAGTGTTTAGAGCATTGCGCTCAAAATCACAAGGCCTCTCACCTCTAGTCGGCGCGGGTTCGATTCTCGCTCGGGCAGATATATGTGAGAAAGTTTGCCACTTCGGTCTCTCCCCGAGTGCATTGTAGCTGGACTCTCTCCTCCACCTACAAAGACTGGACGCCACCAGATAACTGAAAAAATTGTGGAGTGTGGCGGAAAACAGCAATCAATCAATGTAATGCGTGAAATCAGTTACTATTATTTTCTACATAATTCAACAGAAGGCAGTTTTGCTACTATCGAAATAATGGCACGGTTAAGACGTAATTACTCAATATCTGCGCTGTGCATTTCAAAACAATTGAATACAGTAATGTACAAGTCCTTGGTGGTGGACTTCATTCACAGCTTTATTTAACATTCTTATTAGAGAGCGATACAATGGTAGAAAAGTATTTCTTCCTCATTTAGAGTTTGAAATATTTTTAATTACAACAAGACGGTTTCTTCATTTTTCATTGAACATTGGTACATGTACATATTACAGTAAAGAAAGTTTATAAATAAAATTATGCTACTGATTAATTCAAAATGTGAATAACAGCGGAACAAGACGTTGTATAAAGTTGTTCTTCTAAAGGTTGGTTTACGGTTCGTCGATCCTTAGCAGCTTATTAAGATTTGTATTCTGTATCAAGGTGTAGCATGTCGGATAATAATGTACACTAGAGTTGCTATTCATTTTTATGACTTCATCAATTGTAAAATCATGACTTTTGATTGATTTATATCCATATTAAAAATTGCATTTCGAATACATATATATGTGCTGAATATTAATAGGGTATGCATTTAATCATCATCTTTTAAAGATACATTGTTATGCAAGCTCGAAATAGGGACTTCTTAATCGACCATTAATTATTCATATTGAGATGACCTGATTTTGTGCAATAAAATGCATGCAAGTGCATGCTTTTGTTTTATGTACAAAAAATTCATTATGTAACAATATCTTTGTTTCCTTGATCCCTGTCACAGGTAGCGACTATATAAGTGTTGGAAACTGAAGGAAGAACAATAGCTAGCTCCAGTGAATTCAAGTTCTCATCGTCTTCTACAAGGTAAGAACATACCCATTTTTATTTTATTTCATCTCGTTAGCTCTGCATATTAAGGAATGGATTCGGGTCTAATTGAATAGTTGCTCTGATAAATCCCTTGTATGCTTAAATCTCTCTTTCAATTATCTATGCATCCATTATCTAGATAGACATTTTCTTAGATTGACCAGTACTTGTTTTCACAATTAATTACTATACCTTACAACCTGCTACAGTCTTACAGGATGAAGAGATTTCTTGTTCTTCTGATCATCGGTCTAGTTTTGGTGGAGACCTTTGCTCGTGAGTAAATTATTTTCGTCTTCTCTTGGTTCGCATTTCCAAACGTTTTGACTTGAGCGTCACTAAAGAGACATCATTTGTCGAAATGCGCATCGGATGCATCAAAATTGCTATCGTTTTTGTTTTACATTAACGAGATGAGCTAGGGAACTTGATTGATGAATACTGACATTATGGTCTCTCAAACGTTATCTCTTTCATAAAACACAAAGTATTTCCTCATTGAATATAGAATACAATATGTACAATAATCGTGTTGTCAGAGTTATGAAGCTTCATGAACGTTTAATGTTTTATCAAAGAAAAAGTTGTATTTCTTGACGCAAGAATTTCGAATGTCAAACTTGAAGTTGAAATTTCCGCACAAAATATACTATATATTCGAAATTGAGAGATTTCTTTTCTTCTTTCGTTTAAGATCAGTTTTAAATGCTTTTACTTTCCATATGTGTTGGCGTTGTTTTTCAATTTCTTTCCTTTGAAATTTATCAAAGGAAATGGACCAAAATCTAACAAAGGAAAGGCCGATGATGATGACAAAGATGATGATTATGAAGTTAACAAGGGAGATCGTCGAAGAAGAAGCCCAGCTTTCTCCAATAAAGGCAAATCCAATAAGAGCAATAAGAGCAATAAGGACGACGATGACAGAAGATAAAGAGGAGTCTGAATGGAATTAAGAATGCTGATATTGAAAAGAAGAATAATCATTGATAATTTAAATGAAAATCTTTATCTTCACCATAAGAAAGCATATCGCTTATTCGACTCACTCTATCGTATTGATATGAGAAGTTCATTGTAAGGAAACATGTTGATGTAAATGTCTTTTCCATTTTTTTTTTAAATAAAGTTGTCATTGAGAAGTAGTTTACATCTCTAACTTATTTTTTGTTTATAGGTAGTTTATATGTAGTACAGATATATATGAAAAGACTAAACTAACGAACAGTACACAGTCTCACAATTCCTCACGAAGATACAAACGAAAAATGCCTACCATCTATCCTGTGTTTAATAAAGCAGAAGTGATAAAAGAGTTAGATAGGTTGCATGAGGAATATGTTTTGGATCCAGCTGGCAAAGCTGGCAACAACATTGTATTTGTTTGTAAAGTTCATTATTACAACTGCATTCTAAACGGACTTGTACTCTAAATGACCTTTGAAAAGATGAAATTCTTCAAAATCATGATTCAGTTTTAAATACATTTGAGACTTCTCTCAATAGACACGATGGATATGAGTTACCGTACCTATACGGGATTCCCAAACTCTGCAACATCTCTTACAAAAATACTATGCTGGATCCAGTAAATGTGCTATCAAGCCCCTATCTTTGCTCCTTTAATACTTTAAATCAAATGTGGAGTCTTAAAAATTCTAAAGAACTTTTTATGAATTTGAAGTCACAAAACGTTTCTCAAATTCACAACATTAAAACGTATGATTTCAAAAAAAAACTCACAATAAATTAATGACTAGACCTTTTTAACATTATAGACAGATGGTTCGTCAACAAAAGTGAAAAAGGAAACATTCATTTGCAGTGATCGGTCATGCCAAAAATTATTTTGTTAAACATCACCCTGACCCCATGCACAAGTACGCTGAATTTTATATTAAAAAGAATCTAGAGTTCCTCATTGACAGAGTTCATTCAACAAATTCTACATGAGAAGAGAACATCTCTTGCTGTGGCCTTCAATTCGACTTTTCGATAAATGGACGACGTTTATCTATCAACAGTGGTGATGTTGTTTTCATATGTCGATTCGCTATATCCCAGTGAACGTGCTTTAAAAGACATCACAGAGTCTTCCACATCTCCTTCGCACCGAAAATAGATGCTGGCGGCAAACTAAGAACTCAATTTTATGACAAACGGGGTGATTTCAATTTCTCCATCGTCAACTTCCCTTATTTATGTGGCAATATTCCATCATCACCTGCATATGGTGTTTATATCTCTCAACTGATTCGATACGCAAGAGCTTGTTCTGCATATAAGCACTTTTTAAATTGAGGCAGGCTACTACAAAGACGTTGATGTTTCAGGGGTTTGTACAATAGCGTCTAAAGTCAGCATTCATGGTCCTTATAATGATCTCTTCTTGGCATATTGATTCTAATTACGGATTACTCCGTTTAGCTGATCGAAATGTAGGATTCACGACGGGTGAGATCAATGAACAAGGATTGATTACTCCTCCTAAGCACCTGATCAAACCTTTGGTATGTTCAGGGGTCTGTGTTTGTCCATCTCTCTGGTTTCTATTTCTATAGGACTTATGAGGTTGAATAGTTTTATTTATCATAGCCTTTATATCTGAGAAGTGGACATTTTTTTCTTTATTATGCATTTAAAAGATGCGTACAACACTTTTCTCGTCATATTGAGACAAGGGAACAAAGAATAAGATTTCGTTTAGCATGTGTAAGATTTATCCCCTGAAAATGTGATTTTGGAAATTTTAAAGCGAGTTAATACATTTGTTTTTCAGGTATAAAAACTTTATTTTTCTACCTAAATTGTTGCTTTCAATGTCATTTTACTTGCTTCATTGAGAGACAAATTGTGGTATAAAAACAATGATACATTACAATAAGTAAAAAGCGTCAATAAGCATTTATTTTTATTATTTTTATTATTGCTCGTTGAAAAATGAAAATGTCGCAATCCACATAGTGGCAGTTTTTTTGGGGAATGGAATTTTTATTTGTCATCCCAGAAACAATCCAAAAACGCACCATTTTCATTGTCTCAATAGCACAAAGAAAATAGAAGGAAGCATATTAACATAGCTCAATCCATGAAAATTCCATGCCTTAAAAGCTAATCATTTCCTAGGCAGGTGAATAAAAGTTACCTAAATCAACTCTGAAATCTTTATTGTATATTTAAAAGATGCTTATAACAATTTCTTTGTGTAGTAAAGACAAGGAAAACTAAATAATAAGATTTCTTGTATCATCTATAATGAAGATTTCTCCCCCAAAATTTTTGATTTTGGAAACAGTCAGTGAATTTGTTTTTCAGGTGTAAATAGAATATTGTTGTAGTTGGAGTTAGGTTGTTGGTGTTATTTTATTTGCTTGTCGTTTGCTAGGAGAAAAAATATGGCATAAAAACATTAATATATTGCAACAAATATAAGAACGTCACTAGGTAGCTGGAAAAAATTGTTTAGTGTGACATAAAACAATGAATAATCAATCTATATATATATATATATATATATATATATATATATATATATATAACACTATATCTATATCTATCTATCTATCTATCTATCTATCTATCTATATATATATATATATATATATATATATATATATATATACTACGCACAATTTGCTAAGGATAAAACTGTCCAAAAATATAAGAGTACAAACATTTATTTCAGCTTGTTCCAGAATTATCAGAATCATACAAATTTATTTCATTCATGAATCCATCATAACGGCCGAAATTAATCAATCACGGATGAGGCAAAACAAATGTGCTCATGCTCCTGATCAGCCTCTAGATCTGGATCTGACTCACAGCGTTCCACTCGGTCATCACGCCGTTCTCCAGCTCACGGAAGTTGCGGAGTTCCTGTCCATGTCGTGCTGCGGCCACATGTCGGTACCGCTGAACTGTTCTTGGATCCCTACTGCAGGACGAGGAGGTCGGTTCGTTCAGCAAAAAAGGGCCTCCGTGGCCGAGTGATTAAAACATTGCGCTCAAAATAACAAGTCCTCTCACCTCTAGTCGGCGAGGGTTCGAATCTCGCTCGCGCCGATGTATGTGAGAAGGTTTGCCGGTTTACTTTCGGAAGGTCGTTGGTACATTGTATCAGGGTTCTCTCCTCCACCTACTAAAACTTGGCGCCACCAGATAACTGAAAAATTGTTGAGTGTGGCGGAAAACATCAATCAATCAAGCAATCAAGCAATCGTTCAGACATACTGATCCCGCCTCAGACCATCAGTGACCCTCCACCATAACGATCATGCTGGATGATGCAGGCATTCTGGAACCTCCGGGTCTGCGCCACTCTCTAGCACGAACATCAGTGTGGTCTAAACAAAATCTGGATTCATCAGTGAACAGCACGGGGGTCAAGTCAGAAAATGTCCATTTCATAGGATTTTGGGCCCAAACTAATCGTCCGTGTTCCTGAATGAGTGGAAAAGGAATGTAGGGTCTTCTGACGCAACCATTGACATCATGGAGTCTGTTCCTGATCTTCTGGATGCAGACATTGGTTTCAGTGGCGAAGAATCTGAGCAGAGCTGAACCGATTTCGACCGGCCTGAAGAGCAAGAAATCGGTCTCTCCTCTAGGAGTTGTTGCTCGTTGTTTGTCACTTACATGTTGTCTCAAGGCTATACCAAACGCGCGGTATCTGGTCCAAGCCCTGGAAACCACAACTCTGCGACGACACATCAAGGACGTTTGTCAAATGAATCTGCGTGTATCCTCCTTCCAGCATTCCGACACAAGGACACAGTTCCTCAATCGACAAATAGCGTCTCTGACGTTGCTACGCCATTGCCAACAACGGTCAAGCACAAAATGACTACAGTTAACAAAATCTCACCCTCTAACAACATTTAAAATTTTGGTGTAAGGAGAAAAACATCTTTCAAAATGAGAATACTAACTCGCCTTCCCATAGAGCACGTGCAGCTACAGTGAAATCGAACAATCAGCAACGTGAACATGTTTACGATAGATTTACCTTTACATGCACGTGACATATCTATGCATCATCTTCTATGTCTTAAAATATTTTTTTTATCTATAAAGTAGACTCCTTAGCAAAATATAGGGCCTCCATGGCCTACTGGTTAGAGCATCGCGCTCAAAATCACTAGACTTCTCACCTGTAGCCGGCGCGGCTTCGCTTCGCGCTCCCACCGATACATGTGGGAAAGTTTACCAGATTAAACAGATTGCATAATGTTCCTGATTGTATTTCACACTACTTGCCATCACAATGTAAAACTCGTCATGACGTACATGTCTATAGTTGCACCGCGGGGAAAAATGTCAAAATATCTTGTTATTCACTAGGGTTATCATGTGTTCTAGAATATATGTGTAAATCTGCACTAAAATGCTTTTAAAATGCTTTGTTTTGCATTTTCTTTGATAATACATAAAATTCCCATTTCTATATTTAGCATGCGCTACAGTAATGTTTACATTATAGTGTTACCTTGAAATCGCCCCATCTGCGAAATGAAGTTGTCCAAAGTTGATGTAGCAATATTAAATGCGATCGTACAGGTGAAAGATGGCTATAGTTTCTTTCGATCAAGGCATGTTTCAGAAGGTAACTAGTTGCAGACATACGATGTTGATGAGGAAGGTAGAATTGTTTGCCTTGTTTACATAAGATTTGGGTATGAATATCGGAACTACCCTATATTATGAGAACGATTATGGACATTGTTAAGAACAAGAGTATATCTTTCCGGTACGTAATACATTTCTAAATTTATTATATCAATATCGATATGATAAACCCAAGCTGTAAGTGATTTGACTGCATGTTCCAGCTATACCGAGGTGATAAAGAACTGGGATTCTAGAGAATAAAAATAGCTCTGTAATTTGCATGATCACACAGTGGTTCAACGAGGGATCTCCAATTGTGGCATAATATTTATTTATATTATGACAGACGATGATTAGTAACTATCAGACGCTTAGGAGAATTTTACCTTGATCTGAATGCCCTGCAAGAAGTAATATCCTATAATGTAAAAAAATCTGATGTTATAACTAATTTTGATGTTTGGTAATGTAAAGGTTTTGAAATATGATACCTTTTTATATTACAGATTTGAGAAATTGTTCGAACAATTGATTGATTGGATATTGACTAAGGTCTCACTTGGGAAATTTACTAATAGACGTCAGGACGCTTGAGTATCGTTAGGATTAGCAAATATACAATTAATATTAAAGTCATGTAAAACAGTGTTGTTACAAGTTGTTTTCGAAGCCTGAACTGATACATATTACCCAACACATATCAAATTATTTCTCAGATCTGCTTTACCATATATCAGAGAAGGATAGGTGATATTCAATTTCGCTTTGCTGTCTAATACTTGAGTTTGATATCATTTTTTTTTAACTTCTGACAATATTTCTTCTTTTCATATTTAGCCCATCATCTTGCGTAATGTTCGACGGAATTCGTAATAATGAAGTTCTGTCGCCAATTGAGAGACAGGGGTTCCCTGAATTTCGGCCCCTTTTAGGTCCTTATTTTTAATTTTATCGATATGCCCTCCGAATATGATGTCCTTGACCAACTTGGAGTTTCAGAATTTGTTACATAATATATTTTGTGACAGGGAAATTCTTGCATTCTTTTCAGATAACTTGGTAGAATATGGGTAGGATCTCTGTTGAATCGGGCTCGATGAAATACATTGATTTACAGAGTGTAATATATGCTATCTTTTAGTAAGAGAGAGAACCGCTTTACATTTCAGATCTATGAGGGAATTCCCCTAAATCTTACAACGGGACGGGTATCTTCAAACACATACCTAAATACAGCCAATTGCAAATTGACGATCAGATATAGGACTTAGCAATTGACATGTACTTTCCCAGTAACAATTTCGAAATCTTCATGCGGGTTTATCAATAATTAAGACCAATGCAAATTATATTGGGTTTTTTTTTTCTCTATCAAGAGTGTTCTGAGCTTCGTTGGGGATTTTGCATGTTTCGGAAAAAAAATGGCATTCCTTCTTAAATTCTTTGATACACGGTGCTAAATTTGATATAACAAACGTCAGGAAATAAACATAATTACCACGTACTGAAAAAATACGATTACCTTTAAGTGATAAAATCCATCAATGACGTTCTCGTTTTATTCAATTTTCTTTCTCGTTTTCTAAAATTCATAAAATAAGCTATTTTTAGTCTTGCAATACAAATTGATTGATTGATTGATTGATTGATTATTTATTGCTTTCCGCCACACTCAACAATTTTTCAGTTATCTGGTGGCGTCCAGTGTTTGTTGGTGGAGGAGAGAACCCAGACACAATGTATCTGGGAAGAGACCACCGACCTTCTGCAAGTAAACTGGCAAACTTGCTCACATAACGCCGCGGCCGAGATTCGAACACGCGCCGACAGAGGTGAGAGGCTTTGTGATTTTGAGCCCGATGCTCTAACCACTCGGCCACGGAGGTCCCTGCAATACAGATAGTTGTAGGTAATGAACAATAGTGATCCAGATTATATACACGCTCGTGACCTTGAATAGATGCGCACTTGTTTTCGTTGTCAAGACAGGGTGTTTATAATTATATAAACGTGACCATCTGCATTTCCGGATTCAAAATGCTGGGTTAGTTTTTATTGAATTATACTCAATTCAAACATAATTAATCAATCAACAATTGATGGCAATGTCATATAATTATGTAATTATTCTATGATGTTTTTCCAATCAGCAGTAAAAGGCAACAACAATCACGAAACTCAATTTATTTTTTTTTTTTATTTTGATATATGTTAAAGATAAAGCTTTGTTATGGATCAGATAAAAATCAACAGTTGGTAAACTTTTTTGAGAAAAATGGTGATTTTTATAAGACGTTCTATAGTTGTGTAAAGGGGACAATATGACAAATATAAGTAGAGAGCAATAAACAAGAAGAGGCACAACAGTTTTATTGTAAAAAGAATCATTACTTGGCACATGTAATTTAAAACAACCTTTCTCGTAATTGTATATTTCACATCAAATTCAAGTTCAGTTATTACTATAAGCATTCATAAGGATCACTGTAGCCAAGCTGCACTGGCTAATTACCTTCAAATAGAGCAAAATATCAGCGCAGAGTCATACAGTTACTTCAGCTGCAAAATAAGTAAATAAAGTAAAAAAAAAAAAAATACAACTGCAACATAAATTAAAAAATACGCAATTTCTTTTCATTAAGTAGTTTTCAAATGGTAAGTTAAATTTAAGAAAAAATATATACTTATTTGTATATTTGGTCCCGGGTGACAAAGCTAGGAACAAAATTGTATTTACTTCTTTGCGCATTGTTACAACTACACTCTAAACGACCTTGGTATTAATTCCACATTTATTAATTGCACGTATACTACAAATGCCCTTTTAAAAGATGACATTATTCAAACCCATGCTTCAGTTTTAAATACATTTAATATCCCACTCAATGAAGCGTATCGATATGAGTTACCGTACCTATGCTGGATTCCCAAACTCCACAAAAACCCATAAAAACAAAGATAAAATGCTGGATCCAGTACATGTACCAAGCTCTTCTCTTTGCTCCTTACCAAAATATTAACTGCTGAGAAGGAGACACATTTACGTACTTTGCCTCTACATCTGCCAGAAGTGGTGTAAATCAAATGTGGATTCTTAAAAATTCGAGAAAAGTTTTCTGATTTCAGATTCATTAAACATTCTTTAGAATTTTTTAAGAATCCACATTTGACTAAAACCACTTCTGGCATATGTAGTGTATAAATAAAGTTATTCTACTCCTTATTTCAAATTGTAAATAATAGCGAAACAAAACGTTGTATAAAGTTATTCTTCTAAAGGTTTACGGTTGTTTGATCCTTAGCAGATTATTGAGATTTTTAATCGGTATCAAGGTGTAGCATGTCGGTTAATAGTGTACACTAGAGTTAATACTCATTATTATGATATCAGCAATTGTAAAAACGTGACTTTTGATTGATTTATATCCAGAATAGAATATGAATTTGACCATTATCTTTTAAAGATAGATTGTTAGGCAAGCTCGAAATAGGGACTTCTTAATCGGCATTAATTATTCATAATGAGATGACCTTGTTTTGACTAAAAAAAACTTCAAGGAGATGCATATTTTTTTAATTCATCATCTACCAGTAGCTTTGTTTCCTTGATCCCTGTCACAGGTAGCGACTATATAAGTGTTGGAAACTGAAGGAAGAACAATAGCTAGCTCCAGTGAATTCAAGTTCTCATCGCTTTCTACAAGGTAAGAACATACCGATTTTTATTGTATTTCATCTCGTTAGCTCTGCATATTAAGGAATGGCTTCAGGTCTAATTGAATAGTTGCTGTGATAAATCCGTGGTATGCTTAAATCTCTCAATTATCTATGCATTCATTATCCAGATAGACATTTTCTTAGATTTAACAGTACTTGTTTTCAGAATTAATTACTATACGCTACAATTTGTTACAGTGCTACAGGATGAAGGGATTTCTTGTTCTTCTGATCATCGGTCTAGTTTTGGTGGAGACCTTTGCTAGTGAGTAAATTATTTTCGTCTTCTCTTGTATTCGCATTTCCAAACGTTTTGACTTGTACATCACTGAAGAGAAATCATTTGTCGAAATGCGCATCTGGTGCATCACCATTGCTACCGTTTAAATTTAACATTAGCGAGATGATCTTGGGAACTTGATTGATGAATACTGACATTATGATCTCTTAAAAGTTATCTCTTTCATAAAAGAAAGTATTTCCTCATTGAATATATAATAGAATATGTACAGCAATACTGTGGTCAGAATGATGAAGCTGCATGAACGTGTAATGTTTTATCAAAGAAAAAGTGGTATTTCTTGACGCAAGAATTTCGAATTCCAAACTTGAAATTCCGCAGAAAAATACAGCATATATTAGTAATTGAGAGATTTCTTTTTCTCTTTCGTTTAAGATCAGTTTCAAATCTTTTACTTTCCATATTTGTTGGCTTATTTTTTCAATATTTTTCCTTTCAAATTTATCAAAGGAAATGGACCAAAATCTAACAAAGGAAAGTACGATGATGATGACAAAGATGATGATTATGAAAGCAATAAGGGAGATCGTCGAAGAAGAAGCTCAGATGACTTGAATAAGGGAATATTCAGTAACAGCCTTAAAGGCGGCTATTACGGAAAATAAAGACCACAATGCTGATATTGAAAAGAAGAACAATCATTGATAACTAAATGAAAAATCTTTATCTTCACAATAAGAAAGCATATCACTTATTTGACTCACTCTATCGTATTGATATGAGAAGTTCATTGTAAGAAAACATATTGATGTAAATGCCTTTCCCATTTTTGAAATAAAGTTGTTACTAAGAATTAATTTACACCACTAGCTTTTTGTATGATGATATATAGTATGGAAATTTCTCACCATATTTTATATTGTGCATAAATGTTTTAAAACATATGTAACGGTTAAAGTAAGGAATGGTACTCATTCTCGCAATTCCTAAAGAAACTAGAAACGAAAAATGCGTACCATATATCCTTCTGTGTTTAGTAAACCAGAAGTGATAAAAGAGTTAGATATGTTACATGAGGATTATGTTTTGGTTCCAGCTGACAAAGCTGACAACAACATTGTATCTGTTTGTGAGACCCATTCATTCTAAACGAACTTGGCATTAGTTCTAACTCTAGTAATCGCACCTATACTCTATATGACTTTTCAAAAGAAGAAATTCTTCAAAATCATGCTTCAGTTTTAAATACATTTAATATCCCAGTTAATGAAGTGGATGGATATGACTTACTGTACCTATACGGGATCCCCAAACTCCACAAAAACACCTACCAACAAAGATACATTGCTGGATCCTGTAAATGTTCTACCAAGCCCATATCTCTGCTCCTCACGAAAATATTAACTGTTGTGAAGGACAAACCTCAAACACGCTGTACAATACATAACCCAAATGTGGTGTAAATCAAACGTGCATTCTTAAAAATTCTAAAGAACTTTAAATGCATTGAAATCACAAAACTTTTCTCGAATTCATAACATTAAAACGTATAATTTTACAACACTGTACACGACCATACCTCACAATAAATTAACGACGAGACCTTTTTAACACCATAGACAGCTAGTTCGTCACCAAATATGATAAAAAGAAATATTCATATGTAGTGATCGGTCATCCAAAAATTATTTTGTTGAACATCACCCTGACTCCATGCACAAGTACTCTGAATTTGATAGTAAAAAGACTCTAGAGTTCCTCATTGACAATATCTTCGTAGTCTTTGGTGATCGGGTCTTTCAATAGTCTGTTTGAAATACCATAGACACGAATTGTCCTCTTGTCACCTATTTTTTTTTTATTTTGATGAAGTAGAATTCATTCAAAAACTTCTACACGAGAAGGGAAAATCTCTTGTTGTGGCCTCCAATTCGACTTTTCGAGAAATGGACGACGTTTTATCTATCAACAATGATCAGTTTTATTCACATATTCGCTTATTCTGCATATTATCAGTTTTTAAATCGAAACGGGCTAGTAGAACGACATTGATAATACAGGAGTTTGTACAATATCGTCTATAGTCAGCATTTGGAAAATTTTATGGTCTTTATAACGATCTAGTTTGCCGATACAACTCTCCATTACTCTGATTTACAAAAGGTTAATGGGAATGGGGCTTTAAAATATGCTACAATTTGCAAGTGGGTACGTCGTTTTAATGATGGTCGGGAGTCAATTGAAAATGACCTCGAGTGGGTACTAGGGTTTCCGTTTTACTACTGTGAAAACGTTAATTGAGGAAGACGCACGTTATACCGTGCAAGAGATAGACGAATTAAGTGGCATTCATTCGTCAAGTGTTTTGAAGATCTTACGTGAGCGACTTGGGCTACGAAAGATCTGCGCGCGCTGAATGCCCCATTTGCTCACTGACGAGCAGAAACAAAGTCGGGTTAGACTTGCATCGCAAGTTATAAAAAATATGATAAATGTGAACCACGTCGTTCGGAAGAGATAGATACAAGTCATGAAACCTGCATCTATAATTTTCAACCCGAGTCTAAGGCTAAAAATAAGGTTTGGGTTTCATCTGAGGGCGACAGACCTGTCATTACGCGCCGTTGCAAAACATCAAATCCCATGTGGTATGCGATATTCTTTGATTCGAAAGGTCCAGTCCTTCAAATTTCAGTCCAGAAAGGTAGTTCCGTCACTGGAATGTTTTACAGAGAAAGTGTTCTTACTCAACTTGTTGATTTCTATCAGAAAAGCATACCGCACATCGGTGTCCGCGGCATCAAATTACTCCATGATAACGCACCGGCCCATAAATCCGCTATGGTACTGGAATACATGAAAGAATCTGGGCTCGATGTCTTAGATCATCCCCCATACAGCCCTGACCTGTCCCCCTGTGACTTTTAGTTGTTCCCAGGACTAAAGGAAATGCTGGCAGGGAACCGTTTTGAATCCCGTTGTCGTATAGGCATTGCAGTCTACCAGTGTCTGCAACATATACCTAAAAAGGAGTACCGGGCGGCGTTCCGAAAATGGGTAGATCGGTGTAAGATGTGTGGTCAGGCAGGTTCGTAGGTCTTAGATAAAAATTTGATATTTCAAGCGGTTTTAAAAAGACCGCCCTGCTCTACGATCTTAAAAGGTGTCCCTCGTATATCGATTTTGCTAGACTTAAGTCACACACATTTTACATTAATAGTCACACATTTAAGTGAATCATCTTGTCCAAATAGGGATACAGTACAACTACCTAAATTGAAAATAGTGTAACCATCTAAGCATCAATATTTTAATCAACTCTGCACAACAAATAATTCACGAGCAAATTGAAAATTGTATAATATGTTGTTACAGCTAGTTCTTTATTTCTTACACCAAGTGTATCAAAATAACGGATAATGCCTGCATCTGAGCATTTGTGTAAGCATTTTCTTAGACAGATCAATAAATATTAACTAAATGAACTCTACATGTTTGTCTTTATTATACATTTAAAAGATGCGTACAACACTTCCCTTGTCATATTGAGACAACGAAACCAATAATAAGATTTCTTTTAGCATGCGTAAGATTTCTGCCCTGAAAATGTGATTTTGGATTTCGTCATGTTAAAGCAAGTCAATAAATTTCTTTAGGTATACAAAACTTTAATGTTCTACTTAGATTGTTGCTTTTGGTGTCATTTTACTTGCTTCATTGAGAGACAAATTGTGGTATAAAAACAATGATACATTACAATAAGTAAAAAGCGTCAATAAGCATTTATTTTTATTATTGCTCGTTGAAAAATGAAAAATGTCGCAGTCCACATAGTGGCAGTTTTTTGGGGAATGGAATTTTTATTTGTCATCCTAAAAACAATCCAAAAACGCACCATTTTCTTTGTCTCAATAACACAAAGAATATAGAAGGAAGCACATTAACGTAGATCAATCCAAGAAAATCTCATGCCTTAAAAGCTAATCATTTCCTAGGCAGCTGAATAAAAGTTAACCAAATCAACTCTGAAATCTTTATTTATTGTATATTTAAAAGATGCTTATGATTGATTGGTTGTTTGTTTGTTGTTTTCTGCCACACTCAACAATTTTTCAGTTATATAGTGGCGTCCAGTTTTTGTAGGTGGAGGAAAAAGCCCAGATACAATGCACCCGAGAAGAGACCACCGACCTTCCGAAAGTAAACTGGCAAACTTTCTCACATATATCGGCGCGAGCGCCGGCTAGAGGTGAGAGGCCTTATGATTTTGAATGCAGTGCTTTAACCACTCGGCTACGGAGGCCCCTAAAAGATGCTTATAATAATTTCGTTGTCTTGTCAAGACAAAGAAAACTAAATAATAAGATTTCTTGTAGCATCTATAATGAAGATTTCTCTCCCCCCCCCCCCAAAAAAAGTGGACATAGTCAGTGAATTTGTTTTTCAGGTGTAAATGGAATATTGCTGTAGTTGGAGCTAGGTTGTTGGTGTTATTTTATTTCTTTGTTTTTCTTTTTGTTTGTTTGTTTGTTTATAGCCTCCTGAGCAATTTTTCAGCTATCCGGCGGTTTATTTGTTTGTCGTTTGCTAGGAGAAACAATATGGCATAAAAACATTAATATATTGCAACAAATATCAGAAAATCAGAGACAAAAATATGGATACTTACTCGATGAAAAATATATAAGCTCTTGCCCAGATGAAGAGTTGCTCTTTTTTAAGGGGGGGGGGGCAATTTTTTACTTTTCATCCTAGATAAAATCGAATCGGAACTTCTTTGTCTCGTCGAGTCAAGGAAAATGGTATAAAGTATACTAACAAAGCTGAATGAATATAAGTCTCATCGCATAAAAGCTATTCATTTGTTAGGCGGATAAATAAAAATCACTAAACCGAGTCTGAAATCTTTACTTATTACTAAAGATAGCAATTTATCTCGTTGGGGACGTAAAAAATATCTAGTAAGATTTCTGGTAGTATTTATGATAAAAAAAAATCTCCCCGTGAAAATATAACTGTGGTCTTAATGATATTGCTTTCTAAGTTTAAAAAAAAAATTTACTACCTTAATTAATTGGGTGACAATGTTCGTCTCACTGAGATAACGGCAAAATGTTTTGGTAGAAAATTAATTATTATATTGTTATTATAACTTAATTGTGAGACGTATCATTGTACAGATTAAATTAAAAATTACATTTCGTCTCGATTAAATTATTATGTCAACCACTTAAAAATAAACTCAACGATAAATCGTGTCTTTAAATTCACGTGATATGATTTTTCACTGTACAAACGGGTACACGTGTGTAACGGTATAACGAGGACGGGATAAAGTTCACACTCATATATCTTACCAAACTGGAGACTTTTCGTCATCGCCTCAATGTTCATTTTCTTCAATTTAGGCTGGCAATTTTAGGATGTTGATCTCGATGTTGATCTCGAATTTAGCATTTGTAGGAAACATTGCCAACAGTGTCTCCGTTAGACGTTGACGCACACACACACACACACACACACACACACACACACACACACAAATACGTTTGTGACATAGTACTTTGTGCACGTAGTCTCGTGTTGTGTTGCTATGATCAATAAACAAGACTGAAGAAGACCGGTAACACGGACGAAACATTTCAGAAAAGTGTTTAGGGTGTTTGGAGATATATATATATATATATATATATATATATATATATATATATATATAGTAGCCTCCATGGCCGAGTGATTAGAACACTACGCTCAAAATCACAAGGCCTCTCACCTCCAATTGGCGCGGGTTCGATTCTCGCTAGCGCCGATATATGTAACATAGTTTGCCAGTTTAGTGTGCCGTAAAACAATAAATAAAATCTCTCTCTCTCTCTCTCTCTCTCTCTATATATATATATATATATATATATATATATATATATATATATATATTAATCAATCACGGATAAGGCAACACGAATGTGCAAAATCCCCCCCCCCCGCCTCCTAATTTGCACATCTTATCGAAATGAGACAATAATTTAAAGGCCAATTCCAATGACAGGAGATTGTAATTGCTGGCTCAGTAGCGCGTGTGAGAGCTCCTAGCAGCGATCACAGCCTGGTTATCGCAGACTCATGCTCCTGATCAGCCTCTAGATCTGGATCTGACTCACAGCGTTCCACTCGGCCATCACGCCGTTTTCCAGCTCACGGAAGTTGCTCTCCATGTCGTGCTACGACCACATGTCGGTACCGGTGAACTGTTCATGGATCCCTGCTGCAGGACGAGGAGATCGGTTCGTTCAGCCATACTGATCCCGCCCCAGACCATCAGTAACCAGCACGGGGGTCAGTCAATGTCCATTTCATAGGATTTTGGGCCAAAACTAATCGTCGTCGTCGGTGTTCCTGAATGAGTGGAACTCGAATGTAGGATCTTCTGGCTCCACCATTGACGTCATGGAGTCTGTTCCTGATCTTCTGGATACAGACATTGGTTTTGGTGGCGTTCAAGACATCAGAGCGAAGAGTCTGAGCAGAGCTGAACCGATTTCGACCGGCCTGAAGAGCAAGAAATCGGTCTCTCCTCTAGGAGTTGTTGCTCGTTGTCTGCCACTTCCATGTCGTCTCAAGGCTATACCAAACGCGCGGTATCTGGTCTAAGCCCTGGAAACCACAACTCTGCGACGACACACCAAGGACGTTTGTCAAAGAAATCTGCGGGTACTCTTCATCCAGAATTCCGACACAACGAGACAGTTCACTCGACAAATAGCGTCTCTGACGTTGCTGCGCCATTGCCAACAACGATCAAGCACAAAATGACTACAGTTGAAAAAAATCTCACCCTCTAACAAAATTTTAATTTTCATCCAAGGAGAAAAAATCGTTTAAAATGAGAGTACTAACTTGCCTTGCCATAGAGCACGTGCAGCTACAGTGAAATCGAACAATCAGCAAGGTGAACATGTTTACAATAGATTTACCTTTACAGGCACGTGACATTTCCATGCATCATCTTCTATGTTTTAAAATAATTTTTTTATATATAAAGTAGTCTTCTTAGCAAATTATAGGGCCTCGATGGCCTAGTGGTTAGAGCATCGTGCTCAAAATCACTAGGCCTCTCACCTGTAGTCGGCGCGGTTTCGATTCTCGCTCTCGCCATATTAAACATATTACATAATGTTCCTCAGTGTACTTCACACTAGTTGCCGTCACAATGTAAAACTCGTCACGACGTACATATCTATAGCTGCACCGCGGGGAAAATATCAAGAGTTGATGTAGCGATATTAAATGCGATGGTACAGGTGAAAAATGGCTATATTTCTTTCGATCAAGGCATATTTCAGAAGATAATTAGTTTCAGACATAAGATGTTGATGGGGAAGGGTAGAATTGTTTGCTTTGTTTACATAAGATTTGGGCATGAATATTAGAACTACCCTATAGTATGATAAAGATTATGGACATTGTTAAGAACAAGCGTATATCGTTCCGATACGGAATACGTTTTTTTAAAATTTATTATATCAATATCGATATGATAAACCCAAGTTGTAAGTGAATTGACTGCATGTTCCAGATATACCGAGGAGATAAAGAACTGGGAGTCTAGAGAATAAAAATAGTTCTCTCATTTGCATGATGACACAGTGGTTCAGTGAGGGATCTCCAATTGTGGCATAATATTTATTTATATATTGACAGACGATTATTAGTAAACTATCTGACGCTTGGGAGAATTTTACCTTGATTTGAACGTCCTGTTATTACTTAATAATTTTATTCGGGACACCTTCACCTTATTTCCTGTTTCAATTTTTTTTTCCAAAAAGTAATATCCTATAATGTAAAAACGTCTGCTTTTATAAATAATTTTGAATGATTGGTAATGTAAAGTTTTTGAAATGTCTTACCTTTTTATATTACAGATTTGAGAAATTGTTCGAATAATTCATTGATTGTATATTGACTAAGGTCTCACTTGGGAATTTTACTAATGGACGTCAGGACGCTTGAGTATCGTTAGGATTAGCAAATGTCCAATTAATATCAAAGTCATCTAAAACAGTGTTGTAATAACGAGCCTTGCAAACTAAGACAATGTTGTTACAAGTTTCCGCAGCCTGAACTGACACATATTGCCCAACACATATCAAATTATTTCTTTTTGTCAGATGTGCTTTACCATATATTAGAGAAGGCTATATGATATTCAATTTCGCTTTCATGTCTAATACTTCAGTTTGATATCATATTTTTAAATTCTGACAATATTTCTCTTTTCATATTTAGCCCATCATCTTGCGTAATGTTTGACAGAATTCGTAATAATAGCAAAGTTCTGTCGCCAATTGAGAGACAGGGGTTCCTTGAATTTCGGCCCCTATAAGGTCCTTATTTTTAATTTTATCGATATGCCCTCCGAATATCATGTCCTTGACCAACTTGGAGTTTCAGAATTTGTTACACAATACATGTTGTGACAGGGGAATTCTTGCACTCTTCTCAGATAACCTGGTTGAATTTGGGAAGGATCTCTGTTGATTTGGGCGCGATGAAATGCATTGGTGTACAATGTGTAATATATGCTATCTTTTGGTAAAAGAGCACCGCTTTACTTTCCAGATCTATGAGGGAATTCCCCTAAATCTTACAATGGGACGGGTATCTTCAAACACATACCTTAATACAGGCAATTGCCAATTGACGATGAAATATACGACTTACCAATTGGCATGCACTTTCCCAATAAGAATTTCCAAATCTTCATGCAGGTCTATCAATAATTAAAACAAATCCTAAGTATGTTGGGTTTTTTTCTATCAAGAGTGTTCTGAGCTTCGTTATGAAAGTGACGATCTCCATTTCAGGATTCAAAACGCTGGGTTAATTTTTATTGAATTATACTTAATTTAAACGTAATTAATCAATCAACAATTGATGGCAATGTCATATAATTATGTAATTATTCTGTGATATGTTTTTTCTAATCAGCAGTAACAAGCGCAATTAGGCAACAACAAGCACGAATGACTGAAACTCATTTTAATATTAAGACATGAAGTTAGATGATTGAAAGAAGATGACACAAAAACCTAACCATTGATTTTTTTTTTAAATGATTGATGTTAAAGATGAAGCTTTGCAATAAATCAGATAAAAAAACTCAAAGTAGGTAAACCTCTTTTTGAGATTTTTATAACACGTTCTGTCTGAAGGGTACGGTGTGACAACAAGAAGTAGAGAGCAATATACAAGAAGAGGCACAACAGTTTTATTGTAAAAAGAATCATTACTTGGCACATGTAATTTAAAACAACCTTTCTCGTAATTGTATATTTCACATTAAATTCAAGTTCAGTTATTACTATAAGCATTCATAAGGATCACTGTAACCAAGCTGCATTGGCTAATTACCTTCAAATAGAGCAAAATATCCGCGCACATAGTCACGCTGTTACTTCAGCTCCAAAATAAATAAATAAATAAATAATTAACAAAATACTCATCAAAGTTTTATTTTACTTCATAAAGTAGTTTGTCAATTGGTAAGTTAAATGTAAGAAATATATATATATATATATATATATATATATATATATATATATATATATAGTTACTTCAGCTGCAAAATAAATAAATAAATAAATAATTTAAAAAATACTCATCAAAGTTTTATTTTACTTCATAAAGTAGTTTGTTAAGTGGTAAGTTAAATGTAAGAAGAATATATATATATATATATATATATATATATATATATATAGTTACTTCAGCTGCAAAATAAGTAACTAAAGTTAAAAAAAAAAATAAATACAGCTGCAACATAAATTAAAAAAAATACTCAATTTCTTTTCATTAAGTAGTTTGTCAAATGGTAAGTTAAATTTAAGAAAAAATATATACTTAATTGTATATTTGGCCCCAGGTGACAAAGCTGACAACAAAATTGTATTTACTTCTTTGCGCATTGTTACAACTACACTCTAAATGAACTTGGTATTAATTCCACATTTATTAATTGCATGTATACTCCAAATGCCCTTTCAAAAGATGACATTATTCAAAATCATGCTTTAGTTTTATATGTATTTAATATCCCAGTCAATGAAGCGGACGAATATGCGTTACATACTATACTGGATCCCCAAACTCCACAAACACCCTTAAAAACAAAGATAAAATGCTGGGTCCAGTAAATGTACCACGCCATTATCTTTCCTCCTTACCAAAATATTAACTACTATGAAAGAGAAACTTCAAACGTACTTTGCCTCTGTATATGCCAGAAGTGCTATAAATCAAATGTGGATTTTTAAAAAGAACTTTTAATGAATTTGAAATCAAAAAACTTTTCTCAAATTCACAAAATAAAACAGTATGATTTTACAACACTTTACACAAGCATACCTCACAATAAATTAAAGAATAGACTTTTTGACATCATACATAGTTGTTAAACAGAAACTTACATTCGTGCTTATAGCGTATGAAATTCCTGAAAGTTGTTTCCAGACTTAAATATTTCCGTAGCCAAAGCTCGCGAATATAGATATGGCAACTCATTTCATAAATTTGATACGGCATACCTACTCGTTCGAAATCCTATATTTCTTCCCGATTTAGCGTGTAAGATGATTTTCATTACAACAGGAAATTTTGTACATTTGTATTTGGCATATCTGTGTGCGACATAAATAAAATAAATGATGTTATTTTGCTGTTCAATTCAAAATGTAAATAACAGTGTAGCAATACTAAGAATAACGGTATTCTGAACAAGTCTCATAGCCCTTCATTTCGTAGCAACTATTGTCGTTAGTAGTTTTATGAAGGTGTACAGTGTGGATTAACAATGAGCACTCAAGTTGGTATTAATTTTCAACAACTGTAAAACAAAAAAGAAAGACTTTTGTCTGATTTATATCTATGACGAAAACCATTTCCCTTTCGATATCGTATCTCTGCTGGGTAGAACTTGAATTCGTCTGTAATGATCATTCTTTAAAAGATGGATTGTTACCCAAGCTTAAAATAATGCCTTCTGGATCGACTTTGATTATTCAAAATGAAATAGCGTACCTTTTGGCAATTGCTGGATTTTTTGTAAAGAATCTAAAGGATAGAGCTTGCTATCGCGTGGGGTTTTTTTTATTTTTTATCTACCAATGTATTTGTTTCCTTGATTCCTGTCACATGTAGCAACTATGTAAGTGTTTAAAACCGAAAGAACAACTATAGCTACCAGCAGTGAAATCAAGATCTCAGCGTCTTGCACAAGATAAGGGCATATCGTTTTTAATTTTATTTTGTATTTACTCTGCATATTAAGTACTGGGTTCAGGTCTAATCGAATATTCTTTGCGGTAAATCCACGCTCTGCTTAAATTTCTCCTTCACTTATATCGTTGTCTATTATCCTGAAATATTTCATTTTACATCTACCAATACTTGTTTTCAGAATTTATTATTACACGCTACGATCTGCTACAGTGCTACAGGATGAAGTGATTTCTTGTTCTTCTGATCATCGGTGTGGTTTTGCTGAAAGCATTTGCTAGTGAGTAAATTATTTTCGTGTTATCTTGCATTAGTAAGATGAGCTAGTGAACTTGATTGATGCATACTGACATTTATAGGCTCTTTTTATTTCATAAAACATATACTATTTTCTAATTCAATATACGATACAAAATGTATAGTAACACTGTAGTTAGAATTGTGAAACTGGAAGAACGGTCAATCTTTTACTTAGGAAGACGTTGAATTTCTTGACGCATATATATATATATATATATATATATATATATATATATATATATATTCCGTATATTCAGTGGTTGTTAGAGCTCATAATCACAAGATCTCTCGCCTCTAGTCGGCAGGTTCAATTCACTAACATCGATATATATGAGATGTTTGCAAGCATACTTTTGGTAGGTTGGTGGTCTCTCCCCTGGTGCATTGTATCTTGGTTCTTTATACCAATAAAAATGTTGAGTGTGGCGGAAAACAACTACATGTATATATATATATATATATATATATATATATATATATATATATATATTTACTGAACATAAAAAGTTAAGGATCATGATTTCAGAATTATTTTATTCATAACAAAACCAAATAAATTATGTTAAATATATACTTAAAATGTTCAACGACAATAGAACAATACATTTTAAACCTGTTTTACAAATCCATCAATACGTTAAACAGCCAGAGCAACCATTGTATTGAACCAAAACAGTTTGAAAATCGGTATGAGCAACAATAACAAATTTCATTACAAATGGTTGAATCTTTATAAAGGCAATATCAATATGGTGTATGTCCACCTTGAGCCTGTATAACAGCACGAAAACGCCTCTGCATACTTCTGATGAGCCTGCGGAACGCAATTCGTGGCAACCTTGCCCATCCCTGCTGTAAAGCTAACGTAAGCTCCTGGCGGTTTGTCGGAAGTACAGGGCGTCTGGAAACAGCTTGCTGCAACATGTCCCAGGCATGTTCTATTGGATTTAAATCCGGAGAACAACTCGGCCAATCCATACGTTCGATTGTCTCTATAGCAAGGTAGTCTGTCACTATACGTGCTCTGTGGGGACAAGCACTATCATCCATTAACACAAAGTCGTTGCCTATAGCTCCCGCATAAGGTCTCACTATTGGATGCAGTATCTCGTCCCTGTAAATTGCACCGGTAAGATTGCCATTAATCACGTGCAAGTCAGTACATCCACCAATACTGATTCCAGCCCAAATCATCACAGAGCCACCTCCGAAACGTTCATGCTTTGCTACACAACAATCAGCGTACCGCTCTCCACGCATGCGCCATACACGCCTACGACCGTCATGAAAGTCCACGAAGAACCGTGACTCGTCTGTGAAAAGAACCGGCGTCCAATGACGCAGTTGCCAGTTTATGTGATTTTGAGCCCAATTGAGTCGTGCTACACAATGTCTTCTCCTCAAAATGGGACGAACAGCAGGTCGATTAGCCCGAAGGTTAGCAGCATGAAGTCTCTGTCTGAGAGTTTGTGGTGTTATGCGCACCCCACTTACTGCATGAAAGTCAGTATTGAGTTGGACAGCACTCTGAAACCTGTGTCTACGAGCTATAAGTGACATATAGCGATCCTGGCAAGCGGTTGTGGACCATGAACGACCTGATCTCGGTCTCTCAGAAACATTACCTGTCTGCCTAAAACGATTCCACAACCTTGAAATCACACTTTGGGACACATTAAAATATCTAGAGACAGTTCTCTGGACTTGGGCAGCTTGAAGCATACCTACTGCCTGACCAGCTTCCTGAGCAGTTAAATGGCGCCTCATGGCTTTTAATGTCAATAATTGTTCACCTAAGAGTCGATTAGAGCAACAAATACCCACAATAAAATGAAAATCACAATTTTTCAATTTCAATATACACGTTGGCAAACTTTGATTTTGACCCCTTGCTTGTGTTTGGGCGAAAAAAATCGTGCATTTATGACGTCATTATGAAACCAGGTAAATCTATTGTGTTAAGGACACATTGGAGAAACAATACATGTTAAAATTTGTCAAAATAATTATTTGGTTAATAAAAATTCTTGAGGTCAAAATTATGATCCTTAACTTTTTTTGTCCAGTATATATATATATATACATATACATATAATTCTTGGAAGTTCTGACATATGGTATATTTTCGTAGATTTTGAACCAGTAATAAAACAATTTTCTAGAAAAGAAGTAGAAAATCATTTCCTTAAATCTCTGGCTAAATCAGATATTACTTCGTCGTCAACTTTCTTTATCTATTTGGCAGTATGCCATCGTCACCTGCATATTGTGTTTATATCTACCAACTGATTCGATTCGCAAGAACAGAAATCAGGCTACTGATAAAGAAGTTGAAGTTACAGTGGTTTGAACAATATCCTCTATTGGCAGTATTTCGCAACTTTTTATGGTCGTTATAATTATAAAAATTGCCATTACAACTTTCCATTAGGTTAGATGCTATCGGACGTGTTTCACACCAAATGATAGGTCGTTCTTGGCACACTTATTCTGACTACAGATACTCCGTTTTCCTGATCGGGATGTATGAATCACGGCGGTTGTGACCTTTGGTATGTTTTTGGATCCGTATTTGAACATCTCTTTGATTTGTAATTTCTTTAGCAATTACGAGATTGAATGATGTTAGTTATCTTTGCCTTTTCATACTTAGTAAGAGAGGGGCAGAGAGGAGGTGACAACGACGTCTGTCCTCACTTTGTCGAGAAAGATACCTTTATCGTATTTTAACAATATTTACAAGCATAGCCAATTTAAATCCCTACATTGAAGGATCACTTTCACCCATGATTTAGGATTTTGATCTTGGACTTGAATTAAACCGTTTACGATTAATAGCATTAATAATATGTTTAGAATAAAATAAAAATCGGTGGCTATTACATGTTCATCATAAAAATTTACTGGATTAATGCTTGTATATGAATTGATAAATAACATGTAAAATTATCCAAAATTGCATGGATTCAATATGTGTATGTAAAAGTAGTCAAAATACGGAAAAGGTATATTTCTCAACAGAATGGAGATAGTTACTTTTGCCCCCCCCCCCCCCCCCCCTTTCCCCCTCACCTACGAAGTATTTGATCTAGCCTGAAAATTATTGAAAACAATTTCTAATTCACTACCAGTAAATTATTTTTTAAGTTCTTATCATGCCAATTTCTTATGATGAATGACGTACTTAGTACTTGTTAAAACTCTACCAAAATGTATTACAAGTCAGAAAGGTCCTCACAAAGATTTGTTTTTTATATATTAATTACCTATAGCAAGAATTTTTTTTTCCTTAAATCAATGATTTATATTGATGTAAACTGTAAATGAAAAAAGCATATAAAATCATGAAACTAACCGTCCCAGAATATATTCTTCTCAGAACATTTTATACATAATATACACATTATTTTGTCTTCAATATAAGGATGCAAATGCAATGATTTTCTTTCAAGGTGTATACCTTGAAAATTGTATAGAGACCTTCTCCCCACTGCACGACCCTATCACAGAACATGCCTAGATCCGCGCATACCATCTCCAGCTGAGGAGTTAAGACGAGTTAACGCAACAGTTATTTCATCACAGAGTCTTCCACATCTGCTTTGTACTTAGATATTTTATTGAAAACTGGCAACTCAACTTTGTGACAAACCGGTTGATTTCAATTTCGCCATCGTCATCTTCCCTTATCTATGTGGCAATATTCCATCATTACCTGCATATGGTGTATATCTCTCCCAACTGATTCTATACGTAAGGGCGTGTTCTGCATATGATTATTCTATGCCGTAATTCCTGTAGAAAATAAAAAATATCAGAAAAATTGGCAAACACGGACCCCTTGACATACAATTTGTACCGTTTATGTTTTACAATATAAGAGATGGGATCAGGAGCCTGGGAGGAGAAAGAATCCCCTGTCGACCGGTAACACTTCCCGTGAGCCCTATATCCCGATGACATAAAAGGAGTAATCCGTATTCAGACTCAGTGTGCCAAGACTAGCCTAACGATTGGTATAAAACACGTCCGATTGCATCTGACGTAATGGAAGGTTGTGATGGCAAACTAGATCATTATAACTACCATCAAATTTGCGAAATGCTAACTGTAGACAAGACCGTACAAAGCTCTGAAACATTAACTTCTTTGACATTAGCCTGTCTCGATTTAAAAACTGATCATATACAGAACAAATTCTTGCGTATTGAATTATCATCTTATTCCTGAAAACAAGAATAGAATACATAAATAGTAATGATAATAAAAAAAAAACACAGAGCAAAAAAGCAATTTTTCACCAGTAGCTAAAAATGTTTAAAGTTCATATGCTGACAAGTTTCTTTTGGAGTAAAAGATTTTTTTAGTCATTCAACAAATTCCAATTTCTCATGACATTTTGTTGTGGTCCAAAAACGTGTCACTATTCTTGCTTTGTATAAATTTCCATCGGGGACTTTGTATGTAGTTAGCAGATCCCACACAATAGGATATACAGTGTTGTTGGTTTTCTTTATATATATATATATATATATATATATATATATATATATATATTGCTGAATCGTGTGTATTCCTTTACGTCCCTCTCGAGAATCTTTCATTGCTATGGAGACGTTACCATTGCTGGTGAAGGGTTGCAATATTTCGGCCTTTATGGCCTTTGAGCAGGGAAGGATCTTTATCATGCCACACCTGTTATGAGATGGAACCTCCGTGTTTGCGTTCGCATCCGGAAAGCAAGGGGTACTGAGGAAGAAAGGTAATTTTAAAACAGTTTCTAAATCTTTATATATTGGAATACTTTAAAAAGCTACATATTTTGTTTGCCTTGTCGACACGAGCAGATATACATATAATATTTTTTAGCTTGAAAAATAAAAGCTATTTTCTGAAAACAGAAATACTGAGTTTTGACAAAAATGTAAAGAAGTGAATGTTTGACCACAACAATTATTTTTACACCTATAGCTATAAGTTCTTGAAACCATAATGTTTCCATTGATGATTTAAGTTCCAAAATTACATAATCAAGTTACAACAACAGTAACTTTGAGCACTAGGGATACCCGCTCACCCCTGTTTTCCAAACCCAAATGGCATTCCTTTCACCTTTTGACCCACAAATCGGTAGGGTCATTTTCATTCCATGTGAAATCCATATGTGTGATATGGTGACTCTAGGTGAAAAAACCATTATATTTTTCAAATGTCCAGTACACATGACCTTTTCCTTTTTCACTCAAAAATCGACAGGTATCATCTTTGTCGCGTGGGTAGCCCATGCATGCCATATTGTGACTCTATGTGAAAAGGACAATATGTGAGGGAACTGGAAAAAAATATTACTTCAATGCCCAGTACGAACGACCTTCGATCTTTGACCCCAAAGACTATATATATATATATATATATATATATATATATATATATATATATAAGGTATGTTGACTCTAGGTGAAAACGATAACACTCCAGAGCCCGAAACCATTCCGTCTACACAGCGACGGAAGGACAGACGGACGTTGCGAGGAATATAATTACACTATTTAAGTTAAGAAATACATTTGGTCTCGATTAAGTTAGAATCGTTATGTCAACAACTAAAAATAAATTCAATGATATATAGCGACTTTAAAATCACGTGATATGACTGAGGAAGTGCACATGCCCAACATATAAGACGTGTATCTTCTCAGAAAGAAAGTTTTTACTAAAATTCTGAATATTTATGAAGATCTGATATTTATTATTATTTATTTATTATTTATTGCTTTCCGCCACACTCTACAATTTTTCAGTTATCTGGTGGCGTCCAGTTTTTGTTGGTGGAGGAGAGAACCCAGATACAATGTACCTAGGAAGAGACCACCGACCTTCCGCAAGTAAACTGGCAAACTTGCTCACATAACGCCGCGGCCGAGATTCGAACGCGCGCCGACAGAGGTGAGAGGCTTCGTGATTTTGAGCCCGATGCTCTAACCACTCGGCCACGGAGGCCCCCGATCTGATATTTAGAATGCTGTAAAAAGTGAACGTGAGCTTATATGATGTGTTGTATGTGGATTTAAAAGATGTGCTGTGAAAACTGAATATCTTTGAAACAGTCTACAAAAATTTGTTTTGAAGTCAGTGAGCGATATTCAAACGCATCGTGTATTCCCTTTGTCTTCACAATGGCTGCGACATATTCCTTGAAAAAAACAGACCCTAGATAAGACAGATAATTCTTATGAAATTCTAATAGATAGTGATAGGGATGAGCAAACTACGCAAAAGATGGAGGATTTTCGACAAACAATGCTGGCAAATTTTATATTATGACCCGATGGGAAAAGTAAACACTAAGATGAGATTACAAAAGAAAATGACCAGGAGCAGCCCAATGGCACATTCTACCTGGTAACGGAATTACAAAACAATCAAAAGAAAATGGGACACGCAATCAACAGACTGAAAGATTATGTGATTCGGCTGGAATATCGAGTGATTGCACAAAATGACCAAATAGTCGATCTAAAATCCAAATCAATGGAAAAAAACATGATTATCAGTGGATTGCAAGGAAAGGACTCGGAGAGAAAGTCACTTAAAATCTCGAAAGCGTTCTTAGAAATGTATTCATCTCAGAAATGGAAATGGACCATGCCTCGGTCAACGAATTTCACATAAACACGCTTTTCCGTATGGGAGATATTGGTGCGCACAGAAAGTTTCCAAGACCAGTTTGTGTGCAGTGTGCTGATAAACATCATAAAGACATGATGCTGAAAAACATAAAAATTCTAAATCAAAATAAGTCTGATGTTAGAATCGCCCAGCGGCAGCCCGAGGAGATTAGAGAAAAAAGGAAAAAGTTGTATGAAATGCAAAGAAAATACGCAGAAGGCAGTATTGAGACGAAAATTAAGGGAGATAAACTTGTGTTCATTAAACGCAATTGTCTACAGGGAGAAAGTTGGTTCCTTGCCGGCAGCAAGTGACGTGATCACTAACGACGCGGTCGACATCGATGTCAGTGCTGTAAGGTCAATAGATCACAATGGAAACCGGTTTACGGGACATCCCACACAGGTTAACTCCTACAAATAGATCAGGTGAGCGTTGGTGGAAATCATGCGGATCCAAACCATACCAAGTCGGAGTCATAATGTTTATGCATACCACTTCACAAGCAGCGACGAAACAATACATGAAGGATCAAACGATGACGGAGAACACGGAGCTGGTAGGCTTTTATTTAAGTCATTAGCCGACAACAAAATTAACAATGTGCTTGTGGTTGTGTCGAGATGGTATGGAAGTAAGATAGGACCCGGCCGTTTCTTGCATATCGATGAAGTGAGTCTCAGTACGGCAAAACGTTACCAGTATCAGTTTAAAATGAACATTCAAATTCATTTCCAGACTGCAATGTAGCGAGGTATTTCCTTAGAGTATACCATCTCCAGCTGAGGAGTTAAGACGAGTTAACGCAACAGTTATTTCATCACAGAGTCTTCCACATCTGATATTATATTGAAAACTGGCAACTCGATTTTATGACAAACCGGTTGATTTCAATTTCGCCATCGCCAACTTCCTTTATTTATGGGTCGTGTTCCCCCATTTTTATTTTTTTTTTATTTTCTACAGGAATTACGATATTGAATAATCATATGCAGAACAAGCTCTTGGGTATCGAATCAGTTAGATTAATTCGTATTCAGAATCAGTGTGTCAAGAACGGCCTAACAATTGGTATGAAACACGTCCGATTACATTTGACCTAATGGAAGGTTGTACTGGCAAACTAGATCGTTATAACGACCATAAAATTTGCTAACTACTGACTTCAGACAAGACCGTACAAAGCCCTGTAACATCAACTTAATTTTCAGCAGCCTGCCTCGATTTAAAAACTGATCATATGCAGAACAAACTCTTGCGTATCGATTCATTATCTTATTGCTGTAAATAATATTGATTGATTGTTTGTTTGTTGTTTTCCACCACTATTCACTATTCAAACGGGAACACTTGTGTAAAACCCATATAAGGTTTACCGAGGATGGTTGAAATGTCCACAATCACAATCACACAGGCGATTTATCATACCAAACTGAGAATTCTTCGTCATCGGGTACAATGTTCATCTTTGTCGACCTAGGCTGGTAATCTTCGGATGCTGATCTCTAATTTAGTATTTGTAGGAGACGCTGCCAACCGGGGACGTCAACGATTGGAATGATCTTCCTGGTTGGAAAGTGTTTAAAGACACGTGTACCCGTTTGACACTGTACACACACACACACACACACACACACACACACACACACACAAACAAACAAACACACACACACACACACAGATATATATATATATATATATATATATATATATATATATATATATATATAAACCAACAACACTTTATGTCCTATTGTGTGGGATCTGCTAACTACAAACAAAGTCACGGATGGAAATTTATACAAAGCAAGAATAGTGACACGTACAATAAAAAAAATATTAAATTTACGGAACGTCCTGTCCTTCCTCGGAGCCAAATATTAGAAAGTCATTACAGGAAAGAAAACTGAAGAAAACTTAGAAAACAAAAATAACCAGCACTACAACTAAGCTATTGAACCTAATATTTTTTTCAGTTTAAAATGTTTGATTGAATGTTAAAAAGCAGTAGATGAGAATTAATTTCCCAAACTCTACGAGATACGTCCAGTGTGCGAGGTGTACTCAGGTAACATGAATAAAAAAAATATAGTGTTAACTAAATTATATTCCACTTATTATCAGCTTTTACTCTTACTGTCCGATTGAATACTTTAAAAGTTTTCAAAAACTGATATAATCTTCAAATTCTTTTTTTTTTTTTCATTATTACTTTTCATCTTGATCTACAGTTATGCTATTTCAAAGGAAATATTATTGTACGCTTTACTATTTTGGTACAATTGATTAGCGATCTTTAAGTCGTTCCGTTATGTAAACCACACTCGTCACGAGTGAAACTGATTTGATATTGCTTTTCCAAACACAACACATTTTCTTTCCAATTGCAATATCCTCTCTTTCGTTCTTTCTACTTCCTGTCTGTTGTTTCATAATTCTCTAATAATGCTGGTACTTTGCGAAAAATATCCTACAAGTGTGGAGATGGTCAGTTCCATTCCGTTGTTGCGCATCTCTCTGATTTGTATTTTCAATAGGAATTGCAAGGCAGAGTACTGTTAGTTACCTTAGCATTTTCATTGATGAGGGAGTAGGGATATTGATTAAGATATGTTTAGTTATTTTTATGTAATATTTTTTGTAAATAGTATAATAGATCAAACACGACGATCAATTAGGAAATGAATACCAGTGCTTCTACAAGCTTGAAAATTACATTTAAGTTATCTCTACTCTTGGACATCACATAGGTGACTGTATCAGCTACCGTAGAAGTTCATAAAACCTGGAGTTGTAATTAAGAGTCTTGTATTGGTTTCCACACTATATCTATTATCTCATATATATCTTATGTTATTTTATATCATGTTGAAAACTCTTTACGTTTCCATTTACAGAAACTCTAATACCTTATGTTGTTCAATGTAAGAGCAACGACCTTCAAAGTGTCCTGACATTTTTAGATCATTTTTTTTCGTCACATAAATGGCGAAGGTAACGCTGTTGAGAAATTTTCTTTGTCAAATGAAAAACGTATCTTTAGCTTTAAGGGGGACCTCCATGGCTAAGTGGTTAGAGCATCGCTATCAAAATCAAAAGAACACTCACCACCTGTTGGTAAGGGTTCACGTTTTTCACTCTCGCCGATTTCTGTGAAAAGTTTGCCACTTTACTTTCCGGAGGTCGGTGGTTTCTTCCTAGGTACATTTTTCTGCCAATAAACAATAGCTTTAAAAGGGATCTCCATTGCTGAGTAGTTAGAGCAAACTCTCAAAATCACAACGACTCTCACCACTTGTCAATAAGATTTCAATTTATTTTTTACTCTCGCTTATTTCTGTGAAAAGTGTGCCACTTTACTTTCGGTGGTCGGTGGTTTCTTCCTAGGTACATTTTTGCTGGTTTACCTCTTCTACCAATAAAAAAAACTGAACCCCATGAGATCAATGAAAAACGGTCAAGTGTGGCGAAAACCAACAATAAAACATTTTATCCTCAAGAGATGCCAACCAAGGTCAGTTCGCTATATGATTTTGATATCAGTTATTTGAATCCTATTAGCTTTGAGATGTATTTCTTTTACAGAGATGAAGAAAACCCTATAATGTAGCGATATTTCTAATGTCAATGAGAAATGAAAATTGAAGAGAGATATATTTCTAGGTTCAAACTACATATTTCTTGTTTTTTATGGTCATTTCTTTTTCCTTAACAGATATTTTCCTTCCTTCAAAATCTATGTTCTTAAGTTAAACAGACGTCTCGTAAGATTACAGGGATTATCTTCACTAATATTCAGTCGACTTGTAAACGTTAACTAATATTCTCATCAATAGTTTTTAACAGAAATTAAAAGAAAACTTCCCTGACAGGATTTCAAACAAGATATTGCATCATTTTGAACACAGGAATTTTAAGTTGCAATGATGTATTAAAAGATTAAATGTCTTTCTGGATCAACGATCTTATAACGTTCTTGTGGTGAATGAATTTACAGTAATAACAGCTCTGAATGAGAAAGTTGTATTTTGTTGTAAATACGTGTTCGTTTTGTGTATGACTTTAAGCAACACTGTGTCTTTAAAGCGTCCTAAGGAAAAAAATCACAAAATCATAATACAAAAGTACGTCACGGTGCACATGTCTCTAGTTGCACCGCGGGGAAAATGTCAAAACATGTTCCTATTTCCCAGCGTTATTAAGTGTTCAAGAAAGATGTGTAATATACAGTAATGTTTATATTATATTGTTACCTTGAAATTGCCCCCATCTGTGAAGAAAAGTTGTCTCGAGAGTTGATGTAGCAATATTAAATGTGACGGTACATATGAAAAAATGACTATATTTACTTTCGATCAAGGCATGTTTCAGAAGGTAACTAGTTGCAGACATAAGATGTTGATGCGGAAGGTACAATTCTTTACCTTCTTTACATAACATTTGTGGATGAATTTTGGAACTACCATATATTACGATAACGATTATGGAAATTGATAAGAACGAGAGTATATCGTTCCAGTCCGGAACTCTTTTTATATCTATTATATCAATATTGATTTGTTAAACCCAAACTGTAAGTGATTTGAATGCATGTTCCAACTGTACCGAAGTAATGAACAGCTGAAAATCTAGAGGATAAAAGTAGCTCTATGTCATTTGCATGATGACGTAACAAGGAGTGGTCTCCCCTTGTGGCATCATATTTGTTCATATATTGACAGGCGATTATTGGTAAACTATGCGACGCTTTGGAGAATTTTACTTTAATCTGAACGTCCTGTTATTACTTTGTTAATTTTATTCGGGACACCTTCACCTTATTTCCTGTTTCGATTTTTTTTCCAAGAAGCAATATCATATAATGTCAAAACATCTGGCTGTGCAAATAGTTTTGAGGATTGATAATGTAGCGTTTTTGAAAAGTCATACCGTTTGATATTGTAGATTTGAGAAATTGATTGAACAATTGAATGATTGTATATTGATTAACGTCTCACTGGAGAATTTGAGAAATATATTATAATTCCGGGCTTAGTTTCAATCCACAATTCGTTTACACCACTCCTGGTTGATGTCAAGGGAAATCATTTCAATTTTCTCCTTCAAAGCAGTTATTTTTTCTGAGGAGCAGAGATAGGGTTTGGCAGGATATTTATAAGATCCAACAATGCGTGTTTGTTTTTCAGTTATCGGAATTTCTTTCAATCTAGAATATGGATGTTAAATTCATATTCATTCATCTCAATAACTGGGGTATAAAATGTGTTTAAAACTGAAGCATGGATTGGAAGACTTTCACCTTTTGAATAGGAAGCAGGGACGCTAGAGTTTCATTAGAATTAGCAGATGTGCAATTAATGTCACAAAGATATTAAAAATAGTACTGTAATAACGAGACTTGCAAGCAACGACAATGCTGTTACAATCTTCCTCAGCCTGAACTAACATATTGCCCAAGACACATATCAAATAATTTCTTTTTCTCAGATCTGCTTTATTATACTCTGCAAAAAAAGAAACGCATAACCCTTTTGAAATTTTAAAAATGCAAATTATGTATTTTACCAGGTAAACTGAAATGGTCAATTGAGTAATTGATTTTTTACAGGTAAGTATGAAACTTTAAAGGTCTGTTCATTTGATTTGGCTCTCTGCCAAATTAGTTCGGCGACTCTCTAAAATTGCACATCACCTCTATCGCCATGGAATTTGGCTTACGTTTTTCACGAGAACTTTGTGCTTAATTCAACCACTACATTAAAGCGTATAAAAGGACGAAGTTTGAAGCTTGAATTCATCATAACGTTAAAATGCTGCCATGCCAAGGTTGGACCCTGCTACTCGAAATATCGTCATTGGCCGTCTCCAGGCCGGAGTATCCCAAAGTGAGATTGCACGAACTGAAAACGTAAATCAGAGCACAATTTCTCGGCTGTGGAACAGATTCCAGCAGACTGGCTCTACTAATGACCGACCGAGGAGTGGGCGACCTCGCATTACGACTCCTGGACAAGATCGCTACATCCTGGTCTTTCATCTACGGAATCGAACGGTTGCTGCAACAGCTACTGCAGTCGGAATACCTGGATTGAGAAGAATCAGCTCGCAGACAGTCCGCAACCGACTTCGACAATATGGCATTAGACCCAGAAGACCGTATTTTGGAGCAGTTTTGACACCGTTACACAGACGAGAAAGAGTCCGATGGTGCAACAGATTGAGGGGCTGGACATTCCGCAACTGGCGTAGAATCTGGTTCAGCGATGAGTCCCGTTTTCTGCTACAGAAACGTGATGGAAGAATCCGTGTATACCGGCGCAGGAATGAACGTTTCTCTTCCTCGTGTGTCCAAGAAGTGGATAGTTTCGGTGGAGGTAGTGTCATGATGTATGCGGCGATCTCTAATGACCGTAAAACAGAACTGGTACATGTCCCGGGCAATTTAACGGCTCAAAGGTACAGAGACGAAATTCTCCAACCTCACCTTATGCGCGTAATTGACCGACAGAGGGAGTTATTCCAACATGACAATGCTAGGCCTCACACAGCCCGCTTAACAATTGACTACCTTCAGCAGAACAACATTAATGTGCTACCATGGCCTTCCAAATCACCGGATTTGAATCCGATTGAACACTTATGGGACCAACTGGATAAACGTGTGCGCCTGCGCCAACCTCCGCCTCAGACCCTCGATCAGCTCCGTCAAATGTTACAACAGGAATGGCGAACAATTCTACGCAATAATGTAAGAACATTGATTGACTCTATGCCAAGGAGATGCAGAACTGTGTTGGCAGCTCGAGGTGGTCATACACGGTACTAACTTAAACGTGACAGGAAGTGTTCTTAACTGTGATGATCTGACTTTTTTTTCACCAATATCTAAGGTTTGGGCTGTACTTTTTTTCAATTGAAACAATTCTAGTGAATATCTACATTTTTTATTGTAAAATCATAATCCAAAATACATCTACTAAAATCTTAAAAAATCCATTATGCGTTTCTTTTTTTGCAGAGTATATGTAAGAGAAGGATAGATGATATCCAAATTTGTGCTGATGTCTAATACTTGAGTTTGATATCATTTGATTTAAATTCTGACAATATTTCTTTTTATATTTAGCCCATCTTCTTGCGTAATCGTCGGCAGAATTCGTAATACTGGTGAAGTTCTATCGCCAATTGAAACAGACGGGTTCTTTCAATTTCGGTTAATTTAGGGTCCTTACTTTTACCTTTATCAACAGGCGCTCCGAATATGCTCTCCTTTAGCATACATTTTGTGACAGAGGCATTCTTGTACTCTTCTCAGAAAACCTGGTTGAATATCGGTAGGGTCTCTGTTGAATTGGGCGCGATGGAATATATTGGTGTATCACGTGTAATGTATGCTCTCTTTTGATAAGATATCGCCGCTTTCATGTTGATTTTTCTTTAAAGAGTGTTCTGAGCTTCGTTAGGGATTTTGCTGAGTTGGAAGACTTTGACATTGCGTCCTTAATTGTTTGATACATGGTGCTATATTTGATATAAGACATGTCAGGAAATGAAAAACATTCCCTTTAAGTAATCCTGAGCAAAACTTCATCGATAACGTTCTTTTTATTATGCAATTCTACTTTCTATAATTCATAAAATAAGCTATTTTTAGGCTTGTAATACAGATAGCTGTAGGTAATGAACAATAGTGGATCACATTATAAACACGCTCGTGACCTTGAAAAGATGCGCACTTGTTTTCTTTGTCCAGAAAACAGGTCGTTTATGATTATATAAAAGTGACGATCTGCCTTCCCGATTAAAAACGCTGTGTTAGTTTTACTTGAATTATACTTAATTCAAACGTAATTAATCAATCAACAATTGATGGCAATGTCATATAATTATGTAATTATTTTGTGATATTTTTTTAATGAGGAGTAAAAGGCAAAAACGAGGATGGATGACCGAAATTGTAATATCACGACATGCTGTTAAGATGATTGATCAGATGACACATAAAATTAATCATTGATTTTGTTTTTTGATATATGCTAAAGATGACGGTTTGCTATAAATCAGATCAAAAAATCAAGGTATCTTTAAGAAATATGGTGATTTTATTAATATGTTCTGTAGTCTTTGTAAAGCGTAAAATGTGACAAAAATATGATGAGAGCAATATACAAAAAGAAGTACAACAGTTTTATTGTCGAAAGGATTATTACTTGGTATATATGATTTAAAACAACCTTTCTCGAAGTTGTATATTTCACATGAAATTCAAGTTCAGCTATACTCATCAAATTTTTATTTTATTAAATAGGTTGTCAAGTGGTAAGTTTATTTTGAGAAAAAAAATATACACAATATAAATGCGGTTCAATACGAAACTAGCAGCAAATTCCTAGCCATACCCCCTTTTAACAAACTACACAGATTCTTAATGAAAAGGGACATTAAAAGGCTTTGTTAGACAATCCATCAAAACAATATTGTTGAAATTCGATGACTCTTTTAAATACCTTTCATTAATTTATATATATGATACAGAAGTATACATTTTGAGATCTTAGCTATGTTCTGTTGCAGTTGACCACTGTGCACTTAAAAATCATAATACATAAATTTATCACACATCACCATTATTTGATACTTAAATTAGACTTTTATCACATTTGAAATTCACACATATGAAAAAAAAAAAGAATACCACACAATTTGTTTTGTTGACATATCATCACCTAACTGTAATGTTCTCTGGTCAAGGTCTGTGTGTATGGTGTTTGTGTTGTAAGGGCTGATTAGTTCCAGTATGATTTTTCTCACAATTAGCATAACAATTAAAGTATCTGTAAAATTTCTAATAAATTGTAAACTCCGTGACCATCCATTGTTTCAATAATTTTGTTTGCAAATATGAAAAACAAATAAATAAATAGATTTAAAAAGAAACAAAGAGTTTGATAATCGTTTTGTAGCATATCATGCAGATTATGAACGATTTTAAGGTCACAATGTGCTATGAATATCACAATCGAGCATATCGTAGAATAGAAAATGGAGAGAAATTTAAGACGGGTTAGAATTTGCTGTGATAAAATGAGGAAATTCCTTTCGAAATTAAAAATCATCTCCCTCATGCATAGCTATGATCCTTAGACAGATTTGGCTCCAGTATTTAGTATTTTGGTTCTTTCAACTCCTTCAACTTTCTTCTTATCTCGGTTTCCAACATTTTTCTAGGGTATCACTGAAGAGATATTCTGCGCATCTGGTGCATCTAATTTCGTACCGTTATTGTTTTATATCATGAAAGACTAATATCTAATTATCTAACCAACATTTAACAAGGTTTTTCTTATCACCTGATAACGGTAGTAAATCACGACAAATTCTTAAGACAATTTTCCCTCCATACAACTAAATGTACATCGTGACGTACTGTTCATTGTGATTTCATTTGGTGCGAAATGCAAAGAGTAACATTTCTATACGACACTCTGATTTTCTTAGAATAGCCTTCACTGAGTTATATGCTAAATTAAATGAGATTGTTGACATTCTTGTACCATCGACATGCTTGTTTGTAGCCTGTCTCGATAAACAGAAAAGCTAACCATCACAAGCTCCTCCGCATCGAATCAGCATGTGATTAAAGCATTAGCTTTAGGTTGGTCATAGAAAGTCCATGAGTTAATTTCAAATGCAAAGAGTAATATTTCTATACGATACTCTAATTTTCTTAGAGTAGCCTGAACTGAGCTAATATGCTAAATTTAAATGATACTGTTGAGACTCTTATACCATCAACATGCTTGTCTATAGCGTACCTCGATAAACAATAAAGCTAACCAAAATAAGATCCTCCGCATCGAATCATTTGATTAGAGCATTAACCTCGTCTGCAGAAAGGTCCAGGGGTAATTTCAAAATGCTTTAAGTGGAAAGATATCACTGGTCAGGTGAGCGATAAAACCCATGATTTCCTCATGAATTACAAATTCTGAAAGTAACAGTGTGTAAAGTGTTCATTAAGAACACGTGTTCTGCAGAGTTCAAGTCCTTGCTGGTGAATTGCATCGACATCTTTAATATCTAACTTTCTTATTACAGAACAATACAATTGTTAAAGAACATTTATCACACAACAGTACTGTTTCCAGGATCTTAACGCGGGTTTACAAAACCGATGTGAACTCGTAGCACAAGTTATAACAATGCAAATTATGTAGAGTCATGTGATGGCAACGCATGCTGACATGGATACAAAGCGTTTACTACAAGCGTCGTTAAGTCTTGTCATATCTATTATTGTTTCATTTATTGTTGTTATATAATGACATAGCTAAAAATTAAAATCCTAAGATTGAAATTTCAATTTAGCTATCACGTTGACGTGCTTACCATTAGATCTTATTTCTTCCGCTCCAGGACATTTTCAGACGATGCAAGCAGGCTGAAATTCACTTTTTATGACAGAAACATGAAATGGAAAGTAACTGATATATGTGTTTATTCATAGTTGTGAGATAAATAGAAAGTTACACTCGTGCTTCCCAAGGCTCGGAAAATATTAAATCTGTCAACTCATTTCATAAATTTGATATGTCATAATTACTCGTTGAAAACCATCTATTTCTTCCCGATTAAGTGTTTGAAATAATTTTCATTACAAGATAGTTTGTACATTCTTCTTTTGGCATACCTGTGTGAGACATAAAAGAAAGAAGATAAATGATGCTATTCCACAGTTTGTAGCAAGATGTTGAATAATGGCATTCTTATCAAGTCTCATAACTCTTCATTTCGTAGCAGACTATAGTGATTAGTATTTTTATGAAGGTGTGCAGTGTACAGTGTGGATTAGTAATGAGCACTCAAGTTGTATTAATTTTGAAAATCTGTATTAAAAAACATGACTTGTAATTGATTTATATCTATGACGAAAACCATTTCCCTTTCGAAATCATATCTCTGCTGGCTAGAAATTGAATTTTCACGTAATCACCATTTTTCAAAGATACATGGTTATGCAATGCCTTCTAAATCGACCTTTTATTATTCAAAATGAAATAACCTAGTTTTTTTTTAAATTACCTGCTTGCACCAAGGATATTTTTTGTAAAGGTTAGAGTTTACTATCGAGTGGTTTTTTTTATTCTGTTATCTACCAATATATTTCTTTCCTTGATTCCTGTCACAATTGCCGACTATATAAATGTTTGAAACCGAACAAAGAACAATCGCTACCTCCAGTGAAATCAGGATCTCATCTTCTTGCACAAGGTATGAACACATCGTTTTTAATTTTCTTTTATATTTCCTCTGCATATTAATCAATGCATTGAGGTCCAATCGAATACTTTGCGTGATAAATCTCCGCTGTGGTTAAATATCCTTTTCACTCACCTCTCTGTCCATTATCCTGAAACATTTTATATTACATCTACCAATTCTTGTCTTCAAAATTTCTTATTACACGCAACGATCTACAACAGTGCTCCAGGATGAAGCGATTTCTAGTTCTTCTGATCATCGGTCTAGTTTTGGTGGAAACATTTGCTAGTGAGTTAATTATTTTTTGTGTTCTCGTGTAATAGTAAGATGAGCTAGTAAACTTGATTGATGCATATTGACAATTATAGGATCTTAATCGGCAGTTATTTCATGAAATACATACTATTTTCTAATTCAATATACGATACAAAATGTATAGTAACACTGTAGTTAGAATTGTGAAACTGGAAGAACGTTCTTGACACAAGAATTTCAAATTTCAAACTTGAAAATGAAGTTTCCGCAGAAAATATACCACATACTCGTAATTGAGAGATTACTTTTGATATTTCTGTTAAGGTCAGTGTTCAATGGTTTTACTCTCAATATCCGTTGGGTGGCTTTTCAATTTTTCTTTCGAAATTTATCAAAGGAAATGGACCAAAATCGAACAAAGGAAAGGATGAGGACGATGACCAAGATGATGATTATGAAAGTAATAAGGGGGATCGTCGAAGAAGAAGCTCAGATGACTCAAATAAGAGCATATTCTATAAGACCAAAGGATGACAGAAGATAATGTGGAGTCTGAATGTCATTAATCATGGTTACTTTGAAAAAAGATCAGCCATTAATAAAATAAGAGAAAAATCTTTCTCTTTAAATTCAAAAAGAACAGTTATTGAGAAGTAGTATCTAGTTTATTTTACAAGCAATATGGGAATTTCTCAGTAGATTTTAAATATTTTAATTTGTACAAATATGTTTTCGAACACATATATTTCAAAAGGCAATGTCTATATATATATATATATATATATATATATATATATATATATATTTCGTGGCTAAGTTGTTAGTACATCGCACTCTAAATCACAAGACCTCTCACCCTTCTCGTGGCACATTCGATTCTCGATCGCGCCGATATATGTGAGAAAGTTGGCCAGTATACATTCAGTAGGTTGGTGGCCTCTTCCCGGTTGCATTGTATCTGAGTTTTCTCCACCAATAAGAACTGGTCGCCACCAAATAACTAAGTAAAATGATGAGTGTGGTGTAAAAGAACAATTAATCAATCAATCAGTCAGTCAATCAATCAATCAATCAATCAATATATATCTATCTATCTATCTATCTATCTATCTATCTATATATATATATATATATATATATATATATATATATATATACTCTGCAAAAAAAGAAACGCATAGCCCTTTTGAAATTTTAAAAATGCAAATTATGTATTTTACCAGGTAAACTGAAATGGTCAATTGAGTAATTGATTTTTTACAGGTAAGTATGAAACTTTAAAGGTCTGTTCATTTGATTTGGCTCTCTGCCAAATTAGCTCGGCGACTCTCTAAAATTGCACATCACCTCTATCGCCATGGAATTTGGCTTACGTTTTTCACGAGAACTTTGTGCTTAATTCAACCACTACATTAAAGCGTATAAAAGGACGAAGTTTGAAGCTTGAATTCATCATAACGTTAAAATGCTGCCATGCCAAGGTTGGACCCTGCTACTCGAAATATCGTCATTGGCCGTCTCCAGGCCGGAGTATCCCAAAGTGAGATTGCACGAACTGAAAACGTAAATCAGAGCACAATTTCTCGGCTGTGGAACAGATTCCAGCAGACTGGCTCTACTAATGACCGACCGAGGAGTGGGCGACCTCGCATTACGACTCCTGGACAAGATCGCTACATCCGGGTCTTTCAACTACGGGATCGAACCGTTGCTGCAACAGCTACTGCAGTCGGAATACCTGGATTGAGAAGAATCAGCTCGCAGACAGTCCGCAACCGACTTCGACAATATGGCATTAGACCCAGAAGACCGTATTTTGGAGCAGTTTTGACACCGTTACACAGACGAGAAAGAGTCCGATGGTGCAACAGATTGAGGGGCTGGACATTCCGCAACTGGCGTAGAATCTGGTTCAGCGATGAGTCCCGTTTTCTGCTACAGAAACGTGATGGAAGAATCCGTGTATACCGGCGCAGGAATGAACGTTTCTCTCCCTCGTGTGTCCAAGAAGTGGATAGCTTCGGTGGAGGTAGCGTCATGATGTGGGCGGCGATCTCTAATGAGCGTAAAACAGAACTGGTACATGTCCCGGGCAATTTAACGGCTCAAAGGTACAGAGACGAAATTCTCCAACCTCACCTTATGCGCGTAATTGACCGACAGAGGGAGTTATTCCAACATGACAATGCTAGGCCTCACACAGCCCGCTTAACAATTGACTACCTTCAGCAGAACAACATTAATGTGCTACCATGGCCTTCCAAATCACCGGATTTGAATCCGATTGAACACTTATGGGACCAACTGGATAAACGTGTGCGCCTGCGCCAACCTCCGCCTCAGACCCTCGATCAGCTCCGTCAAATGTTACAACAGGAATGGCGAACAATTCCACGCAATAACGTAAGAACATTGATTGACTCTATGCCAAGGAGATGCAGAAGTGTGTTGGCAGCTCGAGGTGGTCATACACGGTACTAACTTAAACGTGACAGGAAGTGTTCTTAACTGTGATGATCTGACTTTTTTTTCACCAATATCTAAGGTTTGGACTGTAATTTTTTTCAATTGAAACAATTCTAGTGAATATCTACATTTTTTATTGTAAAATCATAATCCAAAATACATCTACTAAAATCTTAAAAAATCCATCTTGCGTTTCTTTTTTTGCAGAGTATATATATATATCATTGTGCGAATTCTGACTTATAGTATATTTTGTTAGAGTTTGAACCGGTAATAAGTGCGTTATTCATCATCAGAGATTGGCGTGATGGGAACCTGTAAAATAATTTTCTAGAACAGATATAGAAAATCATGTCCTTAAATCTCTAAATCGGATATTTATCCATCGTCAACTTTTTTTATCCATGTGGCAATATTCCATTATCACCTGTATATGGTGTTTATATCTCTCAACTGATTCAGGATATTGACAAAGAAGTTGATGTTACAGTGGTTTGTACAATCTCGTCTATAGGCAACATTTCACAAATCATATGGTCATTATAACTATAAAGATTTCCAGTACAACTTTCGATTAGGTTAAATGCTGTCTGACCTGTTTCACACCTATTCTTAGGCCGTTCTTGGCACACTGATTCTCACTACAGATTGCACCGTTTTCCTGATCAGGATGTAGGAATCATGGTTGGTATGATCTCTGGTATGTCCAGGTGTCCGTGTTTGCCCATCTCTTTGATTTGTAATTTCTTTAGGAATTACGAGATTGAATGATGTTAGTTATCTTTGCCTTTTCATACTTAGTAAGAGAGGGGTAGAGAGGAGGTGGCAACGACGCCTGTCCTCACTTTGTCGAGTTATAGATTTCTTTCGTATTTTAACAATATGAACATGCATAGCTAATTTAGATATGTGCATTGAAGGATCACTTTCAAACATGATTTATGATTTTGATCTTGGAATTGAATTAAACCGTTTATGATTAATAGCATTGATGTTTAGAATAAAATAAAATTCGATCGATATTATATGTTCATCATAAAAATCATCTGCCACATTTACCGAATTCTTGCTTCAATATGAATTGGTCAATAACACGGAAAATTATCCAAAACCGCATCGATTCAACGTGTGTATGTAAAAGTAGTCAAATTACGGAAAAAAGTTATATTTCTCAACAAAAACGGGGTAGATGCTTTTCCTCCCCCCATTCCCCACTCCTACTAAGTATTTGATTTAGCCAGAGAATTAATGAAGGAATTTTCTGATTCACTTCCAGTAAATTATTTTACAAGTACTTATCAGGCCAATTTCTTATGATGAATGACGTAATTAGTGCCTGTTAAATCTGTACTCAAATATATTACAAATCAGAAAGGTCCCCACAATGATATATATATATATATATAAGTTTAGTTTGAAAAGAACATGGGGTTTCCCCACTTCCTAATCTAATCCTTATCTATAGGAAAGTTAAAATTGTTAAAATTGTTACATGAATCAATGATTTATATTGATGTAAACTATAAGAACTGTTCCAAAATATATTCCTCTAAGAACATTTTTGTCGTCATTATACGGGGGCAAATGCAATGGGTTTTTTTTTTTCAAAGTGTATACCTTGCAAATTATATAGGGACCTTCTCCCAACTGCACGACCCCACCACAGAACATGCCTAGATCCGCGCATACCAACTCCAGCTGTCGAAAACGCAACAGTTATTTCATCACATTCCCACAGTCTTCTACATCTGCTTCGTTCTTAGATATTTTATTGAAAACTGACAATTCAACTCAACAAACAAACAAAAATCAGAGAAATTAACAAACACAGACCCCTTGTCATACAATTTGTACCGTTTATGTTTTACAATACGTGAGGTGAGATCAGGTGTCTGGGAGGAGTAAGAATCCCCTGTCGACCGGTAACACTTCCCGTGAGCCCTATATCCCGATCACGTACACGGAGTAATCCGTAATCAGAATCAGTGTGCCAAGAATGGCCTAACAATTTGTATGAAACACGTCCGATTACATTTGACGTAATGGAAGGTTGTAGTGGCACACTAAATCGTTATAACTACCAAGAGATTTGCGAAATGCTGACTTTAGACAAGACCGTACAAAGCCTTGTAACAACAACTCCTTTGTCATTAGCCTGCTTCAATTTTAAAAACTGATCAAACTTCTGCGTATCGAATCATCATGTTATATCTGTAAACAAAAATAAAATACAAAAATCATAATGATAATAAAAAAAAAAAACACACGGGCAAAAAGCAAATTTTTTCACCAATACCTAAAAATGTTTAAAGTTTCTATTTCGACAGGTTTCTTTGAGAGTAAATATTCATTCTTCATTGTACAAATTCCAATTCATCATCTTGTTAAGACAAAACGTGAAGTTTTCCAAAAGGTGGAGGACTTATACGGGGATATATATATATATATATATATATATATATATATATATATATATCTGATTTGTTTGTGTTCTTTTACGTCCCTCTCGAGAATCTTCCCCTGGTATTGAGACGTCACCATTGCCGGTGAAGGACTGCAAAATTTAGTCAACGCTCGCGTTTATGGGCTTTGCGCAGAGAAGGATCTTTATCGCACCACATCTGCTATGAGATGGGACCTCCGTTTTTGCGTTCTCATCCGAAAGACCCCTCCATTTAGTCGTCTCGTACGAAAAGCATGGGGTAGTGAGAACGAAAGATGATTTTTAAAAAAAATTCTAAATATTTATAGTTTGGAAAATATTAAAAAGCTACATATTTTGTTTGCCTTGTCGAAACGAGCAGATATACATATAATAACTTTATTTAGCTTGAAAAATAAATATTTTTTTCTGAAAATAGGAATACCGTGTTTTGACAAAAATGTAAAGAAGAGATTTTGTGATAAAAAAAAAAGAATTATTTTAACAGCTAGGGTTATGTTCTTGAAACTATTATGTTTCCCTTGTTGCTTAAGTTACAAATTACATAATCAAGTTACAACAACAGGTTTTGTGAGCACTAGGGATACCCCCGCACATCCCTATCTTTCAAACCCAAAGGGTATTCCTTTGACCTTTTGACCCCCAAATCGGTAGGGTCATTTTCATTCCATATTTAATACATATGTGTGATGTGGTGACTCCTGGTGAAAAAACCATTCTATTTTCCGAATATCCAATACACATGACCTTTTCCCTTTTCACTCCAAAATCGACAGGTCCCATGGGTAGTCTATGCATGTCATATGGTGACTCAATATGAAAAGGATAATGTGTGAGGGCACTAGGACAATTTTGTTATTTCAATGTCCAGTACACTTGATCTTCGATATATAACCCCAAATATTGTATATATAGTGTATGTATATAGGTGAAAACGATAACACTTTAGAGCCCTGATTTCCTAACAAAGAGTTATCACCTTTTTATTCACCAATCTTTTAATATCTAGAGAGTTATCACCTTTTACTTCACCAATCTTTTAATATCTAGACCCGGGTATTTAAATCAGACTGATCACTTACACCGTCCTTAGTGTCTTTTATAGATGTAACTCATGGCCTTGATTAAAGTCATACTAATAATCTGGTGGATTCAATGGCAAATCTATTACGCCATGCTTAGATTTTCTGGCACCTATTGATGTTTTAGGGTGTTTTTTTTTTAAATTGTTGAGTGAGCACAATAGACAAGTGTACATTCTGTGAAAAGCCACTTTCTGATGGTCAGGCAACAGTAACCTTGACTGTCAAAGGTTGCAATGGAATTGAGACAGCCAATGAAGAATGTGGTGGTAACATTCATGTTTTCCCCAGCCAAGTTGTGCATGTAAACTGTAGACGGGAGTATGTCAACCCTAATGCCATAAAGAGAGACCTGAAAAGGAAACACTCTGTTGGTCCTTCTGAGATAGAATCACCCCAATTTGCCCTTCGATCATTTGGAACAGCCTTTAATTATAAAGACAATGTCTTTTCTATGGTTGCCCAGACATGTATGAGGGCCGAAAAGTTGTGTATAAGTTAGTTCCAGTGAGAACTCTTGGTTTCCAGGAAAAATGTCTGAAGGCCTGTGGTGAATTCAGTGGAAATCGGGTTGAGCGCGTCAGAGCACGTGTACTCTATGTGAAGGACCTTCCTGCAGCAGATGCTGTTTATCACAAGATTTGCAACATCAACTTCAGGACTGGCAAGGACATACCACAGATTATGCTCGCCCAGAGTCACGCAGCACCAAAATGTAAGTGAGTGAGTGGCAGGTCAAAGGATTTGGTTAGATAAAAGACATTCCAGAGAGTAGCAGACTATCTGGAGGAGAATGACGATGAGGAGATAACAGTTACCGACCTTATAGGTAAAATGGCAGAATACACTCAGGACGAGTCTATTGATTCATACAGTTTCAAACATATGAAAGGTGACTTGAAGAAATACTTTGGAGAGCGCATTGTCATTTTGGAGTTGAATGCAAAGCCAAATGTAGTCACCTTCCGTACCACTGTAGCCAGAATTGTTCAGGACGCCCACTGTCAACAACAAAAGAGTACCGTGAATGAAACAGACCAAATCATTGAAACAGCTGCCACTCTTATAAAAAATTACATCAAGGATGTTAAAATATCCAAAGAAACCTACCCAGCTTATGACAGTGTGTCATCCTCTGATAGAGCGCTAGAGTTTCTGCTAGGATCGCTGTTTAAGTTTCTCCGGGTGCTCTTTCCAGGAAAGGATGTTGCTGTAAAACTTGCTTGTATAGGCCAGGCAAGCATGCAAGTAACACGCCCAAGAGTGCTTCAGTCCCCTGTTCAAATTGGGTTGGGTGTCCAATTGTACCACCATTTCTAGTCCAAGTTCCTGATAGAATCTCTCCATGAACATGGGTTTTGTTGTTCATATTCAGAGGTTAAAAAGTTAGAAAGGAGTCCTGCAGTAATGCATGGTAAAGAAATACCTAACTTTACTTCAGATAACTTTCTGCAATATGCTGCAGATAATGTGGATCACAATGTGAGAAGCACTGATGGCAAGGATACCTTTCATGGTATGGGGATCATTGCAGCTATTACACCTGCAACAAATGTGACCCGATCTATCATCAGAAGAGCAGATGTGACTTCACAAGAAATTGCCTCTGTGAGGCGCATAAATATACACAGACTCCTGTCGTCACGTGTAAAGGAACCATGCACAGACTTTGGTCTACTGTGGAAGGTTTCACTGTTGCTCAATGTGTCCCGACCACTCTGGTCTGGATTCATGCAGATGGTCCATAAAGGTGACAACCCAGGGAAAGCATCAGTGATGTTCTTATACATGATAGACCTGGATCCAAATGACATGACATGCATATATTCAACACTCAAATTTGTTTCAAACCATGCAGCCAAGTACAACTGCATTGTAGTTGTAACTTTTGACCAGCCTCTTTGGTGGAAGGCAACCTTGATTGTAGATAGTGCACTTGCAGACAGTGCACTTCACTCTGTCATTGTGCGCCTGGAAGGATTCCATAGCCAAATGCGTTTTCTGGGGTCTATGGCTCTGGGCTACAGGAGCTTCTTGGAGTAGTCTATGCAGATAATATTTTAGGGCATATGTTCTCTGGCAAAACAGAATCTCGAGCTGTGAGAGGACATCTCCTTACAGATTCAGCATTTAACACTATGTTGACTGCAAAAGCACTTGGCATTGATGTTCCACAAGCAGACCCAGAACAAGACATTCTACAGCAATACTCAGTGGAATATGAGTTTTATGATATACAAGCAGATAGTGGTTATCTGAGCTCCCACATGGCTGGAGAAGTAGACAATCTGCAGGGGCTAGCCAAACATGCTGGAGAAGTAGAAAATCTGCAGGGGCTAGCTAATCTCATAGAAAAACTCTTAACTGGGGAGGTCTCAGATATTGATGCTCAAAGCATTGATACATGACAGAAATTGGTGAAAGGATCCAGCATGAGAAAAATAATCTTCAGAAACTACAGACTGCAAGGTATATGTAAATGGCTGACATACTTCGACGATTTCTAAAGGCTGAGCGAATGGGAGATTGGGCTCTCCATCTACATAGTTTGCATGATATGCTTCCTTATTTTGTAGCCTCTGGACATACCTTGTACCTGGAGAATGTCCACATTTACCTGCAGAAGATGTCTAAACTACCAGAACGAAATCCACAAGTGTACAAACACTTCAGGGAGGGATTGCATGTAGTTCGACGGTCAGACAGACCCTGGGCAGGATTGTCAACAGATCTTGTCATTGAACAGTGTCTGATGCGCAGAGTCAAAACAACTGGAGGCTTGACACGTGGGCGTGGCTTGACAGAGACCCAGCGTCTTGTGTGGGGTCTGTCCATACCAGCATGCGCTGAGGTTAACAGTGTTATGCAGGAATTAACAGGGATCACATACACTACAAGTGAGCAGCACAAAGAGACCACTTCAGCACGACTAGCAAGGGATACCAGTGACACCCAACAACTACTGCAATACTTGTCACAAAGAACAAGTAACAATGGATACTAAGGCATTTGTCAAGATCAGATATGAGGAGGTACATGGAGATCCTCAGTTGCTCTTTCAGCGCCTTGTTACCGCTGGTGTGAGATGTATCTGAAGTGTTCATGTATGAACTCTGTACATATCCACCAGCACTCTTCGACTCCAAATATGCCATGAGACCAGCAAATAAAGCTACTCTGGCAAATGCTTTGTGGTACCCAAAAAGTGTTGTTGGTCCACAAGATCAGGTCCAGTTTGTCCTTGATGGTGGAGCACTGCTACATCGTATCCCATGGTCCATAGGGATGACTTGGAAAGTGCGTCGTAGTGTTTGACAGATACAGCAATGCTCCAATCACAAAAGACTGCACATATCTCAGACGAAGCGATGGTGGTGCAGGGATTGCAGTACACTTCACTGGTGACTTTTGATCAAGAGGAAAAAGATGAGTTCCTTGGCAACAAGGAGAATAAGCAACGGTTCATTCACTTGCTTACAGGCAAACTGGAACAAAGTGGGTGTGAGATGCATCAGACATGTGGAGATGCAGATGTCCTCATTGTCAAGACAGCTGTTGCTTGTGCAGATACATAGGAAACAGTTTTGATTGGAGATGATACTGACCTCTTCAACTAGATATATTTATCTATATTTTTAGAAAGTTATTGCCACATTATTAAGGAACAAAATCAAACAGAAATGAAAACATTTGTAATTTGTCCTACCTTCGACCAATTTTGACCGCAGAATGCTTGGGCAAATATACGGTTTACCGAGTATGGTTAAAAAGTTCACACTCACACAGGTGATTTATCATACCAAACTGAGAAGTTGTTTGTCATTGGGTTCAATGTTCGTTTTTTTTCACTTAGGCTGGTAATTTTTGGATGCTGATCTCGAATTCAGTATTTGTAGGATGCTCCTGGTTGAAAGTTGTGTAACGGCATAGGTGTCCCCATTTGACACTGTACACAGACACAACCACCGAAGCACCGAAATGTAAATATATGTAGTATCAGCATATATATATATATATATATATATATATATATATATATATATATAGACTGTACACTGTGTACACTATACACTGTATACCCTATTGTGTCGGATCTGCTAAATACATACAAAGATACGGATGGAATTTTATACAAAGCACTAATAGTGACACGTACAATACAAAAAAAATATCAAATTTTCGGAACGTTCTGTCCCTTCCTCAGGGTCATGAAAGATTAGAAAGTCATAAAAGTTAAAGAAAATGGAAGAAAACTTAGAAGAAAAAATAACCAGCTATTAAACATAATATCTTTTTTTCAATTTTCCATGTTTGATTTGAATTTTAAAAGGCAGAAGATGAGAAATACTTTCCGAATTCTACGAGATACATCTAGTCTACCAGGTATCCTCTGGTAAAGTGAATTAAAAAATATAGTGTTAATTAAACTATAGTACACTTATTACAGCTTTTACTCTTACTATACGATTGAATACTTTACGAATAATTCAAAAACTTTTAGAAGCTTCAAATTCTTCAAATTATTTTCCTTGATTAGCGATCTTCAAGTCGTTCCATTATGTAAACCACACTCGTCACGAGTGAAACTGATTTGATATTGCTTTTCTAAAAACAACATACTTTATTTCCATCTGCACTATCCTCTCTTTCATTCTTTCTACTTTCTGTCTGTTGTTTCATAATTCTCTAATAATCCTGATACTTTGCGAAGAATATCCTACAAATGTGGACATGCTTAGTTCCATTACGTTGTTGTCCATCTCTCTGATTTGTATTTTCAATAGAAATTGCAAGGCATAGTACTGTTAGTTACCTTAGCATTTCCATTGATGAGGGAGTAGGGATATTGATTAAGACATGTTTAGTTATATCTATTTAATAATTTTTTGTAAATAGTATATTAAATCAAAAACGAAGATCAATTAGTAAATAAATATCAGAGCAGCTGTGTTTGTATGAGTTTTCATAGCATATTTATCATCTCATATGTATCTTATGTTATCTTATATCATGTTGAAAACTGTTAATGTTTTCATTTACAGCAACTTTAATAGCTTATCCCGTCTAATGTAAGAGCAACGACCTTCAAAGTGTCCTGACATTTTTGGATCATTTTGTTCGTCACATAAATGGCGAAGGTAATGCTGTTGAAGAATCTCGCCGATTTCTGTGAAAAGTTTGCCACTTTACTTTCCGAAGGTCGGTGGTTTCTTCCTAGGTACATTTTTCTGCTTACCTCTTCTACCAATAAAAAAAAAAGCTGAAACTCACGAGATAAATGAAAACATTTTATCCTTAACAGATACCAATCAAGGTTAGCTCGGTATATGGTTTTGATATCAGTTATTTAAATCCTATAAGCTTTGAGATGTATTTCTTTTACAGAGATGAAGAAAACCCTATAAGGTAGCGATATTTCTAATGTCAAAGGGAACTGAAAATTGAAGAGAGATATATTTCTAGGTTCAAACTACATATTTCTTGTTTTTTATGGTCATTTCTTTTTCCTTAACAGATATTTTCCTTCCTTCCAAATCTATGTTCTTAAGTTAAACAGACGTCTCGTAAGATTACAGGGATTATCTTCACTAATATTCAGTCGACTTGCAAAAGTTAACTAATATTCTCATCAATAGTTTTTAACAGAAATTAAAAGAAAACTTCCCTGACAGGATTTCAAACAAGATATCGCATCATTTTGAAGATAGGAATTTTGAATAAGTTGCAACGATATATTGAAAGATTAAATGTCTTTCTGGATCAACGATACTATAACGTTCTTTGGTGAATGAATTTACATTATTAGCAGCTCTCAATGAGAAAGTTTTATTTTGTTGTAAAAAGTGTTATTGTGATCGTTTTGTGTATAACTTTAAGAAACACAGTGTATTTAAAGCGTACTACGAGAAAAATTACAAAATGTTCCTCAGTCTATTTCACACTAGTTAACGTCACAATATTAAAGTACGTCGCAATGTATATGTCTCTAGTTGCACCGCGGGGAAAATGTCAAAATATGTTCTTGTTTTCCAGCGTTACGAAGTGTTCACGAAAGATGTGTAATATCCAATAATGTTTAAATTATATTGTTACCTTGAAATCGTCCCATCTGTGAAGATTGGTTGATTGTTTGTTGCTTTCCGCCACACTTAACAATTTTTCAGTTATCTGGTGGCGACCAGTTTTTATTGGTGGAGGAGAGAACCCAGATACAATGTATCCGGGAAGAGACCACCGACCTTCCGCAAGTCAACTGGCAAACTTTCTCACATATATCGGCGCAAGCAAGATGGTAACCCGCGCCGACTAGAGGTGAGAGGCCTTGTGATTTTGAAGCGCGATCCTCTAACCACTCGGCCACGGAGGCCCATCATCTGTGAAGAAAAGTTTTCGAGAGAGTTGATGTAGCCATATTAAGCTTGACGGTACATAAAAAATAACTATATTTTCTTTCGATCCAGGCATGTTTCAGAAGGCAACTAGTTGCAGGCATGCGATGTTGATGCGGAAGATAGAATTGTTTACTTTTTTTACATAAGATTTGGGGATGAATATTGGAACTACCATATATTACGATAACGATTATGGAAATTGTTAAGAACAAGAGTATATCGTTCCAATCCGTAACACATTTTATATTTATTATATCAATATCGATTTGTTAAACCCAAACTGTAAGTGATTTGAATGCATGTTCCACCTGTACTGAGGTGATAAACAACTGAAAATCTAGAGGATAAAAATAGGTCTATGTCATTTGCATGGTGACGTAACAGTTCAAGGAGTGGTCTCCACTTGTGACATCATATTTGTTCATATATTGACAGGCGATTATTAGTAAACCATGCGACGCTTTAGAGAATTTTACTTTAATCTGAATGCTCTGTTATTACTTGATAATTTTACTCGGGACACCTTCACCTTATTTCCTGTTTCGATCTTTTCTCCAAGAAGCAATATCATATAATGCTCTCACCTCTAGTCGGCGCGGGTTCGAATCCTGCCGATACATGTGAGAAAGTTTGCCAGTTCATTTTCGGAAGGTCGGTGGTCTCTTCCCGGATACATTGTATCTGGGTTCTCTCCTCTACCAACAAAAACTGGACGCCACCAGATAATTGAAACATATTTGAGTGTGGCGGAAAACAAACAATCACAATATAAAACAGATCATGTTAAAACGTCTGGCTGTGCAAATAGTTCTGAGGATTCGTAATGTAAAGTTTTTGAAGTCTTACCGTTTGATATTGTAGATTTGAGAGAATGATTGTATATAGATTAACGTCTCACTAGAGAATTCGAGAAATATATTGTAATTGCAGATTTTGTTTCAATCCACAATTCGTTTACATCACTCCTGGTTGATGTCAAGGTGGAAAGCATTTCAATTTTCTCCTTCACAGCAGTTATTTTTCTGAGGAGCAGAGATAGGGTTTGGCAGAATATTCATAAGATCCAACACTGCGTGCTTGTTTTTCAGTTATCGGAATTTTTTTCAATATAGAATATGGATGCTAATTCATATTCATTCATCTCAATAACTGGGGTATAAAATGTGTTTAAAACTGAAGCATGGATGGGAAGAATTTCACCTTGTGAATAGGAAGCAGGGACGCTCGAGTTTCATTAGAATTAGCGAATGTGCAATTAATGTCAAAGACATATAAAATGGTGCTGTAATAATGAGACTTGCAAGCAAAGACAATGCTGTTACAAACTTCCTCAGCCTAAATTAACACATATTGCCCAAGACACATATCAAATAATTTCCTTTTCTCAGATCTGCTTCACTATATATATAAGAGAAGGATAGATGATATCCAATATCGTTTTGATGTGTCTAACACTTGAGTTTGATATCTTTTTTATTAATACCGACAATATTTCGGGGTTTTTTTCATATTTAGTCCATCATCATGCCTAATCCTCGGCAGAATTGGTAATAGTGGTGAAGTTCTATTGAAGGAAAGGGGCTCTCTCAATGTCGGCTCTTTTGAAGTCCTTATTTTTAACTTTATCGACATGCCCTCCGAATATACTCTCCTTTAGCATACATTTTGTACTCTTCTCAGAGAACCTGGTTGAATATCGGTAGGGTCTCTGTTGAATTGGGCGCGATGGAATATATTAGTATATCATGTGTAATGTATGCTCTCTTTTGATAAGAGATCGCCGCTTTCATGCTGGTTTTTCTTTAACGATTATTCTGAGCTTCGTTAGGGATTTTGCTGATTTGGAAGACTTTGACATTGCGTCCTTAATTGTTTGATACATGGTGCTATATTTGATACAAGACATATCAGGAAATGAACAAATATTCTTTTTAAATAATCTTGAGCAAAACCTCATCGATAACGTTCTTTTTATTATGCAATTCTACTTTCTATAATTCATAAAATAAGCTATTTTTAGGCTTGTAATACAGATAGCTGTAGGTAATGAACAATAGTGGATCACATTATAAACACGCTCGTGACCTTGCATAGATGCGCACTTGTTTTCTTTGTCCAGAAAACAGGTCGTTCATGATTATATAAAAGTGACGATCTGCCTTCCCGATTAAAAACACTGTGTTAGTTTTACTTGAATTATACTCAATTCAAACATAATTAATCAGTCAACAATTGATGGCAATGTCATATAATTATGTAATTATTCTGTGATATTTTTCTAATGAGGAGTGAAAGGCAAAAACGAGGACTAGTGACTGAAATTGATTGTAAAATCAAGATGTTAAGATCATTCATACGATGACACATAGAACTAACCTTTGATTTTGTTTTTTGGTTTTTTTTATATATATTAAAGATGACGGTTTGCTATTAATCAGATCAAACAATCAAGGTAGATTGTTGACGTCTCTTGAAAAATATGTTGATTGTTCTTTGTAAAGCGTAAAACGTGATAAAAATAAGTTGAGAGCAATGTACAAGAAGAGGTACAGCAGTTTTATCATAAAAAAGAATCATTGCTTGCCACATTAAAACAACCTTTCACGTAGTTGTACATTTCACATCAAATTCAAGTTCAGTTATTAATATAAGCCTTCATAAGGATTACTGTTACCACGCTGCATTGGCTAATTACCTTAAAATATGTAAAATATTACCACACAGAGTCATATTTTTACTTCAGCTGCCAAAAAGTAAATACACCTGCAAAAAGTTAAATCAAGAAATAAACAAAAAACACATTCATAAAATTTTTATTTTATTTCATTAAGTAGTTTGTCAAGTGTAAGTTAAATTTAAGACAAAATATATACCTTATAAATGCGGTTCAATATGGAACTAGCAGCAAATTCCTAGCCGCACCCCCTTTTAACAAACTATACAAATTCTTAAGGAAAAGGGATATTAAAAGGCATTGTAAACAATCCATCAAAACAATATTGTTGAAATTCGATGATTCTTTTAAATACCTTTCATGAATTTATATATATGATACAGAAGTCTACATTTTGAGATCTTAGCTATGCTCTGTTGCAGTTGACCTCTGTGCACTTAAAAATCATAATACATAAATTTATCACACATCACCATTATTTGATACTAAAATTAGACTTTTATCACATTTGAAATTCACACATGTCAAAAACAAAGAATACGATACAATTTGTTTTGTTGACATATCATCAATTCACTGTAATGTTCTCTGGTCAAGGTCTCTGTGTACTGTGTGTGTGTTGTATGGGCTGATTAGTTCCTATATGACTTTTCTCAAAATTAGCATAACAATTAACGTATCTATAAAATGTCTAATAAACTGTAAAATTCATGACCATCCATTTTTTCAATATTTTTCTTATTATTTGCAAATATGAAAAATAAATAAATAAATAAATTTAAAAATGAAATATAAACGGCACCAATTTTGATGCACCAGCTGCGCATATCGATTAAGAACGTTTTTCTTGTTGGAATGTAAAAGAAGAGCAAACTTGGAAGAGAGCCAGAGATAACAACAAGTGGAGCCAATTCTGACAAAAGATCAGAGATATGCATGAGGGAGATAATCCGTAATTTTGAAATGATGTTTTTATTTAATTTTATCACAGCAAATTTTTATCCATAAATGATACTAAGTTTGATGCACGAGCTAAGAACAGATTTTGAAGAGCTGGAAAGAAAACCCCAAAATATCAAATAGTGGAGCCATTAATATATAAGACAAAAGAGTGAACCAGCACTTTTCACGCACATAAATATGTTTAAAATGTATATCAAAACCTTTCTGGTTGTAGCAGATTCAAATTAGGGACGCTATGAATATCAGCTTCGAACATATATAGAATGGAAAATGGAGAGAAATTTAAAACGGGTTAGAATTTTCTGTGATAAAATGAAGAAATTCCTTTCGAAATTAATGATTATCTCCCTCATGCATAGCTATGATCCTTAGGCAGATTTGGCTCCAGTATTCAGTATTTTGGTTCTTTCAGCTCCTCCATCTTTCTTCTTGTCTCGGTTTCCAACATTTTCACTAACGTATCTCTGAAGAGACATTCTGCACATCTGAAGCATCTAATATGGTACCGTTGTTGTTTTATATCATAAAAGACTAATATTTAATTATCTAACAAACATTTGACAAGGTCTTTCAAGTCTATCGCTTATCACTTGATCACGGTAGTAAATCACAAAAAATTCTTCAGACAATTTTCCCACGATAAAACTAAATTTACATCGTGACGTACTGTTCATTGTGATTTCATTTGGTGCGAAGTGCAAACAGTAATATTTCTATACGATACACTAATTTTCTTAGAGTAGCCTTAACTGAGCTAATATGCTAAATTCAAATAGATTGTCGATACTCTTGTACCATCAACATGTTTGTCTATAGCCTGCCTGGATAAACAAAAGAGCTAACCATAACAAGGTCCTCTGCATCGAATCAGCATGTCATTAGAGCACTAACCTCGTCAACAGGTAGGTCATAGCAAAATCCAGAGAATAATATCGAAATGCTTTAAGTGGAACGATACAACTGGTCAGGTGAACGATGCGGGTCATGATTTCCTCGTGAATTACAAATTCTGAAAGTGTGTAAAGTTTTCATTAAGAACACTTGTTGTGCAGAGTTCACTTCCTTGCTGGTGAATTGCATCGACATCTTTAATATCTAACTTTCTTATTATAGAACAATACAATTGTTATATAACATCTATCACACAACGGTACTTTTTGTAGGATCTTAACGCAGGTTCGAAAAACGCTATGAACTCGTAGCACAAGTTATAACACTGCAAATTATGTAGAGTCATGTGATGCCAACGCATTTTAACATGGATACAAAACTTTTACTACAAGCGTTGTTAAGGTTTATCATATTTATTCCTGTTTCATTTATTGTTGTTATCTAATGACATAGCTAAATATTAAAATCCTTAGATTGAAATTTCAATTTAGCTATCACGTTGACGTGTTTATCATTAGATCTTATTTCATCCACTCCAGGACATTTTTAGACGATGCAAGCAGGCTGAAAGTCACTTTTTATGCCAGAAACATGAAATGGAAAGTAACTGAAATATGTGTTTATTCCTAGTTGTGAGATAAATGGAAAGTTACACTCTTGCTTGCCAAGGCTCGGAAAATATCATTTCATAAATTTGATATGTCATAATAACTCTCGTTGACAATCATCTATTTCTTCCCGATTTAGTGTTTGAAATATTTTTCATTACAACAAGATAGTTTGTACATTCTTCTTTTGGCATTGGGTTGTTAGAATAGATTCTCAGTACCCCTTGCTTGTCGTAAGAGGCGAGTAAATGGGGCGGTCCTTCGGATGAGACCGGAAAAACTGAGGTCCCGTGTCACAGTAGGTGTGGCACGTAAAAGATCCCTCCCTGCTCAAAGGCCATAAGCGCCGAGCATACGCCTAAATTTGCAGCCCTCCACCGACAGTGGTGACGTCTCCATATGAGTGAAAGATTCTCGAGCGAGACGTTAAACAATATTTAATCAATTAATTGTCTAGGATAATGACTTTCTAAGGGTAATGTTTTTAATGAGATGAATTTCCAAAATTTCTCTGTCCGATATCATCGTGCAAAGACGTCTCGTTAAATATTATTTATTTTGGAATATTATTTTGCTATGTTTAGGGTGACACGAATCGAATAGCAAGTATTGTTTGGTATCCGTTATTTTGTATAACAAACAACAACAAAAAACGAAAAAAAAAAAAAAAAAATATCGTTTATAATGTTAAGTTGTTATCTCTTCATTAATATGACGTCAATGAATGCTAATTTATTTCTATCCGATTCCATTGTAAATCTTACTGTAGGGCTCAGAGTGTTAAGAATATTGAAAATCGTTTCTAGTTTATCTTCCCATATGATAAAACTGTCGTCTAAATAGCGTTTCCATGACGTTTTAATAAAAGATTCAAAGTTTTGTCTGAATTTTTCCTTCACACACAGATATATATATATATATATATATATATATATATATGTGTGTGTGTGTGTGTGTGTGTGTGTGTGTGTGTGTGTGTGTGTGTGCACGGTATTTCATGTGGAATAATTCATATGTGTGTTAAAAAAAGATTATGGTACAGAAAGAAAAATCGCCGATGTTTCTTGTAATAAATAAATATAACTAATTAGAATGTGCTACGTAAGAATATAATGACATCCGAAGCAAAATGGATGGATCGGATATGATACAAGTGTAAGTAGAGATTGGAGTGAGGGTATGAGGTATGAGAATCATTGAATTACGCACCCTATCCACGAATCATTGTGATTAAACACACACACACACACACACAATGAGTCCAACTTGCTAAACGCATAGTTTGCCAAGAATGTACACGGTGAAAGAAACACAATATGGACTTGCGTGTGTCATTAAAGAAACTTATAAATGAATTATATAAAGGGTGTTAAGAAAGTTCGTTCCATTTGTAAATTTGAAAAATTAAATAGAAAAACGATATGTTTTTGTTTCAAATTTTTACTGGTAACTCTATAGACTTTTTTTCATTATATCAGCAGTTATCCTTCCCTATGTGCACTCTCTTGTGTTACTATAGTGTGATGTAGACAAAGTGTCTATTATGTCATGAAGTAAATATGCCGAGTTCAGTGAAAAAGCAGACGTCCTGTACAAGTGTTGATACAATTAATGAACAAGCTCAAGCTTTGGCTTTATTAGATGCAGGATTAAGTGTGAAGGATGTGGCTAAGCAGCTATGTAAGAGTGAGTGATGAGTAACAAAGTGGAGGCGAAGGCGAGAGCAGAATAAACAACTATCCGATCAACCGAGATCCGGCCGGCCTTCGAAGATAGTGGGGGTAGTGAAGAGAAAAGTGGAAAACATAAAATACAAACGAGGAAAATCAACAAGGAAATGCAGCAAGGAACTTAAGAACTCAGACTTTAATGTGAGTCATATAACTGTTTTTAATTATTTGCGAAAAGTTAAAAAATGGAAGGCATTTAAAAGACCGAGAAATCAACTATTGACGAAAACACAGAGGCAAAAGAGATCGAAATTTGCTCGTGATCACAAGCATTTTGACGGCTGAAGACTGGGAAAACTACATCTTTAGTGATGAATCTACGAAATATTTGTTTCATGTTCCGAACCGACAGGACGATGTTGTATGGGGGTCCCAGTCAGATGAGGTTCCAGATATAAGCTGCGTCAAGTCGAGCGCTAAAGTTATGGTATGGGGTGCGATGGGAGTACAGGGATTATCCAAACTTCACATTGTTCCAGCCGGCAAAACTATTAATGTTGATTATTATCTGAACAATATCCTTCAAAAAGAACTAAAACCTGCTCTAAATCGACAGAAAAATAGTGGTAGGATCGACGAACGAAAGTTACTTCAATATCCAGGACACGCCACATTTGTTCAAGATGGAGCGACCACTCACACTGCCCTGCTAAAACAGAATTGGTGTGAAAATAATCTACCAAACTTTATTACCAAAGTAGAATGGCCAGGAAATTCCCCAGACCTAAATTGTATCGAAAATCTATGGAGTATTCTAGACAGCGAAGCCTACAAGGATCCGCGCCCAACGACAATGTGCCAATTACGACGCCGACTTCACCGTGCATGGAGGGAGATACCTCAGAAACATTTGATTTCTTTGATTCATTCAATGACAAATAGAATTAAAAATGTATTGAAAAACAAAGGTGGACTGTCTGGTTATTAAAAACATATAAACTTGTATATGAGTTGTTTATAAATAATTTTAGGCATGCTGTAAATCATGGAACGAACTTTCTTAACACCCTTTATATGTCATAATTTTGTATGTTCATATATAATTCCCCGGTATATACATCCAACCTAATTTAGTGAGTTATATGGTACTTGTAGAACTTATTATTGAATACAAAATATGGATATAAGGGGGATGTTATTCATTTCACAGGTTGATTTTAAAATGGAGATGGGGGGAGAGGGTAAAAAATCAATTGATGAATGATGGGTTCAAATAGATATGAAAAGAAAATAAGGAATGATATTTAAAACAATAAAATGATATAGAATTTAAAAGTCTGCTGATCACTTCTCATTGATCTAAGGGGGATGTAGTAAAATGCCTGTTAAAATGAAATACCTATGTTGAATTTTTGTAATTTTCTTATTGTTGAATTTATATACCTTGAATTGCCATTAGGTAATTTTTCTTTAAAAATGACTCTTTTATATATATATATATAGATATATATAGTATTAAGTACTGTAAATAGCTTGCAAATTTGACCGTCGTATATATCCTTAAGAGTGATTGAATAATTACAGATTATATTAATTAATATATAATATAATTAATTTGTGACTCTAATTATTATTTTGCGTTGTTTTATATTTCATTTACCTCTTGTTAATAAACTTTTTTCATAAAATCTACATTTTCTTCCAAATTATTTTCCAAAACGTGTACTTTAATGAAAACTGATGGATTTAACTGAAGGCGTCCAAGATTGGATTTGTGACCTTTATAAAAAAATATTCTACAGGTCCGATTTCTCAAGTTTAAATTTTGTAAACTACACCAGTTTAACATTTAAAAAATCCTGTAATTTTAAAAAGAATTAAAACATAAGAAAATTTTGCATTATCTGTTGCATACTACCTTAAATGTGTCTAAAACTGAAGCATGGTTTTGAAGAATTTCATCTTTTGAATTGGCAGTTGCAGTATAAGTACGATTCCGAAGTGTGGGATTATTACCAAATTCGTTTAAAATACTGTTGTAATAATGAGCTTCACAAACAGAATGTTGTTAGCTGGACCCAAAACATATTCCTCATATAATTTATTTAATTCTTGAATTAGTTTTGGTTTACTAAACACGGGGTAGTTGGAACGCACTTTAGTTTTTGATGTGTCTAATACAGGATTTTAATATTTCTCTTATACTTTTTATCCATTCTGACAAGGTATCAAGTTCTTTCTCATATTTAGCCCATCGTCTGGAATAATCGTCAACAAAATTCATGATAGAGATGTAGATCTGTACGGAAGACATGATATGAATGAGATCATTTACATCTCCTACTGACCGGTCGCCGTAGCTCAGTGGTTAGAGCGTTCGCTTCGTAACTGGGAGGTCGTAAGTTTGAGCCCCGCTCGTGCCATGGCTGCATCAAACCTAAGACGAAAAATAGGTTGTGATTGCTCCTTCGCCAAATGCTCGGCATTTAGAAGTGAGAATCACGGGTCTTTCGGATATGACCTTACAAACGGAGGTCCTGTGTCACGGTAGGCGTTGGCACGTTAAAGAACCCTCAGTGCAAAATTTTATCAGGGTGCTCAGCCAGTCAAATTATTGCGTGTTACAAGTAAAATTAAATTCGCTGATAATACTGAAATTCAAATGATAAACATAACTGAAATAATGATATATACACTATTTTCTGTAACATTCTTTGAACTATACATTTTTATTTTATTTATTGATTTATTGTGTTTTGTGTTTCTTTGTTTGTTATGTTTTAGCTATTAATTTTTCTTAAATTTGTTATTTTATTTATCATTATTATTTTCGTTTTTGAATTTTTTGGAAATTAACTATATTGAATTTTTGATACCATTAGATCTAATGTAATATTGTTTGTGTCAATAAATTTCATTTACAAATATTACAAATTACATATTATGTTGCTTCTTTAACAAAAATGTAAAACGGAAATATTCATATCTAATGATCAGTTATCCTAAAATTACTTTGTTAAACACCACTCTTATTCCACGCACAAGTACTCTGAAGCTGAAATTGAAATGATGATGGAGTCCCTCATTGACAATATCTTTGTAGTCTTTGGTGATAAGACCTTACAATAGTCTGTTGGAATCCCCATGGACACGAATTTTGCTCCTTTGTTAGTCGATTTGTTTTAATATTCTTTAGAGGCAGAATGTATTCAAAAGCTTCTTCACGAGAAGAAAAAAATCTCTTGCTGCGTCCTTCAACTCGGCATTTATATATCGAAGACGTTTTATCTATTAACAATATTAATTTTTCTATTAACTATAATCATTTTCATTCATACGTCGATTCGATATATCCCAGTGAACTCGAAATAAAAGACACCACAGAGACTTCCACATCTGCTTCGTACTTAGGTATTTTATTTAAAAAATGTTAATGGCAAACTAACAACTCAACTTCTTGACAAACGGGATGATTTCACTTCTCCATCGTCAAATTCTCATATTTATGTAGCAAATATTCCATTATCACCTGCATATGGTGTTTATATCTCTCAACTGATTCGATCTGCAAGAACTTGTTCTGAGTATGATCAATTTGTAATCCGAGGTAGGTCACTGAAAAACATCTTGATGTTACAGGGGTTTCAACAGTCCAGTTTAAACCCACCATTTCGCAAATTCAATGGTCCTTATAACGATTTAGTTTGTCAATATAACCTTTCATTGGGTCTATGCTATCTCACGTGTTTGATGCCAATTGTTAGGGCGCTTCTGGCACACTGATTCTGACTACGGATTGCTTCGTTTACCTGATCAGGATATTGGACTGGTCGAAAGGGGATGCTTATTAGTCCTAGGCACCTGATCCCACCTCTGATATATCCAGGGACCATGTTTGCCTACCTATATATTCTGTATTCCTTATAGACGTTATGAGATTGATCAATATTCGTTATCTTTACCTTTTCATAATCTGAAGTCTTATGTCTCGAAGATCAAGGGCATTGACCGTACGGATGAGAAACGTCAAACAGCCGATCCGATTTTTCCAATTTATTACGAAAATCTGATGACTCAAATAATGATATGGATTGTAAATGTGTGGTTGGTTGTATATTGTTTAACGTCCAGTTCGAGAACTTTACACACACACACACACACACCACTGCCGGTGAAGGGCTACAAAATTTTGGCTTATGCTTGGCGCTTACGCCTATGAGCAGGGAGGGATCTTTATCGTGACACCCGCTGTGAAACTGGACCTGCGTTTTCGCATCATCCGAAGGACCCCTCCATTTAGTGGCCTCTTACGACAAACAAGGGGTACTAAGAACCTATTCTTACCCGGATCCCCACAGGACCACAGACGAAAAGATGATTTTAAAAAAATGCATTTTCACTGTATACCTACTTGCGCCCACCTTGAAGCCCGATTTCCTGACCGAGATGGGAAAGGAAATTTCGCAATTGTGGTAGACAGCCATACGTTTTTTGATAACTATGCATACAATATTTCTCCACAATACATAGATATAAAATTGTTTCATGTATTCATAGATATTTTCACTATATGCCTATTCTGGTCCCGCCCTAGACTTTAAACACCCTAATCCAGGGGTTATGAATCTCAGAATTTTGGTAGAGGGATTATGTTCTAATTCATAACCACCATTTTCCTTCAAACTCTGCAGGGATAAAGAAAACAAAATATAGAAATAATGTGCCCTGTTCCCAATATCTAAGCTATATTGCAATGTTCACCAAGAGTGTTCTTAAAATTTAAATGCACTTAAAAGTGCCTATATTGATGAATGGCTTTACGTCTCATGCAAGATTGTAACGGTGACACAAATTTTATCAGGATAAGACCGAACTGATTGTTTTTGCCCCTAAACACCGGGTGAACGACTTTTCAACTTGTCAACTTTCTTTCGATGGCACAGTGGTCAGTAATGTTTCATGTGTCAGAAACCTTGGTGTCATTTTCGATAGGACACTCACTATGGAGAAGCAAATTAGTACCACTGCTAAAGCGTGCTTCTTCCACATTCGAAATATTGGACGTATACGTCCATATTTAACGAACGATGCCTGTAGAACGCTAATAAACTCACTGGTCACTTCCAGATTAGATTACGGAAATGCGATGTTATATGGACTGCCGACAAACATAACGAACAAATTACAACGTGTTCAGAACACTGCAGCTCGTGTTGTATCGAGAAATAAAAAACACGAGCATATCACCCCCACTCTTGTTAATCTCCATTGGTTACCTGTGCCCTTCCGGTGCCAGTATAAAATTCTTGTGTACGTCTTCAAATGTCTTCACGGCAGTGCACCAACGTATTTGCAAGACATCGTTCGTGCTTACCAACCAACACGTTCGCTGCGATCAGAGGACTGTACACTACTAGTGCAACCTCGAATCCGCACCAAAATATACGGCGAGAGACGCTTGGACAAATCTGCGGCCACTCTCTGGAACAACTTGCCCAGATATTTGAGAGATAAACAATCCATGTGGGCTTTTAAGAAATCTCTCAAAACACACCTTTTTAGACTTGCATACGGAAATATTTAACTCACTTTTACCATGCATGAATTACTTTCAAAACTCATTTCTATTATTGTTCTTTTAAGTTATGTGTATTTCTTTTTACATGTATCGGTCATATTAAAAAAAAAAAAAAAACAAAAAAAAAACCGTATGTATGTATGTGTACATGTGCAAGTGTATGTATATATGCGATGTGTGTGTGTGTGTTGTTTTAGTGTGCTATCTTTTTTGTAGTTAGCGTAACTAAATATAATTTGTGTTTTAAAATACCCCATTTAGTCCTTTTCTTAATTTCTCTATGTTGTATGTATGTTTGGCGATATATTAATTGTGTCTGTTGTAAAGCGCTTAGAGTAATATTTATAATGCTAGATAATGCGCTATATAAATGCCTTGTAATAATAATAATAATAAAATAATAATATGACAAATTTAGACTCATCCTACAGTCAAAACCCTAGGATTGCGAAATTCGCAACTTTGGTACATCCTTTTCTGCCTTAATTTCCTAAATATGCATTTAGGTTTTATACTCTATAAGCAAACTTAACAGGAATCTCTCAAATGATAAAGACAATCATCACTAATAATTTTTGCTCCACTCTGGAACTAAACCCTTACTCCCTAGGGCAATGTAATTCACACTTATGGTAAAAGACTACTTACTCCTTCTTAATATCTATTTAGTTTCAATTTAGTATCAATATCATTAAAGAATATAATATTTAATTTTTTTTTATTTATATACACTATATATACCAAATTTGGCCCCAACCCTGGAATCAGAACCTCTATTCTGGTGATTATCAAATTTGTAATTTTGGTAGAAGTCTTCATGCTCACTAAGCATTTGTTTTATCTTAGAGATAAACAATTGTAGAGAAGATTTTTTTTTTTTAAAAATGATCATTTTTTGGCAGTTTTATGGCCCCGGGAGAGAAAGAGTCCTGAAATTTACAATATATGTCCCACCTATCTCAAAGATGCTTCATATCAAAATTCAAAAGAATTGGAATGGTAGTTATCAAGAAGCTACGAAATGACAATACCTTAATACCAAAAGCCCTACCTCTAGGATCATGACATGTATAATTTTAGTAAGGGGCTACCTGCTCATTTGAAATCCGCCTTTAGTTTCAATTTAATCCTGTTCATTCTGAATATTCATATAGTTTGAATTTAGTATCAATAGCATTAAAGAAAATGGGTTTTTTTTAAATAATATTTTACACATAAATACTATGACCCCGTCCTGGTGTCAGAATCACTATCCCATGAGATCAGAGAATTTTTAACTTTGGTAGAAGCATTCCTGCTCCACATAAATAGCATTTAGTTTTTCTTAAAGTACAACTTACCATTAAGTCAAATGCTCTCTGATGTGTTTCATACCAATTGTTAGGCCGTTTTTGGCATACTGATTCTGACTACGGAATGCTCCGTTTCCCTGATCGGAAGATAGGGCTCACGGCGGGTGTGACCGGTCGACAGGGAATGCTTACTCCTCCTAGGCACCTGATCCCACCTCTGGTATGACCAGGTATCCGTGTTTGCCCATCTCTCTGATTTGTATTTTCTATAGGATTACGAGATTGAATACTGTTAGTTATCTTAGCCTTTTCTCTTAATTATATGCGGTTGTTGCCCCTTCCCTAAGGCCCTGGGATAATGAAATTGACGTTATTGATAAAGGACTACCTGTTCATTCTAAAATATTTATTTTAGTTTTAATTTAGTGTCAATAGAATTAAAGAGTTTTTTAAATACATGCTGTTCTACATCATTATGCACTTAAGTTTTCAAATGCGAATGTGGTTGTAGAATTTTTTTTTGGGGGGGGGGGGGTTGAAAATCAACTTTTGACAGTTTTTGGCCTGCCACTAACGTTCCAGGGGTGCAGGAGTAAATATACAATTTATGTTCCCCTTGCTTGAAGTGTGCCCTACCAAATCTGTAAAGAATAAGCCAGTTTCGAGATAAGAACTCTTCTGTGTAGGAGATGCCTTTAGTGGAACGTTGAATGACGAAGTGGGACAGAGACCTACAGTCAGTGAGGAAGATGATAAAATGTATTAAAAGCTCTTCTGTTTAAATTTGTAAATGTAGGAGTACAAAATATTATTGCCAGCCTAGAGGACTTGATTCTTTCCGGTAGATGTCTCTGAATTCTATGTTCAGTAAATGTCTATTGCCATTCATCGTCGAAGAATTGACCGCATTTAAAGCCAGAGTGTGTGTAGAGAGGAAAATGATCAAACTTGTATCAACGAGAAGACTGTAAAATTACAACTTTATTTTTATAGTGTTTCAACCTAAAATAAATTACAACCATTGAAAACACAGAATAAACAAACAAGTTCCACTATAAAAAACACAGCACAGCAATTGGAAATACATAATATATATTTTCTTGTTAATTCAAAATATCTGCACAATTTGACACCAACAGCAAGCATGTAATATAACACAGTGATTATCCAGTTTACATAGCTATTTAATTCACTGACACAATGTACCCCGACCTCTTCTCAACACTTACACGAACAGCAGTGTGCAGCTTTCCAAAGCCGTGGTACATTTCTGTCTACCAGAATGTCAAACATAACCGGAACAGTATGTGCGCATGAAAATTCTATGGTGAAATGAAAAACCAGTTTCTGTTTGCGATACATAACTTTTGATCCGTTTGAAAATATATCAGGATCAGAATGTTAGAAAAGAGTTAAGCAGAACCCTTATTTTCCCTTTATTTTGGGAATACATATCGTTGATGTGATGTAGAATTATTTATTACTCAAAATATCCAGCATCCCAGGATTTAACGGGGAGTAACTCCATTTGCGAAGGACTTCACGTCTGCGTCCGCCTAATTTCAACAGTTGTTGTGCAAATGGGGTTATATCGAATCCAATAGAGCTTCCTCGAAGAATGATGTCACAGGGCAAGGGTGAGTTCCTGTAAAAGAAATGATATTCATTGACTGTTATATTACATACTCTGTTTGAAAAAGAAAGTTTTTGTTTGTTCTATTACGTCTCATTCGAAATGTTTCACTCATGTCGAGACGTAATAGCTGTATGTGAAGTGCCACAAATTTTGACATACGTATGATTCATATGACAACAGTACTAGGGGTTACCTATCTTGCCATGACACCTGTTTAAAGGTCATACCCGACTTTTACGTCTGATGACGAATGCTTGGCGAAGGAACACTCATTACATGTTTTACACTTTCTAAGTTTGATGTGGCGTCAGGATATACCTAACCACCCACTATACTACAGCGAGAGAGAGAGAGAGAGATATATATACTTTGGCATATCAGGTCGTTCCATCAAACGTGGTTGAAAAGAATGCGTGATCCCGCCAATAGTCTTCATAGCAGAGCATAGTATCTTTGTGTATGTTGTTTGCTTGATCTGCGCTAACTGGGCTACAAATGAAAGACGAATTATACAGTATCAGAATTAAGAAACTTTATGTGCATTATGTTGCAGAATTACGGATGTGAAATGTTTGTTATTATAAGAGTTTGTTTACCTGTAGTAAAAGCAGCCAGAGGATTTTCCTTAAATGTCCGTTCATACCAAAAACGGTCACCATGTTTGTAGAGGTAAAATTGATATGCGATGAGGCATTGCAATGTGGGTCCTAATGTGCTTTTTGGATATGCTGTTTCTGTCATCCCTCCAACAATTACATCTATGTCGTCTGGGTGTCTGTAAATAACAAACCATTATACAGTGAATATCCATTCATGTGACAAACCTTAGTTTTCTGCCAACATTGAATTCTTACATCACCACATAAACTTAACAATATAAACATAAGTGGATCTGAAACCAACTAGATGTATTGATACAGCACAAAGACAAATAAAGAGATGTTAACTAATATCTTCTGTGACATAAACAATTGTGTTGAATGATGTAATATTTTTGTTTTACAATGTCGGTCACTATATAGCTGTGTTTTTGCATCTGTAATTATGTAATTTTTGCGACATAAACAATTATAAATTGATGCAATAGTTCGGTCATTACTTACCTGTATGTTTTCTTTAGTTTTAAGGCTGCAGTTCGGGAGTGATCAATCAACCCTCCTGGTGCAACTGAAAAGAAGTGAGCTCTGGGAAGGCCGCAGAACTCTCGGAAGGCGTTATAGGACGGCACCCCATTGTCTCGTCCCCTCTGAATGTCAATAGCTATCAAATCCTGTGACAGAGTTTCCGATGGATGTTTTCTTGTAATAATTGTTACAGGCATCCCGTTTCTCAAACCGTCGGCTACGAATCTGTCGGTGTTTGATTGAGGAGTTCTAGACATCCACCGAGCCATGTATTCATATCCATTGTTAAACATCAGGTCTGGGAGTGCAACATTTTCATTCAATGGAAATACCTGAACATGGCCAAATCCCTTGTCGTACCCTACATCATTTCTGATGTCTCCATGACCAACACGATATGCAGCCGCTCCAAACGCATTAGATGTTCTGGGATCAATTTTGGAATTATATACATCATCATGTCCTGACGGTCTGGATCGTAAATTGAACAATCGCAGGTGCATGTTGTCAAGGAAAGCGGGAAGATATTCGTTATATGTAACATGCTGAAGCTCTGCTATTATGATTCTTTTCGTCTCTTGAAAAATAGTTTCATCGTCTGATATACCTGTGGCCATCCGTAATGCATCAGCGATTAAATTGTGACGTCGTAACCACGTAATAAACATAACAGTTCCAGCTGGCGACACACTTGCTCTAGGGTCACCTGACAACAAATTTACCACCCGGTTATTATATAATGAACAGGGTTTTGTAAAGTTGCATGTTGTTTAGCTTTACTAGGCCATCACGAACTGCGCGTATGAATATATTGTATAGGACCTAGGTGTGAGCCTCTTCGTTATGTTTGAAATAACGTTTGTCCTAGAAAAATCCTCTAACCAATATAATCCTATATTTAAAACAAGTTATTATTTCAAATCATGTATACATTAAATAAACAAATATTTTCGTATTACCAAATGGTAGGATAGGATAGATTCATATGAGGTATATGCGTAAGTGAGCTTCGCATGCTATACGCACTACATGGACGAGTTCATTGCTGATTAGAGGAGTAAGTTAAGGCATACTCCATAATACGCCTGAATCTCTACACAGTGTAAATATTCAATAACCCAATCTGGAGTCTCTGCATATAGTAAGTCAATGAATGTCTACATTCGCTTAACTAATGTTAAGTGCGCATTTTTAGCGAAAATTATTCATTATTAAATTTTAAAAAAACAACAGTGAAATTCCTTTCATGTATATGTATATATATATATATATATATATATATATATATATATACTTTAATTAATGTTTTTCTTTGATGTAGCTCTATAGATTTTTATAGACAATGCGGACATGAAAACCATGGTCAATGTGAACATTTGAGCCTGCACTAACTATCAATAGTCTATATAAATGGTCACATTCAATTCAGGCGCCCTCGCCAAATGACATCGTTTCACATGAGATACGATGCAAGACAAATCTTAAATTATCTACATATACTTCTGATCAGATGTAGATGCGTTAACCTAGAACATGTTATAGTGAATAGGTTGTTAATGTAATAGGAAAATATTCAAGTTTATTCTCCACATATCAGCACACTTACCGGCTGCAAAACAGTGAAACTCTGTTGTAACGATCGCAGGACATCTTTCAGGCGGTAGCAAATTCTGCCGACTTTCTCTCATTCTACCTAAATCTAAATTGAAGACACAACGTCATATACTAGTCATGGTAGTATTTGCAATCAGCATGAAGTGTTTCTGTTGGATATTTATGACTGTAAGTAAACGTTGATGATAATAATACTTATAATTTTCATCTATTATGTTGCTTACACCCAGTCCTTAGCTCTAATTCACGTTGACGGGTAGAACCATAGAGAGCAGAGGCATCAATGAATGACGTCCTCTCGTTAAGCTGGTGACGGATACCTACAAAAGCATAAAAGGTTAAATCACTTGATAAACGTAAAAAGTACTACATATAGTAATCAAACTATTTATATCGTAACCGGGAGGTCGTGAGTTCGAATCCCGCTCGTGCTATGGTCGCGTCAAACCTAAGTCGAAAAATAGGTAGTGATTGTTCCTTTGCCAAACGCTCGGCATTTAGAAGTGAGAATCACGGGTCTTTCGGATATGACCTTAAAAACGGAGGTCCCGTGTCACGGTAGGCGTTGGTACGTTAAACAACCCTCACTGCTACGGCCCTCAGCGGTAAGCATAAGTCTAAATTTGTGGTACTTCACCTACAGCTGGTGACGTCTCAATATGAGTGAAAAATACTCGACGGGACGTAAAACAAACAAAACAAAAAAACATTTATACAGTGCCCTTTTTCTTATAATGATAAGTGACAATAACAAACAATGATTATTCTCATAAATCCAATCAAGATTACAAAACTAAAGTAGGGCAAACAGATCCATAGAACAAAGTTTGGGATCTGGTATACTTTGATAGGCAAATTCAGATGGAAGACTTAGCACTTGCATTAGGCATTTCACATGGTAGCGTTTTAACAATTTTACATGATAGTTTGCGTATGCGGAAACTAACAGCCCGATGGGTCCCAAAATTCCTTAGCAATGAGCAAATGACAACCAGAGCATCAGTATACAACGCCTTGTTGAAGCGTATTAGGTCGAAAGATGATTTTCTTTTCCGTCTGGTGACTAGATGAGAATTGGGTTCATTATTATGAGCCAGAGAATAAAGCTCCGAATCGTCAGTGGGTAGGGCCGGGGTCTTCAAACCCAAAGAAGTTCAAGACGCAACCATCTGCTGGCAAGGTGATGGCCTCAGGGACGCAAAGAGGCGCCATTACGTTCGACGTTTTACCCAAGAGAAGTACAATAACAGGAGTGTACTATGCAAACTTGATAGACCAGTTGTGAATCGCCATCCGTGAAAAACGCCGAGGAAAACCCTCTAAAGGTGTTTTGTGGCAACAGGACAACGCTAGAGTCCTCACTTGCATGTTCTAGATTGATTGATTGATTGATTATATATTGTTTAACGTCCCACTTGAGAATGTTTTACTCATATGGAGACGTCACCATTGCCGGTGAAGGGCTGCACAATTTAGACCTATGATCGACGCTTATGGCCTTTGAGCAGGGAGGGATCTTTATTGTGCCACATCTGCTGTGACACGGGACCTCGGTTTTTGCGGTCTCATCCGAAGGACCGTCCCATTTAGTCGCCTCTTACGACAAGCAAGGGGTTTTGAGGATCTATTCTAACCCGGATCCCCACGGGACTCATGGTGCTGTAAAGTGAAATGAGTATGAATTGATACCACACCCTGCATATTCGCCTGATCTAGATCCTAGCGATTTCTTCCTATTCCCAAACTTGAAAAAGGATATTCGTGGATGTCATTTCCCGTCAGACAAAGAAGTAGTGACGACAGTTGAGGAGTTGATCAATGAAAAGGACCCTGACTTTGGCACTTGAACACCGTTGGTCTAAGTGCATCAGACTAGAGGGCAATTACATCGAAAAAGAGATGGATCTCATCCGGAAATAATTTAGGCTGGTTATTTATTGACTCACCCTCGTAGTACGTCACCTTTCATAACTCTTGCATATATAATTATGTGTTACCATTATCTAGCTCCTTTCCATCTTTACAAACCACGGGTTTTCTGTCCACTCCGCTCCCCACAAACACTTGGCAGATTACGCCACGAAAAATTGTGGTCCACAGTGGCGACATCTAGCGAACGTTCTGAATTTGATCTTTATAATCTAACCAATTGGGTAATGGCTTTCATGATACTGTTTATTATAGATGTAAACAATTATGACGAAATCAACTAAGAAGAAAAAATAACGGCAGACCAATTTCGCGCTACAGAAAATATAAAACAGGGACAAGAATATGCTAGCAACAGAACAGGAAACATCAGTGCGGTAAGTGGAAGTTCCAATTAATTCTGCACCTCGCATATTCATACTGTAAAGCATGTTTATATCGCAAGTCTTGCAGTATGCCTGAACTTTGTTTCGAGGTCATATCAATTTTCTCTTAGCCAGTGTAGCTTGTTGAAGCAAGCATAATAGATATACTGGGATAAATTGTCATTTTGACACGGGCTGTAATTACGATTTTCCTGACAGTTGTTTGAAAACTTTAAATAAAGCTGAAAGAAATACATTGTTAGTGGTAGTTGACCCCAAGACAACTGACACAGTTCCATCGTAGAGTTGTTCCTAAATATGACACCTGCTTGGATTGTTGACACTCATGTCTCCTTTGAATGAAAGCTATCATTTCATTGGTTCCAAGGTTGAACCTTGGAACCAATGAAAACTTGGTCACATCATTCGAGGCGTATTCTGCCATGGGTTTATGGGGAGCGGATTGGACCGAAAACCCTCTTTTGCGAAGATGGCTTCTTTCGTACCGCTCGTATTCTTTGAAGCCCTTGATTAGTCAAATTTTATCACGTGATTCTGTTCTGCGTATATTTCAATTACTTTCTACAGGAATTCGTTGGATTGTTAAAGTCCATAGAAGGCGGGGTGAATGATTTGTCAGGTTGTTAAAATCAATAGAAGGCGAGGTGAACCCGAACCTTCTATGAACTTTAACAACCCGAAATATTCCTGTGGACAGCGAGCATAAAACTTAACAAGTGTTTTGTGGAGGATTAATATATCTTATATGTAAATATTTGTAACAACAAAATACAATTTAAAAACATTTCAGACACCTTATTTTCGTCTAAATTTAGAAGACAATCACGTGACGCCTTTCATCCAACGATAGGTCGTCATTCTGTGCGAGGAAAATAATAATAATAAATACGTTGATTTTACAGGGGTTTCAACAACTTTTGATTAAAGTCAGCATTTCGCAAATTCTATAGTCATTATAATGATCTTAATTTACAAATACAATTAGGTCGAATGCAGTCAGGCGTTTTTCATACATGTACCTATTCTTCTTCAATTATTGATTTTGACTACGGATTAATCGGTTTACCTGATCAAAATATAGGGTTCAGGGCGGATGTGATTGTTTAACATGAGATGCTTAAGCCTCATAGGCACCTGATCTCACCTTTGGTACAGATGTTCTGGGGTCTATATTTGGCCTTCTCTTAGTTTTGTATTTTTAATAGGATTTATGAGAATGATCACTTGACTCTTTATTACGTCAGAAAGACTTTGCATAAGTTTCATATTTTTCTAGCCCAATGGTTCTTAAGAAATATTTTTAAATAAACTCACCTAAGTTTGTCTTAAACATCTCCCCCCTTGAAAGGTGAGATGGAACTTCATTTTAACAAATTGAATCTCTTTTGCCCAATTTGTCAAACCTGTGGTTTGGAGAATAAAATGAAATTGTATAAAGTTTGCCACATCATCTGCGATGACAGTCGAGGAAGAAATGATTGATTAATTGATTGATGTTTTCCGCCACTCTCAACAATTTTTCAGTTATCTGGTGGCGTCCAGTTTTTATTGGTGGAGGAGAGAACCCAGATACAATGTACCCGGGAAGAGACCACCGACCTTCCGAAAGTAAACTGGCAAACTTTCTCACATATATCGGCACAAGCGAGATTCAAACCTGCGCCGACTAGAGGTGAGAGGCCTTGTAGTGTTGATTGCGCTGCTCTAACCACTCGGCAACGGAGGCCCCTAGGAAGAAATGCCACTTAAGCCTTTGACTCAGGTGAGATAAAATTAACACCTGATGAGGAATCCCCCCTTGGTCCACATTGTAATAAAAAGTATTGCATAGCGCTGAGCGTGTGGATTTTCGAATTTGAATAAAATAAGGCTTTACTTTGCAGCATTAACAAGATGCAAGACCATTAATTTTTATTAGTAGTTGGAAAATTTGCAACCCATTACACGCTTAACAGTTACGTTTATGCAAAAATAGACTTTTCTTTGAATTTTCTTTCTGTAAGACTGAGTTTGGTCGGTTCTTGCTCTGTAGAGATCGACCCGCTGAATGGTTTACGAGTATGGCTGATAGACTTAATGGACATTTGACTGACTGATTGACTGGTCCGCTGTCTGATATCTCACCAACAGATTGCACTCTGTTTAGCTTGTTTTCAAAGTCAATTTTACATGTAGGGTGGATATCCGGAAACGCAAAAACGAAAGTAGAAATACATCTGGTGACTAATAAGACAATACTTAAAACGCAGCTTAACCTTAATGCACTACATCTTTACAAAAAAAACGTTATTTCTTAAATTACTTTTAAATGTAAAATAAACCAGTTTAGGTCACCTGTAGAACACGTTTATCTTACCATTTTCACACTTTAAGGGGGGCACGCCTAGATCACGGACAAAGTGCATGCAACGTTGTTTTGGAGGAAAGAATGGGTCGCCTGGATGTACGCGGATACTGAAGCAAGCTTCTGGTCTCTGCTGCTGTCTAGAATGAAAAAGATATTTTTTCTTTCACTCTCTCCTGTGTCATTTTATGAAGTCAGAGTCTGTAAATTTGTCTTTTGGCACTGATATTAAAGACGACTTTCAGTACTTAATAATTATTTATGTGTTGCCCCATTTCTTTGATCCATTCTTTGACTTTAGAATAAACAAGAGACCGTGTATGATGCCGTGCGCTACGAAAGCATGTAGAATCTATAATTTGTAGCTCACCTGAGCTGTAATGCGATATTTTTGTTTAATTGACCGTGGCTTTTAGTCATTCTGTTTATTTGTAAAACAAATATAACTACCAATTTGTTCACACAATGGCCTCATGATTTACACACTGTCAGAAAATATCGTTATTTTTTTCTTTAAAAGGCAAAAGATCACAGTTTTACGAAATTACATACAAGTATATGTAATTGCAGGTTGTGAAGATTGAAGTTTATTCACATCATGACTTAGAGCCAGGTTTGGGCCATGAGAGGATGTTCTACATAGGAAAAAACTTTATGCAGTTACTGAAATGAGTGACTTGGAATGTAGATTTATTGGTGTATAACGCCAAGATTATCTATTAAGTGTACGCTTGTTTTGAATGGGCAATAATAAAGCTGAAAACGCGAAGTACTCATACGCGCCTGAAAAGATTGATGGATTTATTAGATATTGTTTAACGTCCCGCTCGAGAATCTTTTCACTCATATGGAGACATCACCATTACCGGTGAAGGACTGCAAAGTTAGGTCTATACTCGGCGCTTATGGCCTTTGAGCAGGGAGGAATCTTTATCGTGCCACACCTACTGTGAAACGAGGTCTCGGTTTTTGCAGTCTCATCCGAGGGACCGGCCCATTTAGTCGCCTCTTACGACAAGCAAGGGGTACTGAGGATCTATTCTAACAACCCGGATCCCCACGGGTACGCCTGAGAAGAAACTACGAAATGAACAGAGACTTAGCGAGGAAACTTCAAATTTTAGTAAATCATACAGTGAAGGAATAGAAATTGTAAAAATCTTTCATTCTTTTAGAAGACTTTACCGCTGTGTAAACTCTGGCCATTTTACTCACAAACTTGACATATTTACGTGTTTCGCACTTTTATTTAGTTTGTGAGCAAAATGACCAGATGTAAAATTCACATCGATAAATTCTTCAAAACGAATGTTTAATCCTACATTAACTTACCTGATTGGAAAACAACAATCACCGATAGACGAGGAATACATGCCTAAAAGAATAACGAATTATATCGATAATTTCAACAGACATGGACAAAAGATCACCATATAAGAATGCACGCTGAATTCAAAGAGGGTCATTAGTATCCAATTTCAAAAATCCTAATATACCATATTTTTTTCAGATCAATAAGTGAAGAACCTGTACTTGCTTTATCGCCTACATTACAATATATATATATATATATATATATATATATATATATATATATAAGTGTGTGTGTGTTTTAAAAACCGAATAAGATTCAAATATGAGTCACAAAGAACTGATGGGGCTTATAATCTTTAAAATATTTATAAGACTGTATTATCCTTCACATACACTAAACCTTGCAGCTACCAATATCAAACAAAAGACATAAATTCTTATACAGACCATGCGATAATGATAGTGATGTTTTATATAATGTTGGAGAGAGAGAGAGAGAGAGAGATGCCCAGATTCTTGTGTCTTTCATTAAAATGCAATTCCTCTCACCTGGTTCCAGTGGTGTGAACATGCTATCTAAAGCTGTATACAATCCGTGGTGCGCGAGATAGTTGGAATGCACGGCGCTGACAGGTGTTACGCTGTCAAACCGGAACCGGAACACTTTGTTACTGACCGTTCGGGCGTCCGGCAGTGGTCCTCCCCTGACAGAGCGGGTACGAGGAAAGTTAACACCTGTATATATTTACATAGTTAGCATTACTTTGAGAATGTTCATTAACTAACTACTGTAAACGTATTGTGTCAAAATTTTGGCGGCATATTATTCTTGGCGGCTTTTGAGGAACATACTTGTTGTATAAACATACAACATAAAGTGTCTTGTTATGGGTTATCTAATGTATAAACTGCAAGAAAAACTTAAATCAAATGCAAGCTTAGCAAATAAAAACACGTAATCTGACACGTCAAATACACATGAATATAAATACATGAATGTGATCCATAGTTTCATAGAAATAAGGTCACGGGGCAGCTACCCCCTCCTTCAACATTTAATTGTCATGCCGGATTTATCATTTGATAGACATCCACACAACTTTGCTTCAGCTTCGAAATATTGTGGCAAAATGATATAATTTTCCAACCAATCTGAAAAAGAAGATATCCCGCAACACCCTCCTTCCATGCAGAATTAATAATAATTGTTAATTGATAATGTATTAAAATGTTATGTAATATATTGATTATGTTCTTAATAGTAATAGGTAATAAACTGATATAATCATTAGTTCCAAGTTGTTCTCTATATATATAAAACTAAACCTGCACCTTCAACAATTTTAATCTAAATAATATAAAATGGTTTTAATTATGTATTTTGTAACGCGATAATGTACAGTCTATATTGTGTAAATTATCTCATATTCATCAATTTAGACTTGCTCACGTCCCTGTTAATTTGTTTCCAAAAATAGTGTCTGGGTGGTCTCCGTAACACTTTCAAATGTTCTAAAACGGATATGTTCATAAACAAATTGGGAAGAGAGTGGATATATAAGATAAACGAGGAAATAACACTTAAACTTGAGCAGTTCTCACATACACACATATGTAACAATCAACATTTAATTGTTGTAGTTTATTTCGTCACGTTCCAACAAACTGTGCATCATTTGGAGTTGTAGATTGTCATTTAAAGGATTGTTATAAGTTTTGGGTTTTTTTTTAAAATTGTGATGAAAATTTTACTGTCAATTAAATTATGGACCACATTTTAAGCATGCTGCAAGCAATGTTGCTTTAAGGACCTAATAGAAATTTTGCGCTTCTGCGCATAAAACTGCGCATATGCCATAAATGAAACTGCCATAGGTACGTACATCGAATTAAACAAAATGTGCACTCTCTTGTTATTAAAACTTCTAAATATAGTTTATAGCATTAATATGAATATCTTTATTATTAAGTACTACATAACTTAAAAAAATCTAAAGATTTAAGAGATATGTACCAGTTTTTAAAAACATTTTCGATCTTTCAGTGAAACGACACGGAATTATTGCTAAAACCCGCATTAATCTACAAAATCAAATTTTGAGCACAGTTATTGTATTTTTGTTTTATATCAAAAGATTACGATAAGCCGACTACTTTTACCAAAATCACAACTATAGTAACTTTTCATTGATGTGACTTAGAACACACCTTTGGGCTCAATCGGCAATCCTCGGATGACTCCGTTACGCTTCGACAACACTACACGAGTGTGCAAGGTGAGAGCCACGAAAGAAGTTCCGAGGGCTTTGGGCTTTGTACATGACGTCACAATGCATTATTTGCACGTGAAATCGATGCTGCCGTTACATCCTAATTGCGGATAGCGCAGAATGTATCACACGACATGTATTTTGGCAAAAATAGTCGGTTTATCGCATCTTTTGATATAGAAAAAAATAAACACTGAAGTATAATAATGGTGTTTATTTCTTGAACTTTAGTAACTCGTGATATTGCATTAACCAATACGCATGTACCATGTATTACCTATACCTGCCATGCATTTACATTCAATAATATGTACGAGAAATGTCAGAATTCCTACATTGAAATAAATTTATGCTACTTTCAAGTCATAAAAATACTTTCATTTTTCATCAGAAAAAAAAGTTAAAAATGAAGAATGACAAAGTACTTGTATTGAAACTATCAAATAAGTACATGCAAGTCTCTAATATCAGTACAATTATTATGCCTGCTTTTATTAATTTGGATATTTAAATTCTTAATTTATTTAGTACGGTTAAAGACTGTTAAAAAATGTGCACATTAGTTCATAATTCCGTTGCCTCAAGCTACAATACCGAGCTCTGTATCGGGATTATTGAATATTAAGACAGTTCATGTATTCTATATTTTGACAACACCCCTGGTATATTATACAATGATGCAATGCTTATATATGATTGATAAACCCTTTCCTAAATTCTATGATTATTTAGCATAAATGAAAAGTATGAAACCACGAGTAAAAATACTTTTCTATTTCTTCTTTAACGTCATTTTCTTTGAAAATTGCCAAAAATCTTCCTTTGACACCCCCCAACCCCTACTCCGAAAATCCATGCCAATGCCGTAGATATTTTTCTTATAATTTGTTAGCTTATTGTCGTCTTAAAGTCATACTTTTAACTTGAATTTAAACTCTATTGTAGATTTTTTTTAATTTTATCATTTCTATTGTACATACGAAAATTTCCATTATTTCCTTTGCAACTACAAATTTTCATAGTCTACTTTTGAAACACCCCTCTAGAAAATCAAAGTCGATGATCACATGGTTTTCTTCTTTTTCTCAATGTGAACTATACCCTATATCATAATTTGAATAAAATCTTTATTGTAGATACGAATTAGGTCCGTCGCTCTTAACTCACAGTTTAATAAAAATTTTAATTGGACGAGAGCTGCTACCTACATGTAATCTTAATCAAAACAGAAAGATATTCAAGATTTGTTTTGATCTCTTTGTATGGTATTTAATGCACTTCTATGAAAAATAAAGAATTTTACCATCGTCATATGCTGGGGGTAGGAAACGCTGTTTCGGCGTGGAAGAGGCACCAAGAAGGGGATTTCGTAAATTGTTACACTGTCCGTCTGTCCTCCTGTAAGGATCGCTGACGTCACACTTAGGATGTTGTGAACAGTATAGCAGTTTTTGAGATCCTCCTGCTAAATCAAAACAAAACCATAGCAAAGAAAAAGTGTTGTTTTGATGTATTGCTAAAATGCATGCTATATGAGAAAGTGAAGGCGAAAATTTATCGGAAGAATTGCCTGCTCAATATGGCGGGAAAATATGTTTCTATTTAGCAGCGCCCATACTGTGTGTAGAAAGCTGGGTAGTGTTTGAGCAGCAATTGCTATTGTGTTGATATCTTAATGAACATTTGAAAACAATGCCTTTTAACTGCGGAAGTGTCACACTGGAGAAAATACCAATGATAGAAAGTACAAGGATTGTAAACAAAAGGTGCCTGGCTTTTAATGTAGACGGCACGTGGATCTAATGCAACGTGTCCAGATTGATCATTAAAACCGTGATGATATAATCTCTGTAACTTTTCGTCCACTTTAATGTAGTGAATCTAAAGAGCTGACATACACAAGCCTACATGAGGATTATATCATGAATAACTATGTTTGCATTTTTTGAAATTGCTTCTCTATAACCGCTTGAGAATATTTCACTCATATGGAGGCATCACCATTGCCAGTGAAAGGCTGCAGAATTTAGGCCTATGCTGGGCGCTTATAGCCTTTGAGCAGAGAGGAATCTTTATCGTGCAACGCTTACTGTGACATGGGACCTCAGTTTTTGCGGTCTCATCCGAAGGACCACCCCATTTAGTCGCCTCTTACGACAAGCAAGGGGAACTGAGGATCTATCCTAACCCGGATCCACACGGGATCTGTAACTGAAGGTAAATGAATTGAAAAATATTTAACTGAACAAATAGAATACAATATATCTCTATTTGAATAACTATAATCTCATTGGATCAGAATGGATCTGAAATGATAATAGTCAGCAGAAAATGTCGATTAATGAATAGTCTTCCTGACAGTAATTCCTGTTCGTAATTTCCGATGTGCTTTGACGTCGGAGGTCAACAGTTCGCAAAAAAGCGGGAGAGGCACTGCGCAAGTGTCAGATTTGTAAACAATATCCAATATGCCAATTTTATTTATAAAAGAAAAATACATTATCAAAATTTCATTTGAGTGATTATTACTACCTTACACTTACAAATATGTTAAAGTCATACATGACACGGTGAAATGTTTTAAAACAAACGAAACGTACAGTTACCATCTTCGTATGAACTGTGTCAGCAACCCAATTATGTTCGGTAATCATAGTTCCTCTGACGAAGTATACGACTACTGCGTCCGAAGATATAGCTATGGAGTATAAAGCTAATACTAAATATGCTCTCTAGAAATACTCCCTTGTTTATTTTGCCGAATATTTCATAAGATTTTGGAGATATCATTTATAAGTATAGGTTTTAATTGGTGCATAATTCGGTACTTGAAAAAGACCGTCCGATCCAGCTTGTATTGTTTTCAACATAAACCTATACGCGAGATAGAAAGTTACACGTACAACCACAGTTTACCCAAGCAAGATATGCGCAGGATCTGACGTTGTTTCCACACACCTACATGTACATCTTGATTTTAATCAAAAGAATGCACGATGGAACAAAAGGAAATGATAGCAAGAACATGTTGATATGTTGTTTAACGTCCGCTCGAGAATTTTTCACTCATATGGAGACGTCACCATTGCCGGTGAAGGGCTGTAAAATTTAGGCCTATGCTCGGCGCATATGGTTTCGTCCTAAGGACAACCCCATTTAGTCGCATCTTACGACAAGCTAGGGGTGCTGAGGATCTATTCTAACAACCTGGATCCTCAGCAAGAAAAGAAAAGATAAGAATATCATTCTTGTAAAGTTTACTTAGTTATCATTTTTACTTAAGATCATAATGATAAGTAGTTAATAATTACGTAGCATTTACTTATCCTCTGAAATGCATATCGGTTATTAAATAAAAATATTTTAGTTACTTTAAAGTGCAGATTTATATAGAATTTTTTTTAACTTAAATTGTTGAAATAAGTGATTAACGATTATGCAGCATTTACTCAAAATAAAAAAAAAACAGTTACTTATACATGTCTTTGTTTAAATTTTTACTTACTCCAAGTAAATCGAGATCAACTTCCTAATTAAAAGCATCGGGTTTGTGATTCACTAAATCTGCTACGAACAGAAACGAAGTGCCCGCCAAAATTTATTACGCCAGATGTCCTGATGTGAGTATAGAACATGGAATTAGTGCATTTATTTTGAATGTGTTCAGATGTTACGCCCCTTCCATTGAGTAAGTAATTGATACAATCTTCAATATTGTTCTAAACTTAGCCGTGGTTCCTCGCTCACGGTCACTGATGCCTGTTGTTGAGTAATATGACCAAAATGTTGTTATCTTGAAAATGTATATTTTCTTCAATGGGCTTACGGCGGGTGTCATCTTCTGCAGGGGATCTTTATTCCTCTTAGGTACCTGATCCCATACACCTCTGGTATGCCCAGACACCCCTCTTTGCCTTACTCTTTAGTATTTATAGGGGTTATGACATTCATCACTGTTCCTTATCTTTACCTTTTCATGTACTTGCTCAGGAAGTCCCTTGTGATATAAATATCTCAGTGTATGAGGGGTGTTCGAAATGTAATGTGTATTGTACCACTTTGCACGATTTCGAGGGTGATGATACTCCTGAATGGCTATTCAATATCTTTCCAACAGTATAAACATGAGCCTTCAGCTCCACATATTTTTAAACTTATAGTCCGTCGTTGACCACTGTTGTAAAAATGGTTGAGAAACGGGTTGAGAATATTGAAGAAATTAGAACTTAGATAAAATTTCGCACAAAACTTGGTAATTCAGTAATACAGATTTTTACTTAATTGGAGGACGTTTATGAGTCTGATAGGGTATCTTATGAGACAGTTGGTAGGTGGAAATAAATATTTCTGACTGGCATAGAGTTCCTCAAAGATGCAGCAAAATCTGGCCACCCTGTGACTAACAGGCAAGGCAAATGTGTCAAAAGTCAGGGAAGTAATTGAAAGTTATGACAGGTACACGATACGTGATATTGCCAAAGCTGCTGACATATCGTTATCGCGGGTGCATTTCATTTTGAAGCGTATTTTGAAAGTACGAAAAATTTCTGCCAGATGGATATCGCATATATTGACAGATGACCAAAAACGGGTACAAGTACAAACTGCTAAGCAATTGATCAAAATGTTTCCTAAAGTCAATCAAAGACAATTTGCAAACATTGTTAATGGTGACAAAACATGGGTTCACTATTTCGAACCAGTACGAAAAATTGGAAACAAATTATGGCTAAGTAAACATGGTAAAAGGTCTGTAGTTGCCAAAAGAACCATACACACAAAGGATCTTTATTGCATACTCTTCTCATGTGATGGTATAGCCGTACAAATTCAGGTGCCGAAGGGGAAAAGTCGGTATTACCTAGATGTTATACTAAATGAGCTCAAGAAATATTATCATAAACGACGTTTCAGGATTTAGGCATGTTCGTGTAATTCAACATAATGCTCCCTCACATAAGGCTGAGCTTGTGAAGTAATTTTTGAAGTGGGGTTGCCGACTTGCCACACCCACCATACTCTCCAGATCTATCTCTATAAGACTGGGGCTCCGGGTTAGAATAGATCCTCAGTACCCCTTGCTTGTCGTACGAGGCGAGTAAATGGAGCGGTCCTTCGGATGAAACCGCAAAAACTGAGGTCCCGTGTCACAGCAGGTGTGGCATATAAGATCCCTCCCTGCTCAAAGGCCATAAGCGCCGAGCATAGGCCTAAATTTGCGGCCCTTCACCGGCAGTGGTGACGTCTCCATATGGGTGAAAGATTCTCGAGCGGGACGTTAAACAATATTTAATCAATCAATCAACCATAAGACTTTCTTTTTTTTAAACTTAAACTGTTCTTATCTGGTCCCGACAAGCCCTTGGCTCAGCCATCAGTCAGTGTCTCAGAGGTCAACATAAATCAGCGTACCGTGACGCATTTCAGAAATGGATTCGGAGATTGAGATTAAGTATTTCAAACCCTGGAGAATACTTTGAAGGGATGTAATGCCCAATTCACTATCTGAGTCGAATGCTTTTGAGATATCGTAAATATACACATTACATATCGATGAACCCTCGTACATGCGGGGGGGGGGGGGGGGGGGGGGTCTGCGGGATTAACATAAATATATTTTTAAATGATTTCTTCCGAAACGTAATGTAAGTATTTAGTTGTGAATTGAAGTTACTGTTAATTTTAGCGCTTGATTTGTATAATCTCTAGATAAGATCAGTCAAGCGTATATAAAATTTAATAAACATCATAGTTGTTAATTTGTACTGTGTTTGTTTCGGGTTGTTTCATTTCTATCACTATTCGCTCATGAAATACGAAAAGGATGTACAGTGTTTAATTTTAATTTTTGCGGATTCATACAACTAGTAATATACTAATGGAAAAAAGAAACTGTGCAATGAAATTATTCAATGCATGCATAAACCTGGTTGTCTACCAGCGATTTAGTGTATTGTATGATCCACCGATATACGATAACAGTCACCGGCCAGTAGTTGCACATGTTAAAAGTTTTGCTGACCGTCAAAACCTAAATGCATCACGTTGTGTATTTGAGACGAGGTAATTCACTGCCAGGCTCATTTCTCACTTGTGGTCGATAGAGAACTACACAATATTGCGAGAAAAAAACAAATCTACCTCTATGTGTTTATTCTGGCTGTACTGTCACGTTTACCCGAAAATACACATTTACGTGCTGTCGGGATGATTCAGGCTGGAATATCTCAGTCCGGAGTAGCAAGGATATTGAGTGTGCACAGAAACACAAATTCCGCTCTCTGGAGGCGATTCCAACAAAGTGGTAGAGTAGAGGACGGTCGACGGTCAGGACGTCCACGTGTGGATGAGATGCAACGCAGACTTCGACGTCAGCCAAATCCACTCACGACGTTACCTCATCTGGCTCAGGCACGTGTTCACGTGTGGAATAGCATTCCACAGGCCACCCTCCGTCATTACATTGGATCAATGCGAAGACCTTGCCAAGCATGCATCAACGCGAATGGGGCTCACACTAGATATTGATGTTGTGATTTTGACTCTTATGGTGACACATTTCAATACACGATATAAGTACCCATTTTTGGTAGGAACTTTCAATTTGGTTGATTTTCTAATGTCTAATGACCTTAAATACACACCTGCAAAATTTTGTGTTTGTATGTTACGTTGCACAGATAAAAAGCATATATTTGTCATTGTAGTTTCTTTTTTCCATTAGTATATATTTAAGTGGCTATGAGATGATAAGGGGAGTCGAGTCTAGACAGGTAAAATGACTCCAATTGTAAAGTCGTTTACGTTCTGCGTAAAACTGATTAAAAGACATCTTAATCAAAGTATGACTTCACAATTAACTCTTCACCCTGCAGGGATGCACAAAATGCTTGTCGTCAGTATCGTGCGATCTGATAAAAACAAGTAATAATAATAATTTTTTTTTTTTAAAATAGAATGACTCTATTTTCTGTGGCGTGATATCTTTGACGCTTGCGTCATTTTCTTCGGCGTGATACCTTGACGCTTCCGTCAAGTTGCTTTCTTGTCAATATCTTATAATTAGATTGATTGATTGATTGTTTTACGTCCCGTCGAGAATTTTTCACTCATATTGGGACGTCACCAGCTGTAGGTGAAGTACCACAAATTTAGACCTATGCTTAGCGCTCAGGACCCTAGAAATGCTCATATTAAAAATATTTTGATTGACAACTTCAATAATTATTAATTAATTATTGATTTTGTCATGCATATCTTACCAAATTTGTTTACTTACTTGTAAATACAAATCTGAGGACGATTCTTTGTTTATCGATTAATGATTGATTAAATATTGTTTAACGTCCCCCTCGAGAATCTTTCACTCATATGGAGACGTCACCATTGTCGGTGAAGGGCTGAAAATATAAGTCTATGCTCGGCGTTTATGGCCTTTGAGCAGGGAGGGATCTTTTACATGCTATACCTGCTGTGACACGGGACCTCGGTTTTTGCGGTCTCATCCTAAGGACCGCCCTATTTAGTCGCCTCTTACGACAAGCACGGGGTACTGAGGATCTATTCTAACAACCCGGATCTCCACGGGATTTGTTTATCGATATATACCCCAAAGAAATTATCAGATTAATATTGAATGTTGAAATTGATGTGAAGCTGAAACTGGTTTATTTGATTTAACGCCTAGATGGCGTTGTACAATTTTTAAAAGCTAAAGAAATGCACAATACGTTATATACATGTATGTGCATTCTACAGAACTGCAATGTCCACAAAGCTGATAACAAGCACGTTAACAATCTCTAAACAAATTCAGCATTGATTTTTGTTCTTCCCATTGTAACAATAAATCCATTGTCTCCCTTAATACAACAGCCCATTGTATTTTAGGGGGTGAACGAACGCCAAAAATACTTCTGATTTTTATTCTATACAGGATTTATGAGATTGTTCACAATTTGTTATCTTCGCCTTTTTATGCACTAGCTTCCATTTTAGTATGACATTTTTTTCAACGGAATTTTATATTTCCAACATTTATAGGTTTAAAGAGAAGCCGCGTTTAATACATTTCATCGTCTACCTCACTAACTGTAGGTCCACACATTAAATGCACCTTCTACACAGAAGAGCTTTTATCTCAAAGCGGGCGTATTTTATGATAGAAATTTTATAATTAAAATAAAACATTTCTTAGAACCTTTACTTGCATAGAAGTTAATAGATGTGACGCTAGAAGCTAGCATTCTAATCGTTTTGGGGCCTCCGTGGCCGAGTGGTTAGAGCATCGGGCTCAAAATGACAAAGCCTCTCACCTCTGTCGGCGCGTGTTCGAATCTCGGCCGCGGCATTATGTGAGCAAGTTTGCCAGTTTACTTGCGGAAGGTCGCTGGTCTCTTCCCAGGTACATTGTATCTGGGTTCTCTCCTCCACCAACAAAAACTGGACGCCACCAGATAACTGAAAAATTGTTGAGTGTGGCGGAAAGCAATAAATAATCAATCAATCAATCTAAACAAATGTGTTATCAGCTTGGCCTTAAAACTATCATGAGATTTAGAGTGTCTTATTTCAGCCAGTAAACTTTTCCACAATCTCGGATCTGTGGTCTAGAAACTTCTATCACTGAACGTCTTATGTTTCTAGAAAGGAACAGTGTAGCAGCCCTCAGAAGATTGAGCGAAGCGTAACTTTTGATTTGGTACCTGTTTTGTCAAAAGTTCAGTTACATACAATGGCGCTTCGTCCACAGAACAGTTATACGTGAAAGTCAATAATTTGGATGATATCCTAGAATTGATAGGTAAGCAGTGTAGATCAAAGAGAGTTTCCTAGGACTGTCAAATTTCTTACGATTTGATACAGGCTTTGCTCCCATGTTTTGGATCCGTTACATTTTGCATCTATCGGTTTGTGCTATGCGATATAAAATCACATTGCAATAGTCCAAATGAGACATTATTAAAGATAAAACCGAACTTTCTATAGCTTCCGTTGTCAAATATTTACGGATACTTTTAATTCTAAGATAACTGATCATAGCTGAACGGCAATTTCTTTTTATATGTTCCTTAAAATTGAGAGTTTTATCCAAAAATGTGCCCCGTGGGTTAGAATAGGGGTGCTGTCACGGGGGCTTGTCGTAAGAGGCGACTAAATGGGGCGGTCCTTCGGATGAGCTCGCAAAACCGAGGCCCCGTGTCACAGCAGATGTGGCACGTTAAAGATCCTTTACCTGCTCAAAGGCTATAAGTGCCGAGCATAGGCCTAAATTTTGCAGCCCTTCACCGGGAATGGTGACGTCTCCATATGAGTGAAATATTCTCGAGCGGGACGTTAAACAATATATAATCAATCATAATACAAAAATGTACCAAAGTATCGTATACAACGTTCAATGTTGTCACCGTCAACTTTTGTGTTACATTTATCCAGTTGCATCCTGCTGTCAAATATATTAAATTCTTTGATGTGTTCATTTTCAGATTATTTGCATTCATAAAGAGTTTTTAGTTGACTCAAGTTTATTGTCAGCCTCAGTCTAATTTCATACAGCAGTATTACATGGTGCTTTTATAATTATTATTACTACTATCGGCGGTTTTTTTCATAATAGTTCAGATTACCTACAAAGTTTATGAACAATAACCAGATGTTTTTAAGTACAGTGAATTTCAAACAGTAGTACAAATGACATGAAGAAAAAAATGGAAAACGTAAGACTTACTTCATTTACAGATTTATAGGAAATCTATTCGAGTAGAGGGACAGATTATTCAGATGTTATAAACGAATTCTTTTACTTATTTTCAGTATGAATAATTAATTAATAGTCTTTTTCTAAACGTTTGTTGCAATTATTTAACATACGTAATTCTTGCAGTATTGCAAGTAAATAATATATTTCATACATTCACTAAATAACAATTAATTTTATAAAATAGAAGCGACGTTATTTTGAAATCTTTATGTTTTTCCAAGAGTAAGTACTTCAATAACTAAGTAACATGATTCATTGAAATAATTCAGTAATTTTATGTACACTCCATGAATCATTTTATAAGTAAATGAAATTATCCTAATTATTAATTATATTTACAATTATTAGGAGTGATTGCTAATTACTTGCTATTCTGACTAACTGTATCATATTAATTAACAATTTTTCTTGATTCAATATCTTATTTTAAAAACAAGTATCTTATTTTAAAAACAAGTGAAACATTTTTTAAGTGAAATACTTCAAATGAAAACTGACTTTGTGCACGAGTCAATTGATTAGTTTACAAACCAATACACTTCGATTGCAACCTAATGTACGCTGCGTACATTTTAAGTTAAGGTCAATACTTACTTCTGTTTATACGTGTTATTTACCTAGTACTCCCGAAGGGTCATGGGTACCTACAGCTGATCCCAGGGACACCGATCTATGGTGGGTTCCGTCTGGGAACACTGAATCATGGCCGTAGAGCAAAGTAGCCTGGGCGGTGACGACATGAAGGAAAATGGCGACAATTAGCCCGTTATACATCTGAATGTTTGGGGGGAGGACGCATTGATTGGAAATTATTTGATAAACAACTTCCTTATATAAGACAATGGATCTTAGTAAATTAAGAGCGACCAACCCATAATCAATCAAGTGTCAGCATATCTTTATGTGTCTCCTTTTCTTTCTATTTTTTTTTTTATTTATTTTTTGTTAATTTTTACATAATATTAATCCTTCGTACCTTAGAAGTCAAACTTATCTTTTAAAAAAAAACGATTAGATTGATTGATTGATTATTTATTGCTTTCCGCCACACTCAACAATTTTTCAGTTATCTGGTGGCGTCCAGTTTTTTGTTTTGTTTTTTTTTTTTGGGGGGGGGGGGGGGGGGGTTGGTGGAGGAGAGAACCCAGATACAATGTACCTGGGAAGAGACCAGCGACCTTCCGCAAGTAAACTGGCAAACTTGCTCACATAACGCCGCGGCCGAGATTCGAACACGCGCCGACAGAGGTGAGAGGCTTTGTCATTTTGAGCCCGATGCTCTAACCACTCGGCCACGGAGGCCCCAAAACGATTAGAATGCTAGCTTCTAGCGTCACATCTATTAACTTTTATGCAAGTAAAGGTTCTAAGAAATGTTTTATTTTAATTATAAAATTTCTATCATAAAATACGCCCGCTTTGAGATAAAAGCTCTTCTGTGTAGAAGGTGCATTTAATGTGTGGACCTACAGTTAGTGAGGTAGACGATGAAATGTATTAAACGCGGCTTCTCTTTAAACATATAAACGTTGGAAATATAAAATTCCGTTGAAAAAATGTCATACTAAAATGGAAGCTAGTGCATGAAAAGGCGAAGATAACAAATTGTGAACAATCTCATAAATCCTGTACAGAATAAAAATCAGAAGTATTTTTGGCGTTCGTTCACCCTCTAAAATACAATGGGCTGTTGTATTAAGGGAGACAATGGATTTATTGTTACAATGGGAAGAACAAAAGTCAATACTGAGTGAAAAGACACCTGTGAGGGGAAGGTTACTTGCGTGAAAAATCAATACGATGTGAAAGGACACCTGTCCTTAAGACGGGTAAGGGGAAGGACACCTGAGTAATCAATTAATACTGTATAAGAGCAAGGGGAATTTATTGATGCAAAGCAAGAAAAAAATATGTTGTGCCTTTATTGACTTTAAGCAAGCATCCGATACAGTATGGCGAGAGGGTCTATGGACTAAAATGCAAGTATGTGGTATAAGAGGGAAATATTTCCAATATATATGTCACAGTTGCAATTTATTTGAGATTTAATTAAATTATATTTATGCGCTTTTAATTATTAATATAACTGTATTTCGATTGGCGCGCATAGCCAATTGAATGCAAACCAGTTTTTCAGGTGTGTGAGCGAGTATGAACGTTACGCATTGTACAGGTTGTTATTTCTATTTTTAGTCCAGTTCTACGTTTGACTGACCAGGACCTGAGTTCAGAATATTGCTGACGAATGGGTTTCACTGAGTACTATTTAACTATGCATGTTTACTAACCCACGCATATAAAATAAGAAACGCGCCAAAAATCCGCACTTTTAGCTGAATACCTTCACGGTCATTGGCAGTTTATTTCGTTTTGAGAACTTTATCGATTCACTCGATTTATTATTTTAAACTGATAATACTGGATGCCTGGTAAGATTTACATTGATTTGATAATTTATTTATTTGTTAAATACTAGTATTGTAAATTTACCGGCGGTCGTATTCTAAATGGCAAATCGTGTGTTGTAAATGTCTTTGTTTTCTGTTTTACGTATGTTTGTTTTCTTGTGTGCGTGTTTGTGAGATTGTTTTCTTATTTTCTAGGTTTATATATCCATTCGATTCCTATGTAAATAAAATTGTCTAAGATCTACCCAGTTTTGTGTTGTCTGACCAAAACAGCGACCCTGCGACATATACAAAGGTATTAAATCAATGATAAAAATGAATGGAATGTCGACAATGTCGGAGTACGACAGGGAGACAATCTGTCTCCATTTTTATATTCATTGTATGTAAATGTTCTAGAAGAATTTTTATTGGATAAAAATGTGGTAGGATTACAAAGCATCACTGGTTATATCGAGAATGAATTATTATTGTATGGTAAACTTTTAGTTCATTTTTATGCAGATGACAGTTATTATGGCTGAATCTGCTTGTGAGTTACAGCATGCACTACATAAATTCCAGATATACTGTTCACAATGGAAATTGAAAGCGAATGTTGAAAAAACAATAATCCTTGTATTTTCAAAGGGTCCTATGTTAAAAATTTTATTACTATAATTTAGTGATAGATAAATATTTAGGCATTGTCTTTTCTCGCACAGGCTCAAAAACTAAACAACATCTATGTGAACAAGCGCAAAAAGCAATGTATGGAATCATAAGAATAATCAGACAATTTAAATTACCAGTAGATTGTCATCTTGACCTTTTTGATAACGTTGTAGTGTCAGTATTATTATACGGTTCTGAAGTATGGGGCTTTCAAAATCTTGATATTGTAGAACGTATACATTTGAAATTTTTAAAACATGTATCCAATCTAAAATGTTCCACGCCAGCGTACATGGTCCATGGCGAAACAGGGCTCTTCCCTCTATATATTTCAATATACTGTAGAATGATTACATATTGCGCCAAATTGTTTTCATGTCAAGAAAATAAGATTGTATATCAATTGTATAAACATTTGTATGAATTGCACTGTGCTGGAATCTTATCAAATCCATGGCGAAATTTTTACAGAAAATTCTAGATATGAGTGGTGTATCTAATATATGGCAAGAACAACGTATTGATATTAATGTTAAGAGGTAACATTTGTCATTAAACAAACATTGCAAGATCAGTTCATACAAAAATGGTTCAGTGATATATATATATATATATATATATATGACTCTTCAAAAGGGCAATTGTACAGAATCTTTAAACAAACATTTTGTTTTGAAAGTAATATTAATATGCTATCTCCGAAATTCAGAAATACATTTTTAAAATTCCGTACAACAAATCATCGTTAACCAGTAGAGGTTGAGAGATAGCATCGAATACCACTTTGTGAAAGACTTTGTTCTGTATGTAATAGTAATCAAATTGCAGATGAATTTCACTGTCAGAAAATACTACTAAGGGAAATATCATTCACATAGACATAATGTTATTAAATTCAAAGACATAATGCCAACCCAAAATGATAAATTGCTAAAAAAAAAAAAAATTTTATTTCTTACGTACCTCTGATCAGTGTTGTTCCTTATGTACATTCATTGTTACTGTTCGTCATGTATCGTATATGGTTTGAGAGAATAAACTGAATTGGAAATTGGAAGGTTACCTGAGTGCAAATCAATACGAATGTGAAAAGATGCCTGTCCTTAAAAAGAGGTATTGACCTTGCTTCATATAAAATGAATACAAACACCATTACATGTTGCATGACAGGATATATATTGTTATATATATATAATACAATTACAGATCTATAACACACATAATTGATCGACAGTACTTTTCTATTCTTTTGACAAGCAAAGGAAATTCCCGCATGTAAATACTGTCAAATTCTACACCATGTACATATAATAATCTCCTGATATAAACATCAGGGCCGACCAGGAAAAAAAACTAGAAATAAAATGATGGAAATTTCCTATGAAAAACTCTAGAAATCCTGTGTCCTTTGCCAAGTGCCGCTGGACGTAGGGAGTTTCTGAACGGGCCTCACAAAATACCAAATATTATTGTAAACATCTTATGACTCGTGCAGGACGCGGCTAGAAGTTTTCCATCTGCCATGTCTCTTAAGGCACCTTGCATCCACATTCGAATTTGCCGCCACATTGGCTCCACCTGACAGGAGTGAATGCATTCCTAGTTAATCTCATCACGAACAAATAATTTCAAAAGAGCCAAAATATTGCATCTAGCAGCTGTGTAGCTAAGTTTCTTGTTTTTGTAAATATGCTTGCAGTTATCTTTAGAAGGAAAAAATTCGTCTGAATATGAAAAATGTATTATCTACGATATCGCCCAAAAGAGACAAATATTTCAAATACATGTTAGATGGACAAGCAGAAATTGTTCCTTTGCATACAAGTACCTCATTTCCCTTTCTGTACTGCTTTCTGCTTTGCTTTTACCAATGATTAATACTAAATAATCTTCATACAACTTAACATCATTAAATGTCAAAGAAACAAGCTTGTCACATCTCTAAAACCCTGCAAAACTAAATAAGATCAAAGTAAGATTCTAACAGTTAATAAGTCTGTGCTTTCGTTAGTGATAGGCTCCTTCTTGTGAAGGGGTCTACTCGCTTTTCTTCTTGCAGCCTCTAGTATCGAAATTATGTACGAGGTTTTGGTTGGGTCTGATAAAGCTACAGGATAATGTGCCCATTTGATTGCTACATCGCAGAACTTACGGTATGAACAGAAGAACCATTATTCAGAAAATGAGTTAAATACCATGCAACATGAAAAGGATTTGCCGACAGAGTACCGTGTCCTTGTAATTTTATAAACTTCTCCCATCTCGTGAAAGCGTTGAAATGTGCCTTGTTGGTATTGTCACTTTTATTGGAAAGTATCAGAATATCCAGCTATGGACATAAATCCTCTAGATAGCTGACAGGTTGAACTCATTGTCATGCGCCAGATTTCTTACTGTGTCTTGTAATCCCAATCCTGGAAAATTATATGCAATCTAAATTCAATACGTACAAAAACCATGTTAAAGAACACGCCCCGTTTCCCATACATTCCATTGTTTTCTTTACCTCTGCAAATGCAGTACACATTTTTTTAAATTGCATAATTTTGATATAGTTCTGGAAAGATCCTTCCATTTTTAACCAACATTGGCCAAAAGAGAGCGAATACCCACTCTGACACTACCAATGTGCATTTACATTTTTCTTCTTCGATTTTTCAATCCACCTACGGAATCAATGTCGGTAGTGGCACAAGCCAGTTTACATCCATTGCCAGACCTGTGCAAAAGCATCTCACCACTTGCACCTACACACCATGTCTTAGAATTAAATGACAAATATTAAGTATTGTAATTAGTTGCAAATCTATCATATATCTGAGGACCACAAAGTTGATCAAAATAATAAAACACGTTTTGTTTAATTGACGAATCGTCACAGCAACTAATTTTGCTGAGCTGATCAGGTTTTTTTATATTTTCATTGCGTGGTATCAATTTGCAAGTCTATTCTATGTTTTCCTTCACGCAGAATCCATGCACAGACATAGCAATATCCTGCAACAACTTAATGTTACTTCCTACACTCAATATATGCTTAACATTCTGGTTGTCTGAATAAACTCCAACTGCGTTATCGTCTATAATGTCTGTTGAACTCTTCTAAACTCTGTTAACAGTCTCCAGTTCTCTCCATGTAGAGCTTTGACTACATTCCAGATCATTCCATATTCTTAACACTTCATAATCTGTGTGTTCACCCTCTGAACACAAAGTCAAATGACTTCGATAACCCTATTCCGAGGCATCACATTAAAGCACTATTCTGTCAACATCTGAAACTGTCAACTGGCTTATCGGAGTCCCATTTTTATTAATTTCATCTATTCTGTCTAACCAAAACATAAGCTCAGATACAGCTTGTGAATTCAACCTAATGTACGAATTCCAACTGGAGCGTGACTGAATGCAAAAATACAGATATCTTGTCCTTAATCTCACAATTGTGTCAAACGCAATCTTTCCTGAAATTATCTGTCTTACAACAGATGGCACACTTCTAACATAAAAATAATACATAACCCGAATTATACCCTTTCGGAATATACTTGATACTGCATTTCAACATTTCAATTCTACCTTTGATAAAGTGATAGTGTTGTCCTTTGTATCTCATACCAACCTTACGTTTCCACTGGCTTCCACAGACATTTCTCATTCGTTACCAAGAAGCCTAATCTATTCAAATCAGCTTGAATCCAAGCACATGCAATCTTTGCATCCTCTACAGGGGCCTCCGTGGCCAAGTGGTTAGAGCATCGCGATCAAAATCACGAGCCCTCTTACCTCTAGTCGGCGCAGGTTCGATTCTTGCTCGCGCCGATATATGTGAGAAAGTTTGCCAGTTTACCTTCGGAAGGTCGGTGGTCTCTTTCCCGGGTACATTGTATCTGGGCTCTCTCCGACTACAAAAACTGGACGCCACCAGATGACTGAAAAATTGTTGAGTGTGGCGAAAAACAACAAACCAACAATCAATCGATCTTTGTATCCTCAAAAGTAGAACCTCCTATTCCGTCATCTAAATATATAACGATTCTGTAACCTTGTAACATCCAATACTTAACAACTTCCCTCATGACTTTAGAAAATATATAACCTGCAGTACTAAGTCAAAATGGAAGCACCTGAAAAACATAATACTTGTCATGCCATTTAAAACCTAAATTTCCAATTTAGACTACAAGTACTATTTTGCCAAATGTTTAAGGGTCCGAAGGGATATTTAAGACGTCGTTAAACCAATCAATCTCTGTTGCGTTTTGATTTATAAAATTATTCGTTTCCTAGTTTAAACAAGAGATTCAAATTTTATTTATTCTTAAAGAATGAATAAAAGTACTATCCGTGTTCTATTCATATTTTTTTAATATAATATAGTGATCAGGTTTGACTACCGCAGTGAAAGGAACAAACAAAACCAATAAATGTTTGGTGAAAATTGCCATTTATTAAATGACAATATGATAAAGGAGAGATCACAAATACATTATTACAATTAAGAATTCTATGCTACATCAATTTGTTAGGTGAGAGATCTCCCCTGACAGATTTAATAAGAAAATGTTTTCCAATTGTTGGATAAAATAACATTAATTACAAACTTTTCGATTTACCGACCTGTAACACTTGCCCTTCGGCACCAGGATTTATACGACTATATCATCACACAAGAAGAATATGCAAAAAAAAAAACATTTGTGTTTATGGCTCATTTAGCAACTACAGGCCTTCTACAGTGTTTAGTTTGCTATATTTTGTCTCCAATTTTTCTTCCTGATTCGAAATAGTGAAGCCATGTTTCGCCACCAGTAACAATGTTTGCAAATTGTCTTTGTTGAATTTGGGAAACATTTTGAGCAATTGCTTAGCGGTTTGTACTCGTACCCGTCTACCCGTTTTTGATCATCTGTCAATATATGCGGCATCCATCGGCAGAAATCTTTGGTACTTTCAAAATACGCTTCAAAATTAACTTCTCCCGCGACGGCGATATGCCAACAGCTTTGGCAATATCATCAATCGTGTACTTGACATCACTTTCAATTATTTCCCAGGATTTTTAGACATTTGCTTTGCTTGTTAGTCACAGGTCGACCAGATTTTGCTGCATCTTTGACGGGCTCAGAAATGTCTTTCTCCACCTACGAACTGTCTCATAAGATACCTTATCAGACCCATTAACTTTATCGTGTCACACCTGCTGTGACACGGGACCTCGGTTTATGCGGTCTCTTCCGATTGATTGATTATATATTGTTTAACGTCCCGCTCGAGAATCTTTCACTCATCCGAAGGACCCACCTATTTAATCGCCTCTTACGACAAGTAAGGGGTACTGAGGATCTATTCTAACCCGGATCCCCAAACTGTAATCGTTATGTACATAGTCAGTCTCTAATATACATGTATGTATACATCTTGTACCCACCCAAATGGTCTACAGAATACTAAACGTACCTCCATTACAGAAGACCTGTTATCCCGCAACTTGCGTAATGCATTGATTCCCTGAAAATTTGTACACTCTTTATTACACATGATTAATAATAAAAATTGAGATCAAAGGAAATTACTGTATCCTGTAACTTTTTCTTCAGATGAAACATTAATAATTTTGAAAATCATGTCTTTCTGATCATCAGCTATACAATGTTTTGAATATTTCCCTGAGACTAGCCCCGCGGGAGTATTATTCCCATTGGGACAGTTCTAATTAAAGTGCATGAACTGCCAAGCGTGAAGTGTTGCATTTCATACCCTCGTGTATATATAAAAATGAAATTTATTCTTATATATATATATGAAATCTACTTCCATATCTGTCGGAATCCCCAGCCGTTAAAATAAACACACTCTATATTTATTTTCATCGGCACATTTGCTGTGCATTCGTAAGAAAATTACAATTTCAAAGATATCAAAAGCAAAAACTGGAAATGTAAATATATTTACATAAATTGTGTATTTCTACTAGATTTCATACAAATCTTTTTTTCAATTATAGTAGATCGAGGAATCTCAAAGTTGAACATGTACTCTTCGTTACTCTTAAATTTTATATCTCTATTAAAAAATAATTTCCAATGATAAATCCTATAAAAACAACCATTAAAATCTTGATAATTTCCTTTGGTGTTAGTACAGATGTCCATGATGTATTGCGAGTTAATGCCAATTCTTGTAAAGGCAATATCACGTGCAAAATATCAGGTACAACTAACACTAGACTTCGAATTCTCTGTGAAGGTCTTTCTTTCATTAAAATCAGCTGTTTAAAGAACTGATCCACTCCTCCCAGCATAATGTGAGTAAGACTTATTGCTATGACTGTCATCATCTTCCAAGTGTCTATTTCCACTTCGGTGGAACACGTCTGGACGATACTCCATGTAGAAAAGAGTTCCGTAAGAGTAAAAAATAGTTGATGGATGAACTGCCCATAGTACCCGTCGTTTATATAGTTGAAGTATACCCATATAGAAAAGTAATTTGGGTACACATCGGCGATAAATAGAAAGAACATTCGCCATCTTAGCTTTCTCCTTTGGTGGAGGTCACACAGATATTTGATGGTTTCATAAGAAATAATCGCACTTCCAAGTACCAGGATCCAAATGGTGAACATCTGAGTTGTGGCATTGAAATACATATGTTTGTATCCGACTTGGCCTGGTTTCTCATAGGAACCTATAAAAATGGAGGTTGCCAGTCACTGACTTAATCATTACTTAGTATCCGAAAATTATATGCCAGTTTATTTTAAGTATAGAATTGATTCATCTGTATTTACTATAAACATTTTGTAGAACTCGTTCATACCTTTGTATATCGTATCGAAACAATCACACTTGCAACTATTTTTGTGCACTGGTGGTTTCCCTGGTACCCATAATGTTTTGTGGATTATCCCTATAGAAATGAAAGAAAGTGTTGACATATACCTCTTTAAATGCCAGAAACCAAGCGTTTAGCCCAAAATATTTACATAAAAAACACCGGTCGCAGTAGCTCAGTGGTTAGAGCGTTTGCTTTGAAACCGGGAGGTCGTGAGTTCGAGCCCCGCTCCTGCCATGGCTGCGTCAAACCTAAGACGCCAAATTAGGTAGTGATTGCTCCTTCGCCAAACGCTCGGCATTCAGAAGTGAGAATCACGGGTCTTTCGGATATGACCTTAAAAACGGAGGTCCCGTGTCACGGTGGGCATTTGCACGTTAAAGAACGCTCACTGCTACGGCTCTGAGAGCTAAGCATAGGTTTGAATTTGTGGTACCTACAGCTGGTGACGTCTCAATATGAGTGAAAATTCTCGACAGGACGTAAAATAAACAAACAATCAATCAAAAACAAAAAAAATATAAACACAAAAAATAAGATTATGTACAATTGAATTTGCATATATACATACATATATTGTGTGTTTTACATCCCGTCGAGAACTTTTCATTCACCCAGCTATAGGTGAAGTACCACAAATTTAGAACAACACTTCGGGACGTAGCAGTGAGAGTTCTTTAACGTGCCAGCACCTCCAGGGACACAGAACCTCCGTTTTTAAGTCATATCCGAAAGACCCGTGAATCTCACTTTCTAAATGCTGAGCGTTTGACGAAGGAGCAATTACTACTTATGTTAACGTCATGGGTTTGACGCGGCCATTGCTCGAACTCCCGGTTGCGAAGCGAATGCTCTACCACTGAGCCACTGCGACCTCTCTCTCTCTCTCTCTCTCTCTCTCTCTCTCTCTCTCTCTCTCTCTCACACACACACACACACACACACACACACACACACACACACAAACGTGTACGTGTGAAAGAAATGGGATTCAATTAAGTCTAAAATGAACAAGAAATTATTTAATGTAAATTGCTTTATTCCGCAATTACCTTACAGATTTGGTATATTGGCCATGACTAACAGTTCAAGGTATACATGCTGTTGAAATACAAACCAAGGGAGTAGGACGAATTGCGATATACTCATCTGGATTTCAATAGGACAAATAAAATTCAGCGACAACGATATAACCTTCTACAAACGATTCTAAACAATAAGCACAGTATATTGTGAATGGAGACGTCAAAAACATTCGTAATTATGTCTTTGAGAAAATCATGACATTTTGTTTTCGTTATTTTACGTCGCATTTGAGAATTTTACACTCGTGTTGATGCTTCACCAAATTTAGTTGAAGTGCTACGAATTTTTATATATCCATGGTGCTTTTGGCCGTTATCGTACGGTTCTGTCTCCAGTCGACGCCTGTTGCAACACGGGACCTTCGTTTGTAGGTCATATCCGTAAGACTCGTTGCCGCGTCCTTATAGAAGGAACATGCCAGATATCGAGAATTGACGCGGGGCTTATTTGGTTGCAAAACGAGTGGCATAAGAACGTTATGTTGCACGATATTGTGTATGAATTAAACAATAAAACATTTCATTGATAGCGAAATCTCGATAAATCACGATTATCCCTCTTTAGAGAGAGTACAAAAACCCCTTGCAACCGAGAAAAAATTCAAGGATTACATTATTCGTGTTTCACGTGAAAAAGAAAAGTGCTAAGATGTCCGATACTACTGCCAATATGGACCAAAACAAATGTACTCACGATTTGCATTGGATTTCAGGACACAGTTGTATCAACGGGTCATTACATTTAATGTGTCCCGTGAGGACCCGGGTAAGAATAGGTCCTCAGTAACCCCTTGCTTGTCGTAAGAGGCGACTAAATGGGGCGGTCCTTCGGATGAGACCGCAAACAACGAGGCCCCGTGTCACAGTAGGTGTGGCACGATAAAGATCCCTCCCTGCTCAAAGGCCCTTAGCGCCGAACATGAAGTCCTTCTCCTGCAATGGTGACATCTCCATTTAGTGAAAAATTAATGTAACATTAACCCTAATGTGTTATAAAATCTTTAATGTGACATTAGTTAATAGATTCATTAAATACCGTTGTATGAAAACTTTATTAATCTCGCATTAGTTATTGTGACATTAAATATCTAAACTCGCATTAAACCAGCATTAACGTTTAGTACATATCCCAAAATGCAACGTAATGTTTTCTTCCTGCATATGACATAGTCTGCTGCGTTCTTTGAACATGTTTACTATAATACAGTCTTTGAGGAAGTGCTTGTCGACCAATTGAAAAAAAAAAACCAAAAAAAACCCCAAGAAATCGATGGGAAATTTCGACAGTAGATAGATTAGTGGGGGTATAAACAACCTTGCCGAAATACGAGGTGGAGTCATTAAGTAGCCATAAAACAACAAGACAATATTAAAAAAATTAGAATCTGAATTCAAAAGAAAGTTTGATATTTTTTGTCGTAACACCTCCACCCACGCCATTTATGCATGGTCACGTCGTTTTCAAAATGAATTTTTCACACAAAGTGCCAAATATATTCAAAGTGTGAATTATTTTGATACATGCAAACTAGGAACGTTCACTTCTGAAGTCGTATAAATTAGGAATTTTTACTTCAATATAAATTTTTGACAGATTATGTTTCTAAAAATATGAGAACTTGTATCTCAGCAATTTCAATGCAAATATAACACGGAAACTTGTTCTTAACGCGATCCATCTAACTTTGTGTGCATGTATAATTATATAGTTTTGATTTGAATTGATGTATGCATTTAGTTGTACCATGCGTAACAAGTACATTTAGTCATTAACCAAAGTCGACTCTTCTGTGTTAGATCCGCCTCGTCTTGCGTATTTTGACACACCAAATGACATAATTCTACATAATTATAGAGTACACATAATGGGTTCCACCATTCTACAATTTTGCCGATTGACTCTTTATGGAAACGATATCGTCTCCGAATTTCCTCGTCAGTCACATTTCCAGCGAAAATCGCTCGCGTAAGACTCAGTCCAGGCGCGAATCCAGCTTTTTTCATCGCGGGGGGGGGGGGGGGGGGAGGAGGCAAAAGGCCGAGGATCTGGAACCTGGTTGCGGGGCGAAGCCTCTGGAAATTCCACGTTTTTTACTATGCGAAATCTGCACCCAAATTGCGGTACGGTAATTATTATATTATGATTTTGAATTTTGAAAGTTCCCAATGTGCGAATAAAGTCGATCGAGAGAGTTGATAAAGCAATATCAAATGCGATGCTAGAGTGAAAAATAACTATATTTTCTTTCAATTGGATCTTCATTAAAATTGTAGATTTTAATGTGACGATCTATGCATTAAATCAATGAGACAACGGAATTTAATGTCACATTAAATATTTTGAACTTGATATGGCGTTGACGTCACATTACATATTGATACAACCGGGTCTATCCCCCTTCTGTCTCACGCAGTAACGTTGATATGAGATTTCTTGACTGGATTATGAAATTTATAGTGTCAATTCGCACTTATTCAGCATGGCACGGAATTTGTCGTTAACATAAATCAAAATAATAAATTATGGTAATCTTTATTTTCTCGCCAAAAAGGGATAATCGCCATTTGGCATATGTGGGAAGTCTTCCCAACCTGTAAGATGACACGCTTCCGAAAGATTTCTCCCATCATTTACGATATCGGCATGTACGAAATGTAAATGAAGTAATGCAATAAAATTTATTTCTGTAATTTCTAGGAAATTTATACATTTCAGTGTGATCTGAAATAAATTATATGTACGATCCATCAAAATATAGAAAGTTACATGTTTAATACATGTTTAATTCATAATGCGGTTTAAATGCCAATAAAGTTCATTCGGCTCTGAATTTATCCCCGTCTGGTAAAACATGGGAGCTTACCTATCTGCACAACTGGGATACAAGCGATGATTGCCAAAGCCAAAAGAGTGGGAAATAGCTGCTCGAAAAATTTCATTTTCGGATATCCGTTATGTTATTCAATTAACACTCTGTCGTCTCCTAAATCTGCCCTAGGTGTCCCCTGCATGTAAACGTTCGCTGTTGTGAAAGAAGAGAATATTAAATGCAATAATGGAGAGGGTCTACGATTAACACTAGTGAATAAAAAGTAATACTGTGTATGTTTATACCTTTAAATTATGTAATAGTTTGAATAACCTGTTGAATTCATTATTTAGAATGAAAACGTGAAAAAATACGCACAATCTTATTACAGTAATCCTTTACATCAACGTAGGCCTACATACGGCCATTATTTATTGTTTCTTAATACTCAATATCCCCAGCTTGTAAAGAACGGAAAAGTAAAAACACATGCACATACTTCTCTCTCTCTCTCTCTCTCTCTCTCTCTCTCTCTCTCTCTCTCTCTCTCTCTCTCTCTCTCTGTGTGTGTGTGTGTGTGTGTGTGTGTGTGTGTGTGTGTACACACTATTTTTGAAAATGCATAATAAAAACAGTTCACGGAAACATGCTATCTAAATGCTCTAATTGTTTGAGGGCTAATATTCGGCCTAAAAGTCAATCTTGAAATACACACACACACAGATATATATATATATATATATACATATATATATATATATATATATATATATATGTTTGTGTGTATGCTAAAACAACACACTCAACACCCAAATTACTGATACAAGTTCAATTATATGAGGATATATAGCATTAAAAATGACCAACGACACGGACAATATGATATTGTCAAATTTTTGGGACGACCTGTATCTTCATTCGGATGATAGAATATTTACACAGAAATGAAATCTAAATATATGATATAAATAAATTTAAAAAAATGCAAACTAAAACTAAACTACAAAGGTTGTAACACTTGACAATTTTAATATGTAGACTTTTTTTCCTGAAGTCAATTCGGATTTTTGTCACCAATCCATTATTGTAATTTTGTAATATTTGCAAAATTTCATATATTCATAATATAGCGCAGACATCGTAAATCGTAAGCCTGTATTTACCTGTCAATGTGCAGAAACGGTAATATTTTCTATAAATCAAAAAGTAACATGCGCCAATTTTTGTCGCATTCTGGGAAAAATGACACATGCAGGTTTACCTACAAAATCTGAAGGATAGGGGAGGGGTACTTTTTGGCATATACAAGTTTCCCTTGAATATGTTGAAAATAAATCATCTAATCTTTACTCAACAAAAAGTAAATATTCTGACCTCTTCACACGCATGCTGTGCAGAAAATTAATAAAGATTTAATAATAACATTTGTTTCAAATAACCATTTTAAATTGTTGCATAAGTTACAGCATTTCAAAATAATATTTAGATGGGTTTTTTTTTTTTATTTCAAGATGCTTAAGTATGCTGGGTAGCTACACCTCGGCGCGGGTGAACTCCTTTTGTCCTCGAGGTAGGCTCCCAAAATTCATATCGTGTGGCCTTTAGTGGAGGATCTACGCAACACACAAACACTGGATCAAATATTGTTTTATCAGTATTTGATAACAATGTAACAAGAAGTTAGATATTATCCTTAAAATATTCTGTCCCTTTGGTAGATAGGGTATGAATAGATTAGCTTTAAGGTGGTGTGACCGTCAAAAGTGCTCCCCTCCCCCTTTTCCCCCTTAAAATTTGCATGTACTCTCATTCTATTTTTAGGAGGTAACAAGCTTAAGTCAAGGTCGATCGTTTAATTTAACCTGGCTGTCCGCCGATTTTCTGCGCTTTTCCTTTTGACATAATAAATCTTTCAATCATCTTCCACCGAATCATGAAAGATAACTTCATTGTACCGAGATTACCGATTTCTTTACTTTTATCCATGTGCTCTAAAAATTGCGTTCATGAGGGAATGTAATTTCTTTTAAAAATAGATGCTTTCTAACTAAAAGAAAAGCTCATTTTGTTAGCATTGTTTTATGAGTTGTTTTAAACAAAAATGAAAATCAGTCACATTATATAAGCAATGAAGGTATTCAAATAATAACTACACGTGTGCTTGTGTATCATTGATCTGGAAGGTATCTCTGAAGAAATTTATTCTCGGGCTTCTCTCCTGGTTAGCTCACTGTCGTGTACTATCTTCCTCACGCATGTATCTAACTATATTACTTGTAATTTATCTCTACACTGTACATTATGTCAGAATACTGTACACGTCGTGTTGGATTAAATTTTGTTATTTTCATGTTTGGGAAAAACAACGAAATTAAATTCAACACGAAATTTTAATTTTAAAAAAGTATTCATTGTTAAAGTCAGAAATATCTATGTGGCCGTTATTGTCACATAGATCGTTGGTACGGTAATTGTCACCATTGTGTTCATTGAGTAGATGTACCTGCACTTTGTTGTCTTAATATATAGTTAATCAACTCATTATATAAAAATAAATAGATAAAACTGCACAGGTGAAATAAAAAAGTTCAATGTAGTTAAGAATAATTTCTATCAAAACAGTACAATTCACTTTAGGTGTTAACAGGAACCGCTGATGGAGGCACCGCATCTAATATGCCGCGGAGACGGAAACCATCTGTGTCACATTTTTAAAATGCCATTTCTGAAAGAGACACCCGTAGATCCACCAGCAATATGTGAGGATCAGTAGAGGAAAAGTACCCTTTCTGGCGCGGTGTCCTCCCATAGAGTTACTAAATAGTATCTTCCCAGGGTGTGAGGATAGATACTAATGACGTCATTTAGATACTAATGACGTCATTTAATAAATTTGATTAATTAGCAAATTGATTAATGAGATTAATTAAATTTCAATCCAATTGATTAATGAGATTAATCAAAATTCAATCAAGTGTCAATTAATTTAATTAGTAATTATTGATTACATAACCCCAGATTATGATTCCGAAACAGTCGAACCTAACATAGCTCTATCTTTGGAGTAACCTCCAAGGATAAAGATCACCGTGGAGATCCGGGTTGTTAGGATAGATTTTCAGTACCTCTTGCTTGTCGCAAGAGGCGACTAAATGGGGCGGTCCTTCGGATGAGACCACAAAAACGAGGCCCTGTGTCACAGCAGGTGTGGCACGATAAAAATCCCTCCCTGCTTAAAGGCCACGAGCGCCGAGCATTGGCCTAAATTTTACAGCCCTTCACTGGCTAAAGTGACGTCTCCATCTAAATGAAAAATTCTCGAGAGGGACGTTAAACAATATATAATCAATCAATCAAAGGGGTAAGGCTATGATATCGTGAAGTCATTTTAATTTCAATTCAATTATTTTCAATTAGTGATAATCAAATAATTTATGAAATTAAGAGTCATTTGGAATCGGTATAATTATCCAATTATTAATATCTGTATTAAGTACGGTACATACAAGTATAATCGCGTAGGAATGTTTCTGTTTTGATGTAGACGCATTCAAGCGCAACACAGGTAAATTTCACGTCTGAACAGACCAGCATATAGACTGGTTTCAACCAGTAAAAAAATCAATAACACGACGCCATCTGCAATTTAAGTGACTTGTTTATCTGATTTGTTGCAGCTCTATATTTCAAAATACTTTGATTTACTCAATCTATGAAAATATGTGTTACTTACATGTATTGAACGAGTATTATTTATTTATGAAAGCGAAAACCGAGGGAAGTTTTCAATTTGATTAACCACCTAATCAAAACAAATTCTCATGTTTAAAATATATTAAAAATTATCAAACACGTATCTTCGTTTCAATATTATCCCACACATGCGATGTGACCAAGATTTTACAAGATTCCACATTGTTGAATTTGTAATTATTGAAGTGTAAGCGTAAGGATTAATTACATGAAAATGTCTAAAAACTCGGAAATTTGATTTGCATACCAGTCACAACACAAATTGTAGTGATCATTCACAAATTTAATATCCTCAATTGATTGAACATTAACCTATCGTAACACACACAATGTTACCGGAAATGTGACTTAGATACCTAGATGTTTTGAAGCGAGACGTATCTAAAGCCGAAAGTTGCACAAATTAGATATTATCTCAAATAAAAGATACGTCTGCGGTCAGTCTGACAAGTATAAAAAGCCCAATGATGATCAGACTCATCACTTAGTGGTGAAGCTGTTGACCAGGAAAGTCACTCTAACTTTTCTTCTTAAGAAAGTTTAAAGGAAAATTAAAATCATTTTGAAGGTTTTTTCAATAAATGGAAAGTTCAGATTTAGTTTTACAATAAATTGATTTATCAGTTTTAAAGATTGATTCTTAATCCTTTTATAAATACATTGAATATTAAATTGTATTTTTATTGATTTTAGAAACGAATTTCAAGAGGATTTGTGGTATCCATCAGGCACATTGCTAATTAGTACAAGTATTAAAATTATACATTAATGCAATTTCAAAAACATGAACGTTTAAAAATAATGGCTACATATATATATTGAATTGACATTTGAAATCTGAGACATGGCTGTATATGAACACGGTGTACCGATATAGGGGGGTGTTACTAGCTCATAACGGACTGGAGAGTGTTAACGTAACATGTCCCCGTCATTATCGGGAAGACCTTTCCGACTCGAGTTCATGCGAGTCTACTTCGGTGGGCGGAGTTCCATCCCTGATGACAGGTTGACTTTGATTGACCTTGCAATCGTTCTCTTGGAACTTTGGTTTTTTAATCAGATTTCATGCTTTCTATACCGTATCTTTTAATGTTGAAATATTTATGATGATTAGTTATATATAGAATTAATATTGGAGTATGAGACATTGCTGCATATGAACACGATGTACCGATATAGGACGGTGTTACTAGCTCACAACGAACAGGAGAGCGCTAACGTAACATGTTCCCGGTATTATCAGGAAGACCTGTTCATATGAGCGTAGTTCGGTGGGTGGAGAAAATGAAAGACGAAACAATGTAAGTTCCTATGACAGAATTTGTAGGATTGAGACCTAAAATGTACAGTCTTACTTACGCACCAAGTGATAAACGCACTACCAAAGGTGTCAGCAAATCAGTGATACAATCAAAATTGCGTCACTCATCGTACAAAAAATGCTGATTTCGAAGAGAATCCCACATGGAAGCTACGGTAACATTTAGATCGGATAAACATCAGATACACACCATTGCATTAAATAAGACAACTCTTTTCCCCTTTGATGGCAAACGATATATATTGAACGATGGAATTCACACATTAGCTCATGGACACTGGAGAATTTCCCATGATGCATTGGCTATAGATATATAAGGACTGGAGTATGTGATTATAGACATTTCATGTTCTGCAGTCAATAAGTCAACATCAATTATCATGAATCAATGTAAGATTTGTCTGAAACTTATGTATGGCCTCATGATCTGCAACGTCACTTGAAACCAAAACACAAATCTGATCAACGACAAGAAAATGTGGCATGTTCTAAACAGCAGCAGGACTATACTATGTCCCCTCTGCAGCAGTAAGACTTATACGACACTTCACAAAATCAACTGCAAGGGACGCATGTAATGCAGACAGGGATATAACACTTCCCAAAATCTTTACCACGGATCACATCTTCAGCAGCAGCAGCAGATCTTTCAGTTTAAGCATCCATTTACTGCCAACATATCGGGACTTACCTCATGTGGAAAAACATACTTTGTGAAATTACTGTTACAGAACTGCTTAACCAAAATCGCTCCCCCACCAGAGCGAATAATTTGGCTTTACGAACGGTGACAACCTTTGTATGACGTCATAAAAGACACGGTTTCTCCCCGTGTTGAATTCATTAAAGGGATAACAATGGATTTGGAAGAAGATTCATTTTTAAATCCTTAATCAAGAAATGTGCTAATTCTAAATGATATGATGTCAAGCGCCTCCAAGGATCCCCGTATTTATGAGTTGTTTTCAGCAGGGAGTCATCACAGAAACCTTTCCATCATCGCTATAAATCAGAACTTGTTCTACAATAAGGATCCAACGCAAAGACGAAATTGTCATTGTCTAGTTCTCTTTAAAAATCCGATAGACAAACAATAAGTGACGACATTGGCTCGGCAGATGTATCCAGATAATTACCAGCATTTGATGAGACATTTCAAAGAAGCAACGGTAAAACCTTTTGGGTATCTCTTGATAGATTTAAAACCAACAACACCTGAATCGATGCGCATGCGCGCTGACGTATTCACAGACATGTCTATAAAAGAAGACAAACCAGAGACAATAGAACATTTGCAAGATCTTCCGGAGAAGAAAGGACACATCAGAATAGCTCTAGTGAAGTTCAGAGCCTAATTTTGAAAACACTGATCCATCTTTAGGTGCTACGATGGCTTCTTGTGATGATTGTGGACTCGCTTTTGAGAGCACACATGAACTTCAACGACACATCAAGTGATGGTGCCCGGAGAATGAGAATCGTAAACTTCCTCTGGATGATTATGAGGAATCACTAGAAAAGAAGCCACGTGTCCTTCAGTCAGATGAATACGTGATGAACCGTGAAGATGATTCCCCTAACACATCAGCAGAAGACTACATCAAAAGAATAAGACAAATATCTATTTCTAAAATTGAGGATACATGGTCTTAAAAGGTTGAAAAATATCAAAACGTTGGATTATCCAAAAGGAAGCAGAGGAAAAGACAGATAAAAAATGAAAAGGATCAATTTCTGGACCTATATGGGAACGTGTGTGTGTGTGTGTGTGTGGCTTTATTATCCAGAGAAACGGGGTTACTTTGCTGCTTGAATATTGTTATGATATATACACCATTATTCGTCGAAGCGTGCCGGTATTCGATTCACACACAAATATTCAGTAATCTGATTGAGGTAGGGGTAATAAAATTGTCGTACTCAAGCCATTATAATGTTTTAAGCGTTATTATTGTATGTCCAATGACAATCAAATTCGTATAGAAACCGTACGTACTGGCAGAAACAAGGCTTGTGCCCTCGCCCTGTTCGATGTTCACAGTGCACACCAGGACAAAAATGTCCTCTACCTGTTACAATATAGCTATATTTAATATTCGATTAATATTTAATCTGAAGCTGAACGGAAGAACATCATCCACGGTCAACAGTAAGCTGAAATCAATTGCAGAAAACACATTCGTGGTGTGGTATGCGGCCCAAGTGTCGGAATACTTGCAGAAGGGCGTGGATACTAGTAGGGGAAAAGTAACCCTTCTGGCGCAGTGTACTCTCATAGAGTTACTAAGGAGTATCCTCTCAGGGTGTGAGGATACCTATGACGTCATTTAATGAGTTTGATTAATTAACAAGTTGATTAATGAGATTTATTAAACTTCAATCAAATTGATTAATGAGATTAATTAAAATTCAATCAAGTGTCAATTAATTTAATCAGTAATTATTGATTATATAATCCTAGATTATGATTCAGGGGATCCGTGTTGTTAGAATGGATTCTCAGCACCCCTAGCTTGTCGTAAGAGGCGACTAAATGGGGCGGTCCTTCGGATGTGACCGCAAAAACCGAGGCCCCGTGTCACAGCAGGTGCGGCACGATAAAGATCCCTCCCTGCTCAAAGGCCTTAAGCGCCAAGCATAGGTCTAAATTTTGCAGCCCTTCACCGGCAATGGAGACGTCTCCATATGAGTGAAAAATTCTCGAGCGGGACGTAAAACGATATATAATCAATCAAGCAAGCAAAGTAAGATAGCATATAAGCAACGTTGTATGCATAACATGTAATTTTTAAGTGATCAAAAACAACGAAAATTAATCCATATGATATTGCGTTCACTTTAAAAACAACGAATTTTTCCCCAATGAAATCAAATACGTCTACATATACCTATAATGTACGTATACATATGACCATTGTCATTGTCATTAAAACGTGCTAATCAGTTACCCTACATAAAACATAGTTCATTGTAGTGAAGCGTGTCACAGTTTACGCCATGAATCACTGATAGTTACAAAAGATTGTCGAAGTTATCGTCATTTATCAAAGATAATTATTTAACTTTCCTATACATTATTCCCCGTGGAGATCCGGGTTGTGAGAATAGATCCTCAGTACCCCTTGCTTGTCGTAAGAGGCGACTAAATGGGGCGGTCCTTCGGATGAGACCGCAAAAACCGAGGCCCCGTGCCACAGCAGGTGTGGCACAATAAAAATCCGTCCCTGCTCAATGGCCGTGAGCGCCGAGCGTAGACCTAAATTTCGCAGTCCTTCACCGGTAATGGTGACGTCTCCATATGAGTGAAAAATTCTCGAGCGGGACGTTAAACAATAAATAATCAATCAATCAATCAATCTTTACATTATTCCATAAATGAAAAGGTTTTAGTAACGACAGACCATACATGGTATCTGACGATCGAGGTCATTCAAATGACTCGTAAAATACTGTGGTGAACAGTCTGAGGTTCACCTTTGTATTGTTTTCATTGCGATTGATCAAGGTTATTTCAGTTGCATATAAACGTTTCTTACCTGTTACTGATTGCATGATTGTTCAAAGCGATTAAGTTCTTTTTAATTTAAAATCTCTAAGAGAACATCTTTAACAAGAATATTAAAAAAGACTATTGGGAAAAATATTTGTTCCTTTAGGAAAAGCGTTAAGAATATTTTTTTAACATTTAAACGCCCTGTGGTATTCATCATTTAACAACTTTATATTTAACTTATTATAGTTAGGTAGAAGAACAAATGTTGTAGAGTTGGGTCAGTAACACTGCTTAGTCTGTGGTGTATATACTTGTATTTGCTGTGAAATTGTACATTGTTTTGAGAGAGAAAATGTAAACGTGAACAAATAATTGTGCATTATTGTACTTTTAATAAGTAAAAATTAGTAATGCACACACATGGAATTATTTACAAAAATTAATTTTTGATGGATGCATACGGGTCTTCATTATTGGGGGAAAGGGGATTTAAAATATCAGTAAATTCAAGGCATGGAACATCACATCATTTACGAGAGTTGAATGATTCAAGAAATGGCACATTGATATGATTTGCAAGAGTGAACACTTCAAGGGATAAAACATTAGATCAAATGATTTCCAGGAGTTGAATAATTCAAGTGTCAACATATTTCAAGATTTGCAAGAGTTAATGCAATCTATAATTTGCAAAATTAAGAGACGGTGACAATTTTTAGTGCGATACTTTATGAATCAAAGAGATGATATATTTGGAACAGTATTTGTTTTGACTGCGTGTAGTTGACGTTTTGAAATTATCATGCGTGCAAACATATCACTGGGAATTTCAAAAATTCCATCAAGGAGCCATGGACCGGTCACGGTAGCTCAGTGGTTAGAGCGTTCGCTTCGTAACCGGGAGGTTGTGAGTTCGAGCCCCGCTCGTGCCATGGCCGCGTCAAACCTAAGACGAAAAATAGGTCCTTCGCCAAACGCTCTGCATATCGAAGTGAGAATCACGGGTCTTTCGGATATGACCTTAAAAACGGAGGTCCCGTGTCACGGTGGGCGTTGGCACGTTAAAGAACCCTCACTGCTACGGCACTGAGCGCTAAGCATAGGTCTACATTTGTGGTACTTCACCTACAGCTGGTGACGTCTCAATATGAGTGACAAATTATCGACGGGACGTTAAACAAACAAACAATCAATCAATCAAGGAGCCACGGTGAGTTGTCAAATTAAAAAGCAACCTGTTTTCCGAATCTTTATGGCGATAACGGGATCATTGTTTTCTTTTCGCTATGACCATTTAAGGTGGTATTTAAGTTTTTAACATAATGCCGTAAGAACGATGAATGAATGGTGTGGAAAAAAATTAATGTACTACGTAATTAAGTTGCTTTGTATACCGTGAATTTGAAACTCTATGTATTTGCTCATGGTGACAGTGAAGCAATTATTTACAGTTTGTGGGTTTTCAAACTTTTGATCTGCTTCATGTTGTTTTTCTATTTTCACTTTCAAGGCATTCTTCACTAGAAGCAACGGAATTAAACAATATAGATATACATTATATAACATTAGTATCGTTGTGACAGTTTGTTTCGCTAATTCACACGGGGAAAGGCATGATTTATATTTTCTACCTCAGTTGATAGTAACGCTACAAGATTTGTAACAAAAGTTAAGATTTAAGCTTAAGTTAATACATGCATGCGTTTCATGTAGACCTTGAATTACACATGAAATAAAAAATAACTTTGCGATAAATAGAGATAATAATCATAAAATTTCTCTCCTTTACGATGGGTTGTCGAGTCGATGAATGGCAGACTTAAGACATAGCATTACCTGGATAGGACAGTCCACAACACTCACACATTGGCGGCTATATCCGCATGGAGTATCAATTAACAAGTTCCGGTCGGATGTGCACGGGAAATGACGATTACGTGGTCACATGCTCATATCTACACGCCATGCATATATTTAGAGTTCGCTGGTACATCTTAGTCATCTATGTTTCAGTTTCCCAAATTACCAAGATGTTAATTCAAGAAAATGTACACATTTATTTAATTGTTCAATTTCATTAGAACCTTAATTAGACGCTACACGGTGTATATATATTTACCAAAAAAAAACAAAACAAAAAAACAAACAAACAAACAAACCTATGTTTTCATTGCCATACAATTAATTATAATCTCGAAACGCAACATCTCTATCGAAAGAGGTGCCATTTTAATAAGTAGTACCCTCTGCTTTTATTCTCATCAATCGTTGCCTTGACGTAATATCTTAAGAACTCTCTATAGTGCGAACACAAAATTACTAATCTATCCCAAAAAAAGGAAATGCATATTTGTGAGAATAATAGACAGAATAAAGACTAACGTTTGAAAAATCTCAAAGACCTTAAGTGTGTCTTGAATGTGAAGATCAGCATGAATTTGCTAATCATGAAATTCTTGAAAATCGTAAACAAATTAGGGGAAATAAAATTTTAAAAGTTTACCATTTAGATCCCTGTAAAAGTTCTTTTTGATTACTTGCGTCAGTCAACTTTCATATTGCTATATGTTTTGTCTCTTGTTCGTGTTGCGTAAACTTTTCACTTTTTCAACTTACTGAACCAATTTCAACCACACTTTCCACAAAACATCCTTGGGTGAAGGGGATTCAAGTTTGCTCAAATGAAGGACAGTGTCCCCTTAAAAGGGGAGACAATCAAGATAAGGAAAAAACAGAATGAAGTCATTTAAATATCTTCTCAACCACTGTGTCAGTAAAGCTTTCTGACATGGTGAAGATTCGCGTTTGTTCAAATTTTGGTCCCCAGGGTAGGGTGAGGTCACAATAGGGGATTAAAGTTTTACATGGGAATATATATATATATATATATATATATATATATATATATATATATATAGGGAAAATCTATATAAATCTTCTTCTCTATAACAGCAGGGTCATGATTACTCATATTAACAGGAAAGCATCCCCAGGATTGATTGATTGATTGATTATTTATTGCTTTCCACCACACTCAACAATTTTTCAGTTTTCTGGTGGCGTCAAGTTTTTGTTGGTGGAGGAGAGAACCCAGATACAATTTGCCTGGGAAGAGACCACCGACCTTCCGCAAGTAAACTGGCAAACTTGCTCATATAACGCCGCGGCCGAGATTCGAACACGCGCCGACAGAGGTGAGAGACTTTTGAGCCCGATGCCCTAAACACTCAGCCACGGAGGCCCCAGCATCCCCAGGAAGTGCAGATTGAAGTTTGTTAAAATTGTGGCCTCGGGGGGGGGGGGGGGTAGGGTGGGGCCAAATTAGGGCATCAACGTTTTAGACGAGGATAGGAAAAATCTAAAAACCCTCCTCAGTTGCTAGAAATATATCACAGTGGAATTAAAACGCAGAAAATGCATTAATTATATTATTCATTATTCTGACATTGGTTTTGATATTACCACGACATAAAATTAAGTTTATTTGTTTTACGAAGATTTTCTATAATTTCTTTCTTCTTTCATTTAATCTTTTTTTTTTTTAGTCCCTTTTTTTTTTTTTTTTTTTTGCGAGAGGCCAACATCTGTCCTCGACGTCCTGCTATCCGTTCTATTCTGGCCTGTTCGAATATCTCGATAGAAACTTGGAATTAAGTGTGAGCTTTTGCTCAAACTTTGACTGATCACTTTTCCAAAACTCAAACTTAAGTTTGAGGTTCTTTTTTGAGAAATCCAAGCCTGCTCTGGTATTACCGTGTTGCGAGGTCAGCGTGGTGTAACAGGCACAGTCGTTGCAATAACAGACTGGGCGGAAGTTCTGTTGACAGATGAGTCGAGATTTTATCTCGACAACAGTGTCAGTCGTGTTCGGCCTTGCAGTCGTGCCGAAGAGCGTTACATTGACGTTATTCAGCACCGCTAATTCGGCGGACGGAGCGCCATGGTCTGGGTGGAATTACAGCACATGGAAGAACCCATTTCGAGATAGTGGAGGATAATTTAACCGGTGTACGCTACCATGACGAGATTGTACGTCAGCACGTCATTTCATTCATTCACAAAAAGCACAACGTCATTCTGTAGCAGGACAACGCACCATACGCGTTGTTAGTGACTATTTACAGAGCAAAGTCGAATGTGCTACACTAGCCTGCGATGTCACCGGATTTATCAACTATAGTACGCGTTTGGGATGAAATGGAACGACACGCATTTTGAGAGCCACCCCCCCCCCCCCCCCCCCCCCCCCAACGCCGGACTCTTTGCGTCGTTCTTAAATGTCTATATGGTTGGGGACACTTTCCAGGCATTTCTGCTGAATCGTTCATTGCGTAAGGTGTGAAGAATGCATCGGTGCAAATGGCGGTCATACACGCTATTAAACATTGTTGAACCCCGTTCCTTTCAACGTTCATTCTTCGAAAAATAAAAACCTTTGTTCTTGATCCTAGCAGAGAGAGAGAGAGAGAGAGAATCGTACAGCTCGGGTATGATGATTTATATAGAACAGTGAAAGGTAAACATGTGAAACATTGGCTTTAAACGATCTTAACTGTCTTCCGAAATGATTGATTGTTTGTTTGTTTTACGTCCCGTCGAGAATTTTTCACTCATATTGAGACGTCACCAGCTGTAGGTGAAGTACCACAAATTTAGACCTATGCTTAGCGATCAGGGCCGTAGCAGTGAGGGTTCTTTAACGTGCCAAAGCCTACCGTGACACGGGACCTCCGTTTTTAAGGTCATATCCGAAAGACCCGTGATTCTCCCTTCTAAATGCCGAGCGTTTGGCGAAGGAGCAATCGCACGGTCTTCTGAGCAACTGAGTTAGAGTTCAAAATATCTTGAATACTTTTGAAAACAAAGACGCAGTTATTCTACTTACCTGTATTTGTGTCACAACTCATTTTCACTCTGACCACAAGTTATATTCTCCACTTCCTGAATAGTATTAGTATCAATCACAGATTGCATATAATTAAAGACTCTCCACTTTCAATCGAGTTATCATATCTGGTGAATTCTCTGGAAGTTCATCATATGACACGTCTGGAGGTGGATCCAGGGTCTGCAGAAGTAGAGCACCGATCCCTTCACAGAGTCCGGAAAAAAAATCATGTTTCTTTCAGTAGCAAGTATATGACCACAACACTCCCCGCCAAATATTGCAAAATGTCTCCATTTTCAAACATTTGCATGTATATTAAACTGTGTCCACATGCTTAATATCTCAGCAATAAAATAACAAGGAACTGCGACATTGTGGGCAGAAATATAGCTTAATACCGATAAGCAGTTTGACAAACAGAGAGTGAAATTGACTAGAACCGAGTTTACTATTAATCTGGACAGAGATAGCAAGTACCTGGGAAGTTGTAATGACAGCTGACTAAATCTACAATTTCAATCAAGTGTGTTTCTTGACTACAAGTACATACAAATGAGTCAATCTACTAATAGGACGAGTTCAGATATGAGTCGTTGTCTTCCCATCTTTGACCATGCGAACTTCTACTGCGAGAATATTGCCGTCGTCTTTAGATGGAAATACACGAGTAACCAAAGCTAAGGGAAAAAGAATACGGTAAGTTGCGAGATCTCGTACTTTATGTTCTCTTCCGCGTCGCTCAGCCGAACATAAAGTATTTCCATTCTTATAAAAATTGCTTCCATACACACAACCATATGCAACAAGTTCAATAAAAAATTCAGTAGTGATCGAAATATAACCAGTATGAATCCTCAGTGTCATGTTTTATACTCAGTGTCACATCAGATTCCCTGAACCTGTGTTGTATGATTATAAAAAGTAGTTTAGAAAATATTAAATAAAAAAACAAGCACATAAGGGTATGACACAGTCAGTCAGATTTATTTAAAGAAATCTACATATGTATATCAATTGTTCGCAAAGGACTGTCTGCATACCCCCAGGCTCTAATATTACATGCATCAGTTTGGATTTCATAAATACATCATTTTCCGTCTACAAAATATAAAACATCATTATAAACCAGTTATATATTTTATACATTGAACATGTTTTACAGCTGTACATCATTTCTGAAATCAAAGCTGTTCAGTCGTAGTGTAGTTCTGGCTAACTTCGTCGAATTGGTCAAAGAAAACTTAAAACCGGTTTTATATACCTTGGGTAATTTTATTACGCGAAACGATATAATGCCAAAAGAAAATTCAAATGTGTAAATTTTCGACAATAAAAACAAAATGAAGCTCATTTCTTTAAAGTTTATTCTATTCCAAAAATATATAATTGCTATTTAGTGTACTCAAGAGAAAGTTCGAGTTTTAAAAAACTACTGTAATATCCATAGGCATCAAAGACTTTAATATATCTAAAGGTATCGTACAATCACCCGTAGCTCAGTGGTGAAGTGCTCTGACAGCGAACACAGAGACCACGAGTTCAAATACCACCATCGATGCTAACGTTATATATATATATATATATATAATTTTAATTTTTAAGCGTAAAGAAATATATAGAATCATGGCTTCAAATTAACCTTTCTTGGTTCCATTTCCTGTGAACTTAAAGGTTACTCAAGTATTCTCCCTGCCATCTTTTCCAAAATATGTCAGACAACACACCGTTACATTTCCATACAACCTTGTACCAGTTATTTATATCATTATCCAAATCAGGATCCTGTCTTTTGGGTGAGGAACATGGCCGCGCTAATAATGACAGGATAGTCAAGATTAGTTGATATGGCAGTTATAGGTGTCGAGTTAATGATGGCTTATACTTCGTACATGATAAATGTGTGCAAGACCTCATAGGTCAGCTGACCTCTATGTTGGAGAAACATAGCGTCTAAAATCTTGCGACTATGCCAATGATCTTCTCTCAAGAGCCTTCCATACCCCAAGAAAACGGTTTTTCCATGTTCAAGAACGAAAATGTGCGGTACTCCAGAGAAAAGTCATAGGGCACAACACTAGGAATACTACAACATAAAATTAAACAACGCATTCACTTTTACGGCAGGATATGAACTTTTGAAAAACTCCCATTACATTCGTGAAATATATCAACGTATATCACCAGAACGTTCGTGACCTTTGAATTATCTATGGGCTTTGTTAAGATAAGGATATGAATTCTAAAACTCTATGTGGAAACGATTGAATCTTTATTTTTATTATAAGTGTACAATGAAATAGAAAGCAAGATTTGTATATAATATTAAATTAGTGTATCATAATCGCTTAAGGCTAACACCTTATCGAATGTACATGCAAGTATATCAAATTTGTCACACCCCGCGCAAATACACAAATTCTTTACAAAACAGTAACTGCAATCCATCATTAGATGTATCCCTGTTTGATACAAGTCATCGAACTATCTTTAGCCACGTGATTAAATAGTTTTTCGTGATTAATTGAATTATGAGACATGGAGATGAGTTTGAATTATTTCTCATTTCTTGATAGACCTTTTCCTGAGGTAGTCCAAAAGAAAATCTGAATAACCACCCCACCAAACTTGACTTAGTCAAAATGATTCAAGTTTACATTTATTTCGCTATATTTTTCGTGCTGTGTTGTGAATATTCCGTTTTGTCCTACCCACAAGGCGCACCGGTGCGTACCGAATCCTGTGTAAATTTACAACCTGTTCACATAGATCCATTGACAAATCAACAAGTCCGGAACCAGCAGGGACAAACCAGGCCATACCGGATTCTGGTCAGTCAACAGCAGTATCAACCCTGTACATCTACCCAGCAATGCGGTCTTCAACCTCTACAAGGTATTTTATCTTTTCCTTTTGCATTTTCAGGTCTGGTTCAGAACCCTCATCGAATATATACATGCTTAAGTGTTTGTTGCCCCCCCCCCCAACATTATTTTCAAGGTTCACCTAGATTACGATTTGTCTATTAAATTAGTTAGGCTACAATATGTCGTACGTTCGCTTGTTTCCGCTTAAAAAACTAAGTAAAATGAAGTTTGCAGTTTCTGCAAATTATTTAAAATTGGATATTTTGCAATTTATTTAAAATTGGATATTTTGAAAATAAAATTTATTTTATATTTGGTCTGTGTTGTACGAATAGAACTGTCCGCTTTCACTTGATAAAATTTTATTACTGGGAAAATGTATTCTTACTTAAGCTCGGCAGAAAATCAAATTAATTTCAGTCCTCCGTCACCTAACGTATTTCCTTCGTTTTGACAACAAATAATCTCTGTCCGTTTGTTGAGTGTATGCCGATTGCTTTGAATTAAATACCAGTCAAAACATATATCCACTTAATATTTTTTAATGTATTACACTCCGAAAGGCGAAAATTATATATATATATATATATATATATATATATATATATATATATATATTCGCCTTTTTGTTTGTTTGTTTGATGATATACTGTTTAACGTCCCTTTCGAGAATCTTTCACTCATATGGAGACATCACCATTGCCGGTGAAGGGCTGCAAATTTAGGCCTTCGAGCAGGGAAGGATCTTTATCGTGCCACACATGATGCGACAAGGGACCTCGGTTTATGCGGTCTCATCCGAATGACCGCCCCATTTAGTCGCCTCTTACGACAAGCAAGGGGTACTGAAGATCTATTCTAACCCGGATCCCCACGGGGTTTTTCTCCTTTCTATTCAGAGTGTAATACAATAATAAATATAATATAGTGTACATATGTTTCGATTTGTATTTATCAAAGTCATTAAATGTTACCATAACATCAAATTTGGAGAGTATTTAAAAGAATACTTTATTTATTCATTGTAATTAGATATTTACACATACATGTAACATCAAGGAGCACTTCTGAATCATTTTTACCGTGGACCCGGGAACACATATATTAAACCCTAGGGACATTCTCTGAGTAACAAAGTAATTGTATTTTGTAATGTTTTATCATGCCTCACAAAACCGATCACTTCTTCCGGATTGAGGACCATCGCAGTCAACAAGGTGTAGCGGTTTGAACGCGACGTTTCAGAAGTGGTCATTTTATAACTGGCAGAACAGTGACACCTCTAAATGGATTATTTGATAAATGAAAAAAAAATTGTGTGACAGTGATGGATATAAATTAATATTTCTTTCAGATACTGAAATGTTCTAACTTAAACTCCGATAATTCAGCGACATCGTGAATTCATTTTCTATATTTTTGGTTAATTTCTATTTATCTAAGTGATTTGTGTTGACACAAATTATCAAAATGGATACTGGACGTTTCCTTACACACTTTTTGACAGAATTTTTGCTATTGTTAGCGTTTTGTTTATCTGGATTCACATTTCCGCAAGGCTCTCCAATTACTCCTGACGCATGCGTACAACTTATCCCTCGTCACCCAAACCAAATGTTCCTAAATAATCCGTCAGTATTTACTTTAACACCATCCACTTCATACTACCGATTTTGTGAAGAACCCGGACTTTGTGGTAGAAACTATATCGGTGGTAAGTGAGCTATCAATTAGAAAAAAAAATTAACATGTCCACTGGTTAAGGTCCAAATGTTTGCATTTTTATAAGTTGCAAGAAGTTGAACAACCAGAATGATATGATGGATACTTTGATCCTGTATGACATTCTGTGATGTAATGTTTGCCTTCGGCTTTGCCCTCGGGCAGATGATACATACTTATGTAGTAAGATTCTTCGACTGACATTTTTAAGTTTCTTAACAAGTACAACACAGTCTGTAAATGTGCATTTTATTTTTAGGATATATCAAAACAGAACAAACGATAGGTGTATACATGTATATGTAAAAATTTTATGTCATGAAATACATTTTAGGGACTCGGTTTAACTGGAGAATTCGTCCCATGTCCTTTTTGCAATGTATATGTTGGTTAAAAAAATTAAAACGGCTGCACCCGTGGGGATCCGGGTTAGAATAGGTCCTTAATAGTCCTTGTTCATCGTAAGACTAAATGCGGCGCTCCTTCGGATGAAACCGCAAAAACTGTGACCCCGTGGCACGATAAACATCCCTTCCTGCTCAAGGGCCCTAAGCGCCGATCATAGGCCTAAATTTAACTGCCCTTCACCGGCAATAATGGTGATGTCTCCATATGAGTGAAAAATTCTTAAGCGGGACGTAAAATAATATACAATCAAAGTGTGTGTGTGTGTGTGTGTGCGCGCGCGCGTGCGCAAAATATTTTAAAAAGCTGCATTTGTCATTGATTGTTATAAAATTTCAAAATAAATATCTTAAATGTGTCAATATACCTCGACATTGGAAGTGTCGGAACGATAAACAAAAGAGTATTATGGGATGTTGGATGGAAAGCAATAGAAAGATTATTTGTGAATGTCAATGGCCCCGGATGTAGTTTCACAATTTAATCGACGCAAAGAGATTTTCTACCTATACTACAATGAATTTTTTCTAATTGAGGAGACCAAGACAGGGTATTCTAAGTGATGACTAATCATCCTTGATTTCAACAGTTTATCAATATCACAAATTCATCATATCTTGCATTAGTTATTGATGTAGTTCTATATTATATTTATAGTATCAATTCAAGGCCAAGGAGGGCTATTTCGAGGGTTTATCATCCAGGCTCGCACTCCGAACGGAGGGTCAAGGTCATGGGGACAATTTATTCCTCTGCAAACAGGCGACTCCAAGATAATCAACTGTCAGAATGGGTTAACCTTGACCCACACGGCCAATAACGACAAAAACATAGTCCGCTTTGCTTGGATTCCAGAACCGGGAATGCGAGAGCAAGTTCAGTTTGTGTAAGTGTTATATTTACATTGAAATCAATGAGTTTGTGTAAGTGTTATATTTACATTGAAATCAATGAGTTTGTGTAAGTATTATATTTACATTGAAATCAATGAGTTTGTGTAAGTATTATATTTACATTGAAATCAATGAGTTTGTGTAAGTATTATATTTACATTGAAATCAATGAGTTTGTGTAAGTATTATATTTACATTGAAATCAATGAGTTTGTGTAAGTATTATATTTACATTGAAATCAATGAGTTTGTGTAAGTATTATATTTACATTGAAATCAATGAGTTTGTGTACGTATTATATTTTCATTGAAATCAATGAGTTTAGAACGTAAATATATTGAATTTACAATTATAAGTTCAGTTCTTGTACTCAGTATTTTTACATTCGTAAGTTCAGATCGTGTGTAAATTGAATTTACATCAAAAGCTTCAAATCGGGCATATATTGAATTTACATTGGTCGTGTACTCCATATATATATATATATATATATATATATATATATATATATAGTTTACATTCTTAAGTTCAGTCAGATCGGGTATGAATTAAATATATATTGATAAGTTCAGATAGTGTATATATTAAATTTACATTTAAAATTGAACAAGCATTGACAAGTGCAGATGATGTGTATTGAATTTACAAGTACTTCAAAATATTCGTGACAACTGCGGCTTTCATGTATATTTAGTGTAGGTAAGTGATGTCAACATAGAAACATAAGACAAGGGTGTGTGAGAACATTATCAGTCAAGGGATGTCCAAGAAGATACGTTTGAAAAGATCCAGAAAGCGACTCCCTGATGATGATGATTATTATTATTATTATTATTATTATGGTCAAGCCATCGAACTGCAGTCATTTGTTCGGCGATTTAAATTATCACCCACGCACCCACCCACCCAAAAAAGAAAATGCACACTCACTTCACAATGTTTAGTTTCGATACTGAAACCAGACATTCGGGAACCACTAAATACCAAACCGTGGGGAGAGGGGTTACAAACAACTCTAAGAAGCAATTGAAAATGATCCTTCTTGAAAGATATGTCCACATCGACATCCCGGGTTCGTTAACTCATCCCCTCCATCACGGATAGGGGGTCCACGTTAACAAAACTGATACGCAGCAAGAGTAACGACCCTTGTATGATACGCTATGATTGTATTGTCAAATAATACCTCTCTGCAATGAAAGCTCTGTTTCTGTTTATAGGGCAACGGTTGTTCAGAACTTAAGGACGATATACCCTGGCGTCTATTCCTCGCAACTCCGCCCTGTTGGAGGTTAGTAAAATTTTATTTCCGTAGGAATTCTTCAAGGTTTTGTATAATTATATCGCTTTTCTGGGGCAGATTCCAGACATAAGACAAATCGGGAAGGAGTTACCTCCCATACGAAATCTGCCTGTTTCTTTTCAATCGCTTTATCACTAATATTGTTCTAGCTTATATAACAGGTGTATTCTATGCGTTTGTGTGGCATTATGGTAAGTTCCTTAAAAAGTAATTTTCATAATTAAAATCATTTTCTTGCATTTTCATATTCAGTGACTGCAATTCAAGGTGTGTATTCATCTGTGGTGTTCAGGGATCGGACATTTTGTCTGTAGTGTGTCTATCAGTCTGTCTACTATCCAACGCATTTATAATTATCTAACCCCAAACGTTTACATTGAGTTAACGCGCGTCTTAACGGTGTCATTGAGTGTTGACATTCTACTGTAGAAATTCATATTCTATTGCATGTTCTATTTGTATACATATAATATAATAACTATTATCGTTTCATCTTATCCCGTGGGAATCCGGGTTAGAATAGGTAAAAACCGAGGTCCCGAGTCCCAGTAGGTGTGGCACGATAAAGATCCTTCCCTGCTCAAAGGCCACAAGCGCCGAGAAGAGACCTAATTTTGCAGCCCTTCACCGGCAATGGTGTCTCCATATTATCGAGCGGGGCGCCTCATTTCCATACTCATACAACAATCCTAAAGTGGGCTAATATCCCCCAAAATATTCTATTTAAATATTTTAAATAATATTTTATCTTAACTCGGGTAAATAATAATTATTCAGATAGGTTTGAATTTTAAACTAAATGGCTTTTATTACTAGTATAATCCGGTCCCAATCCTCGCCACACGAGTGTAAGGGATCAGGTTATATACTTTTGTGGCATTTTACGACACTCAAGAACTTATTTTACTTACTTTTTAATTAGATATATAAATTTCTATTATAATTATTTGTGTTTATAATAAATGGAGATCGAGAGCATAACCGGTGATGAATATTATGAATAGGTACAAAATCAACAGGGTTCGAATTGACAGGCTACCTACATGTAACATTCGAAATCATATGACGCTGTGAATTTACGAGTAGTATGTACCTTTAATGATTATTTGAAAGTAAGTTTGGATATAAATAAAGTGGAAATATATATAAGGAATTTTAAGCACAAAATTTCTAAGACGGCAATGCAATAATAACAGCGATATAAGGCTTCAACTGTGCACACGAAAACGTGCGCTAAGTCGAATGTTTTTCAAAAGGGTGGATCTGTAGCTCTATGTTCCATTATTTTATCAGAGAGCTACAGTTCTGCAGCTAAAAAAATAGACATAATTCATTTTCAAAAGTCCGACTTTCATTTCCAATGACCAACGTTTACAAGATTTATGGCCCACAACAAAATTAATGTTAACGATTACGCAATTTTCTTTCTTTTTCATCAATGACTGTTATTGTCCATTATAGTACTCTAAGTGAGAATAGGTTCTTAGTACCTCTTGCTTGTCACTAAATGGGACGAGCCCCGTGGGGATCCGGGTTGTTAGAATAGATCCTCAGCACCCCTAGCTTGTCGTAAGAGGCGACTAAATGGGACGGTCCTTTGGATGAGACCACAAAAACCGAGGCCCCGTGTCACAGCAGGTCTAAATGGGACGATCCTTTGGATGAGACGGCAAAACAGGCGAGTCACGATAAAGATTTTTCCTTGCTCAAAGGCCGTAAGCGCCTAGCATAGGCCAAAATTTTGCAGGCCGTCACCGGCAATGGTAATGTCTCCAGTGGTGAAAGATTCTTAATGTAGGTCGTTAAACATTATACAGCCAACCCAAAGTGTTACTAAAATTCACTAACCAAGGTTTCATATCCCAGAGGCCTAAGAGGAAGGGCCCATATCAGGCAGAAAGATAGTCCCTCATTGTTTTATCTCAGCTACTCTCATGAATCCACTACTTTTATCTTCTCCATTGGCAGATTTCGGAACTATGCATGCTCAGCAAACTGCTTTTAATACCTGTAGACACTTCCAATTGATATGCGTAAAACACCTGGCCACGTGAACATACGTATCACTAAAAATCTGCCCTTGAACACTTGCAGAATAATATAATTTACCGCTACATTTTAGAGTTTTCATACATTTATTTCCTGCGTATTGATCCGCCAGCAATGGGATTGTCACAAATGGTACGTAATTTGACTTAGCACTCGCGGCAGGGAAACTTCGACAAGGGATGCTTACTTCTAGGCACCTGATCCCACCTCTGGTATGTCCAGGGGTCCGTGTTTGCCCATCTTTCTGATTTGTATTTTCGCTAGGAAATATGAGATTGAGTGCTGTTTGTTAAAATCTTGTGAATTTCAAATGATTTCAAATATTGCGTGAGTTTTGTTTTTAATTTCGTTTGTATGTATTTAATGTCAATTTATAATTTATTCATTTCAAGACTGCATGTAGGCAAGTAATTGTTTCTAGTTACTGTATTCTCATCAGGAGATAAAAGTGTTATACAAATGAGCGTGACTCAATTATCCGACAGTTACGAAACCCGGATTAAAATCTTCCAAAGGTGAAATGAGAGTAGCGGATTATAACCTATAAGCCTTAGTTAATGATGAAGCTGCTTGTCAGCTAGTGATGGCGCTGTGTGAGCGGGAACGCAAACACGCGTTTTGTGCGTCATCCCATTGGTCAATGAAATTGATGGGAAGTGGAAGGAGGTGTTTAAACGGACTAGTGACATCCTCTTCATAAACTGTATTTATCTATTATAGTAAGACTGGATAAATCAATATCATGTATTTTGTTCAATTTTCATGTGCTATGAGTGGTACCAATATTGCAATCATATTAATGGCATGCCTTGCATCACAGCCTGGATATCACGTGATTAATGCCTGATGGTTTTCAGTTCCAATAACAGCAGTTACTGTGGATACATTGATCCAGAACTCGCGAGCCGCAAACCACCACAGGTGTACCGTTAAAATTGTAGAATAGGTCAAACACCAAGTTTTCCACTTGAAGAATTTCTATTCGTAGTAATGATTATCTTGCTCCTGGAAAATCTAACGTTAATTGTGAATGGCAATTTTTTTGCAACATTTCCTACTCACTTCCCCACACTTAAGATTTTACGAGCATGTTGTATACCATATAAACCTTGTATTGTCAGATTGAGGCGTTAATTTTGGAAAATTACTCAAGTCTGCAATTTGGAAATAATATAATCATACAAAATAATCAATGCAGATGGTTCTGTATGAAACGAAATCTATAAGCGGATCCCAGTCCAAGGTCACATGGAGAATTACCAAGGTGACTGGGAAAACTCATAATTTACGCATTGTGGGCGTATTCCGATACCTTCATCCCAATAAGCGCGCACTGTGCAAGCTCGAGGACCCAGTCGACCCCATCTTACCCAAGTAGGCGCCACGAGAACGTTATGCATGTTATTTTTGTGATGTTTAAATTTAATGTGAGAAAGTTTGCTCTTCTACTTTCGGAAGGTTGGTGGTCTCTTCCCGGATACATTGTATCTGGGTTCTCTCCTCCGCCATTGAAAAGCTGGACGCCATTGAAAAAATTGCTGAGTGTGGCGGAAAACAACAAACAATCAATCAATCGATAAATTTTGAGTGAATCTAGCTCTAGATTATGTGCTTAAGTGCATGATATGCATTGTTTCGAAAATTAGAGAAAAACCACAAATTTGAAACTGAGACATATTTATTTTTTTACTGACAAACCAATCTACATTTCAGTACCACAATCCACGACAACTAAACTACCTTTGACTACTAACACGCAGGTGCAAACTATCAGTCCAGTAACATCTATCCCAACTACTAAATTTGTTTTCAAAACTACTACCACTACCTCTACTACTACATATTTACCCGTGACGTCAGCAACAAGATCAATGACATCATCTACTATGTTTACTACTACCAGTACCCAACCTTCAGAAACTGTAACTACGGAAGGTTTGTGTTAGTTGCCAAACAGACTTGGTCTTAACCATATGGATGTTTCCTAATCAATTCATTTATTATTTGTTGTTAATGTATATTTATTTTATATCAATACCTCCGCAAATTTTGGGGAGGGTGTGTAGAAATCGCCATGTCCGTCCGTCCAATTGTAACTCTATAATGAAAAGACATGAGATGCTCACAAAGGTTTCATTTTGGCAAGGTAATGCGTCATGATCCGGAACTGGGGTTATTTGGAAAAGGCCAAGTAAAGACATTAATAGCTCATATCTACCACAAATCTTGATGTCTTGGCCCTGTGCCAAGGTCAAGGATAAACTCGATGATTTTTTTCTCCGGGCCTTCACTTTGCAATAGAACAACATTGACGTGTACACCTGCGCCATACTTAAATGGCCGACTATAACCAAATGTTGTGTTACAACGTTAAGCAACGCCATACTGGTCAACGTCAATGTTTGAAATAAAGTTGTTATATCCAACATCACATTACATGTGATATGGGGGTATAAATCACATTCTATAGGCAGAGACTAGTGATGACCAGATTATTTATCAGGATCATGAATCAAGGCCTTTCGGTCAAGGTCATTGTAACTAATAAACAAAAACGAGATCTCTGTCTTGATCGTAACTTTAATTTGCTGTGAAAAGACAGTTGTAGTGGATACATGACACAAAGGTTGTTTAACCTGAACGAAGTCATTTGACTTTGTTTTGATTCATCTACAATTGAGTCCGTGGGGATACGGGTCAGAATAGGTCCTCAGTACCTCTTGTTTGACGTAAGAGGTGACTAAATGGAGCGATCCTTCGAATGAGACCTCAAAAACCGAGGTCCAATGTCACAACAGATGTGGCACGTTAAAGATCCCTCTCTGCGCAAAGGCCAGCCTAAATTTTGCAGCCCTTCACCGGCAATGGTGACGTCTCCATATGAGTGAAAGATTCTCGAGAGGGGCGTTAAACAATATACAATCAATCATCTACAATTGATCAAGGTCTCAAAAATTAGAACGTAGCTACAAATGGTAGAAAATTCTGTGATTTGAATACTCCTTAGTTTGGATGAACCCCGCGGGGTATTAGTTCCATTGAAGCAGTTGTAATGTTTTATTTGAAGACCGTCAAATATACATTTGTAAAGTTAACATTATATCATGTACTAGTTTATAGTGTACTAAAGTTCTTGTTTATTTTTTAATAGCTATTAACAACGCTCCATTGAAAACAGCTGGCGTTATCTCGCTTGTGACCTCCGTGATCGCTATTCTTCTGTAGAAGATTCATACTGTCAGACGGGGCATGCTTTCTGTGTACAGCATTGGATGTTACAAAAATGTCATTCTGAGGCCTTCTGAAGGTCTATGAAGAAAGTCATAGTCATTGCATATTGATATTTTGTTATTTTATGTTAAAAGTCATTGCTAGTAACTGTCATGAATCGCATAACCGGAATTTGTGTGTGACCTTCGTGAGATATCTGAGTATGAGGACAAAAGCAGTAGCCCGAGCACCACAGTCCTTGCTAAATGATTAAAAGAATGGCTATTTCCCAAATCCAGCATTTTGTCTTATGATGAAAACCTGTTCATTACTAAAACGGATTTTAAATAAATGTAATGTCATCAACTTGTGACCATTGTTTTTTAATTCAGCTTCTTAAACCAAAGGTAAAAAGTAACACCTAGAACGACAATAGAATTGTTTGATTTTTTTTATAGTTTTTTTTTTTTTTTTTTTTTTTGGTTTTTTTTTTGGGGGGGGGGGTGTTCTTGCGTATGAATACATCACCGCTTCAAAAGTATTTGAGTCAGTTGTATTCGGTACCTTCATCTGTCTTGACATCATAACGGAAACCAAAAAAAACGCATCAGAATATTTACAGAGAATTTATTTTGTAAACAGACAAGAATTCATTAATGAGTAAAACAGAAACATTCACCATACTGTTCAGTTGGTTTTTCTTAAAAATACCGTCAGCAACTGCATCTTTGGACGTATGGCGAATTCATACGATGTCTTTGATATTTACATTATTGCAATCTAATATAGTTTCACTTTATGATGATGGTAACATGTTGTTTCCGGGCAATAGCCATCACCGCCATGGCCGAGATTGGTTTCGAGCTCGAAACATTGTTCAAGTCAGGGCAGCGCTGCGAGTCTTTATTTAAATCCTTCAACAGAAATTTCTCGATTGAACGATAAGTCTCTTTCGGTTTGTGTTTAACGTATAATGTACCTGTACTTCGTCTAAATCTGTCGGTATATTGCTACAACCACGAGTCTTAACGATGAAGATACCGTTGTTCCCTTCCGAAAACCTGACGTAAAATTTAACATAATCTTGATCCCTTCGGGCGTTATAGGATTTTATCACGTGACCAACTTCATGTCATATCCCAATAACACTAAAATATGTATCTTATTTCTTTACCTACACTAAGATCATCGCTTTTAATTGTTGGTATTATAAAATACTTATTAAAGGTAATTCCGGCGATAGAAAGTTCACAGTTTCGTGAGACTCGAACCACAACCTATCTCCCTTACAACCTGTTCATAGGTCATTTACCGATATATCTGAAAAATGTAATCACAATAAAATATCAATTTCTGTTATACAGTCAAAAATGAAAGTGTTGGAATATATATTGTTTATACTGCTGCTAAATTATTATGTGCACTTTTATTGGTATAATTATTTTAGAATTACAGTATAAATATACAATTTTTACGTTGTCTATCACAATTGACAACCCAGATTCTAATGAATAATTGTCAGGAAATGGATATACACAGACTTAGTTTTCACGTGATACTCGGACTACAGGTATATCCCGAACAGAGGATATTTTTAACTTTGAGTGGGAGAAGTTTTCAAAGTTGCCAGAACTTATAACCAATCTCTTTGTATATTTATACAATAAAATATCTTCAAAAACATTCAGATGGGAGTCAATTTCATATATGATTTTCATATATGATTTATAACAAACAATTGTATGTCCTTCCCGTTTGAAATGAAGTTGAAATGTCAAAACACAACTAAATATATTTGAGCTTGATTTCCGCGATACTGCTGCGTTTTTCTCGAAAATACTTGTAAATATCATTTCATGTATTGACATTTTAGGGAATCCCTTATATCGTGTCTATTTACAACTCAACTAATTCTAAATGAATCTTAGCACATTTCAAGAAATGAACGAAATGAGTAACATTTTATTGTTTTCTTTAGAAATCGTTTGTCCGTGCAAAACCACTATAGACAACAAATCATATGTATATAGGTGCAGTAAAATGTTACGAAGATATCAAATTCATTGATGCAAACTAAACATCCGTCATAGAGGAATCTGCACCTAATCCTACTCTCAATGTTAGAAATCCACACAACACACAATACCCTAAGCTGAATGTTAGAAATCCATATCAATACGTAATACCCTACACTGAATGCTAGAAATCCATACCAACACATAATACTCTATACTGAATGTTAGAAATCCATATCAATACATAATACCCTATACTGAATGTTAGAAATCCACACCGACACGTAATACTCTATACTGAATGTTAGAAATCCATACCAACACATAATACTCTATACTGAATGTTAGAAATCCATATCAATACATAATACCCTATACTGAATGTTAGAAATCCACACCGACACATAATACCCTATACTGAATGTTAGAAATCCATACCAACACATAATACTCTATACTGAATGTTAGAAATCCATACCAATACATAATACCCTATACTGAATGTTAGAAATCCACACCGACACATAATACCCTATACTGAATGTGCACCGGTTGCAGTAGCTCAGTGGTTAGAGCGTTCGCTTCGTAACCGGGAGCTCGTGAGTTCGTGCCCCGCTCGTGGCATGGTCGCGTCAAACCTAAGACGTAAAAATAGGTAGGGATTGCTCCTTTGCCAAATGCTCGGCATTTAGAAGGGAGAATCACGGGTCTTTCGGATATGACCTTAAAAACGGAGGTCACGGTAGGCGTTGGCACGTCAAAGAACCCTCACTGCTACGGCCCTGAGCGCTAAGCATAGGTCTAAATTTGTGGTATTTCACCTACAGCTGGTGACATCCCAATATGAGTGAAAAATTCTCGACGGGACGTCAAACAAACAAACAAACATAAAACAATGTTGGTAAGCTGAGGTTTTCCCATAGCAAGAAAACCTCTATTTCCGAATGAAATAATTACATTTTCCCTTGAACTCTAGTTTTTAAAGCTCATGGATAAAAGTAAACAAATCAAAATCGGTCATTTTCTACCCCATTTTCAAATTAAAAATGGGTAAACCCTATATCAGATCTCAGTATGATGAAGTTTTCTTTCATTATACGGTAGGGGATAATTGCAAGAGTCGTTATATTCTAGAAAATTGATAAAATTGAAATTAAAATACAACGGCCGTATACAGAATAAAAACAACAACAACAAAAAAGTTCTTCCAACGTGTTTAGATGCAATTGATATTTCGCAATGTGTAGTGCGTAATGATTTTGTATGACCCAATAAAACACTTTTCACTTTTGTTTCTCAGTCCTCATGTTTTGATATCCAGAACCAATTTTGAGATGGTGAAAAGAGAAAGGATCGTGATAAACGGGAAATCGTGGAATTCACAACTTCCTTCAAGACAACTAAATCAACATTAAATAAATGTCAAATTTGCACAGCAGGTGCCCGTTTCATTCATCAAAAGAAATTCTCATGCAGATAGCGATCGGAGCAAGGTACCTGACGTAACGTGATATACTTCCCGTTGGAAACATCGTGATTACCGACTGTTTCATCAGTGAAATATGAGGCACGCGTGGTACGTTTTAAATTAAAATAAATTTTGTAGAAAATCGAGACATTTCCAAATTGGTTTCATTAGAAAGAAGAATGAAGACATTTTTTATTTCAAACGGTCAATATTCCTTAATTAATTAACAACAATTTTTAAATGGCTAATTATTTTAAATGAATGAGATCTTTGATTTTATGAAAATATTAACTTTTCGGTGCTATAAGGAATCTGCATCTGGTCAGTATGATATCCTAGCCCAGTCCATTAATGACACTTCACAGATTGAACTGAGTTGATACTCTTGGGTGATTAGCGTTCAGAATAATGGCTCCCAAATCTGTAAGGGGTTGTGCGTATTTCTCCGTCCTTTAAAGCAGGGGTAACGAATAAAGAAGACTAAATACTGGTTAAAACAAATAAATAAGACCAAAGTCTGACTGGAAAATATGACGTTTTAAACGTATACACAAATCAAACGGAAATTATCCATCTAACTAACCTTAAGCGAAAATGTTTCCTAAATTTGGGTTCTAAAGAAGATGTAGGCCAAAGAACAAAGGCTCCAAGTATAGTGATGTTGAATTACAGGTGCTCAAAATGCTCGGTAAAAATATCTAGTGACAAAATTAACGCTTATTATCCGGTGTAACTAAGAATATTGACCAGGGTTGATAATTGACCTGGGATCATTTTGCAACGTTGAATATTGAACCGAGGATGCTTTTTCTCCGTTGAAAACTGAGACCAAACGTCGTGAAATTTATACCGGACTCATACTTCAACATCTTGGTATTTTTTTCTAATATCTGATGGCCTCAACACGTTAAAACTGACCCTGTTGAATACTGAATTCAACTGCAGAGTTTTGAACTGTCTTTCAACTAAATGTTGTTCTTGGCGATTTATCGTTATCTACTTATTAAAGTTCAGTTTCAAAATTTTTGTTTTTTCCAGAATGATAAAAATTGGTCTGAGATCATTCCAATGTTGTTTATCAGTATACGATTAATCTTATTTTCATGTTTGAGGCCGCGGTTGTACATGACAATTTTACTTTAAGTTATAACATCACTTTTATCATACCACTCCACCCCAAAAAAACCATATAAACAAAACAACCCCCAAAAGAACAAAAGTGAACAAAACAAAGCACACGAAACAAAGCAACGAGAAAAAAAATTACAAAACAGAAACTTTTTTCGGGTTTTGGGTTTGGGGGTATTGAACACTTCTGAAGCACCAGCCGATTTCCTGCATATGCATAATTTTGGAGGGTATTGTTTCATTTACTATAGATTTTAAATTCTGAAAATCCCAAAAGGGAGGGCCCGCCAACCCACTCCCGTATGATCCTCTATTAAACAAAATCAAGAAATGTTACGGAGTTCGTTGTTTGACTGTTTGGTGAACTAGGCAGTGAAAGTCCTAGCGAGATCACTTTCAGCTGTTATAAAACAAAACGGTTTTCATGATGGATATAGTTATTAACAACAATGATAATATCCTCTAGTTATTATCTGTTTTAATGACTGCACAATTAGTTATACAACTGCTACACTGTGGTCCTGTCTTTCACATATATAGCATTGTACGTGACTGAGTAGGCATAAAATGTACACATGCATCATATCTCAAACATCTAACATTTCCCATATTCTAAAATTATTAATTTTAGGGGGAAAAGAACGGAGTGTTGTTAGCCTATAACAAACACGAACAAACGTATTTCTGAACTAAATAGTATATCGTGTAATTTAGACATTTTTAATTTTTGAATATAAATACCATACAAAACATTGCAATTACACGCGAAAAGATCACTATTAATAGAATACTTGCATATTTTTAAGGGTTATTCGGATAATTCGAGACCTTCATCTTTAAAATGGTCTATGTTTCGTACAGACTGTCCATTTGAAAATGATGATATTAATGTAAACACGTCAATCCAATGAATAAATATTAAATTTTAATTCAATGAATTATAGTTGTAAATATCAGTTCATTTATTATGTGTTTTTATGCTGTTGAATTTAGAAATTAATTATCTCGGGTCAAAATTTTTCGTTACACTGGCAACAGAATCAAGGCTTCCGCCATCAGAGCCGTGATATTCTACTACGTAAGGGACTGCTGTAAATCGTGCTAGTGGTATCACTTCGCGTTCTGGAGCCTGAAAAGAAAAATGTGAAATCTTCTCTATTAGGGAGAGATTTTTGTGTTCGTATGACCTTGAGGGGCATTTGTCATAAAATTGCCTGAATTCTTCTCAAGGACATAACATTGAATATGAAATAAAATTTCTAAACTCTACGCAGAATTTCGAAGTCGCTGAATTGGGTCAATATGCAAAAGAGATTTTGAACCGAAAAGTCATAAAGTATATGATGTACAGCGCTTTAGAGCGATTATTTTGATCGAATAGGGCGCTATATAAAATGATTATTATTATTATTATTATTATGTATGATTGTGGTAATTGATTTGATTTGAACACATGTTACAACAAAAGTATTAGGCACAAGTTCTTAAAACGTAGAGCGTCCTCTACTATGATAATAAGATATACAAAATAATGTTCAAGAAATGAAACACAATGGGATCAAAGGTCAAATTATGATGAGATTTATTGCATAAGCAAGTATAAAACAAACCATGTCAATAACTATGCATGTACAAAACATAATATAATTTATATGTTAGTACGTACAAAATATCATATTAACTCAAAAAAGACCAGCAGGCATGCTATCGAACGTTTCCTAAGAATAGTCCTAAGACATGACTTAAGATATGTCTTACGACGATTCTTAGGATGGTCCTAAGATATATCTTAAGATGGACATAGAAGCTCTCTTAGGACTATCTTATCTAGGACAGACTTAGGAGATTCTTAAGAGAATTCTTAAGAATTATTATCACATCACAGACCAATGAACGATAATACTATTGACTTAAAACGTATACTGTTTTAATTTCTTGTAAAATTGTATGGAGATATAAAAGGTAATATTATCAAATTTTATTTTAAAAAGTAAATTTCTTGAATAAGACCCCCCCACCCTACTATTTACTGTTATTTTAAATGAGATGAAATTGATTGACACAAATTTTAAGGGTTTTCGGAATAAAATATGTTTTCCCAATAAAAGTAACAATAAATCAAACAATCTTGTCATTTATTTCTCTGAGTAAAACAAAATGGTTCTTTAATCTTTAATATTATTTTTTTTCTAAACAAGAGGTCATGATTTGTCTTAAAATTGAAAATTTTAGAGGGGGGCGCCCCCTTTAAATCCACCACTGACTACTCTAAAAAAAAATATGCATACTTTTAACAATATACTCTCTATCCATTTTTTTTCAAATTTGTTACTTTGTTACTAGAAGACATACTGAGTATAGAAAACGAGCTATTTAATTCAACTTTACACAATCTATAAACATGAAACGTTTTAAATTGGAGATTATACCGCGAAAAAAATCTCGTGCCGCTTGGCTCTGTATTGTCATTCACTGGTAGACTACGATTGAATAGACATCGTCCAATTATGAGTCGCAAACGGAATCCTAATTTCTCAGAAATGGAGCTACAAATACTCTTAGACGAAGTGGAGAAGAACAAAGAGTTGATATTTAGTAGGCATTCAAACATTGTTACGAATAATTCCAAAAAACGGGTTTGGGAGGGAATTTGTGAGAAGGTAAACTCTGCATCAACGGGACACACAAGAACGGTAGAGGAACTGAGAAAAAAATGGTCAACATATGCAAGTGATACAAAGAAGAAGATATCGTCCAACCGGAGGGAGGCCGTGAAGACAGGGGGAGGATCGGCACCCCCCGAAATAACACCACTGCAAGACAAAATAGTGGGCATTATCGGCAGTGCGTCGGTCGAAGGCATTCCCGGTGGACTGGATACCTGTGGAGATGGATGCAGCACACCATCTAGTGCATCCAACTTCCAAGGTGAATGAAATGATATGGTTATTAGTGCTATATACATGTACACTAGACTAAGTATCTATATATGTATATGCATGTTACTAATACAACAAACTTGAAACAAAGCATTATTTCTGGACACAGTATACAATTTAGAAAATTAAGAATTTTAATTTTTCACATAAAACATTTTCTTTTTATGATATTTTTTTTAAAATAGAAAACCAGCCTTCAAGTGGTGTAATCGGAGAAATAAACCCATCTAAAAGAGTGCCCTCGAGGAAACGAGCAAGGGATGAAGATGACTGCTCAGAAAGATTAGTAAAAATTGAAAGCGAGCGACTCTTGAGAAGGAAAGACTGGATATCGAGAAACAAGACTGGAAATTGAAAAACAGAAACTTTCCATTTCACAACAACGTCATCAAATATATCTATCACAGTTAGGAATCCAATTCGTGCCCCAAGGAGTTGACCAGAGCACCCCCTCACCACTTGAATAAAATGTTTAAAACTTTGTATTCGCCTTCTTCAGAAATCAATTTTATCAAGTTTGATAGCACTGCAAATGTGAAGTTTACTACAAGTAATATAGTCAGTATTTGAGTATGGTAAAAAGTCGATGTTGAGACCACTGAAGGACGCTTGTTACAAAATAGGATGCGTTGATTTTTAAGCTTCTCGTGGTTGCAAATATTCACAAAATAAGAATATTTTCTAATGTTGAAACATTTTAACGTTTGCTTTATCAATTTAAAAGATGGTATTGACAAATCCAAAATTTTTGTACCAAAACAACTTATTCATTTTACTTCTAATTTTGTAGCAATAATCCTTGGTTAATACCCTCCTGAATGATAGTATACATTGTCCCAAGTCAAGTTCAAGCAATCATTTAATTTCTGAATATTCCATTTACTAATCTTAATCTGACATTTGCCCCATCAGCTATGCCAACATAGGGTTGAGCTTGTACGTGTCCATTATCACGGGGATCACATCCTTCAGGTAGTGGTATTCTGTCATTGATACACATGTTGTGCAACACCGATGTTGCAACAACTATTTTGCATACTTTTAGAGGACTGTATAAGAGTGTTCCACCACTGTTGTCCAGGCACCGGAAACGAGCTTTCAGTACCCCAAAAGCTCGCTCTATCACGTTCCGTGTACGGATGTGCGCTGCGTTGAATCTCTCCTCGGCCTGTGATGTGGGGTTCAACACTGGCGTTAAGAGCCATGGCCGCAGTGGATAACCACTGTCCCCCAATAACCACCCCTCAGTTATGGTTCCATTCACAGATAGCTGTTTCAGTTCTGAATTCGACCATATGAATGCATCATGGGTGCTTCCAGGCCACTTTGCCACTATATTGAGAAATTTTTAATTTGCATCACATACTCCATGAATATTCATGGAATGATAGTTTTTTCGATTTACATATATGTACTCATTGGTGGGTGGTGATTTTATTCTAACATGAGTGCAATCTATTGCTCCAACAATGTTTGGAAAATGGGAAATTTCATAAAAATCTTTTTTTACTTGGTTTAATTCTGTGGCATCGACTGGCATATTTATGTAATGTCTGGAAATTCCTACTATTCATTTGGTAACATCATGAATAGCATTGCCTGTGCTTTGTCTGGAAATATTGTGTATATCTGCAACGATCTCTTGAAAGCTGCCGCTGGGATAAAAACGTAGAGCTGCCATTATTTGGAGAGATACTGGAAGTGAACGTGACCTCATTGACCGTTGAAGGTCATTTTCAAATAAAGCCCAGAGATTATGGATCATTGGCCGCGTCAGTCGGTATTTACTCACGATGCTTTGGTCATCTAAATAATCTAAGGGATTGTTGTAGTCTCTTAAGATGCTTTCTCTCCGAATTCTCCTTCTCCCTTGCACACACAGATAGGCGGCAGCCATATTTAAGCATAAACAAAGTTAGGACATATCTTAAGATTATCTTAGGACAGGCCTAGTGATGTCTTAACTTTAAGAGAAATCTTAAGATATGTCTTAAGTTAGGACATATTCGATAGCCTCACTTAGGACTAAGATGCATCCTAAGTTTATCTTAAGATATGTCTTAGTCCTAAGATAGCTTCGATAGCATGCCTGCAGATCTCTTTATGAATAAAGGCACATTAGGAAATAAATACTCGTTTTCTTTGCTACTGATAGAATTATCTCCGCATAATAACATAAGTGTGTCAACTATATGTAAATTATCCATTCTAGAAATAGCATTAAATCATTTCTTGGAGCAGTGTATTTCGCACATGAGAAAAAGAAATGGTAGGCATCTTCTGTTTTACCGCAAGTGCACAAAGGACTGTCAATGATGTTGCATCTAAATACATCTATATTCAATACACAGATGTGTCTTAGTCTCGTGTGAATTACATTCCAATAGCGTTCATCGAAAGCGAAAAAGGATGGAGGAGGTGATTTTTTGAGATGTAAGCAGTTTTTAAATGAACTTAGTGACGTGGATTGTCTTATTTCTAGGGGCAAGGAATTCGATTCCCGTGTTGCTCTTGTTACAAAAGATGATTTAAAGATGCTTGATCTGCATTTAGGGATGCAATAATTATACGATTGTCTGGTAACGTAATTTGATTCATGTAAACGAATGTTTGGTGTAATTTCTTTCAGATACTCGGGTACCATATCGTGATGAGTTTTATACATAATTGTTCTTAATTTTGCCATTCTTCTAACGAAGAGTGGTTCCCACGCAGTTTCGAAATAAAGAGATTCCCTTTGTGCCATATTATCTCCAACAGCAGAATATCACCACATTACCATGGCCCACACTCAGTCTGGACCTTTCCCCCATCGAGCATGTCTAGGACACGCTTGGACAGCTGCTACGCCAACGTCAACGACCCTATGCCAATGTCCAAGAACTTGCTGCAGCATTGCAACAGGAATGGAATAACCTTCCCAAAAATGACCTAGGACATGTCATTAGGAGTATGCCATGCTGAATCCGAGCTTGTCTGACCAACTGAGGGGGTTTTACCCACTACTGACTATGTTTCACAATGGTGGTAAATTTTCCGTGTGACCCTGTGTTGGTGTCGACCCTTATTCTGGAGAACCTGTCCTTTTCTGGCTGTACACAGGGTTTCGAATAAATTGACAAATATTTCCTTAAAGTTTTTCTGTCATTTGTTTCCTTCCTGACCTCATGATCTGCATTTCATTGTCCTTATAAATCCAATGTCCCCTACTTTTTTTAATAGTATATCTTTTAAAAGTTTCCAATAAATTTTAGAACTATTGATACTTGCATCAGAAAGATTGACTTCTATATCATTATAATAGTTTGATGTCGCTACTTTTTCTATATTGTTAGCTTTGTTTCTTAGTTTTTTAAACTTATCGACATTGGAATTGCTTTTTGTTTTAAGCGCTTTATATCTCGCGCGATTTCTTAAACGGATTGTTTTTTGCAGTGCCGAGTCGAACCAGGATTTATCTTTAGGTCTAATGGTTATTGTTTTGGGGAAAATGCATTGTTTTTACATGATTTAAGAAAGTAGTAGAAAAATTGGTCTCCGCCTGATCTATACCTTTCGCGTCATTGATAAGTTTATTCCAGTCCATGCTGCGTATAAGTTTATTTAGTTTTTCAAAATCTGCATATTTGTATTACCAGATTTTACGTTCATATGAATTATTTTGGATTGAGCGTGATTTAAGGTAAATAGATGTGCCTTTGTGGTCACTAAGAGTGTGTTCAATGGCTACCGAGTTCAATACATCCTCGTGTATAACTTCGCTAACAAGAATTGGGTCTATGAGAGTTTCCGTGTTGTGCCTGATTCTTGTAGCGTCTTGGATAGTGTTTTTAAAAGAATATTTTAGGAGGACTTCATGAACAGAGTGTGTATTAGAGAGATTTGGAAAATTTACATTTAAATCGCCTAAAATTATTATTTTATCTGATGTTTCAACTGCCTTTTCAATGGACCATTCGAGGTTTTTTCCCCAAATTAATTTTCAGCGTTTGGAGGACGGTACACACAATATAAAAGAAGATTACAGGTAGGGTGGCCTATTTCTACCCATATGCATTCAGTGTTCCTAGGTTCTAAATCATGGCGTCTATCAATACGCAATGAATCAAATGCATATATCATTACACCCCCCTCCCCCCCGTGTGAATTTCTATCTTGCCGAAAAATTGATTTAAATCCATCTAAAGAAATGTCGTCATTCAAAACTTTAGCATCCGAGAGCGTCTCTGTGAAACATAAAATATCAAAATCTGATACAAAACTCAAAAACTTGTCCAACTTCTTTCTTATACCTCTTACGTTCAAGTGAAAAATATCCAGAGTAAACTGGGTAACGTGAAATGGTGAGTTTCAACATCTGATAAAATAAGGAGTATGTTCAAAATTTGAAACACATAATTTGTAGATAATACGTCTTTTACACTGTTGACATTAAACGTATGACTTTCATTAAGATGTGATTTTTAAGACACTCTGTTAGAAAATTAAAAAAAATATCATTAAGTGAACACACGCAAAATAGCAGCGATTTTGTTGTACAATCGCGGCTCGATATTGTTCATTTGTATTACCCATTATCAAATGAGAAAGACATTAGTTGTATTATACTAGAATCTGCCGCAACAAGACCTATAACGTATACACATACTAAACTAATATTTTAATATACCCTTTGATATTGGGTGAAAAAGAGAGAACTATATAAAAAACAAACAAACAACAAGAAACAACAGTGTTTGTACCTAGGCAAAGCAAAAAGCATGCTGGTACCTGTAGCCTCTAGGTTAATTGACGAAAACGCTATGTGCAAATATACACATACTGGTAGCAACATCATACTGTGGTAAAATGTGGATTACGTAAGTAATAAGACAGAGGACAAATATACCTGTATAATCCATGTGTGCACACAATAGTAACAACAGTAACCTGTATAATGCACGTATGCAATCAATAGTAATAGTAGTATACTATTATACTATACTAATAGTAATAACAGCATAGCATTATACTACACTAATAGTAATTACAGTATAGTATTATACTACACTAATAATAATAATAATAATAACTATACTAATAGTAATTACAGTATACTATTATACTACACTAATAATAATAATAATAATAATAACTATACTAATAGTAATTACAATATAGCATTATACTATACTAATAGTAATCAGTAGAGTATTATACAACACTAATAGTAATAACAGTATAGTATTATACTACACTAATGGTAATAACAGTATAGTATTATACTACACTAATAGTAATAACAGTATAGTATTATACTACACTAATAGTAATAACAGTATAGTATTATACTACACTAATAGTAATAACAGTATAGTATTATACTACACTAATAGTAATAACAGTATAGTATTATACAACACTAATAGTAATAACAGTATAGTATTATACTACACTAATAGTAATAACAGCATAGCATTATACTACACTAATAGTAATAACAGTATAGTATTATACTACACTAATAGTAATAACAGTATAGTATTATACTACACTAATAGTAATAACAGTATAGTATTATACAACACTAATAGTAATAACAGTATAGTATTATACAACACTAATAGTAATTACAGTATAGCGTTATTCTCTGTAACAATCACTAATGCCAATGTTGTACTCAAACACACCTTTTATATGCCCTGTTATTAAATCGAACACACCAAAATTGTCCCATCATTCTTTGAAACAAATCACCCGAGCGAAACTTTATCGGCGGGTATTCATTCCCGGGTGAGCTGCGTCAATGGAAAGACGATAGCTGTGTCGGAGTGATATATGCTAACACAAGTTCGATTTGAACTCATTTTAGCTGCTTTTATTTGACAAGGGCACGGATACACGACCGTGGTAAGTGGATATTTGCATTTATAGATAATTTGCAGCATTATTTTGCTTATTTCACATTTTATACATGGTCGTTCTTATAATTGAACTTGGCCAGTACTCACCGTTTACCTGTATGTGTGTTCAGGCGTGACGGTGGCGTGAGACTTTAAATCTCTTTATTGTTATTTCTATGTAGAGAGTTAGGGAGATAGTTTTCACTGTTTTTGTATTTTTCTTGTGACATTTAAACTTCGTTTTTCTATACCTGGGCGGAAGTGATTGACCGGAAGTGATGTATGGTCCGCCATTTCTGTAAATATTTGTTAGCATTTTTATGTACACTTGTTATGTTTTTAAATATACAACTTTATTATCATAATAAGAAGCAATAGTTAGTTGCCTATACTTATGATGGTTGTCATATTGTAGCGTCAAGTATTGCTGCTATTTTATCGGAAGAGGAATCATGGTGGAAATGAACTCAGAAACTTTGGTTCATACATAAGAGGAGGGTACTCAACTGTCCAAGTACTACACCAGAACAACAGGGATCGCAGCTAAGTGACGATCGTGTTCGGCTTGTAGAACTTGATGTTAGGAAAGCTACATGCTTAGAACTTAACAGACAATGAACAGTGGCAACTAACGAAAACTGTGTACATATTGAGATAGAATATTTGTTTTTTTTTCTTTTGTAAATATTAATTTGCATCATGTGTGTTAGTGGGGTGATAGAAGTGAGATAGGTGAAATTAATGTTTCTTTTTCATCTTTTCTTTCTTTTGTAAATAAATTGTTATTTAAAGTGGTGTTCTTGTCTGATTGGAGATAGCCTTGCTTGTCCCATGTTACATACTCCACTAATAATAATACCAGTATAGTATTATACAACACTAATAATAATAACAGCATAGCATTATACTACACTAATAATAATAACAGTATAGTATTATACTACACTAATGGTAATAACAGCATAGCATTATACTACACTAATAATAATACCAGTATAGTATTATACAACACTAATAGTAATAACAGCATAGCATTATACTACACTAATAATAATAACAGTATAGTATTATACTACACTAATAGTAATAACAGCATAGCATTATACTACACTAATAATAATACCAGTATAGCATTATACAACACTAATAGTAATAACAGCATAGCATTATACTACACTAATAATAATACCAGTATAGCATTATACAACACTAATAGTAATAACAGCATAGCATTATACTACACTAATAGTAATAACAGCATAGCATTATACTACACTAATAGTAATAACAGTATAGTATTATACTACACTAATGGTAATAACAGCATAGCATTATACTACACTAATAGTAATAACAGTATAGTATTATACTACACTAATAATAATACCAGTATAGTATTATACAACACTAATGGTAATAACAGCATAGCATTATACTACACTAATAGTAATAACAGTATAGTATTATACTACACTAATAGTAATAACAGCATAGCATTATACTACACTAATAGTAATTACAGTATAGTATTATACTACACTAATAATAATATAATATGGTAAATATGATAAATATATTATGATAATATGTAATATCATTATATATAATGATATTAATAATAAAAGTTAATTATAGTATAATAATAATAATAATGATTTGAAACTAATAACAGTACAACTAGCATGCTTTATCAATAAGCGATTATGATGACGAATTCGTACTGAAGTCGGATAAACAGATCAGTTAGTAATCAGGCCCTGACATTGAAGGAATGCTGCCATTGAAGGAGCGGATCAGATGGTTTGGTCCCCTCTCTTGGATTTTCACAAATATCCGCCCGTCGCTTGTACAGTAAGAGTGCACTTCACCTGCCCTTTTCGCTTTTGACAACTCCTGAATGATTCCCTGACGGCAATTTGTTAGGTCCTCTGTCATGAATATAGAACTACTTTTGAGTTTCCCTTTTTCTGTGTATACTTTGTTTTTGATTTTCCAGTTTTTGAATTTGCAAATAATCTGTAGATTTCCGCTTTTGTTAGGTTTCCCTGTTGAATGAGATCCGGAAATGTCGTCGTCCTTCATATCGATATTTAACTTGCTCTTACACAGATCCATTACAACTGCACCTGTGTCCACGTGACTGCCTTGATGTTACTGGTGATGGGAAGGCACTGGACAGTTGTCAAATCTCAGGAGTTTCTCCTGCCAGACTGTTCTAAATCATCTACCGATTCTTCTAATCCCCATATTTGTTTCTGGAGATCAGCCTTGCGCTCTACTACATCACTCAGCTGGTTGTTTTGGTGTTGGTGATCTCTTCTGTTTGTTTTTTGATAGTCTCTGTCATCTGATGGGATGCTGACTGGACAGTCTTTTCTATAGAAGGTGCTAAAGCAGTGGCTAAAACTGATACCAATTGTTCCATGAAGCTTTGATTGCACACAGATGAGTAAATCAGATCTGGTAGATTGTATGACCCTCGGATTGTATAAATGGTTGTTGAGTAATGGGGATAGCATTTGATGTTACAGTATCGTTGTTACAAGATGTTTGATCAGTCAAAGAGTTATTGTGTGTAGAGGTATGTTCACAACTACCCTCCATTTTGTTGAGTGTTACAATGTCACTAGATGTGTTCAGGAAGGGATGCAGACAGAAACCTCCATATTTTGGTTTGTTTTTCCAATGGGCCATTAAGTTTTCTCTTCACACGTTCACATTTCTAGTCTTGACTATCACTACCCTCGTTCGACATGAGCACTTTTCACACTCTAACACAATACTACACACGATATCTCTATTCAAACTGTTGATACAATGTTTTATACCTTATAATAACCAATGCATATTGCGCTGCGCTACCTACGGACTTTATTTATGTTGTGGTGTAAAAAAAAAAAAAATAAACACCCCTTTTGAATATAATGGTTTAATCTGTATAGGTCCAGTCAAAACATAACTTAGATTAGTTCATGTATGCTCTTAGGGGCCATACTTGTTCTAGTATTTCATTGGTTGTAGCAATTGTTCTAGCCAATAGGAAGTCCTGGCAGGAATTCCTGAGTTCATTTTATGAAATAATACAGGAAAAAGTAGTTTTGGTAAAGATTCCAAAGGTTGTCGAAATCAACTAAGCTTGTCCGCCAAAGTAAAACTTGTACTATTTGATTTGATAGAGGAACTACTAATTACATCCATAACTGTAAGTAGCTGATAGTATGTGGTTAAATTCAAATAATGCATTTAAATACGTAATTAAACTTTATTTATAAAAGTTTGTGTGCAAGTTATGAGAGAAAGATTTACTACAAAATAGAAAAGATTGATTGATTGATTATATATTGTTTAACGTCCCGCTCGAGAATTTTTCACTCATATGTAGACGTATGTGTGTAATGAGTTTTAAGTAATTTAAATGCGCAGAGTGATAAATGTATACAGAATTTAGTAATTTAGTAAATTATTTAAATAGGTTATCATAAGTGAGTTATAAGGCAATTTCACCTTTATTTTGGGAAGCTGTAACCCAGTTCCATAAACTGGTATGTGCTTATGTAACTGACTACAGTTATTTTACTTTCGTAATATAAATTACCTACATGTAATTTTTGGTTCAATGAATTATGTCCTTTGAAGATATAACGATGACCAATATTTGTATTGTTGCATATATGTGTATGTATTTGTCTTTATATGTATTGTATTTGTTCTTATGTGTTTTTATTATTGTTTTAGGGTTGTTCATTGTTCCCCTTTATTCAATGAATTTACGACATCAACCATCTTGTGGATTATTATTACTCTCAAGACCGGTCACATGATATTAATGAAGGCCAGGGGAAGTCAATGAAACGGTTGCGCAAGGCAGGAGGTGGGATGGGGGAGTATTGTGCAATATGCGTATTATGAATGTGGTGTGAAATGTTGATACTTGTTTTGGAATGTGGTAAATGTTAAAACCGCCGGTGTGTGCTATGTAGATAGGTGTATATACAAAGATTTACGATTCTCTAGCTGAATACGACAAAAAATACGTTGTTCATATGTATTTAGATGTAATTGAAAATTCGCATTGTGTACTGTATAATGATTTTTTATGACCTAATAAAACACTGTTTTGTATCTCAAACCACGTGTTTTGATATTCAGTACTGATTTTGAGATGATGAAACTGTATAGATGAAACTGTATATGATGAAAAGAGAAAGGACCGAGATAACGGGAAATCGTGAAATTCACAACTTCCTTCAAGGTATCACACTGGTAATTATTTTCACTATATATCACTATAGAAGTAAATAAAAAAAATCATTAAAAAATCGGTACGCAAAATTGACGCCAAATAAAGCAGTTGCAAATGTTTTATGCTACCTGTCTTATCTGCGGACACAAGAAAAACAACACCCTTAAAAGAAAAATTACCCGCAAACAAGACCATCCTCAAATCCACGTGTTTTTGGCATGTGTGTAAACAGCCTGAGTGCACTTCAGGAAGTAGCCTCAGCTACCAACATCAAATAGGTCCTTTGTAAACAATTGATGATTTCCACAATTACACAAAATTTCCTAGTTAGGGGTACGAAAATTAAAAGAAAAGAAATGAGACAAATCGCGTATGAAAAAGATTATTCTTTTAAATATATGTCCTAAAATTGAAGCTCAATTTGATTGGACAATTATCGATGTGATTCCTACATATGTTGCATTCCAAGGAAGACGGTACCAGGGGGGCAGTCCTGCTTTAAGGTCTCGTCACTATTTCTGTTACTATAAATTATATGACTACCCGAGGCACTGCAGATCACTGAAGCCCTGAGGTTCTACACAATGAGGAGTTTTCAAATAGTGATAGCTGATATCCATAGAAACGTACGACTAAATGCGTCCAGAGTAACAAAAGATGTGACAAACTGTGTGATAAATGCGACACGTGACACAATTAAATACCCAGATTTATTTCTTCATCTAGTGATGACTGTATGTTTTAAGTGTGCTGTTCATGCACATTGCTTGGATATCTTTTATATAAATACTTATATCAGCCAAATCTCCGAAATGAGTGTGGACACTGAGTAGATGATGGTATTTTGCCTGAAAAGAAAATTATAACTGCTAGATGTCGTCCACTTTCAAGTTCTGATTTTCATTCAGGTAAATTGCAAAAAATTGCCTACAATAAAAGTTGGATACTTTGATTGAGTAGCAAATACAACTAAAATCTACTCTACAAGCTTCCTGTCTTATCCTAGATAATAAACCTGTCATTAAATGCCTCCTTTGATTGTATTTCTGAAGACATTTCTTTGGTCTCGGGGATCAACAAATTTATATTCACGGTGATCAATACAGTACCCCAGCATTGCGTCACAAGAAAAATACTAACTTTCTGTTTGATTTGGTAATATATTACAAAAACAATGTCTATTAACTGATTATTGTCAAGCATTTCCGAAAATAAATACGAGTAACGATAGTGAGAGATTGTAAAGTTCACTCTCCGTGAAGTATGTATAATACAATCCGTGAATAGTGTGGTGGCCGTCCTTCACGTCACTGTAGTCAATCAATTTTGTAAGACTGACGTGTTTTCTTTGTTTGTTTTGCGTCCCGCGGAGAATTTTTCAATCATATTGAAATATCAGTTGTAGGTGAAGTACCACAAATTTAGACCTATGGTTAGCACTTACAGCCGTAGCTGTAAGGGTTCTTTATCGTGCCAACGCCTGCTGCGACAAGGGACCTCCATTCTAAGGGTCATTTCCGAAAGACCCGAGATACCCGAGGTTTTGGCGAAGGAGCAATCACTACTCATGTTTACGTGATAGTTTTGAACGTGGTCATGGCTCGAGCGGGGCTCGAACTCACGACCTCCAGGCTACGAAGTTCTATCACTGTGACAATATCACTACGTGGAACCCGTGTACTATATGAATTTATATGTTTGTTAATTATGTAAAAGTTAAAATAATCATCAGGAATTAAATGCAAAATAGAATAAAAGACTTCTGTATAACTCACAGAATGCCGCACTATGGCACGGGAACATGCACATTAGCTGTTAAAACACTAACCTATATGCTATCGCCCGAGGGCGCTAGCAATAACTAGATATAAGTAATATTTAAAAATATTAAAACTGGCGACTAGAACTTACCAAATAGTAGTATAGATACTCATCTTTAGATCGGGTTTGATGTTACTGTTGCCATTTCCTGATAGAAGGCAGACATTCTTTATCATTATAGTGCAAGATTGAATCGAAAGAGAAGAGGGACGCAAGTTTTCAATGAACGACCGAAAGATAGTAGTCAATATGATTTTATTAATCTTAGCCCAATGTTGGAGATGTCCGTGGGGATTCGAGTTGTAATAGGTTCTTGCCTGTCGTACATGGAAGAGGCGATTAAATGAGACGGTCCATCTGATGAGACCGCAAACCCGAAGCCCCGTGTCACAGTAGATGTGGCACGATAAAGATCCCTCCCTGCTCAAAGACCGTAAGTGAAGAGCATAGGCCTAAATTTGCTGAACTTTCCCTGCAATGATGACGTCTCCATACAAGTGAAACATTCCCGGGCGGGACGTTAAACACTATACAATCCACCAACTCAACATTGGAGAAATCAAATGTTATATTCAACCCGAGGAAGGTGAACATACGAGGTTCAGTCCATCAGAAAGCTTGAAATTATTCCATCATATGATAAAACCCTGTATACGTTAGTTGTAAGAAAAAAAGTACATGAAGATTTCATCGACACACAAGACGTACTCTCATGTTACCTCTATTTCGTAAAGTCCTGTAGGACTTTGAACACTTTCAATTTCGTGATTGTTCAACCTCCAGAAGTAACAGGTGTTCCCCTCTTTCAAGACGACCGTATTCTGAAAAGGGATATATGTACATTTGATGAAGTCGGTCCTGTTAATAATAATAAGAGTAAAATTAAGACACGTTTCTTATTAGATTATTTTTGAATGTATACCTGGGCTAGGTCCAGTTCAAACACATCCGCCGCCGCCACAGCCAAGAGAACTGTAAGCTGTGAAGAGAAGGTTGATTGTAGCTCTATAGAATACTACTACTGTCATTGGGGTATGTGTACATGCACGTCTCTTGTACAGTTCTTGGTGTTTTATTCATTTACTTGAATCGAAGGATTTCACCAGCTTTCAGTGCAACGAATGTTGACCAATATATGACGCTTACGGTTGTAAAACAATGAGAGGTCTATATCAGTGGCGGATCCATAACAATTTTTATTTAAAGGGGGGGGAGGGGTTGCGACCCATATTTGTACCTTCTTCGCCCAGAAGAAGGGAGGGGGTGAAGACCGCAAAATGACAAAGAGTGACATTTTATCTTAACGAAAAATCAACCAAAGGGGGAGGGCTGTGACCCAAGTTTGTGCCTTTGTCCACGCAAGAAAGGGGGGGGGGGGTGAAGGCAGCAAAATGGCAAAAAATTACCATTTGTTTTAATAAGAAATCAACAAAATGTGAAGGGGTTGCAATCTCTAGATCCGCCACTGCTTTATCATGGCTACGTTTACCGTGACACTGGGCCTTCGTTTTTAACGTCATAATACGGAAGACCTGTGACCCGGTGTAAAGAAGAATAATGACCCCCATAGAATAATGACCAGGGGTCACGTAGAAAAAATGAACCTTTTGCCTGTAGAAAAAGTGTCATTTCATTAAAAATCAGCTCATTTTACGTGAAGAAAAAGACCCCCATAGAATAATAATCCCTTGTAAATTTTATTAAGGATTTTTTTGTGGTAATGCCTAGGGCAGACTATTCAATATTGTGACATTAATGACAGTGAGTGAATTTTTCTTTTCTATTTAAATTAACTAAAGCATAAAAAAGACCAGAAAGGCAATTTTTAAAGAAAATTAGAATTTACTTGTTATAACATGATACTGACTCGTTGTACCAAAATAATTATATAACCATAACGAGTTATCTCGCTATTAGAGTGAATATATGTATAAATGAAAAAAATAGTCATATCGAGATAATAATCTCGTTATAAAGAAATTCTGGTTCTGTCGTTGGAAGGGGGCTCTAAAGGTCTAATAGTGAATATGCTTTGATATTAAAAATCTTATTCACTACTGGGCATAGAGCATGCTAACAGATTGCATAATTTAGATGAACAATGTAGCCTCTACCAAAATTGTGAAATTCTTGGCCCCTGTGCTGAGGGTTTACGGGGCTCTATGGGTAGTAGTTGACATGCATTAAGTTTTAATTGGTGGATTGTGAAATTTGTGGGCGGGCTTTATTTACCATGTAGGGAAAGTGAATTTAGACTTTAAAATGTAATTATGCTTCCGATCATAATTCCGAGTTAAGAGAAGAGTTTAACCATTGGAATTCCCATTGGCACGAATTGTGCTACTTTGTTAACTGACCTGTTTTTATATTCTTATGATGCAGAATTTATTAAAAAGCTTCTACATGAGAAGAAAAAATCTCTTGTTGTGGCCTTCAACTCGACATCTAGATATATCGCCGTTTTATCGATTAATAACTAAATGTTTATTCATATGTTGATTCGATATACCCCAATGAACTTGAAATAAAAGACACCACAGAGTCGTCCACATCTGCTTCGTACTTAAATATTATATTGATAATAGATATTTGAATGAAAATAGATGCTGACGGCAAATTGGAAACTCAACTTTATGACAAGGGGGATGATTTCAGCTTCTCCGTCGTCAACTTTCCTTATATATGTAGCAATATTCCATTTTCACCTGCATATGGTGCTTATATCTCTTAACTGATTCGATACGCAAGAGCTTGTTTTGATGTGATCAGTTTTTGACTCGAGGGATGCTACTGAAGTGGTTTTTTTTTCACTTTACACGGCATTTATTCAAAAGATAACAGTGAGGATTTTTACATGCCCTGAAAAACAAGTAGCTGTAACAAGGGTTTCAGCACGCTCATTTAAAGTCAGCATTTCGCAAATCCTATGGGCGTTACAGCGATCTGGTTTGCCAATACGATCTGTCATTGGGTTAAATGCTGTCTGACATGTCTCATACCAATTGTTAGGCCGTTCTTAGCGTACTGATTTTCACTAGGGGTTGCTCCGCTTGCCTGATCAAGATATAGGGTGTGACCAGTCGACAGGGAATGCTTACTCCTCCTTGGCAACTGATCTCACCTCTGGTATATCCAGGGATCCGTGTTTGCCCCGTTCTTTATTTTGTAATCCTTATGGGAGTTATGAGATTGTTCGTTCTCTTTACCTTGTCCCTTTTAAAACAGGTTAAAGTTTTTGGAGCAGGTCACATATTTAGTAACTACTAGTCCTAACCTATTCAGACTTGCATAGTTGATGTAGCTATGTATACTAGCAAAGAGCTAGCTTCTGATACGGAGCCTGAATAATATGTTCTGCTAGGACAGGTTAAACTTTTTTGGAGTTCAAAGCTGGACAAAGACTTGGAGCTGATTACATATTGAAGTAACTACTGGTCCTAACCCATTCAGACTTGCATGGTTAATGTAATTATGGATATGTAAAAAAGATCTAGTTTCAGATACGGTGTCTGATCTCGGTTATCAGGATGCTTAAAAAACACAAACAAACACAAACAAAAATCATGTGAGTTATTTTCAATGAGATATTTTCAAAGTTGCAAGAACTTGTATCCAACCCCTTTGTATATTTATAAAATAAAATATGTTCAAATCAAATCTAAAAAATCAAATCAATAACACTAGACAAGAAATTCTCACACCAGACTCGCATGGTTAATGTTGTTATAAATAAAAAGCATAGCCACGTGGGGATCCGGGTGGTTAGAATATATCCTCAGTACCCCTTGCTTGTCGTAAGAGGCGACTAAATGGGGTGGTCCTTCGCATGAGACCGCAAAAACCAAGGTCCCGTTTCACAGTAGGTGTGGCATGATAAAGATCCCTCCCTGCTCAAAGGCCAAAGAGCTGAGCATAGGCCTAAATTTTGCAGCCCTTCACCGGCAATGGTGACGTCCCCATATGAGTGAACAATTCTCGAGCGGGACGTTAAACAATATAAAATCAATCAATATATAGCATATAGCTACCTTCAGATATGGAGCCTGGTCTTGATTTTTATATCATATGATACTGCCTTTCCGCCACAAATTTACAAAGTAATGCAATTAAAACTGCAGATTTAGCACCCCAAATGGCTGAAAAGTTTGGCTAATACTTGACTTTCACCCCCTTTTTTCGAAAATCCTGGATCCGCCATTGATACCTTTATGATATGAAATTGCATCATATGATATGGAATAATTAAATGCTACTTTATAACACATATCTTGATCATTCGTATCAACCCCTTTTAAAAATCATATTACTCTGATAGGACAGGAGTCATTTTTCTAGGGGGGTAGTTTTGTTTTTGTTTTGTTTTTCCCCAAGTAGCTTGTAGAAAACTGACCCCCGAGTCTTTTTCACAAAATAATCCGATTTTTATACGACTTGTGGGGGGGGGGGGGGGGTGTTAATTTTTTGATGACGAAAAATGACCCCCGGTCTTTATTCTATGGAGGTCATCATTCTTCTTTACACCTGCAGCATTGCGAAGGAACATGTTATAAAGCGGCACCGGGATCCGATCCTGATTACAAAGCAAGCGCCCTTACTACAGCGATCAGTAGCAATCGTGAAGACTGTTATCTACCAAACACGTGATAACCTCAATGGTTTGGCCATGCGACTTTGTAGTTGTGTATTTGAGGTCATATGGCATAATGTGTGTTCTTATCTCCTTCACTTTGACTCGAGTACTTTATGAGACTCACCCAATGCATAATTTGTCTACATAGACACTTCCCAGAGTATCAGCCCTCCTATCCATCTTAATCATTGGGATAAGCACAAACTTAAAAGACGGGATATATCTACAGACACGGTACATGTAACCACATACTTAAAAAATTAAAGACGGGAAAAAGACAAAGTTTTATATCCAATTACGGGAAAGGTAGAAATCCAAATTAATACGCCAAACAAACAGATACAAGTAACAATTTTTAGCTTATCTAAACAATAGAATACGTACAAATTTATATACCCAATAATGATATATAAGTAACACTCTTATCTACCCAACAATAGAATACATACAAATTTATATACCCAATAATGATATATATGTAACACTCTTATCTACCCAACAATAGAATACATACAAATTTATATACCCAATAATGATCTTATATACCCAAAAATTTTATATACCCAATAATAATCTTATATATCCAGCAATAGAATAGGTACGTTCAAATTTATATACCCAATAACGAAATATAAGTACAAAGAAAATAAGGGCTATATATGCCTCCCCCTCCCTCATTTTGGAAAGTCATCATATACGAAATTGCTATCTGTTGTCCATTACAAAGTAACTCAGATCATTTATATCTAAAAATAAATATCTATTTTGATTTATGACATATTCCAATTCTCAGAATGGTACAGATTTATTGAAAATTCTGAATTTCTTTGTTTTTGGCCAAAATTAGACAAATCTGAGGCACATGCTGCTTTAGGAAATATATGGCATATACTTGCATACCTCTCAAACTTACATATTTTGTATACCTGTAAAAGATTCAACTTTAATATAAACGTTGTACACGGTGATCGCATATTTTTATGAGGTTTGCTTGAGGCATCATCGTGAAATAATTTGTTACTAGCTTTTCACCGTTTTAAGTCTATTTTGAAATTTTAAGTGAAAATGGGGTCACGTGGGACTCTAATGTTACCTTGTATTTTATATACTCAATGACGAGATCAGTACAACTTCTATAAGAGGATATGTACAAATATATTTATCCAATAACAGGATAAACACAAACTAAAATTAACCAATGACAGGGAAGATGAGAACATTATCATTAATTAGATCCATGTTTACTATAGCAATGTTTTTTATACTCACGCAAACTAGAAATTGCATAATTCTTCTATGATTCGTTGGATTGTGTGAGGACCCAAAGTAATTTTGCTCTTCTTATCAATATAATATAGCGATGTCAAAAGGTTATCAAGAGCATTATGTCATCTGATCTGCTCATGGTCTTGGTCTTGATCAGTATGTCGTGACAACGGCCTAGTGCATGATTTCAAGAACGAATTCACAAAATAACAATGTTAGAATTTCATAATACCAGAATATGGGAAGTTCCTTGAGTTCCAAAAGAGAGTTATGGAAATAATAATTCATATATAGATCCTACTTTAAATATCCGCTGTATTTCCCAGTCAGTATTTCTTTCCAATGAAAAGGCTAAGATAACGAACAATACTCAATCTCGTAATTCCTATAGAAAATACAAATCGAAGAGATGGGCAAAAACACACACACCAGAGGTGGGATCGATCAGGTTCCAGGATGAGTAAGCATCCCCTGTCGACCAGTCACACCTGCCGTGAGCCCTATATCTTAATCAGGTAAACGGAGTAATACGCAGTCATCAGAAGTGTAATACGACCGGCCTAACAATCGGTATGAAACACTTCAGATAGCATTTGACCCAATGAAAGGTTGCACTGGCAAAATAAATAGTTATAAATTAGAACATGAATAAGTACATGAATAAATCAAGATTAAAGATTATTGTTAATGCTACAGATATTGAATTGAAACAAAAAAGATATTTAGAATGAACGGGTTATCTGTTACCAAAATTGTCAATTTCCTGATCCCAGGGGTACGGGTTTTGGTACCAGAGTTGGGCCAAAATGGTCAATGATGTGTGAGTGTTAACAATTGAACATTTTTAACTTCTTGATAACTAGCATTCCAATTCTTTTCAGATTCCGTGTGAAGTATCTTTTGGACAAGGCGGACATAAATTGTAAATTTCAGAACTTCTGTACCCCGATGCCTTAGAGGCGGGGCAACAACTCCCAAATGTTGACCAATTTTCAAAAATCTTTCCTAAAACTGCACATATGTAAGAAAACATAAATCCATAGTCATGTACTTTTAGCAGGAAGGACTCCACCAACATTGTAAATTTTATTATCTCTAGGGTAGACGTTCTGACACCAGGGCAGAGCCAAACTTGGCATATAGCGTGTGTAAATCATTTAAGTAACATCTTTAATGCTAATAAAACTGAATAATAAATATAACCATGTCAGAAGTGAATTATTAAGAAGTCTCGTACATTTTACTCAATTATCTGTTATTGATTGTCACTTACTTCAATGGGGGGGGGGGGGGGGGGTGGGGCTCCGTGGCTGAATGGTTAGAGCATCGCGCTCAAAATCACAAGGTTTCTCACCTCTAGTCGGTGCGGGTTTGAAAAATTGTTGAGCGTGGCGGAAAACAACAAGCAATCAATCCATGGGGATACGAAGCTCAACCTGAATATATACGAGGGTTGTTCGATATGTAATGTGTATTGTACGATATCTCAAAGGCACTCGACTCAAAGAGTGAAATGAACATTACATCCCTTCAAAGTATTCTCCGCAGTTTCAAATACAAAATTTCAATCTCTGAATCCATTTCTGAAAAGTATCACGGTACGATGATTTAGGTAGACCTCTGGGGCACTGACAGAAGATTGAGTCAAGGGCTTGTTGGGACTTGTAACGACGACCAGATAAAAACTTTTTAACTTTTGGAAAAAGGAAAAAGTCGCATGGGGCTAGATCTGGAGAGTATGGTGCGTTTGGCAAGACGGTAACCTTCACCGACTTCAAAAATTGCTTCACAAGCTCAGATGTGTGTGATGGAACATTACCATGAATTAGATGAACGTGCCTAAATCCTGACACAGGGCGTCGTTTATGATAATATTTCTTGAGCTTTTTTAGTATAAAATCTCGATAATACCGACCTGTATCCCCTTTGCCCTTCGGCACCTGAATTTGTACGGCTATACCATCACATGAGAATATGCAATAAAAAAAAAACCTTCATTGTGCTTTGATTCTTTTTCGCAAATACAAGCCTTCTTCCGTGTTTAGTTAGCCATATTTTGTTTCCAATTTTTCTTACTAGTTCGATATGGTGAACCCATGTTTCGTCACCAGTAACTTGAATTTGGGGATCATTTTGATCAATTGCTTAGCGGTTTGTACTCGTACCCGTTTTTGGTCATCTGTCAATATATGGGGTATTCATCAGCAGAAATCTCTCGTACTTTCAATATAAGCTTCAAAATGAAATGCACCCGCGATAGCGATATGCCAACAGCTTTGGCAGTATCACGTATCCTGTACCTGCCATCACTTTCAATTATTTCCCTGACTTTTGAGACATTTGCCTTGCCTGTTACCGTCACAGGTCGGTCAGAGTTGGCTACATCTTTGACAGACTCCGTGCTAGTCAAAAATTTCTTTCTCCACCTACGAATTTTCTCATAAGATACCTTATCAGACCCATAACCTTTCCCCAATTCAGTAAAAATCTGCATTACCAAATGACCGAGTCTTGTGCGAACTTTCATATAAGATATTCTCAACCTGTTTCCCAACCATTTTTACAACAGTGGTCAACGACTGGCTCTATTGAAATGACTATAAGTTTAAAACTATGTGGAGCTGAAGGTGTTTGTACCATTGGGAAGGCATTGAATAGCGTTATTCAAATGTATCATCATCCACGAAATCGTGCAAACATGACCGCGCTGTGGTATATTACACATTGCATATCTAACAGCCCTCGTATAGCAATTTTTTTCCCTCTGTTCAAAAGTCCATCAGAGATTTCTGTTGTTACTATTTGATACCATGCCTTATTCCAATAATTACCTTTAATACATTAATACATTCATCTATTTATTTAGTGCAACTCAGAAATAGTGATGTCTATTTATCGTAGTAAGTAGATGTATTTAAGGTGAGAACCTCATAATAAGAACTTGTGTTCAAAACCTTTGTTTAATATGCACTTATACAATAAAATCATGCAAATAAAATCTGCAAAGTAGTTAAGTTGCAGAAATATGTCCATAGGACATCAATGCCCCGCACAATGTGACATTTGTAATGCAACTTTAAAAAAAAAAAAAAAAAATAGGGATTATGGTACCTTCATGATATTCTCCCCATTCACAATGGAAAATAGGTAGATTTTTTTTTCATTTTGTGGAAAAAAATTGAAATACTGAACATTTTATTTTATTTCGTCACCCGAGTCACTCAATTGACCTATTGCCTATTGATCTTCGTCTTCGTCGACCGTTAATAATTTTACATTTTTAACTTCTTGAAAACTACTAGGCCAATTGTTACCATTTTTTGCGTGAAGCATCTCTAGGATACGAGGAATATAAATTGTGAAATGTATTACCTTATACCCCCTGGGCTTTAGGGGCAGGGCCAAATATGCTAAAAAGGCTATAATTTCAAAAATCGTCTTCTCTACTCCCACACATGTGGGAGAAAATTTAAATTATGATGTTCAAAAAGCCCTGTATTAAAATTGTGAAATTTATGGCCCCTGGGTCAAGGGTCCAGGCCCTAGAGCGATGCCAATATGGTCATATAGTGAAAATGCATTAAATAGAAAATACTCTTCTCTGCGTCCATGTATATTTGAGAAAACTATATGCATGGTAATGATGTCCATGAAGCTCTCAACCTAAACTGTGAAAGCTGTGGCTCTCAAGCCAGGAGTTCAGGTCTTAGGGCGGAAAAAATATGGTCATATAATAACAATATGGTCATATAATAACAATATGGTCATATAATAACAATATGGTCATATAATAACAATATGGTCATGTAATAACAATATGGTCATATAATAACAATATGGTCATATAATAACAATATGGTCATATAATAACAATATGGTCATATAATAACAATATGGTCATATAATAACAATATGGTCATATAATAACAATATGGTCATATAATAACAATGGATTATTATTATTATTCTACATTTATATAGCGCTTTATCTACTTAAGAAAATTACCTTAAAGCGCTTTAAACAATAAAACAAAGAACAACAAATGCATAAAAAGGTATAACTTATACTAAACTGACGTTAAAAGATCGAAACTACATAAGTGTTGTATATTTTTTTTAAACCCAGCTGTTTACATAAGCACAGAATTACAGATTAAATGCTAGTTTAAAAAGATATGTTTAAGGTTTATTTTTAAAAACTGCTAGAGAACCTTCGAAACGGAGGTAGTTCTACAGAGTTGATTAAGATACATCAAACCGTTTTTCACCATATAGTTTAGTACGGACACGTGACTTTAGAAGGGATAACGAATCCGCAGAAGGAAGTGGTCACTCAGGACATGTACCTCAGAAAGCGATACTGGCTCGAATACTGCCACAGGAATACCATCAAACGAGGAGCCTCGTCGATAAGGGACGTGCTCGAAAAACAGACTATCTCTAATTTTCTGAACTTTTCCAATAAAGTAACCACCAAATTTGGATGCAAGGTCGATTTCTTATCATGCACAGGCACATCTGACACATTTTTATTTCCCATGAGATTGTTTGTAAGCTTGAATAGTCGTTTCGAGTCGCTGCTTAATTCCTGTATTTTGGTAGTGTAGTTCTGTGTTTTTTCAATGTAGCAAGAGTTTGGAAACCTGCATACACGTCTCCTTGATATTTCCTTGTGGACAGACATTTTTTGTTTTTCTCATCATCCTTTCAGCCCGATCTCTCTTACCAGAATGAAGATCGTCCGAAACCATGGTGTGAAACCATGGACGTGAATGATCTCCTTAGATTTTTGAGGTGCATAAATATGAATTCCGGAGATTGATTGATCTCGATGTTGGTAGGCGATATACGACACAAATACGAATAAAGTTGTTTTTATACCTACAGAACACTGTAAATGATTAAAATATGTGTATTTGGCATCTTTGTTGACAAGCCTCATGCTAATTTGTTTTGTATGGACTATCGCCCGACCCCCGCCCTTACGTTCCAGCCTTGGTTTGTGAATGACATCATATCTATCTGGTGTAAGTTCAGTCAAAACTAAAACGGTATTAAATCTCAGAAAATCTTCCATATATATTTGAGAAAAACTATGTGCATGATAATGATATCCATGAAACTTTCTACCTAAATTTTGAAATTCGTGGCTCTTGGGCCAGGAGGTCAAGCCTTGGGGCGGGGCCAATATGGCCATAATGAAAATCTTCTCTACTCCCATACACATTTGAGTAAATTTAATTGCATGATTATAATGTCCATGAAGCTCTCTACTTAAATTGTGAAACTCGTGATTCCTGGGTCAGGGGTTCAGACCCTAGGCTTGGGCCAATAAGGCCATATATTAAAAATTACATACATATTAAATCTTAGAAAATCTTCTTCTTTAATCATATATATATATATATATATATGTGTGTGTGTGTGTGTGTGTGTGTGTGTGTGTGTGTGTGTGTGTGTGTAAAAAACTAAATGTATGATTATGATGTCCATGAAGCTTTCTAACTAAATTATGAAATTTGTGGCCTTGGTCAGGGGTTCAGGCCTTTGTGCAGGGCTAATATGGCCACATAATGAAAACGTATAAAAAATAATTAGGGAATGTTAAAATGATATATATACTTCAAACTTCCATTTTTCCTTCTTACGTATTTTGAAAGATCATAAACATACACACAGAAGACTCCATATTGAGGCTTACATATTTAAATATGATACTCCCTGTATGGGCTGTGATACTCAGATGACCATTAAGGATCATGGGCCTCTTGTATAGAAAAAATTCAGATTAAGGATGACCATAGGGGGCGATTGAGGGGAAATAATCTCCTTCATGTGAAAATCTTTATAGATTTTCAATGGAAAGAAAGAAAGTAGCTGCACACTTTTTCAATCATCTTATCAATGAATAAGACGAGAAAATAATGAAGTGCTTTCTCAATAGAAAATCACTTTGTTGTGTTAGTACCAGGGTTTAAACCTATGTAGAAGCGACAAGGAAAAATGTGATAAAGCTACTATCACGTCTCTAGGAGGGAAGGCGGTGTTCTACCATGACTGTCTTTAAAAACAATTGTCTACACTTCATTTCTTTAAACCGTGGGGAATGGAGGGTGGGTGGGTGTACCAGTCTATTTACTATCAATGATCGTACTTCGCTAAATAGTTTTTATGCATAACTTTCAAGCTTGCATCTCATTGCTTTAAACATTTTTTATTGATCAAGTCAAAAGGATTGAGAACAAGTTCTAACATATTACAAATTCCTGTCCAAGTTCTAACAACTTACCAGTCATCTCATTCACTACCACTGTCACAAAATGTGTGATAAGAAATAATGGTCATAGTAAAAGGGGACAATACACCCCCACCCACCCCCGAAAAGGGGGGGGGGGGGCTGTTCTACATGTCTTTGTATATGCGATAGCTTAACCAATTCGGCTACTTTGACACTGAGCGGTGTAACGAAGAATTTTTACCTGGGTTGAAAATTGACCCGGGGGTCATCATTTCAACGTTGAACATTGAGACGAAAAGTGTAATGAATTTAGACCCTAGTCCGTCGACATTTGAGTCGCGTCGTGGAATTTTGATCATTAAAGAGGTTCTAATTTCAACAGTATAAAAACACATATTAATGAATGATATTTTACAAATATGATTGTTTTTACAGTTCTTCAATGTCAAATGGACAGCCTGCACAAAACATGAACCATTTTAAAGATGAAGTTCTCGAATTATCCGACGAACCCTTAAAATATGCAATTTATTTATAGTGATCGTTTCGCGTGTAGTCGCAATGTTTTGTTTGATATATTACGTCTGAATTAGAATATTAGTATACATGGTTACACGATACACTATTTAGTTCAGAAATGCGTTTGTTTATATTTGTGATAAACGAATAGTACTCCAGATTTTCCGCCCTGAAATTGTTAATTTTAGTACTGGTATTTGGGAAATATTACAGGTTTAAGGCATGGTGCATGCACATATCCATTCATTTACAATGTTATGTATGTTAAAGACAGGACCACAATGTAATATTTGTATAACTAATGATGCAATCCTGTATAAATATAAGGATACTGTTATTATTGTTGTTAGTAGCTATATCCATCTTGAAAACCGGTTTTTAGGTCAGCTGAGTGACCCATTGCACTTGTTTTGTATCCGTCGTCGTGCAACGTCCGTCGTCCGTTAACAATTGAATATTTTTAACTTCTTCTTGATAACTACCATTCCAATCCATTCTTAGTATGAAGCATCTTTGGGACAAGGCAGACAGCAATTGTAAATTTCATGACGCTCCCTAGGGGCCAAAACTGCCAAAAAGTGACCAATTTTCAAAAATGTTCTCTAGAACTGCACATTTGCAGGGTAGGACCGAACTTGGTATATAGTACATGTATTTATGGGCAAAACATTTAGAAAACATCTTCTTTAATGTTACTTAAGAAATAAGATACATTTTTGAGTGTTATTGGAATATAACATGAAGTTGATCACGTGACAAAATCCTATAACGCCCGAAGGGCGTTATAGTAGATTTAATCACGTACCAACTTCATGTCATATCCCAATAACACTTTTAAAAAAAATGATATATTATTTCTTTTATTTATATTTCTGTTTCGATTTGTGTTGTTCTCTTCAAGCTTCCAAACTCGTGTAGGCAGACGATCGTACAACACAAAATACAGTTCGTTAAAGTTTGATCGAATAAATAATTGGAAACAATATCTAGGAGAATATAAAATATAAATATTTATGTTAGAAGGATTAAAAAAGATGAAGCAAGTGTAAAATAAAGATAATTAAGAGCGTCAAGTTAACTCAATTGAAAACAAGAAGGGCGGAGTATAATTTAGATTTTTAAACGCAATTGCTGAACATAGATTTCGACAGAAATTCAGAGGATTTAAGAAAGATGATCAAGGATAATTGGATCCAGTTGATGTTAAGTTCCACGGCATGTTCATCGTAAGGACTCGTGGTTGTAGCAATATACCGACAGATTTAGACGAAGTACAGGTACGTTGTATTTATATATATATATATATATATATATATACTTCCAAGGTGTATAAGAGAAGATAAACACAAACTGAAAGAGACTTTTCGTTCAATCGAGAAATTTCTGTTGTAGGATTTAAATAAAGACTCGCTGCGGTGTCCTGACTTGAACAATGTTTCGAGCTCGAACCAGCTTCGGTCATGGCGGTGATGGCTATTGCCTGGAAACAACAGGTTACCATCATCATAAAGCGAATGTAATATTAGGTTGCCATAATGTAAATATCAAAGACATCGTATGAATTCGTCATACTTCCGAAGTTGCAGTTTAAGTTGCAGACGGTATTTTTAAAAGATAAAACAACTGAACGGTATGGTGAATGTTTCTGTTTTATTCATTAATGGGATTCTTGTCTGTTTACAAAATAAATTCTCTGTAAATATTCTGATGCGTTTTATTTATTTTGTTTCCGTTATGATGTCAAGACAGGTGGAGGTACCGAATACAATTGACTCAAATACTTTTGAAGTGGTGATTGTATTCAGACGCATTAAGAAAAAAAAAGTCTGATGACGTGACTGACTTCATGTTATGGAAAATTGAATGTCAGTTTTGTTAGTAGTGTTATATAAGGCAAAACACTGGGAAATGTAAATATTGATGGTTATTTAGAAGGAATGGATAGCCTTTTACCAAAATTGTAAATTTCGTGATCCTAGAGGTAAGTATATTGGTACGAGGGTGGGGTCAAAATGATCAGTGATTAAATGTGTCAACAATTGAACATTTTTAACTTCTTGATAATTACCATTTCATTTCCTCCAAAATTTTGTATGAACATATTTGGGACAAGGGGGAAGTAAATTGTAAATTACAGGGCACTTGTACGCATATTTAGAGAGACCATCAGCTGTGAACAAAACACTCCAGAATGACAGGGGCGTAGCTTGAGATAATATTCTAGTGAGGCAAATTTATTGCGGCAGGGGGTCCAGGGTCTGCCATGGACGGGGGTTCGGGGGGGGGGGGGGGGGGGGGGGGGGGCAAAGCCCCTGGACGAGAAATGAATTTGGGAGTTTTAGAATGAGAAAAAATTCATTGTCCGAAACGAAGTTTCGGTTATTTCACAATTCAGACCAGCATCTATTCACAGTATTCTTTTACAAATTTTTGAATTATAAGAAATTCAAAATTGAAAACACGATTGTCGTGTACTCAATTTTTGAATTCTTTATAATTCAAAAATTTGTATTCAGCAGTATTTAATAAAATAAAACTTCTAACAGATTTGAGATGAATGCATACTTTTATTCTAATCGTTGTTTTACTTCAAAATTTTAATGGACCGATTCGGCGTTTTTTGGAGTTTGCAAATTTCGTGAAAATATTGTCAATTGAGATCATTTGGTGCCTGTGAACAAAAAGTAAGGTAAGGCCAACCAGACGGTCCTCGGTCATTGTTGAACGTCCCCAATGTTTCAAGCGTCTCATTGCGGAGAAAGATCTCTCGCAAGGGACTGAACCAAGTGGCATGGTGAGTAAAATGCGGAATATAACATGCAAATTGGGATAAAAGTCGGAGTCCGCCAACATAATAGCATTGCTCAGAGAGCTCCTTTCAGCTTTCAGAACCATCATTAGACAAATTTCCACAGAACGCTTTCCAGCGTTCAAATTCTTGATTTATGTCATCTTTGTCCGGTAAATCAGTTTAGAACCTTTCACAATATCTTCAAATTCATGTCGGGTAAGTGTGTTAATGCGGCCTGGAAGGAGTTTGAAGGCAAGGAATGAAGGACGTGTTTCATCAGAAAATCTGTTGTGGAGTTCGCTCAAACAATGGTCAACAAATGGCAGGTAAGTATTAATCCTGTAGTATTCTTCCACAGTGTCTGTAAGGGCAGCATTTGCTCTGTGCCGCATCTGACCCGCTGTCCTTGGTTTCTGCAATTGGATGCCGATACTGTCAGCAATGGCTGTTGCCTTTGACCATATACATCTCTGATAAACCTCCTCACTTCGCTGATCATTTATCACTTGCTTGCAATTCTGTGCATCCACAAAGGCTTTGTACACATCACAATGTGAACTCTGCAGAGCCAAAGTTAAGGGCTTCATATAACTCAGTATGTGTTGAGCAACAACAATTGCAACAATAAATGTGCTCTTTTCCATCATATTTATAAATACAGTGGCTTTCGTACGAGCATCGGGTACAGTGCTTTCATTTCTCACATCTTCGAGCGAAGATAATATGGCTGCATACTTTCCAATTACAACTGAAAGAGTATCAAATCTAGCAGACCATCTGGTTTCGCAAGGCTTGGGTAGGATGTTCACAGAAAACGATTGTTCGATGTTTTTATTGCTTTCAGTTACCTCGTTTTCAATATTGCCAATTAAAAAATCAGCTTGTTTTGCGCCTGGCAAGTGTCGTTTCATAATCGAAACTCTCTTCGGACTAGCTCCTAGAAACCATGTCAGCTGATTGACATCATCAAAGAGGTTCCTGATCGTAGGAATGTTCGTGCATGAAGAAGATATAATTTAACTGAGTGCGTGTGCTCGACAGTGGTGGTACTCAGCAAGCGGTTGGACTTCTCGTATACGAGAAGTGACACCAGGTCTTGATCCAGACATAACACTTGCCCCATCATAGCCCTGTCCTCTAAGGTATCCTGTATCCAAGTTGCAGTCTTCAAGCGTTTGCAAAATTGCATTAGTTAGGGATTCTGCATCAACTGAATTAAGTGGAACATACCCAATAAAGTATCGTTTACATCATTGTCCTCATTCACATACCTGATGCAGATTGCCATTTGCTCAATGTTTGATACGTCTGCACATTCATCGGCCATAATACAAAATCATTTCGCATTCCTCGCATTGGACAATATTGAGCAGAGCACTTCCTCTCCAGCTAACTCAATTAGTTCGTTTTGTATGTCAGGGCTGAGGTATTTTGCGTTGTAAGTTGCATTTTCAAGGTGAGCTTTTAGAACAGGTTTTTCTTTGGCCAGCCAATACACAAAATAATCAAAACTTCCATCCTCTCTTTTTGTTATTGTGTCCCACCGGTGTCCTCTAAACGGAATATTTCGTTGACCAAGAGCAACGACTACTGTTATGATATCCGATAAAATTGCCCTATTCCTGATGACATTATCTTCATAACTTTTGGATATACTACTTTTAATGTTTTTTTCTTCCTCCGAATAAACTTTCATAAAGCTTACTGCCTTAACAAGAGCGTTTTGGAGAGTGTTTGATTCCTCGTGAATCAGCAAAGTACCTCGCTTGGAACCCATGGCATTTTTCCAATCCTTAAGACCAGTTACCAGCTTGTCGGATTGCACCCCGAATGCAATACAGGGGGCACAAAAAGCGGCATCTTCAGATGGCGAATACCTCAGCCAATTAAATTTTTCTTCCCAGTTCAAATTCTACCGTCTCCCATTGGTAATGGGAAAAGAATATTTCTTTTTTTCACTTGAGATAGGGCTCCATTTGTTTGAAAGTATTTGGTATTTTTCACTATCATCTAACACTTTTTTAACGAAATTCACAGGATCCAAAGAATCTTTTTGGGAGGTTTTCCTTTCTATATAATCATTATGCTCGGGTTTTGTTATAACTGCTTCTGGTGTTACATGTTCATCTTCTGGTGAGAAAATACTGGGGTAATAAATTACTAAGCTAAGAGAAATGGTGTTATTATTTTTATAAAATCTGAACAAAGTGTTGGACCTTAGGCCTAATTAACTGCTAAAATTTATTTTGAATTTGAGTATTTAAACATTAATAAAACAATTGAGGGATTTATATGTGTTTCTGTAAAGTACCTGATGCCGATTCTGGGCTGTCGTTCTTCCTTTTCTTTATAAACGATGTAAGCTTTGTTTGCTTTTTCTTTTGATCCATATTTCTATTTTCCCACATAAACAACTTTAAGATTTTATTGGATCAAAAGCCCGATCTTTTATAATTTTGATCCCGATCACATTGAAATCAAAGTATAGTAACAACATTTTTATTTATTAGATTTGTTTAATTCTTAAATTTACAAAAGAAAGATTTTCTTCTCTGTGGGCACTGGGAAGGGAAAATCCGATTGATGGTAAAAAAAATTCTAGTGAGGCAGTTGCCTCATTGCCACAATGGAAGCTACGCCCCTGAATGAGGCTTAAATGCAAACATGAGACTCCCCAACGAGGCTATGTATGGGCTATGATATTCAGGTGGTGAACAAGGACTGTGGGCCTCATGTTTGTTTGGGTTTTTTTGTTGGGTTTTTTTTTTGTTTGTTTTTTTTTTTTTTTTATAACAGCTGAAAGTTATCTCCCTAGGTCTTTCACTGTCTAGTTCACCAAACAAACTCCATGACACTTGCTTATTTTGTTACGTAGAGGATCATACGGGGCGGGGGTGGGGGTGGGACTCCCTTTTGGGATCTTCAGAGTTTAAAATCTTTAGTAAATGAAATAATGCCCTCCAAAGTAACCCAGATCACTTGTAAGTTTAAAAAAAAAAAAAAAAAAAAAAGAAAAAGACTATGCATATGCAGGAAATCGGTTGGTGCGTTTGTTTGTTTGTTTCATGTGTTTTGTTTTGTTCATTTTTGTTCTTTTGAAGGGGGGAGGGTATCAAAAAAATGATGGCATAAAAAAGATTGCCATGAACAACCTTGGCACCAAACATCAAAATAAGATAATCGTGTATTGATGAACAACATCGGGATGATCTCAGACCAGTTTTTATCATTCTGGAAAAATTAAACTTTTTGAAGCTGAAATTTTGATAAGATACAGATAAATCACGTAGAACAACTTCCATTTGAAAGACAGTTCAAAACTCTGTACACAGTTGGAGTCAATATTCAACAGCAACAGTCAGTTTGTAACGTGTTGAGGTCATCACAGATTGGGGGGAGGGGATGCCAAGCTGTTGAAAAATGAGTCCGGGTATAAATTTCACGACTTTTTGTCTCAATTTCATCAGAGAAAAAGCACCCTCGGTTCAACTTACCGAGGATGGTCAATGGAAGAAAAAGAAAGGAGTTTTATTTTAGAAGGGCCACTCTTGAAAAAATCCCGATCTTATTTCAGCAATATATTACCAATGCAATTTGTTACCCATTCGGGATTTAAAGTGACTACCAAACATTTTTAATATTTAGTTTCCATATCAAACTTCCTGTAAGAAAATGTAAACTTTTCTGAAATTAATATAGGTACTATTATCATTTCGATTTTTAAGATATCTTTTTACCAGGTTCTTGTCTAATATAATCTGGATTTAAAAAAATAGATTAAACCTTGTTTAGCTGCTGCTAATTGCGATTTATTTTTGTTTACAGATTCCAGTGCGGCGTGACGTCATAACATAAACACCAACAATGCAGGATATATAAGACGAAGTACTGAAATAAATTTGTGTGGACAGTTTGGTCAATATTTCACAGAAATGTCGCGAGATACTCAAGGATACTCTGAAAGCTATTCCCGTGAGACTGAGGAAATGTTTCGGGAATTGTTGAGTCCAATTGAGCCGTTGATCATGAAAATGCAGTCGTTGTTGGTTTGGGAGAGACCAAAGAAGAGCGCCGTGATGTTTCTGTTTGTACATGTGATATTTTGGTAAGAATTTTTCATATTTGTAGAAACAAAACACTACAGTGAACTCTTTTGAGGAATGACAGATGTTTAAAGTTAGGGTTAAAAAAAAGATCCCGGGGGGAGGGGGGGGGGGTGTTGACAAACAATTAATCACTTAACAAGTAATAGTGGGTTTGCCTATATAGCGTCATCACCAATCACTTCAAAGTATTTATTTTCCTTACTCAAAGTCCAATTCCAGTATAAAGTATCCAGTCATAAAGAGTTATTCTTGCTAACATTAAAACATTATGTTCAAATTGTTCAGTGGTGTAATTTCAAGTGAAACAGCATCAAGCATTGTCATGACATAGATTAGAAACACCGTATGAAGCAGACGACTTTCACTTTTCCATTGCATTTTGGTGGGAACAGAAAATGCAGGTAAGAGAATTTGTTACAGATGTTTAATTCAATTTTTCATGTACAACTTTGAAAACATCATCTTGTTGTGAAAGCAGATAAAAAGTATATTAGCTACAAAGTTGCAGTTCGTTAGGTTTCCAACATCAAATCAATGCTCAGGGGTAGATAAATGGCACTGTCTGACGCCCGGGGCAACCATATATTAGTGTCAGCCAGGTAAAATTACAAGAAGAACCTGTCTGTGGGCAAGTGAACTTTTAAAGTAAAATAAAAATGTATATTTACGTCAAATGTAACTGCGTTGACAATGTCTAGCGCTGATAAACCTAAAGTATGTCAGCATTCTTCCGGTGATTCAAAAGAAACACATAGACCCTGCTAGTCAGAAATGAAATGGTCAGAAAAACGCTTAAATGTTCATCAAAGTTAAAATTGATTGGAAAGTGTGGAATCTACCTAGACGCAATGTCAAGGTGAACGCGCAATGTCGTTAATAAATTGAAACATGGACAAGTTTGTGGCATTTACTTGAAGTATATAAAAAAAAAACCAGAATATAGCCATAACAACTATCACTGTCTGCATCTACAAAGCATGCAAAGTATGGCAAAATGAAGAGAATCTAAGGATATCTCAAATTGTGGCAAGGAATTTGGTTGATGCTTTGGTATGATGATCTAACAGACATAAAATTGAATAAATTGATTTAATAAAATGCAACAAGATAAACATTTTCAGATAGTTTTACTCATATATTCTTAAGGTGGGGAAAGTAAATTTTGTGGTAGGGAAGTGAATTTGGCACTTCTACCTGTCCTTGGGCAGGTGCTTTAAAAATCTATTTGTCTACCCCTGCTGCTACTAATAGTGGTGAAATTTTGATTGAAAGGGATCTTGTCAAAATTTATTTTTCAATGTGATTTCAAAAGGCACAGATTAAAATGAATAGAATGTTAAAAAAAGACTGATTTCTTTAATAGTTATATAAATATATATTTTTTTAGTTTTTATATGAGGACAAGTCAATTAATATCCAAACTATTCCATTTCCTATTGACCAAGATGGTCACAATTTTCATGCCTTATTTCAATACATGTTTTATACCAGTGTAATAATATCTTATTAATGAACAATTCTATATGCATGCAATTTTGTATCGAGGTATAAAACATGTATTGAAACAAGGCATGAAAATCGTGAACATTGCAGTCAATTGGAATTGGGATAGGCTGGTTACTTATTGACTCACCCTTACATTCATAATCCATGCACATGATAATGTGATAATTGCTAACCTTTACACATGCAAGACTAGTGTAACATTTAATGCATTTTTACTGTAACAGATCTTCTATAAAGTGCATCCTAATCCACTGCTGTTTTGTATTTTAAATTACCTCAAGTTTTTTCATTTTTCAGCCTGCTGTGGATAGTGAAACTGATCATGTTGAGCAATCCAGCAGTTTAGCTCCAAGGATAATTATCATTGACACATGTCTTGTGAAATGGTATCATGTGTTTAAAAATTTGTCCCCCATTTACCTCTCCTCAAACTCATTTACTTGTTGACAGAATACTCAAATGTAAAAGACAGGAATTCTTGTTGGTGTGGCTCCCACCATTGAACAATTTCCCCGAAAATATTCATGACGTAACATGCAGAAATGCCTATCTGCACATTTTCGTAACATTTTAGATAATAGTGGTGAAATATTTGCCGAAGTGACTGGACAACCAGCAGCAGTTTTCCTTCATAGCCTGAGCCAAATGAGGAAGTCGGTGGTGTTGTGCTTCAAGTACATACTTGAAAATGTGACTGCTAGAATTTTATTTGATAAACTGCAGAAAATTTTTTCACAATTGAAAGAGGGGAATGCAAATGAAATTGTATACTATATAGATAATAAAAAGCTCTCAATACATTGGCTTATAGATATGTCAGTTTTTCTCTACAATATACATGTACATTACTATCTGTTTTATTTTATGAAAGCACATCAGGGAGGTCACAACTGTTTGGGGAGGGTCCTTTTAGAACATACAGTCAACCAGGTCTTTGTTTTAATCCTTCTTAATGATTCTTAATGATTTAATTCAGCTGTATTTTGACTATAGGGGATCATTTGAGAATACATCTTGCTTACATTGTCTTAAAATGGGAAATTCTAGACTACTAACTTGTAATTTGTTGCAAATTTTTTGAATGAAAGAGTCTTTTCATCTGAACCAATTTAGATGGATTGACAGCCCACTGTACATATATATGCGTCGCTTGAATAAATGTTTAAGGTAGATTAAATTTTACAAACATACTCTGGGTAATTGTGATTTATTAAACATTTTATGGATTTTATTCCTGTGTTTAATTTGCTAGATGGGCACAGTAAAATCATATTAAGGTTACAAATAATGAATATTTGCATCACCATTTCCTTTTTCTTGTTTACTTCAACATAAAAATGCGTTTTGACAATATCCCAAACAAAAATGTTCAGCTGTATGTCACATGATTTGGTAATGGATAAAACAATCTGGAAAAGGAGACAACACTTTTTATCAACAAACAAAGATAATATTTATTTGATAAGTGATTATTGAGAATGATATATACAACAGTTTAGTAATATATGGTAGCACCAATCATATTATATAATAGATTTAACTCAAACTCTGATATGAATTATCCACTCTTAAACTATGAAGTGATCCATTATAGGTAACCTCAATGTAACAACTTCAATGATTTTTGCTAGATAGCTATTGTAGATTGTTTGTGAATAAGTACAGAATCTCAGTCCAGATTTTGCTATTGTGTCCAAAAATATTTATTCCCAAAGCAAATGTTTGATTTATGATTGAAAAAGATGTTGTGTTCAAGCTTCAAGATAGCTCACTATGTCAAGACTTTTATGATTAATGACACTATGTCACAAGATGGCGATTCAAATATTTTGTCACATTACTTGTATCAATAGATTTGTTCGTATCTATGTAGCTCAATGGATAAGATATCGGGTTCTGACTCGCAGATCCCGAGTTCAAATCCACCAGTGTTCTTGTTTATATTTATTGAAAGAAAGAAATTTTTGAAAATCATGTTTTTTCTTTCAAAATTGCATATTTTTTGCCTTTTTGACATATACTTATTACATATCATCCTATCTTTTCATGATTAAATAATTTCATGCTGACTTGATAAGCTTTGAAAAGGTACAGTGAGCCAACATAAGATAAGTTCACAAATTTGTTGATGAAATGAATTTTTGTAAATTTCTCCTCAGCTTTTTAGGTGACCTGAGTCCCTCATTCGAACTATTGCTGTTGGTCTTTGTCCGTCGTCATCCATTAACAATTTTATATTTTTAACTTCTTCTTGAAACTTACAAGGCCAGTTGTTACCATATATGGTGTGAAGCATCTCTAGGATAAGAGAAATATAAATTGTGAAACTTATTACCTTACCACCCCTGGGGCCTCAGGGGCAGGGCCAAATATGCTAAAAAAAATGTGGGGACAATATGACCATATAATAATAATCATTTTTGAAAATGCATTAAATCTTAGATAATCTTTCTCCACTTCCTCATATATTTTAGAAAAAATATATGCATCATAATGATGTCCATGAAACCCTCAACCTAATTTGTGAAATTTTGGCTCCAGGGCTAGGTGTTCAGGCCCTAGGATGGGGTCAATATGGTCATATAGTGGAAATGTTTTAAATCTAGAATCTTCTCTACTCCATATATTTTTATGAAAATATAAGTGCATAATTATAATATCCATGAAGCTTTCTAACTAAACTTTGAAATTTGTGGCTTATATATATATATTATATATATATATATATATATATATATATATATATATTTGAGTAAAACTAAATGCATGGTTATAATGTCCATGAAGCTTTCTGCCTAAATTATGAAATTTGTGGTTCCTGGGTCAGGGGTTCAGGCCTTTGTGCAGGGCTAATATGGCCACATAATGAAAACGTATAAAAAATAATTAGGGAATGTTAAAATGATATATATACTTCAAACTTCCATTTTTCCTTCTTATGTAATTGAATAGGAATTGTATGTATTTTGAAGGATCATAAACAAGTGGACAGGATACTCCATATTGAGGCTTTTATGGAAATATGAGACTCTCTGTATGGGCTATAATACTCAGGTGACCATTAAGGCCCATGGGCCTCTTGTTTAAATGGTTGAAACTTTCATTTTATCTGTATTATTTTTATGTTTTTAAATCTCAACATATTTTGCTATGAGGATAAAGAGTTCAGTTAGTAATAAGTCATTGAATTAGACAGATAAACAAAATTCATCAGTCACCAGTATCTGTCTCTTCCAGGTTTACAGCAAGGAATGGATGTCAGTTTTATTTTTGTATCAGTACAATAGTTGCCATCTTGTTCTTCATTTACACTTGGAGGAAATGGATTTGGCCTGAAATTAGAGGTGAGATTATATTTTATTTTTTCAGTGTTTAGAGTTAAGAGTAGATTTATGGTTAACTCATCATGCATTAATTTAGATTCAGAGTTGTATATAATATTCTGTGCATTGAGGTTAGATGAGTATAATGTTATCTATGTATTGAACTTCGAGGTTATTTTTATGTCTCTGTATCAGAGATTCAGATTTTTGGTCTGTCTCTCTGTCTGCTAGTTTATATGGCTATAACTTTTGAATGATGGTGATAAGGCTTTCATATTTCACATTTGTATTTCTTGCGACATGCCCTATCTTTAGATAGCAAAACATTTGACCGTGGCCTTGAAGTTTGACCTCTTTTTGAAAATGTTAATGTTGGCTCATATAGTAGCTTGAATGGTTGGTGATAGGCCTTTCATATTTCACACATGTATTTCTTGTGACAAGACCTTTCTTTTAGTTTTGAACCATGTGAGCTTGACCTGTGAATTTGACTAGCTTTTGAAAAACTTAAACCTAAGACTAAACGTTTGAGTGGTTAGTGCTAGGCTCGACAAGAACTTTCTGTAGGAACTAAAATTTTATTTTTGTGACCATGGACATGTTGGAGTTTGACCTGCTTTTGACAAACTTAAATCTAGGCCATAACTTTTAAATGCTTAATGAAAGGGGTTTCTTATTTCAAATTTGTATTCTCTGGGACAAGACCTTTTGTTAGATACCAAAATTTTTGATCTACGTTTGAAAAATGTTAACCTTGGTTGTAACTTTTGAATGATTGGTGATTATATAGACTTTCCATGCATGTATTTCACAGGTATATTTCTTGTGACAAGACCTCTTTTTTGTTTTTTTTTTAGGTAGCAAAAGTTTGATTTACTTTTGAGACACTCAAACCTTAATAAGCTACAGCAGTTACTTTTAAATGGGCTTTCATATTTCACACGTGTATATTCCTACTGATAGCATGTTTCTGTAAGTTCCAGAATTACTTTGCTGCCATGGTGGTGGGGGGGGGGGGGGGGGGAGAGCAGTGTTTCAAAAACACATGTTGTTCTTCTGTGCACCAACATCAGAGTTTTGCCCATCCTCAGTCTAAATATATCTGTGAGATAAAAGGATCACTTAGCATCCATCTCTCATTTTATCAACTTAATAATGCACATGCAGAAGTACTAGTATTTTTTTTTACTAGTTTACTAGTATTATACCTTGTTAATGTTGACCGAGTAAAGCCATATTTCATATTAATTCACATGCTTAACATTATTCCGTTCTTTTGATTAATTGATTTGTAAAGAAATATTGTGTAAAATGGCAGACTGATAAAGATGACAGGGCGGCCACGTTTTCTAAAAGCGTTATTTAAATGTATTGACTACAGAGTAAGACGAGCTTAAAACTATTTTCATTTTGAATGCTGTTGCTGTGGAAACTCAGTGTTTTAAACCTGTCTTTAATTTTTTTTTTTTCAGTCCCCCCACCAATACCAGAGGATCCAGACAGGTACACGTATGCTTATCACATTGCTGCAATGTACATCCTTCCGTAATGTCTGATACCGCTTATTTGGGAATTATTTGTTTGTGTTATAAATTGTGGCTTTAAAACATGTGCTTTGTCTACAATAATAATGAGAAATTGTGACCCACTGGCGTGCTTAGGACATTTAGCTTCTGTGGCTTCTTTATATTATGTGAGTACTGACTTTAGGAAAATTGGTCTGCAATGAATTTGTGAGAACATAACATCATGAGTGCTTTTCTCTTAAGGACTTATATTTCTCTTTTGTTTGTCTGTTTTTTGTCCCTTCAGGAATTTTTCACTCAAATTTAGATGTCACTGCAGTAATAGGTGAAGTACCACAAATTTAGACCTATGCCTGGCACTCAGGGTCATAGCAGTGAACTTGCCAATGTTTGCCATGACCTAGGACCTCTGTTTTTAAAATCATATCCAAAAGACCCATGACTTTCACCACTAAATGTTGAATGTTTGGTGAAGGAGTAGTCATTATCTACTTTGGTTTGACAAAACTTTTGCACAAGTAGGTGTCAAACTCACACACAACCTTATAGTCACAAAGTGAACACTATAACCACTGAGCTATCAAGTTCTGGCTCAATTCCAGCAGAAATATATACAAAATAAGTGGGCCAGTCATTACCCAGAACCTAACAGAGCTGTTCAAGAACATTTGGGGACAAGATTCCATATCCAGGAACTAAAAGTGTGGCAACTGTTCATCTCTGTAAGAGAAAAGGCAGTAGACATTCTTGTGACAAATGCAGGAAAGTCTTTCTACTCACCATACCAGGGTTGGAAATTATAGACCACCCGACCGCCCGAGACGATCTGTTGCTCAGGTGGACGGGAACAATACATTAGATGACGGCCTGGTGGTTGGGCTAATTTAAATAGACAGTTCCTATTTTTAAACCGATAATTTCTATTTTTTAAAGTTTTTTATCTCATTCATAAAAATGTACAGACGCTATCAGGACTGGCAGATTTTGAGCAAGGCTGGTAACTTTTAAAAGTAGCCAGCCCTGTGTCTGGTTACTTTTTTCGATGAATTTCCAACCCTGACCATACCCTGAAAGATCCTCACAAGAGTCCTTGTCAGCTCCTTTATTGATCACCTCAAATATGGCCACCTACCAGAAACACTATGCTGTCTCGGAAAATTGTACATGAAGCAACCAACATAATATTTGCAGCATGTCAACTGCATAAAAACTGTTGGGAACAAAACTAAGCATTCTTAAGTATCGCTCCATTGACCTGGTCCTTTGAGGAATTAATTCCAGAATCATTTGGCTTTTAAAAAGTACAGAGAATGTCCATCAAAGTTTATCTAAATGGTACATCAATTTCATGACAGAATGGGCGTTTGTATGCTGGATGATGGAAATTGCTATGAGGTTTTCACATGAGTATCATGAGGAAGGGCTGTTTACTGGTGCCAACACTTTTAGTATGATGTTAACAGCTATGTTTACATACACTTGAAACATGCAATGACCTCAGACATAGGACAGATGAAAGGCTCCTAAATTCCCTCAGATGTCAGGCAAAGACCAAGGTCGAAAACACTGAATCTGTGACCTCCAGTTTGTTGACAATTGCACTTCGAATGTCATCACTAGAGAGAAAATGCAGCTTAGCATGGACCAATTTACAGGATCCTGCAGAAACTTTGGTCTTGCAATCAGTACAAAGAAGACTAAAGTTATGTTCCAGCCTGTTCCATAATAATGATGGACAATTATGGTACCTTAGAACATTAACAATGTGATGAACACACACATAGCCAAAGCAAGCTCAGCTTTTGGATGCTTCAGAATGTCAGTGTGGGACAGGAGAGGTTTCGCAATGTCCACAAGCTTATAATTCAGCAGTTCTACTAACCCTCCTGTATGCCTGTAAGACATGGACGGTTTACAAGTACCACTCCATAAAGCTCAACCGTTTACTCAGACAGCTCCTAAAGATCAGCTGGAAGAACATAAATGTCCTCAATCAGGCTGGAATGAGTAACATCCACATCCTGCTATGAAGATTCCAACTTTGATAGACCAGACACATTGTGTGTATGTTAGCCACGCATTCCTGAAAAGTTTGTCATCAATGCCAAAACATGGGAGGTCACTTAAGATCACACATTGTGGAAAAGCCACATTTGCAAAGACACTGCTTCTTGTAAACCGAGTAGAATCAGTGAAGCACAGAGAAAACAAAAACTGTGCAAATCCTGAGCCAGTCCCAAATTGAGAACCCAGTGGAATATGTGTCTCATCTGTGGCACAATCTTTGCAACCAGGGCTTTTGAAGTAACTGATGTCATTGATGCATTGTGAGGCATGGCCATACCATTTAAGACATTTAGGTCTTCAGCACAGAGGTGATGTCATTTATTCCCAGCTGGGCCAGAAATGAGTCATTATTGATCTAGCTCTGCAGATACACCTGATCATTGTTCTGTCATTGAGGTGGAGCTATTGAAAGTGTGGCACATTTGTAGCCAAGAATTTGCTACCAAGAAGCATGGCGGACCAGACATAAGTGGATAACAATTTGCAATGCATCTTCAACATATGTTTTCATATGAGGGTGATTAGTAGCTTCTTCTACATGCTGTGTGTCATATGAGCTCGTTCACAGCCCTCCCTGGCACTGAGATGTCACCAAGATAGCAGGTGCTGGCTATGACATTTAAAGATGTACCAGTTCTGTCAATGTTGGGTGATTGGTCTGGTGTCAACAGTGATGAAAAAAATATTGAAAGAAGAGAGGGTTATTGTAAATTTGACATGAATATTGTGAATAAGAACTGTACAGTATTAATTGGTAAAACACTTTCATAGCAAACCTCCAGAGCCAGTGAAAAACACGGTGTTGTGACAAAATTTCATTATATCCAATTAAATTTTTGTTATTTCCCCTCATAGGAAAATGAATATCATTTCTTTGTTACATGTTCATTATAAGTATGGTTTACTTTAACCCCTTACATGACAGATATGCATTTTTATGCATCTCTGATAGATTATGTGTGGAAGATTTGTTATAAAGTCTAAAAATGAGGGTTATAACATTTAAACTAATAGGGGAAAAATCAACAAATAAGAAAGAAAACTTTTTCATATTAGAATTTATGGTAAATATTTTTTCAAATTTAAGTAATAAATTGTATTGAATTTTTGCAGTATTTTTTTTTGTATTTTTTTTTTTTTACATGGAATCAATATACTGTATATCATTTGATATTGTGCCATTGTCAGATAGTTGTGTCAAAAATCATAAAATCAGAATAACACCTGTAGTAGAGGTAACAATAGTTCATGCACAGTGGTTTGTATTACAGTTAATAAAAATATGTTTAATATTTGGAAACATTGTCATTTGTTATCATTGGTTTACGTGATAGTTCATCGTAATATTGCATAAATGTTATAAAAGTGTTCCATTTTATTCCATTCTAGACTTTGGGAAATAAAAAGAAAAGAAATAGTCAGTTTCTTTGAAAACTTTACACAAATGACCAATCTATTTTCATTAGAATCTCTATAATGTATTGGCATTTTATCGATTATATGTTGCTAGTTTACAGAAAAGTTGCTAATTTCTCTGCTGTGTAAGGTGTAAAACCATTTTGTATTTGAGAACTGTCAATTGTGAAAGCATTAAATTTGCTTCAATTGTATTCATGAGTGAGCCCACATACACTATTCATTACCATAATGACTGACAAATCTGTCTTGGATACAAAAATTAAGACAGTTTTGCCTTTGGGGTGTAACTCTTATCAGAAACGAATCTATTTCAATGGAACAGCAATTTTGTGAGTTATCAATGTGGGAGCTTGGATATATACGTGCATGCCATAGGGAAGAAATATGAAATACTCAAATTATGAAAAGTATCAAGGAAAACTTAAATGTAACAGAATTAAACTTTTCAATTTTTATTTTTTGTATCAGAGAGGGGGGCCTCCGTGGCCGAGTGGTTAGAGCATCGGGCTCAAAATCACAAAGCCTCTCACCTCTGTCGGCGCGTGTTCGAATCTCGGCCACGGCGTTATGTGAGCAAGTTTGCCAGTTTACTTGCGGAAGGTCGGTGGTCTCTTCCCAGGTACATTGTATCTGGGTTCTCTCCTCCACCAACAAAAACTGGACGCCATCAGATAACTGAAAAATTGTTGAGTGTGGCGGAAAGCAATAAATAATCAATCAATCAATCAATGTATCAGAGAGGTGTACATCTTTTCTATAATCTGAAAGATAATAAGCAAATAAATGTGATGTATGACATCTCTCTTTAATTTGATTAGTTGAAGTATGACCCCTCACCTTGATATGATTGTGTGTAATATGACCCCTCGCTTTGGCTTGATTGGTTGTAGTATAACTTGTATTGATTGGTTGTGGTCCTATGAATTGATAATGTAAATGTTTTTATTGTTTGTAGTTGGACCCCTGTTCATGTTTGTCTATTGAGTGTACCAGAAATCTGCCAGCACATAGCACATATCTGGATTTTCATGTCAAACAACTTCAGCTGCTGGCTTGCTTTCAGGAAAGATCATCATTTCTTGGTTTGTGTATTTTATATCTCTTAGCTTAAGTGTCAAGGTTCAATTGAGCTTTTTTTTTTTTTTTAAATTATCAATATTTGTCCATGTTCTGTCATTGTTGTAGATGTTAACTTTTCACATTTTGAACTTCTGGCTCAGTGACTTATTATAATACTCTAATGTTAGTGGATCTAGGTTCTTGTACAAATGAAGTGAAATAAAAAGGAATTAGTAAAAATAGGATTGGTTGTTTAAAAATCTTCTCAAGAACCATCTGACAAGGAAAGTTAAAGCTTCTTGCCCTAAGGATCCTCCATAAGATTTAAGTATGCATGTACATCTTTTCAAGGACCAACAGTTGTCAAACTAATATGTGAGCATCCTCATGTAGTGTAAATTCAAAGTTGTTCAACCATAGTCCCTAAGGCCAGGCCAATGCCACTATATGTTGGGACCTTTGAAATTTTTCATGGGAATAAAGATTAAAAAAAAAAAATCTTTGAATATCACAAGAGCTGAACAACAGCTGAGAGCGCCAAGGTGACTCAGATGAGTGATGTGGTCCATGGGCCTCATCACCTCCAAAGCATTCCATTTCATTTTGTGCAAACCATTGCTCCATGAAAATTGTTCATTGTTCCATGCAAACTGTTCACTGCTCTTGCGAAACGTTCACTGTTCCGTGCAGACTGTTCACTGCTCTTGCGAAACATTCACTGTTCCATGCAGACTGTTCACTGTTCTGTGCAGACTGTTCACTGTTCTGTGCAGACTGTTCACTGTACCGTGCAGACTGTTCACTGTTCCGTGCAGACTGTTCACTGTTCTGTGCAGACTGTTCACTGTACCGTGCAGACTGTTCACTGTTCCGTGCAGACTGTTCACTGTTCCGTGCAGACTGTTCACTGTTCCGTGCAGACTGTTCACTGTTCCGTGCAAACTGTTCACTGTTCTGTGCAGACTCTTCACTGTTCCGTGCAGACTGTTCACTGTTCCGTGTTCACTGTTCTGTGCAGACTGTTCACTGTTCCGTGCAGACTGTTCACTGTTCCGTGCAGACTGTTCACTGTTGATTTTCAAAAATCATCATGTGTAAGAAAACCTAAATGCATGGTGATATAGAGTAGGACGGCCTCTACAAAGTTGTAAATTTCATGATCCCACTAATCATACAAGCGGAAAAAACAAACGCAAGTTCAGTTTTTGTAATATAACTTAGACACTTTAGACACAAAATTTAATGAGATTTAAGTCTGAGCTATTCCATGCTATTCCATGCAATCTGAAGATATTCTAGATTCAGCCAAACGTGACCTGGGCCCACTAGATGCTGCATGCTTTCAGCAGATTTTTGTGTCACCTGAGTCATTCAGGTGACCTTTTGCTGTTGTCTTTTTCCATTGTCGTACATCATCCTTTGTCCATTAACGATTTTACATTTTTAACTTCTTGAAAACTCTAAGGCCAATTGTTACCATATTTGGTGTTAAGAAATTGTGAAATTAATTACCTTACCACCCCTGGGGCCTCAGGGGCAGGGCAAATATGTGAAAGAAGGTAATATTTTCAAAAATCTTTTTCTTTTACTTCAACACAAGTGGGAGAAAAACTAAATGCATAGATATGATGTCTATGAAGTCCTCTGTCAAAATTGTGATATTCATGGTTCCTGGGTCAGGGGTTCAGGCCATAGGGTTGGACCAATATGGCCATATGGTGAAAATGCATTAAATTTTAGAAAATCTTCTTTACTCCCATATAGATAGATATGATTTATTCCAAATTAGGGCCCAAATGGGCATAATACATATATGATTCAATTACAAATGCAAGACTAGTATACAGAATGATATAACAATATGGAGGGTTGGTTACCTATTATACTTCATGTATGTAGTAATAATATAATAACTAAAGTGGTCATTTTAGAAATGTCAAGGTTGCTCAGGACATGTACCTGATATAAAAATTCCTTATTTCAACAATTTTTGAATATCCTGTATCACACAAATAAGCAACAGGTAAATGGCTTCTGACAAAGCCATTCATGGTTATTTTGTAAATGGTAAGGTCACTCAGAACGTATACTTTATGTAAGGAAAAGTTCCTTATTTCAAGAATTTTTGAACAGATGTTGACCATATATCACATAAAGTAACAGGTAAATGGATTTCAGACAAAGGTCAATCAAGGTCATTTTGTAAAGGTCAAAGTAACCCATAATATACTGTGTATATGAAAAAAACCTTCATTTCTACAATATTTCAAGTTATTAATCTTTTTGGCCAAGGACTCTCAAGGTAATTTTGGAAAAGTTGAGGTCACTCAGAATAATATACTTTATATGAGGAAAAGGTTCCTTATTTCAATACTTTTTTTAAACAGATATTGTTCATATATCACAAAAGTAAGTAATGGGCAAATGGCTTTCAGACAAAGGTCACTCAATGTCATTTTGTAAAGGTCAAGGTCACTCAATATGTAAAATTGGTGCCACTGGGTAAATGAGAGGACATTTGGGGATCGTCTGTAACAGTCCCTGTTACAATTAGAACTAGTTATAAATGTTAAATCAACAAAACTTCCTCATGGATTATGCTTAGTTTAATGCATTTACAGGTCTGTTACCTTCTTATCACAAGACTGACACAGTGAACAGGTGACTTTAGCTCACCTGAGCCAAACGTTTAAGTGATTTTTCAAGATAATTCTTGAAGTCAGGTTTACAAACAGAAACATTAGCTCCTAAAAGCTTTTCTGATGAAAATTTGTCCATAGACCTGTTGCAGGCACCATCAATATCATTACAAACTTTTCACAATTTCATCTTCTTCTCCAGGGCCATTAGTCTGATATCAACCAAATTGGGCACAGATTTGAGTGGAATTCAAGTCTGATGAAATGAAGGGTCGATCTTCTCCCCTTCCAAGGGGAGAGGTAAAAAAGGACAAAGAAAAAACTTTGAGAGATCTAAAGGTTATTGACAAGAATAAATTTATTCAGTTATATAGTAAAAAAAAAAAAAATGGGGACCATAATTCCTCTTCAAGAGATGAAAGCTTGAGTCATTGAGATCACCTGTAGTAAAAAGTCTTTTTATGAACTAGTTATGTTAATAGCTAAGCACCTTCTGGTAATGCAGATGTTCCAGTTTATTCAAATCACAGCCCAGGAAAGTCAAAGTCATTTAAAATAATAGAAGGGTTTGGATTATAAATGTTAGGTATGAGCAATATCTCTATAATGTGTGGAACTATTATAAATTTACTAGTCTGAAGAAAGAATGTGTAATAGCTCACAACTTTTTAAAAGACTCTGCCCAATTCCGATTTTACAGCTCTAGCATTTTTTTTTTATTATCAATATTAAATCAATGATATTTTGAAGGGAAAAAACAACACACAAAAAGATTTTTGATGTTAAATTTCAAGAATAATGCATGATATAACTAACTTCAACAGGGCATGCTCTTATCAGAAATTTAGTCCGGATTTTGAGAATCATCCACAGAATAAAATCACTAATGATGAACTCATGTTTTCAGTTTACCTGCCTGAATCAGCCCCAGAATAAAATCACTAATGATGAACTCATGTTTTCAGTTTACCTGCCTGAATTGCTCTTACTTGCTGCTGTTTGCTGCATTTGGACGGTTAATTTCCGGTTTGACTTTAACGTACATAATTGGTAAGTCAATGAAAAATTGGAAGTCATGATTTTTCCACTTGGGCATGCACATTGTTTAGGAACAAATGATAAAAAAGATGAACTAAAGATACAGTTATGTTTTATTAACAAATTTGTTATTGACAAGGTCATTTTTTGGATCAAAACATAAAGACAGAGGTCTCATATATAATGGCATAGGTAGAATCTTGATATGGGTGAAAGTCAGTCATTCAAAGTATGAAATTTAACCACAGTAATATGTAAGTTATTTAATTATCCATTCTTGACCCATATAGACAGAAAATGCCCATACAAAATTGATGATGGGGGGGGGGGGGGGTCAAACATTCTTTAGAGAAATATTATTAAAATGAGTGATAATGCAAATGTATGCATCTGGGATTAAAAAGTAAATAGCAGATAGTAAATATATAAAGTTAACAGCTTCTTCCAGAGACTCCTAACTCCAAGACATCTAAAGTTTGTTTCATTTATATTACCAAACCCTGAGCTGTTTTACTTGTGCTTTCACATGAAATAAACACTGACCTCTCCTCTGGCTACCTATTTGTACTTCATACACAATCTGTCATTGTTTTTCTTTGACTCAGATTTTGTATATGTGCAGTAGACTTACCTTCATTTTATTATTTTTCATAACATTCTGTGAACTTGTAAACTTAAGCTTTCTTCTTTGTTGTAGAAGATTGTTTGTTATGTCTTACATGGTAGATGTATTTATTTATTATGTATTATTTATTTATTTAGGGTGGGGGGATTAAAGCCAAATCTTTTCAAGAAAGAAAATTAAACATACATTGTTAATTCAAAACATGACCCCAGGGGACTATGTCAGGGGTTAAAGTTTTCATATATCATTATGATCCTCAAGTCTGCTGACAGGGCCTTGAAAGGTTTAGAATTCAGTTTCAAAATCCTAATCATCTTAAAAATTTTCTTCATAAGGACTACAAAGCTTCAGTTTGCCAAACGAATATGCAAGAATCCTCATGTAATCTAGATCATAGGGTATTGTGTACTTACATGCCTCAATATGCAAATACATGTTTATTGGTAGGAACTAAAAATCAAAGTACTGATAGACAGCATGTGTTGGGGGAAAAGCAGTACTGAGATTGTAACTGTTTGAATGAGCAATCATTATTGTGATTCATTTTGTAATTTTAATTCAGTAATGGTAGAGCAAGGTAAATGAGTTCATAGATAGAAGAAACATGTACACAGAGTTCAAAAATGCAATTTCCAAAATTGAATTAAGATCATGCCTTGTAAATGAGCATGGGAGAATAAAAGGAGCATGAAACTCATATTCATGTACATATGTACTGTTTTCCTCGTGAGAGTATTGAGAATATATTTCAGATCTTTGAGAATGACCACCTCGTAAAATGAAGAATGGTGTATTGTACAGCCTGTCATGGGGTCAATTGCTGTCTGAAGTGTTTCATACCAGTTGCTAGACCATTCTTTATACACTGTTGTTTTTCACCTACTGTAAACTGGTTCCCAACCTGTTTCCAAATATAATCCCATGAGGACCTGGGTTAGAATAGATCCTCAGTACCCCCTTGCTTGTCGGAAGAGGCAACTAAATGGGGCGGTCCTTCGGATGAGACCGCAAAAACTGAGGTTCTGTGTCACAGAAGGTGTGGCACGCTCAAAGCCCATAAGCGCCGAGCATTGGCCTAAATTTGCAGCCCTTCACAGCATTGGTGACATCACCACATGAGTGAAAGATTCTCGAACGGGACGTTAAACAATATTTAATCAATCAATCATTTAATATTTCAGTATGATGTTTCAGGTGAGCTGTAGTGCCCCATACTAATATATGAATTCTTATTCTTGTATGAAGGAAATGTCCCGGGTGAGCTTTACGTGTCATGTGTGATACTTATCTTTGATCTTTGTTTCAGTGATGTCCTTGATGCTATGGCCTTGTGTCCTGTACAACAACTTGTTCCAGAAAATCTACCTTAGTGTGGAGCCTCTGTTAATGAGGTTGGATTACAGTCTGAAGATCAGACCCTGGATTTGGCGGAGTAAGAATTTAAAATATTGATGACAAATGTATGAACTTCATTATACTTTTCATACCCCCGCAATAAAGTGGGGGGGGGGGGTATACTGGAATCGGGTTGTCTGTAAATGCAATGGCTCTAAAGTGTTATCCTTTTCACCTATAGTCAACATACCATACATACAGAGTCCCCATGGGACAAAGATAATCCCTATTGATTTTGGGGTCAAAAGGTCAAGTGTGCTAGACATTGAAGTAGCAAAATGGTTTCTGGGTTCATGCATGTTATCCTTTTCACCTAGAGTTTTCGTATCACTCATATGGACTACCCATGGGACGAAGATGATCCCTATCAATTGTGGGGTCAAAGGTCAAGTGTACTGGACAATGAAAGAGCAAAATGGTTTACAGGCTTTCACATGTTATCCTTTTCACCCAGAGTCACCATATCACACATATGGACTACCCATGGGACAAAGATGATCCCTATACATTTTGAGGTCCAAAGGTCAAGTGTACTGGACATTGAAATAGCAAAATGGTTTCTGGACTTTTATGTGGTATCCTTTTCACTTAAGAGTCACCATATCACATATACGAACTATCCATGAAACAAAGATGATCTCTAATCATTTTGTGGTCAAAAGATCAAAGGGTAAGTGTACTGGACATTGAAATAGCAATATGGTTTCTGGACTCTACAGTGTTAGCCTTTTCACCTAGAGTCACCATATCACTCATATGGACTACCCATGGGACAAAAATTATCCTTACCAATTTTAGGGTCAAAAGGTCAAAGGAACACCCTTCGGGTTTGGCAGATTAGGGTGAGTTGGGGATATTCTTAGTGAACAGTACTCACAGTACTGCTTGTTCTTAACTATTTAACACATTTTCTGATAATCATGATTAACTCCCAATAGGGTGTGATGTGAATTAGATTTCACTTGACATGTGGAGAATTTATGGTTAGTAATTATAAATGAAAGTCAGTGGATTGGTAGCTCAAATCATTTGTTTGATTACAAAACTATCTTTTTGTTCATTGGATGTTAACTTTCACATTCAAGGAAAGCTATGTCAGACTGCTGTTCACATATCTAGTGGGTTAACTTTACCAACATTGAGTCATTGCATAAATGAACAGATGAGATACACAATTTGGGCATGATTTGTATAAAATATTGTGGGTTCCAGTGTATACAAATAGACATTGAGCTGTAAATTTGTGTATTAAATTCATTGAAATAATTAGAATTTTTAGCTCACCTGAGTAGAAAGTGTGATTTTCTAATTAAACTTGTTCTTTGTCTGTTGTGGGCAATAACTTCCCACATAATTAACCAGAAACTGCTTGGACAATTTGAAACAAACTTTGCTCAAAGCATACTTGGATGAAAGGGAATTGAGTTTGATCAAATGTCATATCACACCTACTTCAAAGGGTGAAATGATTAATAATTATGAAGAGATAATGATAAAATATTGAATATGAGCTGAGATTGGGTTTGAATATTTGTCTCCTGGCTCCAGGGTCATAAAATATAAATAAGCTCACTTTTAATCTCAGACTCACTTTTACAGAAGGAACATTATTGTGAAAAAGTGATTTAGATCAAAAGTAAGCACGTCTAAATTTTATGCATAATGATCAGTTACAAAATCTGAAGCCCATTCTGTTCTCTGGGTTTGTGAGGTGTGCATCATCTTTCAATATACATTGTACATGTAAGGTTTTTTTGTGTGTGATAATCTGCTTAGTCAGGTAACTGTTAAGGCCCATAGGCCTCTTGTATTTGTGCAACCATGGCTTATGGTATAGTATGATGTCTACACTAAAGTGATTAAGGTTAGCATTGTTGCTACGGGTATCTTATTTAACTTTGAAGTGATTATAAAATTCTATTTTGTAGACCGAGAAGCTCAGAAATCAGCAAACTTTGGCAGCATTGGTACAACAACACAGGACTCAGACAGTGAGTCTGAGGAACTCATGCCAACTCGAGACCCTAAGGTCACAGCAGCACTGGCTCGAGCTATCACAGACTCTGAGGATGAGAGTATGGTGACGTCTGATACCCCCACACCAAGACTGTCCAAAGAATCTTCAGGCGTCCTGATTGATGAGCAAGATCTTTGTAAGAAAAAAGATTTTAGAGATCTATTTCTAGTTATACATGTAAATACATCTATCGGTAACCTATCACGATCTTAGGGGTTATGATTTGGATTTAAGTCTCCATACTAAATTTCTATACTAAAGTAACAATGTGGATATTTAATGACATTTAACTTCAGATGGAAACAGGTTTAAAAAAAAAAGATACAGCTGTATGTATTAGCGATTTTGTACTGTATACAAAAATGCTCAGAGTCAGCATCTTTGCCAGGCTCCCAAAAGAAAATGATATAGTTACGTCACATAAGATTAGTGAAATGGGTTACCTGCACCATTTGAAGGATGCTGCGTGACCAAATTTATTGGGAGTTAGTAAAAGACTATCAATGTTCTGAATGTGGTAGCAACATTTTGGAGAAAGTTTACTACGATAAGTTTTAGATCTTAAACAGGTAACAGAAATGTTCGTAAAATATTAATGAAAACATTTTTGCAAGTGGAATTCAATTTTGATAATTCATTGAAAATGACAGTTGAGTTGTATACATGTATATGTGAATTTGCTTGCTTGGAAGCCATTACCATGTTATGTGAAGGATGAGAGTTAGCTCTCTTTGGAGATTATAGCATTTGCTTTTTGACTTAACAAATCCGTTACTCAGTAATCTAATACAGATGGTAAACTTGTAGTGCTGTTGCAGATTCCTCAAATAGTTCTAGTTTAAATGACTGTTAGATGAACTTCTAATAGGAAATTAAACCAAATGCTTTTACAAGCAGTAATTGGTACTTTTCTTTTTTGAAATGACTACTGGATGTATTTAAAATTTGTCAGAGTTGATGAATTATGTGGCATAATCGTGATTTAGCACTTCTTTTATAAAGATATAGAATTTCATATTTTCGCACAATAGTATATTAATGCTCTTGCTTCACCACCAACACTGGTCAAATTTGAATCCCACAAAACTAAGTACATGGACAGCAAGTCATGAGAAAAATCCTTTCTCATCTCTCTAGGGTCATTTTTTTCTAAAATGTCTCCATCATTCATCATTTTCATTTTTAAAAAAAGTAGCCTTAGATCCAAGTAATTACGGTTTTATGGCCTTATTTTGGCCTAAATATCAAGATGACAGTGGAAATATCAAAACTTGATTTTCAAAAGTCAAAGATCTAAAGATCTTGATGTGATGCATGTTAGTGTAGTAGAAATTTGTTAACCCAACAAGCTTGTTTCTGAAGTAAAATGAAATGCATGGTTACATTCAGAGTTTCCTCTCTAGTGAAGTTCATTATGTTTTTATCTGCTCACAATAAGCTCTGTCGTTCTTTTGACAACTTTTGTGATGTATGAGATGTGTATGATTTAAATTTGTGTTTTCCTTGCAGCGGATAATTCTGACATTGAAGCCGAGTTTGCCAGAGGTTTGGGTTTAATGCCCTCTGTAGATGACCACTTGACAGATGATGAAATACATGAGCCTACTTTGCCTCGAGAGAAAAGGGAAGAGATGAAGTTTGTATCCTCCCATTTTGGTGATTCAACAGACGATGAATTAGAAGATACAAAACTAGGTAGACACATGAAATTCCCTGATGTACAAGACCTTTCATTAGTTGAACCTTCAGCAGGAATTCATGAAACAGCAAATCAAATTGTGTCTTCTGTGATGGGAAATGCTTTGTCAGGAATCACAAATCTAGCTCAAAAGGCAATTGCAACCAAAACTAAAGGCTATGATGCAGATGTGGCAGATGGAAAAGAGGCTTTGGGTCAGAGGTCAACGGTACATCAGTGTTCTACAGATTTGAGTGACATTGATATTGCAGAGGAGTTTGACTTTCTAGATGAATATGAAGATGAGCAAAGTTAATGGTAGATATTTTACTGTGAGAGTTATTATGCTGCTGTAGCCCAAGGATTTGAATTTGTTAGGTCCATTGCTTATGGATCAACCATTTTACTTGGAGGTTATTTCATGGATTATGGTACCTTCATATTTAGAAAATTATTTATTAAGTTTTGTGTTTCACTAAGGTTTTGATTTCATGGAAAAAGGTGTATGTACCTTCTAAATCCATGAAATTTGAGCCCCTATAAAATGTAATGGTTCCACAGCTTTCACTTTCTGCTAGTATTAAGTCTGCTTTGTTACATGTATACACATCGTTAAATATTAGTTTGTTAAGGATACCACTCAGAAATACACTTCAAATGGTGTCTTAATGTCTTAAACAGTTTAATTATTGATAGAAATTCCTCTTTGCCCCTGTCCCCCTGACACACAATAGTTTAGGACTTGCAGGCATTGAATATGCCACACACACACATTTCAAAATTATGTTTCAATGTACATGTGTATATATTACATACTTAAGAATCCATGTTGAATGATACCTGTTTTTTTATTATCCCCCTTGCAGTGCATTGGATAGGAGAAATGGGTGGAGTTCCTTTGACGACTCACAAGTGGTCGAACGTTACACATGATAGTGACACTCATTTCATCCAATATCAGCTTAGGTCTCTGGCTTAATATGGGGAGTGGCATGGAGTGTGATGTAAGGAGTCATGGGGGTGAGGGATTGAGGGGGTAGGGATTGCAGGGAACGGCATAGTGTGTGATATTAGGAGTGGCATAAGGTGTAGTGAGAGACCCAGAAAAGGGTGTATGTGATATTCTCTTTCGTCTGCCCACAAGTTGACAATAATATAGTTGTTGTATGATTTATGATAAGTATGAAATGGATATATCAGTAATAAATACTACTGTTTTATATTAGAAACAATATGGAAAAGGGAATATAACATTCTCTTTGTATCAAACTTATTTTATTATGGAAATTTTACTACAACAGTGAATTTTGATGTATACATAGACTGAAATATTTTCTAAAACTCTCAGAAACTTTGAGGATTTTTTTTTATCAGCAAATGAACTGTTTTAGTTGTACTGATGACCTTGGAGTTTCACCTACTTTTAAGAAACCCTAACCTTGAAAGTATCTCTTTTTAAGGTAGGGCTTTCATATTTTGTATTCAGATTTCTCATGGCAAGACCTTGCATTTCATACCATGACTTTTTGCTTTCTATAATGGTCATGTCATGACCTTTTGGGACTAGGCCAAAATTTGGGGTCACAATTTTTCATGGGAATAAAGATTGAAAAAAATCTTTAAAATCTCAATACTTGTACAACAGCAAGGCCAAGGTGACTCAGGTGAGTGATGTGGTCCATGGGCCTCATGTTATTTTTGTTTTTATGCATGCCTTTTTTATAAAAAAAAAAAAATGGTGTACTTTCTTTAAATCAATGTTGATTTACATTTTTATATCCCCGAAACTGAAGATTTAAGGCATGAGAAAATTACAGGTTGTTGAACTTTTTGAAGAAATATTACAAAGAGGGTATCAGATATGTCTGTCTAACACAGTTTTCAAGTGAGGGCCGTCGTATTTTGCAGTGTGTTTGTATGGGTATTAAAGGTGTGCATGAGGCAAAGGATTTTGATTTTCTTCAATTTTTGAGAAAATAACAGGCTGTTGAACTTAGTCCATTTCAAAGAAATATATTAACTAAAGGACATGATTTTTCCTTTAACTCCTCTCACAGTTTTAAAGCTTAGACCTTTGTAAACGATTGCATAGTGCAAGGATTTTGATTTTTCAATAATTTTTTATTTTCTTTGATGGTTAGAACATGTAAGGTTGTTGAACTTGGTCAAATTCTGGGAAATATTTTGCACACAGAACTCTTGGTTTGTCTACCTCCTGTTACAGTATTTAAGCTAGAATTTTTGATACTTGGATCGTGAATTTTTTGTTTGTGGACGTGCACATGGGCATTCAATTTGCCAGTTTGTCCAATGTAGTTTTCTTTGCAGATAGATCAGTATATTACATTTTCTGATTTGCATGCCATGTTGGAATTTGGTGATAATTTTTTGCCACATTTAAGAATTTTTTTCTCTGCCTTCCTCCAGATGACTACATGTACTGCAGCGTGATTCCCACATTCTTTTTTACGGATTTGGAATGCTCTGTTGTAAATCGGGCACACATTAGAATCCTCTTCAGATTTGGAGCTTGTCTTCTGCAGTTTTTAATTTGGGATTCTTTTATTAGGTTTTTTGAGATTTTGGGACTGTTCTAATATAGGACAAAAAAAACTTTTAGCTGTTTCAAAAATATTGTGGCTACGTGGGTTATGCGTGATTACAAAAGGAATGCCACTGTTTACGCTGTTTTCTTTGTGACCAAAGTTTCTTAAGATAGAAATAGGTATGTCTTGTGCTTTTGTAATTCCGTCATTGATGAGGTTTTCTTGGTAGTGTTTTCGCTGAAGGTATACTTTTAATTCCTCCAATCATTTTTAACGTAGTGAAGTATCCGTAATTATTGTACATCTAGCAAAGGACAATTAATTATGTTGTCATATGTTGACATTACTAAGCAATTAAATTTCATTTTATAACTGTTGAAAGAGGCATTAAAGCCAAAAGCGTTTACAGTGAAATGTAATTAGTAATTAATTTGAGTTTTTGTCACTTGACTTTTATCATTGGATATATATATATATACACACACACACAAATTTTAAAGTCTTTCACAAGTATGAACAGTTTTCATGGGCATTTGTGTTTTTAAGAACAAATCTTGTTTTATACTTCTGCTGAATATTAAGATTAAGCTTATTAATATTTAGAATAGGAAAATTATTCTAGATTTCCTATCCCTTGGCCTAGTGATGCATGTGCTTTTAACTTATACTCTGCTGACAGATAAGTTTGGGCCTCTTGTTTTTCTGAAACCAGATCTTGAATCTCATTTCAGTTAATTGTGCTGTGATTGATTTAATTCAGATTTTATTAAGTTTTCTGAGTGACCTAATAGTCTGTTTTCTCTGTTGTCCATTCTGTATCAATTAACATTTGAATATGTTCAATGTCGTAATTTTCAATTTGGTATCAAAAGGTTAAGGCAATGCTTTTGTTTTTAGCTAACCTGAGCTGAAAGCGCAAGTGAGCTATTCTGATCAAGTTTTGTCTGTTGTCTGTCTGTCGTTATGTCTGTCCATAAACTTCTCACATTTACATCTTCTTGTCCTGAACTACTGGGTCAATTGCAATCAAACTTGGTACAAATCATCTTTGGATAAAGGGGATTCAAGTTTGTTCAAATGAAGAGCCATGTCCCTTTCAAATGGGAGATAATCACAAAAATGCAAAAATATAGTGAGCTTGACGTGGAAATTTACTTACTTTTGATAAAAAATCTGACCTATTCAATATGTCCTGAACTATTTAAGGTAGATCTTTCATATCTTATATCTATATTTCTTATTGCAAGACCTTTCATTTCATACTTTAACCCTGTGACTGTGAACTCAGAGATCAATCTACATTAAGAAAATATAACCTATTAAACATACATGTATCAAGAACTGTTTTAGGTGGGGCTTTCATATGTTGTATTTATATAGATTTTTTATGGTAAGACCTTGTACACGATGGTGTTTAATCTTTTGACCTTGCAGTTTGGCTTACTTTTTAAAAAACCCTGACCTATTCAATATCTCCTAAACTATTTAAGTTAGGGCTTCCATATTTTGTATATAGATTCTTTATAGCAAGACCTTGTTATATTTTGGTATTTGACCTTGTGAACTTGACCTGGAATTTTTTTTTAACCTACTTCTAATAAAAATCTGATTTATTCAATATCTTATGAACTATTTAAGACAGAGCTTTCCTATAGTGTATATAGATTTCTTATAGCAAGGTTTCTCATATCATACCATATTATCCAGAACATCAAGATCATGTTAGTCATATTGGTGTTCAGGTATCTGTGTTATGTAAATTCATATTCAGTTGTGATCTATTGGAGTCATGATATGGGATTTTTTATGGGAATAAAGATTGATGGAAAAAAATACTTTAAAAAATCGCAACAGCTGAACAATGGTAGCACCAGTGTGACTCAGGTGAGTGATGTGGCCCATGGGTCTCTTGTTAAAGCTAATGGTCACTTGCACCTAGGGACTGAGCCAAACCCTGAAAAATGATGCAATCTTTAAAACTTCTTCACCATCTGGGACATCTCAGAAATAAAGTATTTGCATTATTAATGACAAGCCTATGTCCAAATTGTGAAATCTGGTGCTAGAGTGGAGCTTTATAGTTCATAATATACTAGAGAAAATGCATTGTTTCATAGAAAATCTTTTATAATAGACTCAAATGAGTATGTAGTAATAATACAACCAGAAACACCTCTATCAAGGTTGTGAATGGTAACAACAGCCTTGTGGCTAGGGTGCTCACTATCATGACTGGAAGGCCTCTGTTTCCATTCACAATCCCAGCACTGAATTTAAAGACATTTACCATAGATGGTGACTGTTCCTTTGCCAAGTGCTAGGCATTAGAAGTAAAAGTAACCAGTCTTTCAGATGGAACCTTAACAATGGAGGTACAGAGGCATGGAAGGCATTGGTGTCAAAAGAAACTCACACTGCTGTCACTGCTACATACAGGTTTGAGTGTCGTGCATAGTTCAAAATTTGCTGCCTTTGGCCTACTGCTAGAGACATCAGTGTGCGTGGAAAAATTCTCGTATGAGACATAAAACAGCATACAGACAAAACTAAAATACTATTGTGAAATTCATGAAATTGTGAAATTCATTCTAGTGTCAAAACCCATAGGTTTTCTCTCCGTCACATTGCACTGTAGTGTAATGGAGAGAAAACCTATGGGTTCTGATAATGCAGGGTCTTGTGTTCAATTGCAAGGTTGGGGTTCTCATTGTTAATACATTATTTCTTTTGAAATTTCCATGACTTCTGGTCAATCATACTAAATACATAATGATAATATGGTTAATATGACATTCATGGTACCTGATTCTGGGATCTGATGTAGGCAGGGGTGAAAATGCATTACTGGTATCTTCTTCTGGATGTCGGGCAACATTATACAACCAAATCAACTTCACAATGATAATGAGGAAGGAAACCTATATCCCAGTCGGATTAGTATCATATCTTCATATGCTCACAGAGATATATACCCAAAGTAAATAGATCTAAGGATAGGAGTTTAGTTAGATTGCCCCAATCTGCTGTAACATTCATGGCACCTGGGTAGGGGGGGGGGGGGGTAATGATGTTAGAGCATTAATGTCTGTGATGTTAGTGTAGTGGAAGTATATTTATATCTCCGGTCCTGAATATCAAACAACTTAACTGATTACAGAGTGAAAATGAGCACTGGGATGCCTCTATCAAAACTGTGAAACTTGCAATTGGTGTAGGCCCCCAGAGCTTTGTTGTGTCTGATCGAGAATTAAACAAGTTTTAAATAATAATTCATAGCACAACTCTCCAATACAGAGACAATAAAATTTGCTCTACTTGACACAAAGGTTGACCTAAAGCAAGATCAAAGGTCAATGTTTCAAGTAAACAAAAATGTCTGCGAGTCACTTTGTAGTGGAAGGATATTAAACATCCATGCTAGACACAAATTTAAGGTTGATTGTGAAATTTATGTAATTGGTCACTGTTCAGCATGATATTTTCATTTCACCAATAACATGCAGTACTTGCTTTTTATGTGATACTGAGTTGACCAATGTATTCTGTGGTGTCCCTAATATATCTTTTCTGTATGTAGTCATATTTATGAATATTTTTTGGTTATTTATTGTTTTTTATGTAGAAGGATATGTAACCCATATATACGGTAGTTTCCTGTCTTATTCATTGTGTGCATTTTCAGCAACACAATCCCGGATTTAGTGTTTTGGTTTGTTTTTTGTATAATAATATGCAACTTTGATTAAAGGGAGTTAAAATATGACTTTTGCTACTTACGTGATTAAGTTAAACACTAGCTATGCATATCAAATATATCATATGAACTTGATTATATATAATATAGTGAAATCTGTCTAATTTTGTATGCTCTGGGAGACAGATTGCACAGTATGAAGAACACTGAAAAAAATAAAATGGGAATAAAACTGGGAGGTGAATTCACAGTAAAACAGATTGCACAGATTAGACGGGTTTAACTGTATTTTACAAAGCACATGTATGTGATAAGTTCATTTCTCAGCAACTAGAATGGTACATTCTGATTGGCTGTCGGAGTTGAATAACCATACCTCCAACTGAAATAGGGTGCAAAATAATGAGGTTTCATAATGACCTTTTCCCATTCACACAGTTTTGTGTATCTTTGTTTACAATATAAATTTCTTGCAAAGGGAATGAACTCATTTATTGTCAGGCTACATAGGAAATAAATTTATCATAAATGTCTGCTAGGGCTTGTTTTGGTTCATTTCATATATAAACAGATATACACCTATGTATTTGGAGTATATCAGAATACTATCCAGCTCTATATGTCATTCTAGACATTCCTGATCAGAATTATGACCCCGATCGATTTTGAGGTCGCATAATGAAAGGTCAAACTAGACATAGGACAATGCTGTTTGACAATGTCTTGAGAACCCTTTGCTTGACAGACATAAACTTGGTACACTAGTGGTACAGGAGCAGATGACCCCTATAGATTTTGAGGTCACACAGTCAAGGGTCAATCCACTCTTGGCATAGGAAGATATTTTCCACTCAGTTTGATTGATAGACATCAAACTTGGTACACTGGTACATCTTAAAGAATAGATGATCCTTATTAATTTTGGGTTCACATTGTCAAGGGTCAAACTGGACATAGTAATATATTGTCTCCTATATTTTCAGAATCATTTGCTTAATTTTCTTGGTACACTGGTATATCCTATGGAGAAAATAACCCCTATTGATTTTTAGGTCACATGGTCAAAGGTCAATCCACTCTAGACATAGGAAGATATTGTCTGCTCAATATCTTGAATTGTTTTGGCACTACTATCAGTTAGATGATGTATATGTAGAACCCTTTTCAATTTTGCACCATGTTTCTGAAACATTTCTTATTTATATATCATTTGTACTCTGACATTTTGATTAATATATTTTGTCTTATATTGTGAAATATAAAGAGGAATTATTTTCCCCATAATTGTGATTCATTATTCTGTATTAAAATTAGAAAATGCAACTGTCTGTAAACTTTTCACTTTTTTTTACTTCTCCAGAACCACTGGACCAATTTCAACCAAATTTGGCAGAAAACATTCTTGGGTGAAGGAGATTCAAGTTTGTACAAATGAAGGGCCATGCCCCTTCAAAGGGGAGAAAATCACAAAAATGCAAAAAATAGGTTGGGGCCATTTGAAGATCTTTTCAAGAGTCACTGGGCTAGAAGAGTTCAAATTTCTGTGAAAGTTATTGACATAAAGCAGATTCAGACTCAGAATACTGAATTCAGATTCAGATCATGGCCCCCAGGGATAGGGTGAGGCCATAATAGGGAATCAAATGTTTATGCAAATATTTATTGAAAATCTTTAAAAATCTTCTCAAGAACCACTGGGCCAGAAAAGTTTTAAATTTACATGCAACATAATGCAGATTCAACTTTTTTTTAAAATTCCAGATGTAGGGTAGGGCCACAATAGAGGATTACATGTAAATATACAGGGGAAATTTTTTCTCAAAAACCATTAGATCAGAAAAGTAGAAATTTACATGAAAGCTTCCTGACAGAACCAGAATTTAAGTTTGTGCACATCAAGGTCTCGGGGGGGGGGGGGGGGGGGGGGGGGGGTAAGTTGGGGCCACAGTAGGGGATCAAAATTTCATATGCTGATTTATAGGAAAATTCTTTAATGATATCTCTTGGACTGTTTAAGCTAGAGCTTTCATATTTTGTATATACATTCCTTAGGAAAGACTTTTCATGTGATGCAATGGTGTGTGACCTTGACATAGGAGTTTGACCTACTTTAAATAAAATCTTACCTATTCAATATGCCCTGAACTTTTTGATGTAGATCTTTCATATCTTGTATATATATATATCTGTTATAGACCTTTTATTTCCTATGACCTTGAACTCAGTTTGACCCACTTTTAAGAAAATGTATCCTTTTAAATATATTTAACTATTTAAAAAACTATCTTAGTTAGGGCTTAATATATATTTTGTATGTGGAGTGTGTATGGTAAGGCCTTGTACACAATGGTGTTTGATCTTTTGACCTTGGAGTTTGGACTATTCAGTATCTCCTGGACTATTTAAAGTAGATCTTTCATATTTTGTATATAGATTTTTTATGGCAAGACCTCTCATTTCATATTTTCAATATGAACCTGTAATATATTATCAACAACGTTGAAATTAAACTTTAAAGTTAGCCTAAACAGCTAAACTTTTCCCCACTTAAACACCAGTTTTGCAATGACTTCATCAGGTTGGGGGGGGACGTAAATTCCGCTGTAATAGTGGTATATCACTATTATGGTGAGATTACGCTATAATTTCAGTCGTAGATAGCCTCGATTTTATCAAATTACATGCTCGCCGATTAAAGTGCAACTTGTGGTGGGTATAGAAATGAACAATAATCACTGCATGTGAATTTCTAGTGAGAAATGGATGTCACTTTGCAGGTGCGAGGTACACGTGCTATTTTGATACTTATATTCGGGATTCATTTCGATAGATTTTGTCTCCATTTTGCGACACAACATTAGTTCTTGCTTCACATAAGCTAAGCCGCCACCACTTTTAAATGGATGAAATGATGCGATCGTAATCGACTCTGTCAATTCTTTCCAAAGTCGGAAGCCGCAGGATAGCTGAAAAATTGCTCAAGCGGCTATAAACAATAAATAATCAATCAATCAATCCAAAGTCGGAAGAGAAAGTTGGAATTCACCGAAAATTCAGATTTCAATACGAAAGAAGTCGCTAACACAGGGTGTTCTTCCTGTGACGAACGTGAAATTGAGCAATTTATCGCCGTCTGCTAGGGAAGATACAAAATCTATGTTACTGATGTCACGTGGCTAATCGCATCAAAAACTTACAGCCACTTTAGTTATTGGGGATTGGAACTTCTTTCCCATTTCACTGTTTGGCTCACAAGACAGATATGTCGAGTCCGTTGAATTGTCGAGACAGTGATGAACATTCAGTGGCGTAGCTACCATTGACGCCAAAACGCCCGGGCGTACACATAAATTTGACGACAACAACAAAAGTTATTGTTAATTTTTCATTTTATTGTGCATGGTTTTTTAGCTAGAACAACCCATATATGTAACCTAAAAAGCCTCAAAACCCATGAGCTTCCGGGGGCTTCGTCCCCAGACCCCCAGCCTATTCTGGATTTGTCACTGTGCGTAAACTTCACCTCAAGGCTAGCTACGCCACTGACATTACCTCCACCAAGATAAATACGCCTTCATTTCTTGAAACGTTCGTTTCTGACGAAGCTAAGGTATTGGATGATTTGACAAAATCTCTACAGAATGAGATATTACGATCGGTGAAAGACGGCTTCTATTCGTCATTGATATTGATATATATATATATATATATATATATATGAATCTGCATATGCCTGGAATAGATCAATTGTCACAATATTTCCAGCAATACAAAACGTAGCAATACGCAAAGATACATAATCATACAATACGTCCTATTTCTCAACCTTCATTACAAAGCCCTATGTTTAGAAAGGTCGCGGTAGTTCAGTGGTAAGAGCGTTCGCTTCATAACCGGGAGGTCGTGAGTTCGAGTCCCGCTCGTGTCATGGTCGCGTCAAACCTAAGACGCAAAAATAGGTAGTGATTGCTCCTTCGGCATTCAGAAGTGAGAATCGCGGGTCTTTCGGATATGACCTTTCGGTCTTTCGGTGGGTGTTGGCAAGTCAAAGAACTGCTACGGCCCTGAGCGCTAAACATAGATCTAAATGTGTGTTACTTCACCTGGTGACGTCTCAATATGAGTGAAAAATTCTCGACGGGACGTAAAACAAACAAAAAAAATCAATCAATATACCTATGTTTATAATGTAGACTCGAACATCCAATACATATTTAAACAACTGGAGGCCAAACGTATCTTGTCACGAGAAAGGCGATTTTTCTGAAGAGTCCGGCTTAGAAAGTCCACCCTTGAAAAAAAAATAACATGTCTGCTCAGGATTGTCGTTCCAATGACCTAAATCTCGACAAATATGTGCCAAGTAACGATCCAGATGAATTTGAGATCTCGAAACAAAAACTTGCCAGAGGAATCAGCTAGTAACGAACAGCCGTTCTTGGGGATTCGACTTTGCTGAAATTGTCTCTTTCCTTTTCATCATCATCATCATCAGAAAAGGTCAACTTAGCATAAAAGTATCATCACAAAAGAACTTGGTAAGAAATATAGCCTGAATGGCCCAAATTCCAAATCTGGGGAACATTGTACCAAAATATAGATATGAAAATAAAAATATAAAGGTTTCAAAGACGTCTTCATTATTTCCATTTCTGCAACTGTTCAAATATCGAGTCTTTTCAATTAATGTTTTAATAACGTTGTTTGTAAGCATTCTAACGTTGACAAACAATTGTTAGAAATAATCTAGAAATGGCAACACACTACTGTACTACTTCATAGTTTGTACTGAATTTAAGTAGAGTAGGTTAAATCTATTTTATCCATATCTATTTATCTCGGTCTATAGGTTGATTGTTTCTTGTTTTTCGCCACACTCAACAAGTTTTCAGTTATCTGATGACGTCCTGTTTTTTCTTCGTGGAGGAGAGTACCCAGATACAATGTACATGGGAAGAGACCACCGACCTTTCGAAAGTAAACTGGCAAATTTTCTCACATATATCGGCGCGATCGAGAATGGCACCTGCACTGACTAGAGGTGAGAGGCATTGTGTTTTGAGCGCAATACTCTAACCACTCGGCCACGGAGGCCCCCTCTCGGACTATATAAAACAATTTCAACTTGATATAATGTTTTATTACATAATATGAAAGGTACAATACACTTTACATTAAATGAAATATGGATTATAGATATAATGTTTTAAAAATTTATTGCATGTACAAGTGCCAACTGATAAAAATAATCAGTTAGTTATAATAATTAACTAAATATCGTCACTTGCCCTCAAACAAAATATTTAAACATAATGACCTATGCTTTTGTGCTCGTGCCATGACCACGTCATACCTAAGGTTTAACTGGTGCTTCACATGGTGACGCCCCAATGAGTGAAAAATTCTCGACGGAAACAGACAATATATTTTACTGCCCTTACACTGAAAATTGGGAGAAGGTGCTTATCTATATGGCCCTAAGCTTAAGATAAAATAGTATTAACAAACAGGTCTAGTCAAGTTTACTGTACCGAAGTCTTTATTATGCTGCGTTTTAACAGGTTAACCTTGTACATTGTCGGATCCAGAGAGGGGGGTGGGGTGGGGAGTTGGACCGTTCCCCCTATCTTTGGGACATCTGTGCAGCTATTTAACATTAATTAGAAATTTCTTGGCTTTTTTGTAAAGCATTTGCATTTATGAAATTGCATGCTAGGCTTCATCATCTTCAGATTGGCAGGACTTTCAATAAAGCATGTTTACCCTGGTGTTCAAATAGATATTAACAGATTTTCAAAATGTTGTATTTCACCCACGAAAAATGTATAAAAAGTCTTTGTTAATTGATGAATAAATGATTAATTAGCACTAAATGATATGCGTGCTTATTGATTCATTGGATATGATACAGTGCAGTTTCTAGATCATCTTTCTGGAACCCCTCTATTCCAAATCCCTGGATCCGCCTCTGTTGTATCATGTAAAAACAAGGTTTACTTCTTTGATTTTATGGAGAACACCTTTTAAAATGTATATTTGGTCAAATTGAATGGATGAGAAAAGGAAAGGTGTTAGCAGTATTCGTTTATTTAGAGTTCAAGTTTTGATCCAATTAATACTCAGAATTTCAGAAGTGACCTGTAAAAAAAATCAGAAGTCCGCCGGAAATAAAATCACAATGAAAGAATGTAATCATGCGCGTAGCATCGATATTAAAAAAAAGGGGGGGGGGGGGGTTCGAGAAAAAGGTTTACTTCATAATTGTTTAAAACTTTTTGACAAACAAACAAATATAACAAACTCCAAGGTTCTAAATACTAAATCATGAGGGAAGGAAAGGGGGAAGGGGAAAAGGTTGATCCTTCAATTCAATACATTGATTAAATTTAAATTACCAACAATTCCTCTACTACTATTTTAAAAAATGGGGGGGGGGGGGGGGGTTATATAGATCAAACTTTGCTCGGAAGAATAACTAACTTTGTATGTAATAAGAACGGAACAAGCATGTTGTCGGAAAGCCCCCCCCCCCCTACTCCCATTGCTACAAGCTTGATAATTATTTTGATAATTATTTTTGTGTATATTTGTGTAAGATAATTTACATGAAATTTATAATTTAAAAGATTGAATCACACTCCGACAGAGATTTAGCAGAACGATTGCATCAGAGGTACGTATGGCACGTGTCTGTATTTGATATAATTAATACGTCTCGTTTATTGTCACCTGATGTGCACATTTTTGTCCGTAGTGTGAAATGTTACGTTAATAAAGTACATGCGTGATATGCAATAACCTACATATTTGTCATATGAATTATTAATGTATTTCAGAATACTCATATAATCATTCAAATTTCAAAATGCTTGATTTCTGTGTTATTTTATTATTACTGTGATTATTCTGTTTTTTGCTGTTAAAATTATTCATTATGGAGTATTTGTGATTAATTTAAATATGAAATATCGGATTAAATCAAAATGATGCAGTTCATACTACATCCAAGCTTATGACAGAAGACGTTTCAAAACCTGAAAAAGAAACCGATTTTAACTGAAACTTGACGATTATGTTTTGCGATATTTCTGTAAAATAATAGAATTTCACCATAATTCTAACTGTTTATTCCCGTGGACATCCGGGTTAGAATAGATCCTTAATGCCCCTTGCTTATCGTAAGAGGCGACTAAATGGGGCGGTCCTTCGGATGAGACCGCAAAAACTGTCCCGTGTTACAGCAGGTGTGCCACGATAAAGATCCCGCCCTGCTCAAAGGCCATAAGCGCCTAGCATAGGCCTAAATTTTGCAGCCCTTCACTGGCAATGGTGACGTCTCCATATGAGTGAAAAATTCTCGAGCGGGACGTTAAACAACATATAACCAATCAATCATTAATCTAACTATTTATTACACTTCTGGTCCGCCTTATCCAACGTGTGACGTCATGCTACCTAACTTTTAAACACATGTATTTTGAAAATGCCGCACAAGTAGCCCAATGTATCAACTTCCCTGTATTTCTGTAATAGTAATAATTAATTCTATATAAAGTGTGCCTGGAAGAAATCTTCTATATAGTACGTTGGTAGGATAAAATGTCCCTTGTATTTAATATTACTCCTATGTTACATTTTTATCCTACTGAAATTATGGGAACATTAGGATTTTTTATCCTATAAAATTTTGATAGGATTTTTGTAGGATTCAAAATCCTGTCATTCTCCTATAGGATTTTTTGTCTTTGGAGGCTGGTATCTATCATTCTGCAAGGATGTACGAGCCCAACCTTGGACTATGGCATACTGCTAGTAAAATTCCACCATATGCATTTTGATGGATTGATTATATATTGTTTAACGTCCCGCTCGAGAATTTTTCACTCATATGGAGGGGCCTCCGTGGCCGAGTGGTTAGAGCATCGGGCTCAAAATCACAAAGCCTCTCACCTCTGTCGGCGCGTGTTCGAATCTCGGCCGCGGCGTTATGTGAGCAAGTTTGCCAGTTTACTTGCGGAAGGTCGGTGGTCTCTTCCCAGGTACATTGTATCTGGGTTCTCTCCTCCACCAACAAAAAAACTGGACGCCACCAGATAACTGAAAATTGTTGAGTGTGGCGGAAAGCAATAAATAATCAATCAATCACTCATATGGAGACGTCACCATTGCCAGTGAAGGGCTGCAAAATTTAGGCCTATGCTCGGCGCTTTTGGCCTTTGAGCAGGGAGGAATCTTTATCGTGCCACACCTGCTGTGACACGGGACCTCGGTTTTTGCGGTCCCATCTGAAGGACCACCCCATTTAGTCACCTCTTACGACAAGCAAGGGGTGCTGAGGGTCTATTCTAACCCGGATCCCCACGGGAATGTTTTTAGGATAAGGATCATTACAAAGAAATGGTCTTAAATCAACTTATGGATGATCATTTCTATAAGAATTATCTTCAAATGAGGATAAAAAACCACCATGCGTAAAATGAGGAATTTTACATCCAAATATGCAGATATTCAAATCGATAAAGAAGTGGATTATTCAACAAACTTCGAAATTAAAGCTAGTGATTTTTACAGTCTCTCAAAGAGAGGAAAATGTGTGTGTGTGTGTGTGTGGAGGAAATTATGTATGTGCAACAGAGAGGAGGAATTTGTGTGTGTATGGAACAGAGAGGAGGAAATTGTGTATATGTGCATGCAACAAAAAGGAGGAAAGTGTGTAACAGGAGGAATGTGTGTGTAACAGAAAGGAGGAAATTTTGGTCGGGACATGGAATCCAACCTGGGATCCATGCATTACTAGTCAGGTGCTCCACCCACTGAACTTTCCATGCAGGCCAGTTAATACCCAGAGTCAATATATAAACTACATTGTTATTGGTCATGAATGTTTTCAAAATTCTTCGTGACAATTGTAAGGACTTCGTTCCCATTGTGCAAAATACATCTACAGTGAAGATTTAAAATTTTATTCTAATCATTAGCATTGTAACATACAACTGCATCAGTAAAACAAACAATGCCAACACTGTATCATTAGCAACATTTTCACAACAGTTCAAATTCCCTGCAGCTAAAAAATCCACCAACAATACATGTAATTAACAAATTCCAAAACATCAATACACCATCTCAAATGTGAATGTCTTCATCCACATAGGCCATGGTCTTGAAATTCTATTATGCGAGTTTACTTTGATCTTACATAATAATTCCAATATTTAAGCAAAGTTGCAGAATAAATTTGTAGCAAATTTCATATACAAAGTATGTATAATGGGAGATGAAAATAAGAACCCAGGGAGAAAGCTGTTTAAAATGCCCATTATACAAATTATATATTTTCAGTTAACAAAAATGTATACCTCTTATAAAAATCTATGTGCTACAATTTCTGGAAGTACATCTATAACACAAAAACCATCATCAAATTTGGCCAGTGTAATTTTTCTATATGGGTGGGCCTGCTTTCTCTCTTTTGACAGTAAATATAGACAAAATTATGTAAAAAGAGGAACCTACACATTCATTAAATATATACCTTTGTTTATGATACAACACTCAATCAGGCCTAAATATAGTGCAAATACTTGAAAGTTAACGAAATATTGCATGACAAAGAAATTCTTCTCATTATCGGTGGATCTATGGGTTCAATCCCAGCAACAAATGTATATTTTAATTTATTGTTTAGAATATTTTTGATGCAATGATCATTTACTTAAACATTCTTTTATATTACACTTTGAAATATTAGCATTTCCTTCGATCACCTCATTACCTAAAGTTCTTCACACAGGTATCCCCAGGCTTCTACCTTCAGCTAAGTGCATATGTACCCCCATGACAAGAAACTAAAATTACAGATGTAGCCTAAAACTGACTTTGATTACAACAAAACCAAATTTAGATTTGAAATACACATTCACAAACCTATGGTGTCATAATACATGTAAAATATAATAAAAAATCTCATTTTTTGCAGTATAACATTAATTTACATTGAGACCATTTCGGAATTTTTAATTGCTCCTTAGAATGCTACTCATATATATCACAAAAGAGACATCATCCCCATCCCCCCCCCCCCCCCACTATTTCTCTCATTCATGACAAAATTATTTTCAGCCATTATGGGATCCATACCAAATCACCTCTTGAGGTATAATTGCAGACTTTGGTAAACAAAAAAAATCAATGCATCATGAAACAACCAAGCCAAAGCTTGAATCCCCACACCCAAGGACCATTCACTTCAACAATATTTTAAAATGCATCCATTCTTTTCAGAGAAGCTACACCATTCAAAGGTTGACCAACATGCACAACAGATGGGCACCTGAATGACAGTTGCGAAATTCACTCAATGTACCAACAGAGAAGATGAGAGGCAAATGGACAAAATTCTGTAACAAGAGGCCCATGGGTCACATCACTCACTGGAGTCGCCTTGGCCCATATTTAAAGATTTTCCCTATATACTTTGATCCTTTATTGTGACCCACCCTATCCTAGGGGCCATACTTTAATCAAATTGAATCTGCACTATCTCAGGAAGCTTCCAAGTAAAATTGAACTTTTCTGGTGCAGTGGTTCTTGCGGATAAGAGTTTTAAATGACCTAACCCTATTTTTGCACTTTTGTGATTATCTCCCCTTTGAAGGGGGCATGACCCTTCATTTAAACAAATGTAAATCCCCTTAACCCATGGGTGATTTGTACCAAGTTTGAATGACAATGGCCTAGTGGTTCTAGGGAAGAAGATTTTAAAAATTTGTCAGTAAAGTTTTGCTATTTTGCAATTATATCCCCTTGGAATAGGATGTTGCTCTTCATTTGAACAAATTTGAATCCTCTTCACACAAGGATACTTTCTGCCAAGTTTGTTGAAAATGGCAGTGGTTCTGGACAAAAAGTCGAAAATGTGAAAAGTTTACAGACAGACAGACGGACAATGGGTAATCAGAAAAGCTCACTTGAACTTTCAGCTAAGGTGAGCTAAAACTGCAACACCAATTTGAAAATCAAGAAATTTTTCGATGTGCTATACTTAGAAATTAATTGTAACTCAACTTTGCTTGACAACACTCTAATAAAGAATACTCATCATTCTAAATAACATGTTCACGAACTTTGAGCTCACAATCTTGCTGGTACATCAATGCACATGATCATTTAATAAACAAAGTCTCCTTTCTGTCTGAAAACAACACACAGAAATATACAAAAAATTACCTTTACGGTAATGCACTAGCAAATGAAAAGGGAAAAAAACCTCATGTTGATCATGAATGAGATTCATAAATGTGCCATATCTGCTACAAGTTCGAAAAATTACATACAATGCAAAAGTGATGCAATACACATTATTGCAAACAAATCAGAAATCATACTTCAAAGTTTAATGCACTTCAGAGGTATACTGTAAATAACTTGTTCTTATTCATTTTTTAACTTCATTAATGTAATTTTCTTTACAACAAATGAACAAATACCAAATATAATGTAAAATATTTGCAAACTTTCATACTAAACAATTATTCAACAGTACAGGCATGCAATCAAAATTGTTCAAGAAATGCATGTATTCATAAATGGTTTTCAAAAAACTCACTGGAATGAATGAGCAAGAGGCCCATGGGCTTTAATGGTCACTCGAGAATCACACATTAAATTTGTGGCTGGTACAGAAAATGGGCTGTCAGTGATCAGAAATGATAAGTCACAGTATCATTATTTCCTCAGATTTTCAAAGCCGTAATTCAAATTTCACTTTGGTAACTTCATCTTCCATTGAAATGATCTCCTGCAAATTCTACTTCAAAACCTTTTGACTGAAATGTCAAACATTTTTTTGACACTCTGATTTCTAGCACTTAATGACCCAACCTCATCAACCACCCCCCCCCCCCCCCCCCTCCCTATCTTCCTTTTTTTTTCATTTATGTATCAGCAAACAAATAGAGAGATCAATTTTACTGAATGTGCAAAAGAGTAGTACATCCACATTTACAATCCTAAAATTAAATTTATTTTCTTTCCTTTAAAATACAAAACATATCTAATAATATCCATTTTCTTCTACTTACAATATACAATTTGAGGATCTATCAAATTCCACTATAGAATTTTATCTGCTACAGTCATAAATTTGATACTTATCAACAATTTCATTCACTAAAACTTGGTTAGCTTTACGGTATACTGTTCAGTAGCAGACTGAAATATACTGATACATGACTGATTTTTGTTTCTCTATGATCCCACCAGTTGAATTCCATTCTAGACCTCTTGCATTATACGATAACAATTCAGTTGGCAACCTTTGTCAAACTTTGAACCACTGTGAATATCATCTAATCACTCTTGGAAGTAGAAACCTTGAAGACATATCTTTTACTCCCTTGCCCAAAATGATGCTATATACCAAAGTGAATGTTAATTGATTCAATAATTTCAGACAAGAAGTTGTAAGATGCTTACTAAAAATGAATGACGACTGATAGGAACAGATTGCAACAGCTCACCTGAGCAATTCAAATGATTGAAAAATCTTGATGTTTTCAATTGCTCTTCTGAAATCAAATCATTGCATTCACTATATAGTGAGAATTTTTGTGACTGATTACTTTGCCCCCGGCCACCTCATTATTTGATCATTATGGCACAAGCCTCTAAATCAAGAACTAAATTCTTCTGGTCTGAGACAGTCTCTCCTCACAAATGTAATTATTCACCTTAATACTGTGATATTCTCAGAGATCCTTTCTACAGAGAAAAAGACATCCCACAGTTGGGGTCCTCAAATAATATAATGTACTTATAATAACAAATACATCATCATTCGTTTAGCATTATGGTAAATCTTGAAAATCATGGATCCCTCTTGTCATATTTCCTATGGCACCTGTGTCAAAGTTGTATTGGTACTGTCCAGCTCTGTTAAGCTGGGCTCTGTTGGAATGGCTATGTGGTCTCTGCGTTTTGTGGCTGGTGACATTTTTTGTTGCATGGTTTGAATGTATGTCTGCAATGATGAAAACCACATTAAAATTATATCTTTGGATGAAATTCTCCATTCAAGTCATGTTTTACTCACAATGGACACTATCATTTTAAAATATGGCTTGAATTTAATAAAATACATTTTAATAAAGAGATTATTGTTGTGGATTTGATTCAAATTAAAAAGTAAAAAGAAACAAAGAGTACAACAATGATTATCCTTTCAACCAAAAGTTGATTTATCAATTTAATAATCAACAACTGCATAGTAAGAAAGAAAGAGAGAGAGAGAGAGAGAATTTCTTCAGAAATTTAACATGACTTTTAAGCAATAAATTGTTACTTTTTGTGATATTTTGTGTGATAAGTTAATCTGGAGTCAGAACCTCTACCCCAGGAAAATGTTTACAATTTTGGTAGATTTCCTGCTCTACATGACTATGCATTTAGTTTAAATTACTTGCAGATAAGCAGTTGTTTGAAAATTGTAAGTCATCCAAGTGATACGGCAAACTAAAAGTTGCAATCTCTTGTACAACATCTTCAGATTCTTTGGTTTTTACAGAGTATTGTATATACACTAATTGAGAATAATTGCATGGTAATTCACTAATTGCATCCTTTCAAATCTTGAAAAGAAGATTTTTCAAATAATTTTCTTAATATATAGTCCTATATAAAAACTGAAACCACTATTACAGCCCCATTCTGGGACAGGTGGTTTGAAAAAAGTAAAATCCTCAGTGTATAAAGATCAGCTATCCTGGAAGTCTGGGCTTGTCCACAATAGTGATTCTCGAGATTTTTTGGTATCAATCCAAATTATTTAGGCTATTTCTTAAGCATTTCCCCTTACAAGAAGGCCTAGCCCATCATTTTAACAAACTTGAATCCCTTTCACCGTAAGAAGTTTTTTGCACAGTATAACACAAACTGGCCTGGTGATTCTTGACAAGTTGAAATTGTGAAACAAAGGATGGACAAACTCCCATCAGAAAATCATAGCATCAATATATAACCTAACTGTTCAAAATTCTCCTTCTTTACTCTTGAAATGGTTAACATGGGCCCATCAATTTCATTTATGAATCATTGGGCTGGACTAATTGGATTCGGTAGAGGGAATTGATCTGAACTAGATCCTCACCTGAGACAGGACATCACCAGTGGCTCTCCTAGCTTGGTACAGGTGTCGGTATCTTGTGTGTTGACTGTCCATTTTTACTTTCTTTCTGGCCTGGTGTAAGTTTACTTTCTTGACCTTTTTATTATTAACAGCTACAAGGACAAAAACATTCCCTTAACATTGCATACACTAATAAACATATCCACTCCTTCATAATTTTCAGGCACAGTATGCTGAGTCATAAACTGGAGCGTACAGAGTCAGAAAATGGAGTCGAAACATGCAGAGTCAAACTGGAGCATATAGAGTCAGAAAATGGAGGCACTGTATGCAGTTTTGGCCCAAAACTTTAGAATTCTAATTTTCTTTTATGGTATTGGGCATATACCTCTCTATCAATAGATACAACTTTAATCCCCCATCACAGTGAAATCTAAAATATGACACAACAGAGAATGTCACTTTAATTGTTTGTTTTTATTTCAAAAATAGAGCATTGCTAAACTAGTACATGATAAGTCCACATATGTTATTGACCCCAAAAATCTAAGTCCAAAGGTCATAACGCCTTCAAACATTTTGGGACAGCATTGCCCTTGGAATATGCATATCTATACATTGTGATCTTTCTTTGTACCAAGTTTCATTAAAATCTTCCTTGGCGTTTAGAAAGAGTTGCAAAAACAATGTATTTTGCATAAAAGAACTAAGTCCAAGGGTCATAACTCCTTTAAAAAAATTGGACAGCGTTCTCCTTGTAATAGGCACATCTACACACTGTGATATTTCTGTGCACCATGTTTCATTAAAATCTCCCCCATGGATTTAGGAGGAATTGCGAAGACAAAGTTAAGGGGACACACAGATGACAGCGGTATAGCATGATACAATAGCACTTTATGCTTTTATTTTCATTTACTGGTCAACTAGGCTATAAGCTTAAATATTTACTGGTCAATTGACAACTTTTAATGCCCCTTCGGACCAGTGGATATGAAAATTACTGGCCCATTTATAATGAAACATTTTCATGACCCTGTTTATCGAACTAACATCAAGAGTTGGTTTAAAAAACCATCATAATCTTATTATTCTGATCCATGTTTTTCACTTGAACTTCGAAAATAGTCAGTGTCACCTTCACTTTTCTTGTCATTTGTGAAAGTGTAATGTCACTGGATTTCAAAATTGTTGCATATTAAAGGGCCCATTCTTAGAAACTTGCAGGTGAAGAAGTGTTCATTCTCAGATATATATACTAACTCAAAACTCTTTCTGTGGCTCATATGTAAATGTCTAGGAATCATACAAAGATTGTCAGTTGTATATTCCACTTAAGAGTGGATAACTTGAAATCTATTAATGCCCCTTCGGACTAGTGGATCTGAAAATTACTGGCCCATTTATAAGTTCTTTTTAGAAACTTATCTACATTGTATTACTTCATAGTACAACTTAACGAAAGTGAAGTAAAAAAATTATTTTGCATGCCACAAAAACCTAGAAGCACACACATCGTTGAAGAATTTTGTTATGTGTTTAAATTAACTAGCCCCAGAGCATATTCTGTTTACAAAGCACAATTTACTGGCCCCTGACCATCAATTATTTCAAGCCCTGTGACCCCACCCTATTTTTGCCTTTTCTTGATTATCTCCCTGCTTGCACATTAATAGAGGTGATTCAGCTATCTGAATGCTTCAATTATCTACACGATTCTGCTTCGAATGGATTAAAGAATCCCCAGTGTACTTCTTTACAACAAATACTTCCACATTGCATGAGGCTGTTGGACTTATGTCCTATATTTATCTTACTTAATGGCTTACCGTCATTGTGGTCATATCCCTGTCCAGTTATTCTCCACTGGGTCACACTCCCAACCAGAAAACAAAATGGCCAGCAGCAAAGCAACACCCAGGAATACCAGCACACTAGTCCAGGGGACATCCCTGTTATCAGTCCCCACACAAATGTCACCATGGCAAACTGCTCTATAAAGTAATCTAAACAGGACACCATCAGAGCTCCCCCGAAAACACTGGTCCCCAAAATCATACCCCCTTTTTGGAATTTAAGAGTCAATATTGCACAAATTAAACCCAATCCACAAATAACTCCAATCCGAATCCAATGGATCTCGATGATGTAGAAAAAGTTCACAACTATCAGGCTTACAGTACCTATTGCAGCTCCAAGCTGAAAGCCTGTGAAAAAAAGTCCAACATACTGTACTAACATTGTTAGGAGTCCAATCAGTACGCCACCCCCCAGAGCCACACCTATGTCCCCTTCCATTGGAAGTAAGGATAACCGTGCCAGAATGAGGTACACCAGGACAGAGGTGAATATAAATCCAGTCAGAAACATCACTGCCTTAAAGAAGCGGTATCCTGTATATTAAAAAAAAACCACAATATCAGAAACATGATAATTATATCAGAAACCTTAACAAGAGAACAAAACTTTCAAAAATAGCAAGATCGAACATATTTTTTTTTTTATTGCAGTCTAATACACTGTAATTTTTGCCGAAAATATCGCACAATGTTAGGAAAGACATGCACAATCAAAATGACATTGAAAATTTCAAAGATAATACAGAATTTAACTAGTAAATCTCTTTTTTTACCATGATTTTTTAAAATCATTTGCTTATTTTTATTTTAAATGTATGGTCACCAAATAAGCAATTGGCGACCAAGATTACTGAAGTGGGTGGTCAACAGCATGGCCACTCATGAAAAAAATATTTTGATGCTTTAATATTAACTGTGAGCTGCTTATTGATTTGCTTCCATCAAATAGCTTCCAATACAATAGAGAAGGTATTTCTAGTTGTAAACCTTGGTGAATTGAAGAGATAAAAAGTATGCCAGTACTAATCAGTAACTTAATTAATGTCATCTGTATCAGTTAATAGGGCCACAATTTGGTGATTATCATAATAGTGATTTGGAAACTGTCACCAAAATGGGCAAAATATCACTCTCACTTCTAGTCTGTACGGGTTCAAATCCCACTCGTGCCGATATATATGAGAAAGTTTGCCAGTTTACTTTCAGAAGGTCGGTGGTCTCTTCATGGATACATTGTATCTGGGTTCTCTCCTCCACCTACAAAAACTGGACGCCACCAGATAACTGAAAAATTGTTGAGTGTGGCGGAAAACAATCAATCAAACGATCCAAATCACCCCCACATTTCAGCACAGACATTCTCACACTGAATTTTTTTCTTGCCATTTAAATGTATTCAATATATATGTTTATATTACTCTTGTCTTGACAATCAAATATTTTCCTACAGATTGAGTTCAATGCATAAAATGAGAACTTACCAAAAAATGTATACACGATTCCAAAAATAAAACACATGGAACAGATCACTGCCAACGCAATGTCATACTCCACACTGATCTCATCACATGTTTGTAGACGAGTGATTGCCTGATCACTGAGGGTGGTGGCATTGATACCCTCAGTGGAGGGTGATAACGTCTCGTAGGGTAGACCAGGGGTGGCTGGGGGCACAGCCGCTGGTGCATCAAAAGAATTTGTATCCATGCTGGCTGATCATAGAATTCTCATCAGATCCTGGTAACTGTCTCAAAACTGAAATGAGGAATTTTATTTTGAGACACCTAGTGTTTTGATTACTTATATTAACTAGACCAATGCTAATACATGTACAACTAAATTCACCTGCTGAACATGCAGCTGTAACCAAAGAAAGAGATAACATTTAAAATAAGCCATGATTCTCTAGTCAAAAAATGGCACTGACAGTAGAGGGATTTCATGTGAAAAACAAGCAAGAAACTGCTCTAGTGGTCAGAAAAATAAAATGCAGAAAATTATTTACAATGTACAGATCATTCATTTTGAGAGTGCTAGAAAAAGATTCACAAGTGAAAATCTATAATTATACAGGACTGTGAAGCATACTACTACACAAGTGGAACAGTGACGAGTTCAGGGATGAATGATTTTATATAAACATTTTATCATGTTGAAAACATAATTGGGTTGGACAGCAGGCATTGCCTATATAAGCCCTCTCCATACAATATACATAGTCAAGGCCATACAGACAGAGAATTACAGATGAATAGTGACAATGAAACATTAAAATAATATTGGATTAAATCAACTGTTTAGTAACAGCAATATAATATAGATTAATAATATGTTTCAAATTCTGTAATAATTTACAACTTAATGTATGACTGACAAGAGTAATTTAGGTACAGATATCAAGAATTACTAGAACAGAAAAGAAAAAAAGAAACATAAACAGATTGGGTCTGTGGTCTGAGAATGAAACTAATTAAATGAATCTACTTGTAGACAAGATCAAATTCATGTACAATTCTGAAAATTGCAACATTTTGGTTATAACTAAGGTTATTGTCACCATTCAAAATGAATGTTAAAGATAATTTAAAAGGTAAAGGTAATTTCAGATTATCAAAACTTTGTATCAATCTTTGTATTTGTATAAAATATTTTGGATATTTTAGGAAAAAGTGAAGTGTTGTTTCAGAACTACTTTGACACATGTCACAAATTGGATTTTCCCCAAGAAAATGACTAAATAAATCAGCATTAAGATTGCTAGCATTATTTCACAATTGACAATGTAGTATATTTGCTTTACAATTGCCATAGTTGTAATATATCTTAGGTTTAAAGGATTGATCGATTATATATTGCTTAACATCCCACTCGAGAATTTTTCACTCATATGGGGACGTCACCATTGCCGGTGAAGGGCTGCAAAATTTAGGCCTTTGAGCAGGGAGGGATCTTTATCGTGGCACACCTGCTGTGACACGGGACCTCGGTTTCTGCAATCTCATCTGAAAGACCGCCTCATTTAGTCGCGTCTTACGACAAGCAAGGGGTACTGAGGATCTATTCTAAAACCTGGATCCCCACAGGGCTAGGTTTAAAGGAAAATATACTTTTTATGACACGTTTGAATGACGATAAAGTAGGAAGACTTCGAATATTAAAAGGTAGGTCATTCCACAACTTTATAGTTGAAGGTATAAAGCTTTTCATAAATGAAGTTGTGTTCACTAATGGAATATTAAACTTAAGAGTGTCCTGATTTCTTAATTTAATAATACTGGGGAGCTAATCCATGAACTATTTTGTACAATAACACAAGTTGATGTAGTTTTCTTCTTATTGCTAATGTATCCCATCCAAGCTTGTTATATAGTATTGTTCTTGATGAATTGATCCTTAAGCCTGTTATTATTCGTGCTGCTGCAACTTGATCATCTTCAAGTAAATTAGCATCTTTTTCAGTACAATCATCCCAAACAATATCTGAATATTCAAGGACGGGGCGAACATAAGAAAAATAGATTTTTATAAAGGAATCCCTTTTGAGTGTATGCTTTAACATTCTTAAGATATTTAATTGATTGCATGCTTTGGCATGAATATTAAGTATATGTGTTCTCCAGTCCATCGTGTTGGAATCTTATTCCCAAATGAGTACGAGTTTCAACATTTTGAATAACTGAGCCATGTACCTCAAATATTACCTTAGGATAACATATTTTTCCTACTAAAATCCAAACTGACTGTTTTGCTGGGATTAAATTCAATTGCAAATTTGCTAGACCACTAATGAATTTTTCCAAGATCATTAGTTAATGAATTTGCAGAATTAACATTGTCATCATTGACTATTACATAAAGAGATGTATCATCTGCAAAGAGCCTTACAGGATTGGCTAGATTTGTAGAGATGTCATTAATATATAAAGGGAATAAAAACGGTCCTAAAACTGACCCTTATGGGACCCCTGAATTGGTGGCTCTAGAGGTTGATGAAAAACCATCCAAAACTACTTTTTGAATTCTATCAAATAGTTTTCAATCCACTTAATTGTTCTGAAATACCATAACACTTTAATTTATAAAGTATACCTTTGTGCCATACTCTATCGAATGCTTTTGAGATATCACAGAAGACAAATCTAATGTCTTTGCCTTTGTCAAGATATTCTTGTATGATATATTTCAAGTAACTGATTAGTTGTAGAATCACCAGGTTTAAACCCAGATTGATACTTGTTAATTATGTTATTTTCTTGACATTAATTGTAAATATGTTTAAACATAATTTAAATAGTTTTGTGAGGGGCTTTACTATTGAATGAGATATATTTTAAAGGACTGTGGGTGATACACTATCAGGACCTGGTGGTTTTGTAATATTTAATGTTTGCAGCTGATCCAAGACTTCCTGTTCTGTAATAACAAAATCACTGAAAGTGTATTTAAGCTGTGGCCCAGGTCCATTGTAATGGTACATCTGGTTCACAATATAAGGTTGATATTTCAGCAAAATACTCATTAAGTATGTTAGCTTTGTCAGTAGGATGAAAGTATGTGTGATCTGTGGACCTTAAAGTGGCAATGGCTTGCTATTATTGTTTTGTTTAGTCAAAGATTTAACAATTCTCCACAGTTTCTAGGAGGTATAGATTTAACTATTTGATCTGATAATTTCTGGTTTCGTTTAAGTCGAAAAATTTGTATTTCATCAATAACTATTTCTTAGGAAACAGTATTGTTCCCAGTAAACTGGATTTTGTGTCCTAACTGCTTTTCTATGAATACGGTTTCTTTTCCTCATTAATTTTCTGATGGAGTTATTCATAAAAACTTTATCTCAGGGTCAAACTGTTATTCTTTTTTTGGAATAAGCTTTTCAATGCTTGTTTTCATTATGTTTTTGACTGGGGAATGCATCCTGAACGATTTGAATAGAACAGTTTTTATTGAGAACGGAACACTTTTATTTAAGATGGAGAATGAATGGTTTGGGTCAAAATGGGAATGAACATTTGGCCTAGATTCAAATTCTGCATTTTGAACTCTTGGCATTTTTAACGTTTTACATACAGAGACATTGTGATAAACTATAGAGAGAATGTATTAAATTTTTATCAAATGGTTTATATGAAAATGGGGATGGGGGATAGATTTAAGTATGATACACACTTATGTACGTACGATTTACACCAACATAAATTAATAATTATAACCCAGGTTATACTCGCATAATTTGCCCCAAAATTAAAGTCATTCCTTACGTAAACATGATTAAACACATACAGGGTAATTGAAGTGGAAACAATTTCAAGATGCACTATGATTACTTTACACTCTAAAGTTTAAACACAAGTGTTTGTTCTTAGCTGATTTTACAGTTTTGCCTTTATATGTGTGAGTATTTTAATTTCTACTGCATAACCCATGCTACACTTATTTCATCAATAATCAATACTGAATGCTGGCCACCATTTGGATAGCAGAGTCCAGAGAGTTTCAATATTTCCAAGTAATCAGTGAACAGACATACTGTAAATATACTGACCAGCAGAACCCAACAGAATCCTACAGATGCAGAGAGCTCACAGAGTCCTACAGACATGAAGAGCCCAGACAGTCCTACAGACATGCAGAGCCCAGACAGTCCTACAGACATGAAGAGCCCAGACAGTCCTACAGACATGCAGAGCCCAGACAGTCCTACAGACACACAGAGCCTGGTCCATGATGTAAGCTATGCCTGTCCACTTATCTAAAGGGAATAATGCAAGCCCAGAGTTCCAACATTTCCATGTAACCATTGAATATACATGCTGTATATACACAAACGAGCAGATGACGGACATACCTGTTCTGCATAGGACACATCTACCAGCTAAAATGAACTCACTGCAGAGAACAAAACTACAGGCAAGTGTAACTGTATCCTGAAGACAGTCAATATGTGTGATTATGTAAGAACTGTATTGCAGAATTTCTGCTTGGTGTGCATCCAATTCCCATGATAATCAGAACCCAACTCATTGCAATAAAAGTCACTAGGAGAATTCCATCTATTACTGTACAGTTGACACTAGACATCTGCCAGTGTAAAAATATGCAACTAACAAATGCCAACTCTGTCAAAAAATTCATAAACTATAGGATAAATTTCAAAAATGACATATTAACAAAAATAAGAATGATTTTATATAATTTACTATTTACAATCACTTAATCTTTTCTCTACATTTCGTTTGAAATTAATGATAATAATAATAATAATGCACTTATATAGCGCCTTATCTAAATATACTCTAAAGCGCTTTACACCACACTAAAATGCAAATCAAAATTATACAGAATACATAAAATCACTTATAAATGCCATATATCAATATTGCGCAATGAACAATTGAAACTGTGAAAGAAATAAGCTAGAGAAAATTAGAAATTAATTCATATTATAAAAATCATAAAATATAAAGTATGTGCTAGAAAAACTTTTTTTTTAATACTGTTCTTCGGCATGTTGCATAAAATACTGATTTTAAAATATGTCAAATCAAAAAGATCATACATTAAAAGCCTGATGAAAGAGATGGGTTTTCAGACCTTTTTTAAAACTTTCTGATTTTAGATGGAAGACTGTTCCATAGAGTGGCCGCTGCCTTATCAAACCTGTGTTCTCCATATGTCTTAGTCTTGGTTACAGACATATCTATTAGATGTGCAGATTCCGATCTAAGAGATCTGGCGGGTTTGTATGGTACAATAAATTCTGACAGATATGCTGGTGCCAGATTGTTGAGGCACTTAAAGACATACATTAGTATCTTGTACTGTATACGGTAGTTGACTGGACGTAAGCCAGTGTAGTTTGACAAGAACAGGCGTAATATGTCCAGATATCTATTAGACATGCCATGAGCCGTTCAGACATATCGACCCAGTTGTCACATGGTTCAACTACAATGTAAATCTGACTGTCGTCCGCATAACAATGATAATCCATATTATGAGCATCACATATATGACCAATGGGTTTGCTGGAAAGGTAGTAAAGTTGAGACCTGACAACGGAGCCTTGCGGGACACCGAATTTCATTTCCTGGTATTCGGACAATTCGGAGCCAATTGCTACGCATTGAGGTCTACCGCTCAGATACGATTTAATCCAAGATAAAGCTGACCCAGAAATACATGCCACTACTGAAGGGTATCCATCGCAAATCTATATTATTCCTCCAAAATATCAAAATGTATATATTTTGCAAAATTTTGTACTTGACGATTACAAAATTTGTAACCGATTAACATCTTTCCGACCGATTATTAGTTAACTGGTTAAACGTTGCCATCCCTAGTTTTTATAGTACCACCTGTCTGCATAATCATTACAAAAAAAGTTCTCAGAGTGTATATGTGGTAATTACACAAGTAATTCTTATAGTAATGGTATTAAAAGAATTCTACCTGTAATTGTCATTTTTATGAGCAACTTTTTAAAGTGTAGTTTTAGAAAATGATAGACATTAAAAATATTTTTAATGTTTTTGCAGCTCATCATGGTGACGATCTTCTTGACAAATTACAACAAAATATTATACATGCTGTGTTTGTACCTGCTAGCTGTACTGACTGTCTGCAACCCCTACATTTGGGGATTAATGTCCCATGTAAACAGTCATTGAAAGCATTTTTTGAAGATTTTTATGCCAGTAAAGTCGCTGATCAGTTGAAAAACAATAGTATTAAAGATGTCAATATATATGTTGGTTCACTTCCCCCCTCCTGAGTACCCGGAGATTTGGTGCCGAGAGAAGTGTGGGACCAAATTGAGTGGTGAGAGAAAAGTTTAACAACATACTACCTGTTTCACATGAGTAATTAAATTCTTTGTGGTTTCTGTGTAATGTATTATACCCTTCTATATTTTTTATCCATTAAACAATTATCATCAGTATTTATCTTGATGGGTGCAATTTTGTACTGGCTGGGTTTGATAATTAGTACCCTCAAGGGACGTTTATCTGTATTCAACAGCCAGGTGAGGGTCCACAGTTAGCAGTTTTCAAGAATAATGTTTTTCTTCAGCCATTTTGCAATAGTGTCTGTCATGTCTTTTCAAATGGTTTTCAGTTACAAAATTACTATTTTTTTCAGACATGATAAAAAGGACTTCCAAGCATTTTCTAAATATCATTGTTGAAAATGATCTGAAAGATACAGAATATGTGGTTGACCTTGGTGACCATGTGAATCAGATCTGACATGCTGATAGAGTGATATAAAACTGTCCATGTGTTTGAAATGATGAGTAAGATTTCTGAGAGCGTTGCTTTATGACTGAAGCCCGAAAAGATGGGAGTACATGTTTTATGCCATTTTAGTTATTTTATTGAAGTGTTAGTGATGGGGCATAACAGAACGTGTGTGTGTGTGTGTGTGTGTGTGTGTGTGTGTGTGTGTGTGTGTGTGTGTGTGTGTGTGTGTGTGTGTGTGTGTGTGTGTGTGTGTGTGTGTGTGAGAGAGAGAGAGAGAGAGAGAGGAGAGAGAGAGAGAGAGAGAGAGAGAGAGAGAGAGAGAGAGAGAGAGAGAGAGAGAGAGAGAGAGAGAGAGAGAGGAGAGAGAAGAGAGAGAGAGAGAGAGAGAGAGAGAGAGAGAATCCTAGATACTTTTTTAATATTGTTCTATCAGCATGTTTGATCTCTTGCTTCCATTGGTCTCCAAAGACACCCAAACTTTTGTGTTTTTCTAATATTCAATATACCTACAAAGTCCAGATTAAAACACCATGTTCAGAAAGCATGATGCCATCCTCGTTTGTTACTAATCACTGATAATTATTGGTTTAATAATTATAGATACAATGGTATGGTTACCCAACCTTACATGAAGCTTAGACTTGGGGTATACTAAGTGATTTGGTAGAGGCAAAAAACCTTTGTTCAATGAGTGAAACATGTACCAAGTTGAAATTTGAAATAAATTTAAGAGGGACAGGGACAGTTTTATATCACTCAATCAGCATGTTTCTGTATGTTGCTCAGGACATCGGCTATTCAAGATCATTTTCAGAAATAATATCTACAGACAACGCATGGAAGTCTTTTCTTTCACGCCCAAAAACAAAACCTCACTAGTCCAAAATACTACTACTAAGTTTTGACTTAAATCCATTTTAAAAGAGTGGCCTAGTGGTTAGAGCATCGCGCTCAAAACCACAATGCCTCTCACCTCTAGTCGGTGCAGGTTCAATTCTCACTCGCACCGATATATGTGAGGAATTTTGTCAGTTTCTTTCGGAAGATCAGTGGTCTCTTCTTGGGTACATTATATCTGAGTTCTCTCCTCCATCAATAAAAACTGAACGCCACCAGATAACTTGAAAAATTGTTGAGTGTGGCGAAAAACAACAAATACTCAGTCATTTGAAAAGACATGACACACAGTCTAAAAACATGGATGAAGATATTTTGAATGTGTAGAAGAAACCTAATTATAATTGAAAACTTCTCACCTCAGACCCTAATCTGTCTGTTTAATACAGGTAAATTTCCCTTGAGGGTACTAATTATCAAAACCAGCCAGTAAAAAATTGTACCAATCAAGTTTAATTCAATGATCTTGATTAAAGGATACCAAAAAAAATACAGAACGGTTATGATAAGTTAAACAGAATTCACAGAGTTTAATTACTTGTGTGAAACATGTACAAAGTATGTTGTTAAACTTTTCTCTTACCGCTCGATTTGGTACTCGAGAAAAGTTTACCAACATATCCATGTGATTACCTATAATCAAACATCTGCACACTAAGAAGGTTATGAAATCATTAAATGAGCTGGCCCCAAAACATGAGTTAATTAAACATGCATGGGTGATGGCAGGAATGATATAAATTACTAAGTATACACTGAGGTGTTTTGATGCCATCCCTGTCTCACTACCTCGCCTCATGATAACATGAGATTATTTGTTTGTTTGTATAATGGTTAAACTTCATTTTATGTTTAACTGCAAATGATTTCTATATGCGTATTGTTTTGTACATATGTTCAATAAAACTGTACTTAGTTGTACTGCAGTTTTATTTTTTCTGCATCGATTAATAATTGCACAGACAATGTTATGGAAATAAAGCTCGAGATGTTTAATACATTTCTTGGTATACGGTACATAAGACAAGTCTTGAGAATTACTATGGAATTAAATCTCTTTCAAATAATAAATGATCTACAGTAGTCGGTTTATTTTAATGGCTGGGAAATCCAATAGAAAAAAATGTAAATATAAGAAATAAACTTCATTTTTGAACATCATTGAATCATCTATGTGAAGCATTTTGTTGTATATATTGTTTTAATAAGGCTTAATTACTAAACAAATAACACAGCAATCTTTGATCTTTTTGGGTGAAAGAGAGGGTAAGAGGAATATTTTTGAAATGAAAAGCAAGTCAAACATCTATTAAGGCCTAATTATATTTTAATTTTATTGCACAAATTAACACCATGTTACAGTAAGGCATTGAACAAACAATAATAATTATCTAATAACGTACTGAAATGAACACATTAAATAGGATATTATTTAATTCCAGAATGATTATTCAACTCTAAAAACAATTATTAATTTTTTATTTCAGCCTTAGTGACTGGTTAGTTATTAATTAAGTATATTAATTATCAAATTTTGCAACAAAAAATAAAAAACAAAACAATTAAAACAAATTAAAAAAATATATCAATTAATAAAATTACATTCAAACTTCTTAGTGTAACAGTAAAATTATTTGTTTTTCAAATCTAAAGGCATACTACCATGAGTGCACCACACTACAACAAAATATGATAATTTAGTTAATAACTAATCAGTCATTAAGGCTGAAATAAACAATTAATTGTTTTTTTAATTAAATAATTATTCTGGAATTAAATAATGCTCTGTTATTGTATAATTAACTTGTATATCCAGTCTGTAGTGTTGAATATTGCAATAGATTATCACTAATACTACATAACATTGCATTTTAATTCATTTGTCCTGTAAATTCATTTGTCCCACCCTCACGTATAAAATATTTGTTTAATGCCTTGCTTACAGCGTACCAGTGTTTTGTAATGGGAAATAAGTTAACTTCGATTTATTTTTCATAATATTCAGCTTTACAGCCACACTCCATCAAATCATTACCAATCTTCATGAAATTTGATGTGCGAATAGATGTCATGAAGTTGACTATAAACTGAGGTAATTTTCACCAATTTGTTGGTAATTTTGGTCATTTCCTTGGTAATTTCTGTGATTAGCAGCAATTTTGGTTATCTGCACCCTCAAATGTGTAAGTGAATGTTAGGTATGTCAGATTTTTATGCACACTCATGATTTCTGCTGCAATTCTTGCTGGAAAAAAAATTGTGAAACAGGCCACATGTCAAATACAGGGCTTGGTGTAAAATGCGGACTCTTGAGCTTCCAAAATGGAGAGAGGGTGAAGCTTCTTCTCAACAGAGGCTGTCCAAGATGAAGCTTCTGCAGTGAATTTCAACACATCTTATTCTATCTGTCATTTTCAATTTCAGTTCTGTGCTGCCCAGCAAATTTCAGATTATAGAGATCAAAAGATCAAAATTCATGTTATAAAACATCTGCCAGAAATATTTTTGCAATTTGGAATTGTAAATTAAAGGTAAGGGGTGTTATATAACAAAATAATTACCCTTACCATGTCATCACAATGATATATATTATTTAAGATAACACAGTGACAGAGTTAAACAGAAACAGCATTTGGGGTCAGATAATGTGTGACAAGGTGACATTTGAAGTCCTGATAATTCATAATTATACACAAAAAAATTTCAAAGCAAATTGTAAGAGAATGGAGAAGTATTTTTTTCTCTGCCAGTCTTACAAAGAGGGGTTTAAATGAGAGAATCTATTTCAAATATTTTAAATTTCAATCCATTTGTCCCATTTTATGCAAATTTAATAAGAATCATAAAACATTGCAGAGGAACATTTTCTTATTGACAATTAATAATTTACTGCTGTTCTCTCTCTCTCTCTCTCTCTCTCATATAGATGCATTCAGTTTTCTGGGGGGAGGGGGGCATTCTGCAAGCTTCAAAGGACTATGTTTTGATTTTAGTCACAAACATTCCAGAGACCCAAGATGACAGAGACCACTGGCCTTCCAATAGTAAACTGGCAAACTTTCTCACATATATCGGCACGAGTGAGAAGCAAATCTGTACTGACTAGAGGCCTTGTGATTTTGAACGCAATGCTCTAACCACTCGGCCATGGAGACCCCGATTTTATTAGAAGATACAAAAATATATCAATAAACTTGATATGTTAGTGTTCCTATCTCTGTCATGATTTATCACTTGTTCCCCCCACCCCCTCCAAACCATGACATTATTTTTATATCAAGCATTATATTCAATAGTACTTTTGCTATGACAACCTTAAAAATAAAATATCTGGAACATGTACAGCATAGTGTCATAAATGAGTCAACTTTTGTGTTTTGTGCTATATATATATATATATATATATATATATATATTGGACTGAAAAATATTGATTGTTTTTCATGAAACATCTGGATATGATCTTCAACAACAATAGCACTGAAATATGATGATTGAAAATGTTATCACGACTTGAATTTATAAAATAGGTGACAGGTGTAACTTTTATGTTACATAAAATCACTCTCAAACTTTCCATTTTCTAAATACAGCATACTCAATTTGTCCTTCTATATTTTTCCTATTTCTTTTCAGTCAAGTTTACTTGCAATCCAGCTAAAACAAACCTTTAATTTTGACAGTATAAAATCAAAAGAACATTCAGATTACTTTAATAATAATGGATCTAAAGAACTTTTTCGGAATTTTTGCATACACTGGAAAATAAATTTTTTCTTTACTACCTACGTTCCCTAATTTCTTCTTGAACGTTCACAGATACACAACTACTTTTATCCTTGGTCTAACTTGTCAACATATACATAGCAACAATGAACAAAAACAAAGAACAAGACTCTTAAAAATATAGGAGCAATTAAATCAAATGATATCAATTAAAACACACCAATGAATATTAAAACACCTCTATACCTGTTGTGAATTATACCTTCCTTGAATGACATAAAAAAACAACAATCATGAAAAGAATAAAACATTTCTGCGGGTTGATCAGAACAAACACATTCTCTCATGTACATCTGATCAGCAAAACATTTTTATAACCTTACCTAATGGAAAATAATGTCATCAAATGGATATTGGCCAATTAACAGACAATCAACTAAGCAATTAACTGTCCCACATGAGGAGTAACACTTCATAAAAACACAATAGGAGTGTTTTAATTCCAGCAGTATTGACAATCATCAACATGTCAATTGGCATACAGAATAAAAATAATATCTATCAATCCAACAGCGTGTGTGTGTGTGTTTATACACCTTTCTCAGAACTTTTATTTCAATACACTATTTGTGATGAGTGATTAGACGAACACTTTTAAAAGTAAAACTATTTCTCATATGCAATACTCTTTACAGACACAATAATAATCTCTGAGAGATGGGACACACAAAAGGGGGACTGCATGGATATGTATCATTAGCGCATATACTAATAATCCACACAAAATCCACAGCAATCTGCACCCTTTAAAAATCCTCTAAAAATACACACTGGAAACAAAACATTGCTCAGCCTAAACTACACTTCAGAAAACAAACACAAAATCTACATAATTATCTTGCTCTATGGACAGTCTGATACAGCACTTGGCGGAATAATTTTAAAGTCCCATTGAAGGGTGGATTAATACACCCATTATAAAGATCAGCTATAATTCAGCTGATCAGGCTCATTCAAAACAAACAAAGGAGCTCTACTTTGCTTGTATAGATATTTGCACACCTCTATTTTCTACTTTAAATTTTTTTTTTTCAAATCATGACATATATATATATGACAAACATATTACAGTTCAACTTTCATGAAAACTTACTGGTTTATAGAGACAATGATTAATGTAACTCTGGATAACAGAAATGTGCTAAGAATTCGCTCCAGATGAGCTTGTATAAATGCAGCTGAAACACAAGTTATGTCTCCCTATCATCAATCACTAAGTTCTCTTAGACACAGAAGCACAACATACCTACCTGCATCACTGTTTTTAATAGAGAAAATCCCTGGAACAGACCTAATTTACTTCTGTTTCTCTGTTAACCAAGCCTGGAAAACAATCAGTAGAAATATCCTTTCTAGAATACACAGAAATGATCAGTTACATGCAATCTCAGTTTATCAAAACCTTCCAGTGCTGTAATCTTTGTTTACCTCACAATCCAATGTGTTTGAAAATGAAAGTCACTAGTTTCCACACCCTATGATTCCTAGGTAGTGGGTGTTAATTTGCGACTCAGGTGTAAATAATCCTATTATATTGGCAGTCAGTGTGGGATTGTTAATCATGAATATTCATTGGGGCATGACATTTCCTACTTCTCATTGAACCAATTTGTTATGTAATGTTGTCATTGTGACTACATGAATGAAAGAGGACATATCAACACTCTGGAATATATCTATGTATATGATTAATGCCTGTTAATTTTTATATAGCCTGCCATAATTAAAACGATTTCTGCTACCTGTAAGTTGGAGACATTTGAAACAGCTATTGAAGATCCTTTTCACACATGTAGACACAACATGACCTATATATAATTTCTTAACAGACACTGTCAACTGATCATCAGGGTTAGTTACCTTTGCACTGATTACTGATGTTACACAAATAGGGGTCTAAATTGATGATCCCACCAGGCAAGAGTTATAATGTACCAGACAATGGTTATTATATTACCAGACAATAGATATTATATACCAGACAATGGTTATTATATTACCAGATAAAGGTTATAATGTACCATACAATGGTTATAATGTACCAGACAGTGGTTATTATATTACTAGATAATGGTTATTATATTACTAGATAATGGTTATTATATTACCAGACAATGGTTATTATATACCAGACAGTGGTTATTATATTACTAGATAATGGTTATTATATACCAGACAATGGTTATTATATTACTAGATAATGGTTATTATATACCAGACAGTGGTTATTATATTACCAGACAATGGTTATAATGTACCAGACAATGGTTATTATATTACCAGACAATAGATATTATATACCAGACAATGGTTATTATATTACCAGATAATAGATATTATATACCAGACAATGGTTATTATATTACTAGACAATGGTTATAATATACCAGACAGTGGTTATTATATTACTAGATAATGGTTATTAATTATCATACAATGGTTATAATGTACCAGACAGTGGTTGTAATATACCTCACAATGACCCTTCGACTACTCCTACACCCTCTTGACTCTAAGTATGTTGAAGTCATTCAAAAGAATATGTACTTAAATCAGCCTTCAATATATAGCAACCACATAATAGTTTTATATATATCTTTAGAAATTTGTTATCAGTATTACGTGTCATTGCACACAGATTTCTTATTCAATGTGAAATTTATTTATTTAAACATTCAAAATTGACTTTTCAGTTATTTTTATTGGTCTGAGATTGAAATTGACTTTGTTTTTACCTGTAAATTTGTAACATCCATGTCTGGTGTGAAGAATTTTTTTTTTTTTTATATATCAAAGAACTATGATATATGCCAAAGCTAAAAGATATTTTTTTAAAACTGAAAATGTGCTTTCTGCAGAATACAACAATCCATCCCTCGTGAGTCAGATCTTAAAGAATGACTCACCTGCATCAGATCCCAAGATAAGATCTTTGTTATGAATATGATTTTTACTTGGTTTTTATACCGATGTACTATCTTAGCATTATCAGGGAAGAGGTGGGATTTTATTCACTCCTCTTTATCAGAGCTATCCTAACACAATATCACAGATATTCTGTGTAGATCGATGTACAAGATTATAGATTACATCTTATTTGGTGTCTGAGCTAGTTGCTTCATATTGATGAAATGATAAAGAGCAAATTAAGATCACACTACATGCTTCCACAATAATGACTACTGCAAATAAAAACACAAACTTTACTTCAATTAATGCCATTTAAAAAAAATCTTATTATTTTAACTTGTATGTCAAATATTATTTTTCAACAGTCACAGTGCATGTAATAATCATCAAATCATGCCAATTCAATTCAATCTATTGCTCAAGATATACACCTTTAATGGCAATTTTACAAATGAACATGCATGTATGATGCAATAGAAGTATAAATGCTAATCCATGAATATATATGTACTGAAAACTGTCTATATTGACATTTAATTAGGCTAGTATCAATAAGCATGAAAAAAGAGAGTCAGTCTTATACCAATATAGCTCTTATCACCACAACATATAGCAATTAATTTGACCACTCATTGAACTATATGCACAGAAATGCTATTTCCTTCAAAAACCATATAAATCAACACAGCTATATCTTGAAATGTAAAAATGTCCCACTGTGCAGACAGGTGCAGCCATGATTGATGAAACAGAGAATTGTATTAACCACACAGGAATATAGAGGTCAGGGTGAAAACGGGAAGTTTTCTTATGTAAAAGAAACCTCTTATTAAAGATAGATTACAATAAATCCTCTAGATGACTTTATGTTAAAAAAAATTATAATCTACAATGCATACAATACACAGAATACTATCGTTTTGCACTGTATTGGGAATTTCTTTACTTTATTACAATTCTTTATGTTCAACCCTTGATTTTGGTGCACTTTGACATGGTTGTTAATTACAGTTTTGAATTATTTTTATCAGGTGCTTCAACTCCAATCAGCATGGATGAGGATTTTGATGACTTCAAATCCGCAGATAGCAAGCCCAGTGACAGCAGCCAATTTACTTCATCTGAGCAGTCAGAAAATGAAGACTTCAAGGATACCAAAAGAAAGGTACTGTCACAAGGTTGATTGATTAATTAAATATTGTTTAATGTCCATCTTGAGAATCTTTCACTCATATGAAGACGTCACCATTGCCAGTGAAGGGCTGCAAAAATTTAGGCCTATGCTCGGCACTTACGGCCTTTGAGCAGGGAGGGATCTTTATTGTGCCACAGACTTTGGTTTTTGCAGTCTCTTCCAAAGGACCGTCCTATTTAGTCGCCTCTTATGATAAGCAAGGGGTAATGGGGACTTATTCTAATCCGGATCCCCATGGGACCGTTTTATGGATAAGGATTGTTTTATGGATAAATCACACAAAGAAATGCCCTTCAGCTGTCTTTCTATTAAAGGGCTACTGAAGTGAATATCTTATTTTAACAACTTTACCCAACTTAGGCTGATTTAAATGAACCTTATCAAGGTCATGGACACACTGGTTATTAAACAAACCAAAGTCTGGTTAAGACATATAGTCTGGTTAAGACACACCACAATCTGGTTGAGACACACCACAGTCTGGTTAAGACACACCACAATCAGTTAAGACACAGCACAACCTGGTTATGACACACCACAATCAGTTAAGACACACCACAGCCTGGTTAAGACACACCACAGCCTGGTTATGACACACCACAATCTAGTTGAGACACACCACATGGTGAATGCCTGGTGTGCAGTTAGGTGGGCATCCTCATATAGGGTACCTACTTTGACTGTAATCAACTCCTCACTCACCTCAAGCCTCACATTTCCCAAACTTTGCACAGTTGTTATGACAACTTTGAAGATGTGCATGTGACTTTATGGAAATGCTCCAACAATTTTTCGAAAAATTTACATGTAACTGAACTTTGTCATTTTTTTCAGCATCTTTTACATAGACAGTACCTACTTTGTGTAAGCAACTCCTGAAAACTTTGACTTGGCATCCTTCAGACCTTGTGCAGTTGTTATAGACACATTGAAGATGCATGAGCAAGTACTTAAATTTTTGAATTTTCACAGAAAATTTAAAAGAAAAATTACAAATAGATGAACTTTATCATTTTCTCTGCATTTCATCTGGATAGATGGTACCTACTTTGTGTATTCAACACTTCCATCGTAGATAACATATTTCAGAGCAACCCTGCCATTTCTACTCTTGAATTGATTTTGTTTTTTACATATTGTTGACATTTAATTGATCTGTGGGTTTGCCTCCCTTCATACTTTCAATTTAGATCAACAATGCCACAAAAGTTTTAATTTTTTTTAAAGTATCATATTGATCAAATGAACAGTGGATAAAAACTGAAATTCAGTTCTTTAGACACAGTTTATTAACAATAAGGAATGAGTTTTACCCAATTACAAGAAATAGGATACACATTCTGCCCCACCCCAACTTTTTTTTTTATATCAAAGTTAGTCATTTTTGAGATCAGTATAAATACCGATCTCAACAATGACTTAAATTTTGAAGCATAAAAGGTGGAAGTCCACCAATCAGCAAAACACTTTCATTTCTGAGTTATTAACACACCACAGTCTGGTTAAGATACACCACAGTCTGGTTATGATACACCACAGTCTGGTTAAGATACACCACAGTCTGGTTAAGATACACCACAGTCTGGTTAAGATACACCACAGTCTGGTTACGATACACCACAGTCTGGTTAAGATACACCACAGTCTGGTTACGATACACCACAGTCTGGTTAAGATATACCACAGTCTGGTTACGATACACCACAGTCTGGTTATGATACACCACAGTCTGGTTAAGATACATTGTCTGGTTAAAATACACCACAGTCTAGTTAAGACACATTGTCTGGTAACAATGTACATAATGCTTGCTCTTTAGCAACCTTTGAGTAATATACAAACTTGTACCTTCTTTAATGTATTATGGCCTAACAAATAATTTTGAAGTCTTTTTTATTTATGACCTTCACTATGGCAGAAGGCCTTAATGGCTCAAGGTCGTGACTTACTGTCACAGTCTGTTCATAAACATTTCAGCAACACCCATCAGAGCAAAAGGATGCAAGTCTGTTTCACATATATGGTTAATCATAAAATAAACTGATTACATATGAACCTAGTATCTAATATCACATTTAAGAAGCCTGATACTGGACTGACCCTGACTGGTCTAAGATTTTGTTAGTCCAATTTCTGGGTCAGCTTTAGAGTTAGGTTGTAACTGCTAAGTATTGCATGTATGTGTACTCACAAAGACCCGAAGAAGTTCCTTTTTTACAGTCTCCTCATTTCCTCCAAGTGTTACAGGTCACTGTAGCAGGTAATTCACCTGTAAAGATATCCATTTCCTTACCATTAATGAATTTCCCCCTGAAACATTAGACAGAATCTGTGGTCAGGGATAAATTAATGTATTGATTAACCAGAAAGCAGATCAAGTGTACAATGTCTACTGAGACTGTCCTAGAGCCATACAAAACCTACTATTGACTGACACATCTGATTTATATTTACCATATGCATTAAGTGTTTATAAATGAGTGTAGCTTCATCAATAATCACACAGGTATGTAAATTGCATGAAAATTTTCAGTGGACTATAATCTTAATGTCACTGATTTTCTTTCTACTCATCCTAGAAAATTCATTAACTGACCACTGAATGACTGCTCTTATGACCTTCACCTTAGTGCAGTGTACCAGCTATCAGATTTCAAGTCAGCAGCTAGGTGCTTCAGTTTAAATATGGGTGTGTGTTAATTATATTTCTTAATTTTAAATCAAATACAAACTATGTCAACCCTCACATGTGAATGAAAATGAACTTTTTAAATTGGATTCCAAATACAACCATGTTCATGTATAATATATTTGTATCTAATTAGTACTAATGTACATGTACCAAACTCAAGTCAACATTTTTACAAAGTAGGTCAAATGCCAAGGTCTAAATGTTTAGTACCATTGGAAAGGTCTTGTCACAAGAAATACTCATGTGATATATGAAAGCCCTAGTATCAGTACTTACCATTCAAAAGTTATGGCCAAGGTTAAACTTCTTAAAAAGTAGATTAAATACTAAAGTCACAAATTTTTGTACAACCGGATAGGTCTTGTCACAAGAAATCCTCATGAAAAGTGAAATATCAAAGCCCTAGTACTTACCACGTAAAAGTTAGGGCCAAGGATAAAGTTTTTAAAGAGTAGGTCAAGCACCATGGTCAAAGTCAAACATTTTGGTACCAACGAAAAGGCCTAGTCAAAAGGAATATTTATGTTGAAATATTAAAGCCCTAGAACTTACCATTTAAAAATTATTGACAAGGTTAAAATTTTTAAAAAGTAGATCAAACACCAAGGTCAAGATCACAAGGTCATATTTTTGGTGCAAATGGAAAAGTCTTGTCACAAAGAATTCTTGTATGAAAATCTTAATACTTATCATTTAAAAGTTATGACCAAGGTTAAGGTTTTAAAAAAGTAGGCCAAACAGCAAGATCAAGGTCACAAGGTCAAAAATTTTGGTACCATGGGAAAGGCCTTGTTACAAGTTATGATTTTTGCACAAATGAACTGTAGTGTCTCTTTAATAGAATTTTTTGATACAGGAAAGTTTTGTAGTTGGTCAAAAAGTACTAACAAACTTTAATTTAGGCCTAACAAGTGTTTCTAAAGGCCTCTAAATACATGTATAAATACAGAGAAAAAATCAATTGCATTCCAGAACTTCCTTGTAATATTTCTGTCAGTAGTAACAGATATAAGAAACAGATGCTGTAATTCTTGTGCATTATGAAGCAGTTGGATCTTATAGAATTGGCTGGTGCCAGCTTTGGGACCCCAGGGGAAATATCTTTCTAACAACACAATGAGTATGCAGCTTGTGTGCTTTTACAGATGGGAGGATATATATATATATATATATATATATATATATATATATATATATATATATATATGTATGTGTGTATGTGTGTGTGTGTTTTTATATATAGATATGTGTGTGTATCACAATTAGAAGTGGATGATAAAGTTATGCAATACAATACAATGACAACTAGGTTAGCATTTATATAAAGTTACCATGGTTACCACACTCTTCCATGATAACACTATGTACTATTATAATCAGCACAATAATCACCAATACAGTTCTTCCACACCTAACAACAGTCAAACAAACAACATGTACATCTCTGTGTGTGTGTGTGTGTGTGTGTGTGTGTTTGTTTGTGTGTGTGTGTGTGTGTGTGTGTGTGTGTGTGTGTGTGTGTGTGTGTGTGTGTGTTGTGTTGTGTGTGTGTTGTGTTATGTGTGTGTGTGTTTGTTTGTGTGTGTGTTGTGTTATGTGTGTGTGTGTTTGTTTGTTTGTTTGTGTGTGTGTGTGTGTGTGTGTGTGTGTGTGTGTGTGTGTGTGTGTGTGTGTGTGTGTTGTATTATGTGTGTGTGTGTGTGTATCTGTGTGTGTGTGTGTGTGTGTGTGTGTGTTACACAGGTCAGACCCATTTAACAGTCTACTAGCCATTCACCTATCATAAACTGAGCGACTCCCACATCTATTCACACTTTTGAACTGTGAAGTCGTATGTAAAACCTATGTCTCACATTATAACTGGCCAGTGAAACACACGTGTCTCAGATTAAAACTGAACTTGTAAAATATGTCAAAATACACTATTTCAGTGCCTTAAATATTTTATAAACATTCTTGTAACCTCATGATAATATACTAGCTGTTCCAACTCACACCAAGTCTGGGGTTTTTTTTAAATTAAGGTAATTTCAAAAAAGTTATGAGTAATATAATTACATTTTCATACTTACAAATGTATATTGTCTAAAATATTTCCAATTTACAATTGCAAATCCATGCTGGGTTCTCCACTAAAAAACTTTACAAATACAATGCATGCAGACTCAACCCCATTCGCATACTGAAGTCATTCTACAGCTTGCTGGTGACTCAGCATTGATAAGATCCTCAAGATACTACCAAAAATCAAAAATATCCAAAATGATACTATAGAGGCTTCATTACTAGACATTCCACTTAAAATGCCAATGTGCATTCAATAATTATCATTTAAAATTTTGCATACATTTGATATGTTATTCAAATGTCACTCTGTATACAAAACAATTAATGGCAATGCCAGTTTGACTTACTGTGTTGAGGAATTCAAGCATCAGATTATATATCTAAGACTGTTCCTTCTTGTTGATTGACAATTAGGAGTTCTAGGAAATGAAATACTACAATGACATCTTTAAACAAGAAGTCCATGGGCCTAATTTGGTCACCTGGGTATTAGTTCAAAGTACCATTAGCCCCAGAATTACATCTATAATGATTTTCCAGTTTTGCACATCTAGGTTAAATTCTAATATTCAGTAGCAGTTATATAAAATAATTTGTGTTCTTAAAACACAAATGCTCCCCCTTCCCTCCAAAAATACTCATATTGATGAGACATATGATAATATATGTTATATTAAAACTGCATATCTAATTTGGACACGCCCTAGAGTCAGAATCCTGCAGGGGTTGCAAAATGCACAACTTTCGTATATCCCTTTCTGCTTTTTATTGCTTTTATATAGTATCATCAATATTAAAGAAGTATATATATAGTTACTTTAAAATTAATAATAAAAATCACAATATAAAATGGTACATCTATTTTTCAGATTTTTTTCCTTTGATTTCTGAATCAAACAGCCAAAAATGACTGTTGAAAATTTTTAAGATAAAACACTCAAAACTTTGACAGAAGTGACTGTTCTAATTAACTATTGCGAAGATCTCTCTCCACATACTTTGAATATTAAAACTGTAAATTCTGTTGCTTACTTTCACCTCATTACCCTATGCAACACACAAAGGAATGGACACTTAAATATAGGGTTCTCATCAAGAGACGGCACGTGGCGTTTTCTCGCCCCCTACTTTGAATATAATCGCCACCTACTTTCTATAGTTAAGACCAAAAAAAAGTTGTGCCATATTGATTCAGTGAAAAACTGATGTCGCAGTTGGCAAGTAAGCCATTCTAAAATGACCATGTCCAGTTTTGTTTTCAGTAAAGTGACTTTAACATCATTCTGACATTTTGTTGGCGGCTGCTTGTCGATGACGATCTTATAATAAATGCTTTATTACAAATATCAAGAAAAAATGTTTTACTGATCTGACTGATTAAAATCAATGTGGATGTCAAACCCAATATCAAAAAGACAAATACTTTGACCAGTGAAGAAAATTAAACTTTATTACCGATGGAGCGATAAAAAAATATATGAATAATTCTGTCAATAAAATTTTTCCAGCAGGAATCATTCTAATGAAGCGGGGAGCCTTCCCAAACAAACTATAAATTTATTTTGGCCTTATGTGCATGGTTTTTAAATGTAGTTATAAATCTACAAAACTAAATATGATTTGGGATTGAGCACCAAGCATTTAATTTTCAAAACAAAATGAAAATGAATAGACATTGCAAGTATGATGTAGGACAATTTCTTTTTCATATTTTTTGGATTGTATTTGAATTTTATAACCAAATATGGAAGCCACTGACAACTTTTGTTACATGAATTCAACTTCGTCATGCAGATGATGCATCAATGAATTTTAACGGAAATTTGCATGCAGGCTATTCCTGCTAGTGCATCATTGCTGTTCACACAAATGTGTGCACCTTCGCAAGAACACATTTACTTATTCAGTAAGGCATCTGAAGTCAAATGGATCGCACTCAACTGTCCAAATTTACTCTTTATCCAAGTCATGAGGCCATGAATATTTTGGCTTTGATTTGGTGGGGTTTTTTTCATTCAAGTAACTAAAATGCTGACCAGTAAATATTTGTTCAGACCAGTACATTTCACCTGACCAGTGATTTTTTTTTAAATTTCAAAACCTCTGTATACACATTAGTTATTCACATCATTTATTAAGTGATTTACCTGGTAAGCATGTATGACAGCTTAAATGAGTATAAACTAAATCAAAAGTGAACATTTATGTGACTGATTAATGATTTGATCTAATTGAGATGAACTAAATGTTACTAAAACACTTTGATTCCTTAAATGCCTTTCAAAATGCAAAGCATTTGTTGAATTCTGTAAAACAGCTAGCAGCAAAAGTTACTAGTGAACAAATCATCACAGCCTGTGCATTTAAAGATTTAGGATCTTACCTGTGTCACAGACAGATCAATATCAATTCCAATATTTGTAAGTATGTGGGGGGGCCTTCAGAGATAAAGTCCTTTATAGAAGCAAACTGACTAAAAAACCATGCAACATGTCACAATCAAGACCCCAATCAACTCCAAGTGAAGACATGTTAATTCCTACATGATCAAAGAACAAACAATTAACCCAAAGTTGGTTTACAAGAAACCCAACACAGTTTCAAAACACAACTGGCGTATTTTCAAGAGAAAAAAAAAATTAATGGATCATTTTGATGATATGTGTGAGGGCTAACCTGAGGCATAACTGGTTTACATATATACCACCTGTTGCTGAGCTCCAATAGTGAAGTGTAAACATTAAAACCTGTGTATATATACAGGGACTTTTTATGTTGACTGAGGCCTTGTCGATCAGTGCAGTGCTTTGATGGTACAATAATATGTACAGACCCTGAAGTGTACTAGTACTATACTACTTGCACAGAATGAAACAAAATGATTCTTTCACAGAACGCTGAATGGTCTGCATGGGACAAAGCACGGTTTGCATGAAACAGTTTGCACAAAATGATGCCCATTTCTTGAATGGTTTGCTAAGTTTGCATGAAACAGGGCTTGCATGCTTGTAAATGGTTGTGAACGGTTTACAGAATATCAATCATAAAACAGTTTTATATATCTATAAAAGTATAACGATGAGAAATATTTTCACAAATTCCATAATTTGATTGTTGTTGAAACCTTTAAATATTTTTTCCAATCACTTGCAATTCACAAAGAAATTTTGGGTGATCACATTTGGTGACTATTAACTTAAAATATATTCAAGGCTAAAATTTCTCAGGCATTGCTGCATCTTGTCATATACTGTCACAGTGTATATTGAAAAGGAAAATAACTCCATTTTAAATCCTTTCAAGTTGGAAAAAAAATTGAGTTATTCCCCTTTTCAATATGCTAATAGATAGACTTCTTATTTGATACATGATATATGTTTCTTGTTAAAAATAGTATTTTATAAATTAACCTTTATACCAATGGTTGGAAAAACATCATTTAAAAATGAATACAAATTATAATTAATGTAAGAAATCAAAAAAGTAAGAATCAGTTGATATCTTCTTTTTGTTAATAATTGACTGACAAGAAAAGAGATATATTAAAGACCTATGACCTGCTTTAAAAAAAACAAAAAGCCTGCCTGTTGCATTTAATTTTGAAATTTTTGGCCTGAGAAACTAAAGATTAAGTTTTTTGGTATGTTTTGTTTTTGTTTTAAGTTTTTTTTTGTTTTTTTTTTGTCTAAGGTGATCATAGATATTTCATCAATTATTTCAATATAACATTTGACAATTCACAGTGGTCAGAAATAGCTCAGATATATTTGTGTTTAAGAAGAACAAGAGCCATCATTGTCATTTTTAACTGACATTAAAATTTTTAAATTTCATTTTATGTGAAATTTTATGTAAACAAATTAAAGCAATCTTTAATACATTTTGTAACTGTAAGCTATCTAGACATTGCAATTATGAGAATAAAAAGGTCAATTTCGAAGAAAGTCTTTTTTCTGACTTTAGAACATTTTTAAAATTTTACTTTTTTCAAATGTAATATTAGAATAACAAATGAAAAATCTATTATCACTTTAATTGTTAGTCAATGGTGACATTGTATGTGATTAACTGATTGATTTCTCTATACTTACAAATATAATGTATGTTTATGATTATAAAATTAGAAATGATGAAAGATTTAAGGTCTCAACAACAATTAAATAGGTAACATTAAATGGAATATTCATAAGTCAATTCTGTTTTATTACCAATTTAGGAATTTGTGAATATAGTAGAGGTAGTGGTAGTTTATCTATTTATAGTGACATGTGTATACAGTATGATCATATGATCATAAACATTTAACTTAAAACTAGATCAAACACCAGCCCCATCAGGCCTATATGCCACTTTAAACACAAATGATAACTGAATGATCGGGAAGTTTTGATTTTTCTCCAAGAAATTTCAGTAATTCAAATTCCTCCGCAATTTTCTGTACAATTAAAATCATTAATTTGTCTAAACACATCTATTGGTGCACATATATAACCTACTACAGACTTACTCTTTCTTGAGATACATGTAAAGTTATCCTCTGGGAATCTACCATGCAGTACACAAAAACTTGCTTCATTAAGGAAGTTGATTAATTCATGCCTATGTTGATTAACAGTACTATCTATAGGATTTCGTTTAGGAATATGGTCAATGTCTTGAAGAATGTCATTCAAGTTACCTATTCTAGAGTTCAGGTCACCCATCATGAAAATGGCATCACTTTCACAATTAAGATAAATCTGAGACAAAACGTGCATGAAGAAACCTTGAGCGTCCCTTCCTCTTATCTATAGTTGTATAAAACTATTTTGAGATTGATATTCTGTAGGCCTTCAAATTTTGCACAACTTTTTCCATACACATTTTTCACTCAAAATCACACTTTTTAATGTTAAAAGCCATTGTACAGCTTTGCAGTTGAAAAATTATCACATATATGAAGAGGGTCTTCATGAAATACATTCTTATCATTCATTTTGTTGAATGTTGATAAAAAGAGTTTTTGTTATTTTCATTCTTACTACGAGGAAACCATTTTTATGTTTTTGTGTTTTGCTTTCATAAATGGGCGGGTAAATTTTAAATTCAGCTAGTCTGACCGAACTATAAGCTTGAAAAGTTTTTGACCTAGACTGTAATAACAATGATTGGCCATCTGTATGTACAAAGCATGCAAAGTATGACAAAGTGTAGAGAATCCGGAGATATCTCAAATCAGGGCAGGAAATTTGGCCGTCACTTTACTACAATAAACTAGCAGGAATAGACATGAATGAATTGATTAAATAATATACAACAAGATTTACAATTTCAATTAGTTTTATAATTTCTTAATTTAAGGTGGGGCTAGTGAATTTTGTGGTAAGTCAAGTGAATTTGACGTTTCTACCTGTCTTTGGGCAAGTATGTCAAAAATCTATTTGTTTACCCTCAATGATAATTTCACCAAGAGTTTTCAATTTTTTCCCATAATCAATTGATAGTAGCTACCCTTACTACCTTAATATTACTGTTCCGATTTACACTAACTATCATCAGGTGACAGGTCTCACTGCCCGTCCTGGTGTGGATACTCCCTCAGCCTACTGCCCACTCGCGAAGTCATTCATGGAAATTCCTAAACATCAAAAGACTTTGCTATAAGAAATATAAACTTTATATATACATACCTGATCCTATCTTACTTTTTTCCCCCTTTTCTTTAAACTAAGTGTATTCAGGTTTCAAATGTCAAAAATATTAATGCGTTCTTAGAAACGTCGGACCTTCGAGACATATTACATCGTACATTAGTCTAACGAGTTGCTGGAGTAAGGCTATTACCTCAGACACTTCCGAAGACCAATAAATTATGCAAATCCTGCAGACCGAATAAGACCTACACGAGTCCAACAACTCTCTCTCTCTCTCTCTCTCTCTCTCTCTCTCTCTCTCTCTCTCTCTCCCCGACCGACCAAGTGAGAATGTCCTCACAATGTCTATAAGAGAACACACACACACACATGTCATTCATATTATTCTAAAGGCAAAAAGATACTGTGTTAAAGCAATATAAGCTGTCAAAATTGTTATTTTGGGGTCCTAAAATTTAATCGAAAATTTTGTAAACATCTACCTTCTAATACCTGATTTTATCGATTAAACTTTTGACATGTTGTATTTTTTGCATTAAATGCAAAAATGTTCGACAGTTGAAATTAAGTCTTCCCGTACCTTAATTTTCCCGACATTATTTCCGTATGCAATGACCTAAAGTTGAACTCATTCGGCAAAATCAAATGCGCAAGCGCAATATTTCCGGTAAGCACAAAAGATGTCTGACACGAAAGGTTTGAAGCGAGGGAGAAAGCCGACTTTGGAATTTTGCGTAATGTTTCGAGCGATCCCTTAAAACTATCATAACTAAAAAACATACTATATTAACTTAAAAACATATAACATCGTTAACAGTGCCAAAATAATGATGGTAACTAGAATTTTATCTCACCTCGCCGTCCATATTTTAATGACCCGGATACAACCCGATCCACCCCGATCAGCATCAGAATCATTCGTGTCAACATCGGTTATCTTCGGGATTGTCGCCGACGATTAATCAGCTGCCATTGTTAGGGTCAAACGGAATGTCGAGGAATATATTTTTCATCACGTAAAGGTGTGTAAACGATGCATACGAGAGGAAATTCGATGCAGTTCTTTTTTTCCAATCATATCAACGTTCATTTAACCTCTTTTAATGCCACTATAAAAAATTGCAATTTTGGCAGCTTAGTGCTTTAAGTATAGCTATAGGTATGGAGCGCCAAATTAACAAAAACTCTCAGATAATTAAAGATCTCTAATTATTATATCTTTGATTATTTGAAGACATCATCAATTCAATTATTGCTCTCGTCAACTGAGTTAGGCCTGATACGCGCATTAACTGAATTAACGATAGCAATAATTGATTTAATGTTCGCATCAATTCAATTAATGCTTTCATCATAATGGATTAATGCGCGCATAAAAAATTAATTCAATTAATAATAGCAATATATTGATTTGATGCGCGCTTCTATTCAGTTATTGCTCTCATCAATTCAATTCATGATAGCAATATATTGATTTGATGCGCGCTTCTATTCAGTTATTGCTCTCATCAATTCAATTCATGAGAGCAATATATTGATTTGATGCGCGCTTCTATTCAGTTATTGCTCTCATCAATTCAATTCATGAGAGCAATATATTGATTTGATGCGCGCTTCTATTCGATTATTGCTCTCATCATTTCAATTCATGATAGCAATATATTGATTTGATGCGCGCTTCTATTCAGTTATTGCTCTCATCAATTCAATTCATGAGAGCAATATATTGATTTGATGCGCGCTTCTATTCAGTTATTGCTCTCATCAATTCAATTCATGATAGCAATATATTGATTTGATGCGCGCTTCTATTCAGTTGTTGCTCTCATCAGGGATTCGCCTATTATGGTTCTGGTTATTAAATATTTCGTTGTTTGTTTGCCATCGTATTTGAAAGTCACGTGACTAGTAGAAAAAAAGAGACAGGGGTGCATCAGAGTGAGAGAATTGTGTTCACACCCACCCACCCACACACACACACACACACACACACATATATTATATATATATATATATATATATATATATATATATATATATATATATATATACCTGCCGACTTCATACTTGCACAAGGAGATAACATGGAATAAAGTTAAATTAAATTACACGTATATAGGGTGATGTAGACTTGTAAGGATTTATTTATTTATTACTATATAATAATTCATAGATTAATGTTATAATGTTATACGTTTGATTTAAGCAATCATTTAAGCATAAAGTTAATTTGATGATATTTCAAGTCTGTGAACTGCGTTTAAAGTATGAATGTTAAGTGTGCTGTATGAATGTTGTAAGTTTTCTCCATACAATATCAATTTATGAGCAGGATAAAAAAAAAAACTTTCACCAATTGTATGAAGTGGACTTTAAAACCTGGCATTAAAATTGCTCTAGTAATAACCCCAAAATATATATTTATGGACTGATTTTATTTTATGTTAAACTTGGAGTGTAATTGACTATTTATGATAGTTTTGGAAAAACTGATTATTGTTATAAGACATGAATATTAATGTTAACCTGGATTCAACGCCTTAACATCTAAAATGCGGAAGATTTCCTTGGATTAGATACGTTTGGTATTCACTAGGCTTCGAAAATAACATATAAAGTTGTAAAGATTAAACAGAAAACCAACATCCAAGGAAATACGGATACAAACTTTAATAGGTTTACCGGTTCGGCCTGATGACGTCGCCTTAGGCCGAAACCGGTAAACCTAATAAAGTTAATTTGTATCTCCATTCCCTTGGATGCTGGTTTTCTGTTTAATCTCTTCAACTATTGTTATAAGAATATAAACCTGTAAAATATCAGTTTGATATTTTGTTAAAATTTTCAAATATTAGATTTCTTACTTTATTCGTAGATAAAATGATGTAGCAAATTTTATTTTTTTGGTAAATAATTTTCAATTGTCACCATTGAAGTTTTTCTATCCATCCAACCCTCATTCAATGAACTGTAAGGTACTATATAAAACAATATACAACAATAGTACCATTACGGCGGAGGCATAATGAAAATGATATATAACATACGATGAAAAGAATTGGGCTGTATGTGTTGTGTTTTGCGGATAGACTATTACAAATATTTACTAAAAATAACATTTTTATGTTCATAAATTTGACAGATTGAATTATCAAACAAACTTTGTATATAAATTACCTCTGTACAGCATGTGCCTGGCCTACGAAATAATCTATAATACAGGAGATTCGAACGAAATGTCTCGCCATATTTCTTGAAAAGTATATGAAATAAGAAACCATTATATTATACGCATATAAGTAATAATAGTTGTAAAACCTTTACGAGCAAATCATGTTTCAAAAACATTCAGAGCATACAGGTCTGTTCTATGACATCTCAGTCACTCCATATTTTCTTACTTGCTGTCCATCATGGCGGTTGGTAGTTCAGTTACCGCATATGTAACAGAGACTGGTTTGTGCCTCTGCTGAGAATCGAATCCGGGACGACAGTCCAGTGCTCTACCGATTGAGCTAAAGGGTTAATCCACTAGCCCGAGCCAATAGGAAGGCCATGCATCTAACACTACCACACATATGCCTATACATTTAATACTTTTGGTAACTTTCATCACAAATTTATCAAAATGGCCAAGTTGGGATTGTTAAACAAGTATAGTTTTTGCTTTCAAATTGCAATTACATGTACCATACATGGTTTTCTGTACTAGGTCATTGGTATCCCCCCCCCCCCCCCCCCCCCAAAAGTAAAATTGAAGCATAATCTGAAAAAAATATTATACCCAGATATTTTAAATAATTTACATTTTCTATAATATTCCCACTAGTCACTGAGGCCTTTATGAAAATACTAAAATATTTATAATAATAACTTCATCATCAAATTTATGTTAAACTCAAATGAAAAAATGAATATGTACAATGCATTGTGTAAATCATCGTCAGTTTCAGTCACAGTGTGATAATGTGTTATTTTGGAGTGGGTTTT